>CM031608.1:20314254-20350996 GCA_018398815.1 Conus ventricosus
GAGAATGATGCACTTCCGGTTTAGTTTAGTTTTCCATCCTCCTCCTCCTCCTCCGTCCCCTCCTTCTCCTTCCCCATTGTTGTCTTGCCGCTGTTGTTTCTGCTGCGTGAAGAAAGACATGCCTGCCCTATCCCCCCCCCCCCCCCCCCCCATCTTCATTCCTCCTTTCCTAACCTTCTATTAAAGCCAGGAGGGTGGAGGGAAGGTGCTCCCCCGTCCCCTTCCCGTCCACCCCCTGCCATGCCGCTGAGAGAGTTCTGAGCATGAGAGGCAAACAGCATAGATGTGCAATGATAATAACAATGATAATGACGATAACAATGACAATGATAATGACGATAACAATGACAATGACAACGATAACATGACAACGATAATAACAATGATAATGATGATAATAATGACAATGATACTAACAATGACAATGAAAATGATGATAACAATGACAATGATACTAACAATCACAACGATAATGATGATAACAATGACAATGATACTAACAATAACAATGATAATGATGATAACAATGGCAATGATACTAACAATAACAATGTTAATGATGATAACAATGACAATGATACTAACAATAACAATGATAATGATGATAACAATGACAATGATCCTAACAATAACAATGATAGTGATGATGATAACAATGACAATGATACTAACAATAACAATGACAATAACAATGGCAATGAAAATGATAACATGACAATGATACTAACAATAACAATGACAATAACAATGATAATGACGATAACAATGACAATGATACTAACAATAACAGTGATAATGTTGATAACATGACAATGATACAAACAATAACAATGATAATGACGACAACATGACAATGATACTAACAATAACAATGATAATGATGATAACATGACAATGATACTAACAAATACAATGATAATGATGATAACAATGACAATGATACTAACAATGACACATGATAATGATACAGTGCAAATGATATAACAATAACAATGATAATGATGATAACAATGACAATGATACTAACAATAACAATGATAATGATGATAACAATGACAATGATACTAGCAAAACAATGACAATAACATGGCAATGATAATGATAACATGACAATGATACCAACAATACAATGACAATAACCATGATAATGACGATAACAATGACAATGAATACTAACAATAACAATGATAATGATGATAACATGACAATGATAACTAACAATAACAATGATAATGACGATAACATGACAATGATACTAACAATAACAATGATAATGATGATAACAATACAATGAAATGATGTAATAATAATGACAATGATACAAACAATAACGATGATAATGATGATAACAATGACAATGATACTAAAATAACAATGACAATAACAATGATAATGACGATGACAATGACAATGATACTAACAATAACAATGATAATAACAATGACAATAACAATGATAATGATGATAACAATGACAATGATACTAACAATGACAATGATAATGACGATACCAATGACAATGATACGAACAAAACAATGACAATAACAATGCAATGAAATAACAATGACAATGATACTAACAATAACAATGACAATAACCATGATAATGATGATAACAATGACAATGATACTATCAATAACAATGACAATAACAATGATAATGATGATAACAATGACAATGATGCTAACAATAACAACGACAATAACAATGATAATGATGATAACAATGACAATGATACTAACAATGACAATAACAATGGCAACGATAATGATTACATGACAATGATACTAACAATAACAATGACAATGATTATAGCAATGACAATGATACTAACAATGACAATGATAATGAGATAACAATGACAATGATACTAACAATAACATTGACAATGATGATAACAATGATAATGATGGTAACAATGACAATGATACTAACAATGACAATAACAATGATAATGATGATAACGATGACAATGATAATGATGATAACGATGACAATGATAATGATGATAACAATGCCAATGATAAAGATGATAACAGTAACAATAACAATGACAATGATGATAACAATAATAATGATGGTAACAATGACAGTGATACTAACAATGACAATAACAATGATAATGATGATAACGATGACAATGATAATGATGATAACAATGACAATGACAATGATGATAACGATGGCAATGATGATAACGATGACAATGATAATGATGATAACGATGACAATGATAATGATGATAACGATGACAATGATAATGATGATAACAATGACAATGAGGGTGCGGTGGGGTCTCATTGACAAGACCGCCAGATGCTTTGTTGTGCCGCACCCTTCCGACTCTGTCAGTGGCAGTACTCCCACGACGCTCATGGCTTTCACCTCTACACACCCACACCCAGTCCCTCCCGTCGCAGTTCAGTGCCTGCAGTCAACGTGGGCGCAGTCAACATCAGGCCGTCTCAAGGCAGCCCATCAGACTGAGACGCTGCACAAGAAGGATGCATACTATCTGCTGCCCAGATCAGACCAAGTGAGCATTGTGAGACTGAGGACAGGGCACTCCAGACTGAGACATCACCTGTTCACAAAATTCCACATTGGCGAGTCTTCAAGTTGCCCATGCGGTACAGCCCCAATGACAGTGGAACACTTCCTGCAGGACTGTCCCACACAGGAAAAACTGAGGGCAGAGACCTGGCCTGCCAACACACCGATGAGGGAAAAGCTCTATGGATCACTGGAAGGCCTCCGCCATACAGTAGCCTTCGTCAGTGCCTCTGGGGTTTTGTCTGAGTGAACGAAGAAGAAGACGAAGAAGACACTGCACGGTTGCTGCGTTACCTCGGTGATTTTCAGAAGTACTAGTGCCTGTATTCGTACAACATAAGGAGGAAACCGATGACCAAGCCCCCACCCCACCCCACGGCTACTGACAATAGGAACTGCTTAGTCTCGGAGCCGGTGTGAGTGAGTGTCCCCTTCCGAGGGAGCCGCCGCCACCTCTGTCCCATTAGAGCCCTCATCAACTTACCGACACCGGACAGTTGGACATGAATTCCCCAGGAGCAGGATGATTAGCAGAGGCCTGACCTCAGGACGGCTCAGAGTCAACATACATACCGATCGTGTCATGGCATTGCGGCTTGTTCGGCTAAAACAGTGTTGTTGTTGTTGTTGTTGTTATTGTTGTTGTTGTTGTTTTTCAGAAAGAAATCACGTTATACAGTAGAAGACGATGCACGGCAGGGACATCAAGCCTTGTGGTTCAGTTTAAACCAGACTCAAGAGTGTGTAATGTGGCACTGACGGTTCAACACAGGGAAGCAAACAATAGGACGAATAGTTCAGTTGGTAGAGCGCCGGACTCGTAATCCAAGGGTTGCGGTTCGAAATTCCGCCGGCCGTTTCGGTACAGGGGGATTTTTTCCCTCGGAGTTAACGTTAGTTCTGACTCCATTTCCCATACAGTCCTTCGAATGAGACTATAAACCGAGGTTCCGTGTGTGAACGCACGCATAACATCTTGCACACAAGTAAAACCCCATCACCAACTTTCGGAAGAGAAAGCCATTTTGGCCGTTGGTATGGATGACACGTTACACCTAGCATGCACCTTCCCCGAAGATGGAGTATGGCTGCCTTAATGGCGGGATAAAAAAAACGGCCATACACACAAAATTCCACTCCCTTTGTTGGGTAGATGGGATTAATCCTTGCCTGTCCATATAGGGAGTGCCCGCAGAGATATCAGCCTGCGTACGCAGAAGAAGAAGAAGAAGAAGAAGGAAACAAAAAGGATTTGCATTTTCCAAGACCGAGACGTTCTCATCAATCGTCATTCTGTTGGGATGAAATGGGAGACATCTGTCCAGTAATGGTTATGTTGTGTGACGTATGGCTTTCACGTCCGCTTTGCGCCCAATGTGAGGAGATAAGGGATTGTTCGTTCTTCCGTTTTCATTGAAGCTATGTACGGCTTTGTTGTGGTTTGATCTTCCTCTCTGCTTGTCCTGTCTTTCCACCCGGGAGACCTCCGTCCCTTGATGTGTTCCTGTGGACTGAGGCTGCAACTCCGGCATCAGAACAGCATGGGTCCTTCAGTGTGAGACCGCAGAGTCAGAGACCTTGTAAACCCGTGGTCAAGATTTCTGAAAGGGATACATCAGATTTTTTTAAGTTTTAAAACGTCTGGGTGCTTTCTGGTAACAATGGCAGTTATTGTTCTTTCTTCTTTGTTTTGTTTATTTGTTTGTTTGCTTTTTTCTTTCATCGACAGCATTCAGCAACACACAACTGGTCGACACGTAGTTCACCCAGGCACCCAAACGTTCAGTTGAAGTGACATAGAGTCTAGTTCTCAATCCGAGTTACCGGTGTTTGCCTTCTCGTCAAAATCGAGATTTATGAGCCTGACCTTTGCCCTTGGTCACGCTGATGCAGAAATAGAAATTGACATCAGTATTGTCCCTGGCCTCTGCACTGTAGTCACTGCAGACAAACGCCTCGATCATTTTCCCTGTGACGTCCAATGGCGATGTCCGTTTCATTTTCTACATCCTGCCGAAAGCCGCATGCGTCACGTGAAAAATCGACGTGGGCCGCATAGTAGACGAAAAGGTTTGATGCAAGTCAAAACTTCTTTCTTTTCAAACATGTTTTTAGCCTTTCAGCAGGACGTTTGGTTTATTGATTTTTACAGAAGGCAACCAATTGTACCTTACGATGAAAATCTTAGATTTCTGAACAGTTTCAATTTTAGGGTAAAATGCAGTTACACACACACAAAACAGACTGTAAAGTAAACACATTTCATGCACAATACAAAACTGACCAGTGAATTATCCGCAAACATGGCGTCTTCAAACGTCACAAACAACAGATAACACAATGGAACGCGCGCGCGCACACGAACTGAGAGAGAGAGAGAGAGAGAGAGAGAGAGAGAGAGATCGCAGCCAGCGTGAGAATGAGATTTAAATTTGACTTTCGGAGTTCCATGAAATGGGAAGGTTAACCAGCTCACCCGTTTTGTGGTAACGGAGTGCGGCTGACACAGAAAATATTCTTTTATTTACCTAAGCTGTTTTTGTGACGTTTTTAGTCATAGGTACTGACAAAGAGCTAACCAAAAAAAAAGTTGTACCGTCTCTTCACACAGCCGCTGGTTAATACCAAAATTTACTGTTCAACTCCCTCCAGACCCGAAAAGTAGGTGATAAACTTCAAACTATCCTCCCATTGACAGCTGAGCTCAGGCTGGTCCAGTCTACTTACCGACCGTGGGAAGACAGACCAAAACGTACAAGAATGTCCCTTTGGTCTCTGTCCCAAGTTGGTGAACAGCTCGCTGGGGTTGTGTTGAAAACGAGACAACGACGCGTTCAATATTTCGAGCGTGGACAATGCAAGGTGTTGGAGCCTAACTATCGCCCAGGCCCTCCCCCGATGACCGTGTTAAATAAGGGGGACAACAGAGAGCGCCCTGGATTCCTCCCCTCCACACAACATGTCTATTGTTCTCTTTGTGGTCCGGCCGCCAAACTTTCCTTGTGGCGGGTATCTGGGCAAAACCATGACGGTGGTCTACAACCTACGTCCGAGGAGCAACAAATACAGAGTACACACTGGAAGAGTCTGTTTGACACCAGGAGAGAGACATTTTCTTGTGATGTAAACATTTTGTTCGCGGCGTAACAGCGTTATGAATGAATGTGTATTGTCAGTCACTTTGGAACAGACACGGGTCGCTTAATTGCTACTGATTTATTTTAACTTACGTTTTGTTTTTAGAGCAGAAAAGAATAAATGATTGAAATCGAGACAATGACACATATACAAGGTATATTAGCACGCTTGTAATGTCTGTCTGTCTGTCTGTCTGTCTGTCTGTCTCTCTCTCTCTCTCTCTCTCTCTCTCTCTCTCTCTCTCTCTCTCTGTGTGTGTGTGTGTGTGTGTGTGTGTGTGTGTAAGTGAAAGTGAAAGTGAAAAGTTTCTGTGCTGCGCAGATATTTGTCAAGATTTACGGCCAAATATCGCTGATATTTTTAAAGGCTTGCGAGGACAAGACCAACTTCTTAATCAAACCAGACAGAATTCTCGGGCATTATTCCCCCTTTTTTCATTCTTGTGGGGGATGGAGGGAAAAAAGGAGGTGAATGAATGAGGAAAAGGGAGAGCAGAACTGCTGATTCCTTCTGCAAACAGTGTTCCGTGTGACGGCATACACAAGCCAAGGGATTATTATATTGGATGCGTAATAGCCGACAAACGCTTCCCCCCCTGTCAAAACGATTATGGCCCTGCTGTGCATACTGAACCGCGTATAACATCTGTCCACTAATGATCTCCCCTGCCCCCGTCACTAAGCTTCTTCCCCTGACCTCTGACCCTCCCACGGGGGAGCAGGGTTTACCCGGCACGCTACAAAATGTTTATTGACGGGAAACACGATTTGGGAAGTCGACGGACAAACAGAAGGGCTGAGCAGAGAACGGGGGCTAGCGTGCCTCAACGTCATTTGTCCCTCATCTGCCTGCAATTTGCCCGCCATTTGACCGCCTTCCCCCACCCCCCACCCCCCACCCCCCACCCCCACCCCCTGCCCCTGCCCCTGTCCCTGGCTGCCACGGCAAACAGGGGCAAAAAAGGAAGGAGGGATGGGTGGGGGATGAGAGGGTGGGGGGGGGAGCAGCTGCCCCCCCCCCCCCCCCCCCCCCCCCCCCCCCCCCCCCGTGACGGGCAAACAGAGTGGCAGTTAGCCTTCAACAGGACAAATCACGTGAAGCGACTCCTTCCTTCTCTCCTCCCCCCTCCCCCTCCCCTGCTTTTCCTTCTCCATCATGATCTCTGGCAGGATTCACTAGCCTCAGCCTCTAAATTTGTGCCTTTTTCCACCACTCCTTTTTTTTTTTTTTTTTTTTTCAAAACTTGCAACCCATTCCTGTGCCTGTCTCCTCCTGGCGTCTTGGCGGCCGCTTCCATCGTCAACAGCTAAACGATCTCCTCCAAGCACCTGATTCCGCTTGTTCTGGAGCCCGTGTTTCCCTCAGGGGGGCTTCATTCGTCTCGTTTAGACCTCTCCTGGATGTGGACGTGCCACTCAAGGTGGGGGTAAACGCGATTACCGGCCCTTGCCGGGCCAAACACGGCCCTGGCCAAATGAGAGGCAGGGAGCAGAGGCCGCCGGTCCGTCCGTGGCACACCGATACACAAATCACATCACCACCAACACTGGCCGCCCGTAATCGCGCGATTAGACGGTCAATTGGAGAAATCATTTCATTCTCCTCGTCAATCCAGGGATGCTGCTGGCCGCTGGCATCAGGCCCTTCATTTGGCCCGTAATAGAGAGGCCAGGATGGGGCTGGAAGAAGAAGAAGAAGAAGAAGGCGGCACACGCGGAGGAAGGAGCGAGAGTTGAGCGAGGGTCTTCCCCCACCTAATTGTTTCCGATCAGGGCTGGGCGGCCTGGCATTGTGCTGGGCTGGCGGACGCGGTAATTGTAAGCTCGATCCATGCGCCTGTCTCTAATCACTTTATTTATGACAAAAATATTTGTCACGAAACGAGACGCGCTGGCGAGTGCAAATAACCGTCTGGTAACCGAGTTGCCCGCCCTGCTCGTCCCGTTCCGCCCCGGAGGTGGCGGCTGAGGACAGGGGCCGTAATCAGCATTGTGAGGACAAGCGGTTATCGGTTCCTGCCCACGAGGAGGCGCGGCAAACCATAGCTTTCTAATGAGGTTTTACGGGGGCGAAAATCGAGTGCCCCGATCTAAATTACTACCTGAATGCCGAATCAACGGGCGCTAATAGCAGAGGCGCTGAATCACGAAGGACAGATTGCAAAACAAGCGTCAAGACAACGACGTCTGCCGCTGGCCTGCAGGAACAGTCTGCGGTGCTAATCTGTCCGCACGAGCCCTCTGATCAAGGGGGGTGGGGGGGGGGGGGGGGCCGAAGAGGCAGAGAGAGCTTCCTCATCATCACTCAGGGCGTTCCCCTCGCTCCACGTATCCTTCCTGTCTCGCCGTTCTGCTTAATCAGAGGAAAACCACCAACCGGAGGTTTGTTCCACTATGATTATTTTTTTCTCCCCACTACCTAACTAGTTACTGCGTTGTCAGACTGCCCTCAAGCCGTGGTGTGGCTGTGAGGTGGATGTCGAGGCGTGCCCCACATTTCCATCACACACATGGTGCAGATGAGCCCGTCTGACGTGCCAGCCACACACCCATCCACGCATACACACTGGCTGACGTTCACGATTCCTGGAATTGATCGCAGACCGTGAGACTGCCTGGTTCGGTTCTTGTGTGTCGCCATGACTCCTAACACAGCGGACAGCGGTGGCTGGCTGTTCCAGAGGCGGATCGATCAGGTCCTGGAAGGACTGGACCGGTGACCAGGACGTGGACTGTGTTGTAGCACAGGACAGGAACCAGAGGGCCGAAGAGATCCCTGATTGTCTTTACAGGACGTGGACTGTGTTGTAGCACAGGACAGGAACCAGAGGGCCGAAGAGATCCCTGGTTGTCTTTACAGGACGTGGACTGTGTTGTAGCACAGGACAGGAACACAGAGGGCCGAAGAGATCCCTGGTTGTCCTTACAGGACTGGACTGTGTTGTAGCACAGGACAGGACACAGATGGCCGAAGAGATCCCTGGTTGTCTTTACAGGACTGGACTGTGTTGTAGCACAGGACAGGAACCAGAGGGCCGAAGAGATCCCTGGTTGTCCTTACAGGACTGGACCGGTGACAGGACGTGGACTGTGTTGTAGCACAGAACAGGAACCAGAGGGCCGAGGAGATCCCTGGTTGTCCTTACAGGACAGGAACCAGAGGGCCGAGGAGATCCCTGGTTGTCCTTACACGACGTGGACTGTGTTGTAGCACAGGACAGGACACAGAGGGCTGAAGAGATCCCTGGTTGTCCTTACAGGACTGGACCGGTGACATGACGTGGACTGTGTTGTAGCACAGGACAGGAACCAGAGGGCCGAGGAGACCCCTGGTTGTCCTTACTGCGTCAGCAGCCGCACAGCCTACTTGCCTTGAGAGAACCATGATCAGTGATGGACGGTACACGGATGACTAGACGTGTTGTCAGGTGACCGCGCACAGCGCTGATGACGTTAACACTTCCACAGACATGGTGTTCAACCAAGTCACAAAGCACAAGTCACGTTCATACCATCAAACACAACATCATGTTCTGCAAATGCGAAGCGCCTATCATTTCAACACGATGTTGTTACACAGATCAAAATTCTGATCACGTCAACACCACTAACCACTTGGCGTTCTGCAAGTCAAAGCCCTGTTTACATTCAAATCACTAGACACATGCTGTTTTAACAGATTGAAACACTAATTAAATGAGTACTACTAAACACATGCTAATCTACAAATTGAAAATACTAATCACATACAGTTACACAGATCAAAGTACTGATCAGATTTATCTTACTGCATACAGATAATTCTACGAGTCACTGATCGCATTAATACCCCTAGAGATATGCAGTTCTACGATCCAAAATACTGGTCACATCAACACTGCTACGCACACGTTGTTCTACAAGTCAAGGCATTAATCATCTCAGTGCTTCTAAGCACATGCTATTCTAAAAATCAATTTAATCAAATCGATGTTGCGACACACACGGCACTATACAAACCGAACCACTAATCACCGTATATATTACTACATTATGCTGTTATATACAGATCGAAGCTCCTGTCAGCTTTCTGTTTGAAGGTGATCGATAATTAAAACCGGACACTGTTTGATACGCATAGAATACGGAACCCAAGTGTGCCGTTATAACCATTTCGGTCTGCTCTTTCCGTCGATCTTTGTATTGTAGTAACTTGCACTTCTTTAGCCGTGACATTTCCATTCTTTAGCCGTGACATTTCCAAGCTAAAAGAACCAATTGTTCGTTTGTTTCTTGTGCGGGTTTGACAGTCCTGGAAAGACTCCGCATGGGCTGCAGACCTGTAATAATGAAAACTCGAATGCGTGTGTGTGTGTGTGTGTGTGTGTGTGTGTGTGTGTGTGTGTGTGTGTGTGTGTGTGTGCGCGCGCGCGCGTGCGTGCGTGCTTGCGTGCGTGCGTGCGTGCGTGCGTGTGTGTGTGTGTGTGTGTGTGTGGTGTGTGTGTGTGTGTGTGTGTGTGTGTGTGTGTGTGTGTGTGTGTGTGTTGGGGATGGGGGGGGGGGGGGGGGGGGGGGGGTGCGCAGTTGCTCGCCAATGATTTCAGTTTTTGCCTCTCAGAGCTAGGTCGAAGAAGGTGAACAGTTCAACAAACGCGAAGCTTGAAGACAAAACAAACAAACAAAAACAAAAACAACCGGTAAAGCGTGTGTTGAAGCTTTTGTTGAATATTTGGTACATCGTAATATGTCACAATGCCACAGTCAACGACAAAAAAAAAGTGACAAAGTTACAGTTTTCGAGTGCATTATCATTCACAAAGAATAGAATCATGTTCAAATTTTACGTGAATCATGTTCCACAATTGGAACAAACTGTTACATTTTTGGTGGGGAATAATGCATCAGCATTCTTCAAATATATGTTGTTTTTATTCAACTGTATGAGCGTTCACAAATAGTGAAATTTTGCAAAAACCTTATCTCACTAATGGATAGCATGAGGACAGACAAACTGAAACAGATGATCATGTCGAAGGAATCATAAACTTACCACATTAGGATTAGTGGATATTGATCGACAAATCATGGAGAAAAACAGCAGTACTGAAAATTGTTACAAACTGTTACATTGTTCGTACATACCACAACTAAAAAAGTAACAACTAATACTATTTCTATGCATCAAGCTGAAAATCGTAACATTATTTGTGTGTGTGTGTGTGTGTGTGTGTGTGTGTGTGTGTGTGTGTGTGTGTGTGTGTGTGTGGGTGTTGGAGGAAGGTGGGGGGTGGGGGGTCGAGATCGTTAGTTTGTCAGATCTTTGTGGAAATCGCTGCAGTGTGACACTTGACGTTGTATCAAATGTTCTTCGATGCAGTTGGCAACCAGCGTTGGCGAGCCAAAGGAGTCCTGAAACAGCCAGCGTTCGCTTTCACCAAAGGTGCAGAGGAGAGAGGGTCGGTGTCTCGCTTTGTTTGCCTTCTGTTCGCCTTCATCGGACTCGACGACTACTTCTAAACCCACCCCAGAGGAAGACGTAAGCAACACCAGCAACTGCAATGAAGGAAGACAACATTAACGACCGCCACCATCTAAGAACACCGACCAACTCCACCATGAACCTCTAAGCCAAGGCTTCCAAGACTACCACGAAAGGACAACTTGTCGCTAACAGCTTTTGCTATAAGAACGTAAAACTCAACCATCTTCTTCGTCGGGACTCCCGTTCGCTCGGGAAGGTCCTTATTAAGCACTCGTAGGCAAGAGGTTGTTTTGTGGGTCAGGCACAGGCATTCACGTGCAGCACCAGCTTCTTTTGTCCGCTGAGCAGCGAGCTCGGTCTGCTGCCTACACACAGCCTTGGCCCGCGCCGCACGTGTGTGCTTCAAACTTGGGAGTGTGACACTATTAGCGGGTGACGCGTGGGGTCATAGACAGTCAGCAGGTAACAGGGGGCGGACACGGAGCCAGCCAGACCAAAGGGAAGCAATGGATACCTTCACTATGCGCCATGGGACTCCAACCAGTGGAAGACGAGGATACTGATCCTGTGGCCTCTTATCTCTTTTCTCTAACCCACCGTGGCTGCTTTGCCGAGGACCTCAAATGAAGCCTAGTAGAGCTCGGTCCAGTTGTTCTCTCCTATTTCACACCATTTCCTTCTTTTCTGAACTTTTCAGCAGAAAGAGACGATGCCTCCGGAACCACCACCAACCACCACCACCACCCCTCTCTCAGCCACCACCCACTCACTACCGTCAACAATTTTGGCGAGCCGTTCTTGATCTATGCTCTTCCTTCCCCCCCACCTCCACCCTCCCCCCCTCCCCCCCCCCCCCCCCCCCCCCCCCCCCCCCCCCCCCCCCCCCCCCCCCCCACACACACACCCTCCGGCCATCACCTCATCTCCCACTCTTCTACAACTCCTTGCTTTGCCGTGTTGACTTTCATTCGCCGAGCGAACTTTCCTTTCTGCATTCTTCACACAATAACGTTCTTGGTGACGTACATCTCTCAAGAGAAACTGACATTCTGGAGTCTGTGTGTGTGTGTGTGTATGTGTGTGTGTGTGTGTGTGTGTGTGCGCGCGCGCGCGCGCGTGTGTGCGTGAGAGAAAGGGAGGAGGGAGAGAGAGAGTCATTTATTATATCAGAAACACGCGCGCGCGCGTGCGCGCGCGTATACCCCCCCCCCCCCCCCCCCCACACACACACACACAACGCACACACACACGCACACGCGCATGCACGCACGCACACACACACGCATGCACGCACGCACACACACACACACACACACACACACACACACGCACACACACGCACGCGCGTGCACACACACACGCATACACACACACACACAAATGAATTGTCAGATTAACTCAAATGTTCTGACATTTAAGAAAACAATATGAGAAGAATGTCAACATTTTCTAAAACAAAAAGGAATATGTATCATTCAGACACACACACACACACACACACACACACACACACACACACACACACACACACACACACACACACACACACGCACGCACGCACGCACGCACGCACGCACGCACGCACAGACGCACGCATATATCCATACGTACACACCCATACACTGTATACACACGTGCGCACATTTACAAAAGGAGCGCGCGCGCGCGCACACACACACACACACACACACACACACACACACACACACACACACACACACCACCACCACCACCACCACCACCACCACCACCACCACCACCACCACGCCCCACCACCATCATCACCTCCACCACCACCACCACCACCACCAACACCACTACCACAACCCGGTGGTGTGCCTGTGGCTACCATTAAAAATCATACTGCCACGCACATGAAACCAAAAGCCCTTAACATTAGCCAAAAGGTGCACGTGAAGTACTGCCCAGATGGTGTGCTGAAATGGCAGATAACATGATTATAGTCAGTAATAACTGGAGGAACAGGTCATGTTCCAGTTTGGTGACCACAGCAACAAAACGTTTAGGCCTGGAGTGATAGTAGGCTGTGAAAATGAGACAACGGTTAAGTGGTGTGACACAAAATAAGTTAAAATATGGTAATATATATATAAATGTGTGTGTGTGTGTGTGTGTGTGTGTGTGTGTGTGTGTGTGTGTGTGTGTGTGTGTGTTTAAGTCGAACTGGTGCGGAAATTTCGTGGTGGACAAAACACTTGTGTACCGGTGGTGCGTCGGAAGTTCAACTCATTTGAGCAGCACACAGAATGTGCGATAGGAGAGAAAAATGATCACGAACTATTTCTAAGGAAACCAATTTTGATTGATGTGATAATGAAAACATTCTTTGGCATCAACATGGCATACTGAGTGAACAAAAATTGAAAAAGAAAGCTTTATTTGAATTTTGTGTACTGTTGTGGGGAGGTTCCTGTATTTTGGTGTTGCAAGAACAAGTGCCTATGGCATGGAGGTCAGCACAGAGAAGTCAAAGGTCATGGTCAACAGCACGACTAACAGCAGTGCCAACATAACCAGGAATTGTGAGCCCCTGGAAGAAGTGACCAGCTTCAAATACTTGGGAGCAACCCTGCCCAAAGATGGCACCTGCACAGCAGAAATCCGAATCAGGATCAACTCCGCATCAGCAGCGATGGCCAGACTGAACAGAGTGTGGAAGGGCAACATCAAATTCCACACAAAATTCCGGCTCTACAAGTCACTAGTGGTCTCCATCCTGTTATATGGTTGCGAGACATGGACACTGATGGCCAAAGCAGTCGTTTGAGACCAGGTGCCTGAGGAAACTACTCCACACCTCCCACAAGACCAACGATTATGTGCGGAATCTGGTCACCAACCTAGTTGGGCCCCACGAAACATTGCTGGCAACCGTCAAACGACGGAAGATGGCATGGTTTGGCCACGTCATACGTCACAACACCCTCACCAGAAACCATCCTCCAAGGTACCGTTGAAGGAGGGCGCAGACGAGGACGGCAGAGAAAGAGCTGGTCCGAAAATATAAAAGATCGGACCAAAATGACCATGCCTGATCTCCTCACGACAGCTGCCAGCCAACAGAGGAGCCTGGAGAGAAACGGCGGCTGCCTCATCACGTCCCTCCCAACGACCCCAGCGGTCAGGGGAATGAGTGAGTGAGCAGAATTTGGCTGCTTCAGAAAATAGATCTAGCTGCAAAGTGAGACGACTGCAGGCACAAATCTAAACAAATTTGACAAATTATTGATAAAGCTCCGCCAAAAAAAAAAAAAAAATGTTGACAAACAAATCACAAGACAAAACACGACGCTTTTCGACCTGTTAGGCCTTCTTCAGGCAATATACACAACACTCAGAACAACGAAAATGAAGGAGTCATCATTGATCTTCATCCTGAGTGTTGTGGTGTACTGCCTGAAGAAGACCTAACAGGTCAAAACGCGTCGTGTTCTATCTTATGATTCGTTTGTCAACGTTCTTTTTTTTCTGTTTTTTTTTTCTGTTTTTTTTTTTGGCGGAGCTTTATCAATAATTTTTCAAATTTACTTAAGAAAAGACAAAACTATTCTTCAGTTTACGCACCATGTCTGCATGACAAATTGTATTGTACTGTATCTTAACTGAATTAAGGTATATGGTGTCCAGTTTGCATGACTTTACTACAGTTATCATCCTTTTAAGTTGTCCGTCACATGTGGACACAAACAATACGCCGTCATTATCATTCAATTGAATTTTTCACATAGGCAGATCCATCACCATGCATGTATAGGTCATCTGCATGAGAGATGCTGAGATGCCTAAAGAGTTCACCACTCAGCGTGGCACTCGCGTTTAGCGACAATGTTAACTTGAAATGTGTTTTAGCAGCCGTGATAATGCCACAATATCTTTCAGTTTTATTTCTAATTGCTTCATACCTTTATTATCATATTCATATTTTTTTTTGAGTTGCAGAATTAATTGCTCCCCTCTCTCTCTCTCTCCTCTCTCTCTCTCTCTCTCTCTCTCTCTCTCTCTCTCTCTCTCTCTCTCTCTCTCTCTCTCTCTCTCTCAAAATGTCTTGGTGATTTGCAGAAATTAAGAGAGTTCAGTTCAGTGGTTTATTTTACGGTCTGTCCATCATAGATCACATCAGACATAAAGCCGCTAGGCAACCTACACTAACACTCACAAAATATCTCAGTAATTTCCAAAATCAGAAAGTTTAGTTTTACGTCTGTCCATCATGGATAATATCAGACATAAAGCCGCTAGGCAACCTACACTAACACTCACAAAATATCTCTGTCATTTCCAAAATCAGAAGGTTTAGTAAAAGTGGTTCGTTTTACGTCTGTCCATCGCAGATGATGTTAGACAAGAAGAAGCAGCTCTACAATCTATTCTAAGTGATTCTCACATGACTTTACAACCCATCAAACATATTCAAGATATTAACATCAGTTGAAAACTTCGTAACAAAATCTAGCAACCTCAGTTTGAGCAACCAACGCTGCAATGTTAGTAATGCGCGGATCATACAAAGCATGGCCTATATTTTGATAGTGAGCATTGTTCAGATTTCTTTCCTTATCCATGGTTGGACTGAAACCGACAAAAACATTACGGGAAAACAAAAGCCGATGATTTGTCAGACCTAATAATTTTAATGGGAAAATATTTCATTTATAAATGTAGAATTAACAAAACGAAACCTAATGTAAACATATCTTTGAAGGAGCTGGACTATAGATATAAAATGTAGAAATATATGTACTTGATGGAGATGAATCACGCTGCCTGCCAAACAAAATGGTTGCCATATATCAAGCTGCTAGAGGATTAATGGTGATGTTTTGTAATGTATGTGTGTGTGCTTAGGTGTGTGTATGTACACACACACACACACACACACACACACACACATATATATATATATATATAATATATATATATATATATATATGTGTGTGTGTGTGTGTGTGTGTGTGTGTGTGTGTGTACAATTATATATAATGTACTTTCTCCAAATGCCATGATTCGATGGAGTTGCAATAATTCATGTCATGCGTTTTCTAACCTTATATCATGTTTGTGTACATAATTAATGCCATTTATATTGGAACTTATTAAAAACAAAAACAAAAACAAACAAAAAACATTATGTGCTCGCGCGCACGTACACACGCACATAGAGGCATGAGCATACACTCTCTCTTTCTCACCCTTTCTCTCTCACGCACGCACGCACGCAAGCATGCACACACACATGAATACACACTGTGTGTGTGTTGTGTGTGTGTGTGTGTGTGTGGGGAGAGAGAGAGAGAGAGAGAGAGAGAGAGAGAGAGAGAGAGAGAGAGAGATTTCACGATACTTTCATTTTCGTGCGCTGAAACACACACACACACACACACACACACACACACACACACACACGCACATCCTTGAGCTTATACATGTATCAACGACAAGCCAATGCCGTTGAAACGGGTGTTTGTTCACCAGCTCGTGACGACGGTCAGAATTGTTCGATGCAAGTCACGGTCTTTTGTGTTCGTGTTGCACGTGACCCAATTGTCCGGCCAGCTGTGTGCGCAACCGGTCTGCGCACACATCCGATGTGGAAGCACTGGGGTCTGAACAATTGGGAGAAGATGAGCCGTCAGCCACTGCCTCGACACCCAAACAACGAACAAGTTGATTGTCAGTGATTTTCGCAGAAGTTTCTTACTGTGGCGACATTGGTGTTGGGCATTGTGTACATTCACACAGGTGTGTTCTCTTGCTCGCAGAAGTAACTTTCTGAAACCTGCGTGGGAAGTTCTTCTCATTGGAGAAAGCGGTTGTGTTCTTCTTTCTTTGAGTGTCCACCTTCATCGAGTTGAAGATTCTGACACTTTTGTGTGTATGACCGTTTTTTTTTACCCCGCCATTAAGGCAGCCATACTCCAACTTCGGGGGAAGGTGCATGCTATGTGTAACGTGTCATCCATACCAACGGCCAAACTGGCCTTCTCTTCCTGAAGTTGGTGATGGGATTTTACGTGTGTGCAAGATGATGTGCGTGCGTTCACACACGGAACCTCGGTTTATAGTCTCATTGGAAGGACTGTATGGGGAATGGAGTCGGAACCAATGTTAACTCCGAGGGAAAAATCTCCCTGTACCGAAATTCGAACCCGCAATCCCAGGATCACGAGTCCGGTGCTCTACCAGCTGAGCTATTCCGGCTTCCGGGCATTGTGTACATTCAGCCACGTGTGTGGCTCTTGCTCGCAGAAGTAACTTTCTGAAACTTGCATGGGTAGTTCTACTCACTGGTGAAAGCGGCTGTTCTGCAAGACTTCCATGCAAAAGGGCAAGCTTGTAACACCAGGGCCACAGGTCAGTGACAGTCAAACATGACGGCTGACCTTCCAGATTGAAGATTGAAGGCCAATGTGAATATCGCTTGGTGTCGGTCGGGTCCAGCTCGCCGGTGTTGACAGTGATTGACAATTACCCCAGACGGTAGGTTAGTATTCGTATGTGTGTGTGTGTGTGTGTGTGTGTGTGTGTGTGTGTGTGTGTGTGTGTGTGTGTGTGTGATGTTGTTCTTCTTGATGTTATTTCTAGAATTTAACATTTATCTATACTAAGATCAGACAGACTCTGTGTGTGTGTGTGTGTGTGTGTGTGTGTGTGTGTGTGTGTGTGTGTGTTGTGTGTGTGTGTGTGTGCGCGCGCTATTGTTCTTGTTATTATATCTTCTTCAGTTTAACGTCTCTCCTCATTAACTAATATGAGATGGACATGCGCGCGCACATGTGTGTGTGTGTGTGTGTGTGTGTGTGTGTGTGTGTGTGTGTGTTTGGTGTGTGTATGTGTGTGTGTGCACGCATGCGCGTGTGTGTGTAAGAGAGAGAGAGAGAGAGAGTGTGTGTGTGTGTGTGTGTGTGTGTGTGTGTGTGTGTGTGTGTGTGTGTGTGTGTGTGTGTGTATTCGTGCTTGTTCGACAACGCGGGGGATGGGGGGGAAGGGGGGGGGGGGGGGGCGTGGGTGGCGGGGGGGGGGGGGGGGGAATGTGTGTGTGTGTGTGTGTGTGTGTGTGCTTGTGTGGGCACGCGGGGAGAGGGGGGTACATGTGCGTGTGTGTGCGTGCTTACTCGGGCGAGGGGGGTGGCGGGAGGGGGTGCGGGAGACGTGTGTGTGCTTATGTGGGCACGTGGTGGAAGGGGGGGGGGGAGCGGTGTGTGTGTGTGTGTGTGTGCGTGCTTACGGGGGAGAGGGGGTGTAGGGGGGAGGGGTTGGCGGGGAGATGCGGGAGACGTGTGTGGGCACGCGGGAGGGGTGGCCGCAAGCGCGCGAACGCGTGCGCGTGCATTTTTTCTTTCTGAAAATGTCCTCATCTATCTTTCCTTTCTCATTACGTCCTCGTCCGTCTTTCCTTTCTCATTACGTCCTCGTCTGTCTTTCCTTTCTCATTATGTCCTCGTCCATCTTTCCTTTCTCATAATGTCCTCGTCCATCTTTCCTTACTCATTACGTCCTCGTCTGTCTTTCCTTTTTCATTACTTCCTCGTCCATCTTTCCTTTCTCATTACGTCCTTGTCTGTCTTTCCTTTCTCATTACGTCCTCGTCCATCTTTCCTTTCTCATTATGTCCTCGTCCATCTTTCCTTTCTCATTACGTCCTCGTCTGTCTTTCCTTTTTCATAATGTTCTCGTCCATCTTTCATTTCTCATTACGTCCTCGTCCATTTTTCCTTCGCATTACGTCCTCGTATGTCTTTCCTTTTTCATAAATTTCTCGTCCATCTTTCCTTTCTCATTACGTCCTCGTCCATCTTTCCTTTCTCATTACGTCCTCGTCTGTCTTTCCTTTCTCATTATGTCCTCGTCCATCTTTCCTTTCTCATTACGTCCTCTTACATCTTTCCTTTTTCATAATGTTCTCATCCATCTTTCTTTTCTTATAATGTCCTCATCAATCTTCCCTTTCCCACAGTCCCCTTTCTTTCTGGTAGTGTCCTCATCCAATTTTAATTTCCGATGATTTCCTCATCTATCTCTCCTCTCTCACGATGTCCTCATCCAGCTTTCCGTTCTCATGATGTCCACATCCATCTTTCCATTCTCATGATGTCCTCATCCATCTTTCCATTCTCATGATGTCCTCATCCATCTTTCCATTCTCATGATGTTCACATCCATCTTTCCGTTCTCATGATGTCCACATCCATCTTTCCACTCTCATGATGTCCTCATCCATCTTTCCTTTCTCATGATGTCCTCATACATCTTTCCATTCTCACGATGTCCTCATCCATCTTTCCATTCTCATGATGTCCTCATCAGTCTTTCCTTTCTCATAATGACCATACTCATCATTCCTTTCTCATGATGTCCACACTCATCATTCCTTTCTCATTATATCCACACACCTCATTCCTTTCTCGTAGTGTCCACACCCATTGTGCCACACCCATGACCTAATTACTCATGTTTCCATTCTTATGATGTCACCATCCATCATTCCTTTCACATAATGTTCACACTCATCATTCCTTTCTCATTATATCCACACCCCTCATTCCTTTCTCGTAGTGTCCACACCCAATGTTTTACACCCATGACCTAATCTCCATTCTCATGATGTCATCATCCATCTTTCCTTTCACATGATGTTCACACTCATCATTTCTTTCTTATGATGTCCACACCGGTCTGAGCTGTCTCACGATGTCCACACCCGTCGTTCCTATCTGACGATGTCCACACCCGTCGTTCCTATCTGACGATGTCCACACCCGTCGTTCCTATCTGACGATGTCCACACCCGTCGTTCCTATCTGACGATGTCCACACCCGTCGTTCCTATCTGACGATGTCCACACCCGTCGTTCCTATCTGACGATGTCCACATCCATCTTTTCTTTTTCGCGATGTACACACTCATCTTTCCTTTTTCATGATGGTCACACTCACCATTCCTCTCTTATGATGTCCACGCCCGTCTTTCGTATCTCTCAATGTCTGTAGCCACCCTACCTTCTTCAAGATGTTCTCGTCTTTCTCACGATGTTCACATCGTCTGTTTTTTTTCCCACGTTTCCAGCAGCCTTTCATTTCCCATGATGTCGTAATGTATCTTTCCTTTCTCTGTATTTGGTCCAGATCCAGTTTCCCGTTGTTAATGTGTCCTCATCCATTTTTACATTTCATAATGTCCTCTCCCCTTTCTTTTTGTCAGGGTGTCCATATCCATCTTTCCTTTCTCATGATGTCCGCCGCATACGTCTTCCCTTTCTCTTCATGGCCACGCCAGTCTTTCCTTCCTCAAGAGGTCTGCTTCCATCTGTCCTTTCTTACGGTGCCCATATCCATGCTTGTTATGATGTTCGCGCCGTGCCTTTGTGTGTTACTTTCTCTTTAAGAGGCACAATCGGGTGTGTCTTTTTTTTTTTTTTTTGTATCCTTTCTCAGAATGTCATCAGCTATCTTTCCATACTCATGATGGTCGCACCCATCTTTCCTTTTGGGATGGTTTCATACTCCATTTCCCCTCGTTTTGGGTTTCCTTCTCGATCTTTCGTTTTTTTCTCATGGCCCCCTCTGTCTTTTCTTTTTTTATGATGTCATCCATCTTATTTTCTAATGTTAATGTTGCACACACGTACGCACGCACGCACGTACGCACGCACGCACGCACGCACGCACGCACGCACGCACACACTCACTCACTCACTCACTCACTCACTCACTCTCACTCACACACACACACGCACACGCACACACACACACACACACACACACACACACACACACACACACGCTTGTGTGCGCGCGCGCAAGCACACACACGCACATGCACGCACGCACGCACGCACACACACAAACACGCACACATACACACGCGCGCGCGCGTGTACAGAGAGAGAGAGAGAGCAACAAGAAAATGGCATGCATACATAGAGTCTTGTAAACCAATGCATGTTGTACAAGGTGGACGATTGGCATCTTAGGACATGTAATACTAAGCCATGCTGATGATCCTGATGATCCTGTCATACCACCGTACTTTTACCTTGGCGAGAGAAAAAACCAAATCATTCATTGCCGTCTTCGCCTTGGAATCAGTGATCTGAGATATGATATGTTCAACCGCCATCTACTTAACGACCCACTGTGTGAGTGTGGCAATGGGGAGGAAACAGCTCAGCACTATTTTCTGTTGTGTCCTCGTTTTAATGAAACCCGCGCAAATACTATTTCCGATCTCCCATCACACTACAGAAATGTTCGAACTCTGTTAAATGGTGACCGTAATCTGCAGATAGATACCAATATATTGATGTTTGAAGCTGTTCATAAGTTTATCTCTGGAAGCAACCGGTTTTAGATATATTGCCTTTTAGAGGTTTCAGGTATGACAAAAGAAGATTGTACTAAAAATGTTGCCATTATTTCAAATTGTGATGATAACAAATTAATGTGCCTGTGGTGTGTTTCTCATCGTCTCTCTTCATTAATCACTGTTTCTTTCTTTCTTTCTTTTTTTAAATTATTTTTTTCTCCTTCCGGGAAGGGGTGGGGGGCGGGGGTGTTCTCTTTTTGTATTCTTCATGCGATTTATAAACTTTAAACTGTCAATTGTTTTCATATAAATAATGTAATATTTGTGTTACTGTAGCCGCCAGGTAAATTGTTTGTGTATTGTCATTTTGCAGAGCACACTATAAGCGTTCAGCTTGTTGCTGCTCACTTTGTATTGTGTAAACATTGTACGTACCTGTGATTAAAGATTTGTTTAAACCAAGCCATGCTGAGTGCGTCGGCCATTGGATCTTGCCATTGGTAAACATGACTTTCAACATTGGCCTGACGATTGATTTCTCTGTCCCTTTGTTTTTCGGTGTGGGTAGTTTGGACAGCGGCTTCGGTTATTTTTTCTTTCCAGTCTGCTTTCCATATTCTCTGCCTTTGTTGTTGTTTTTTCCTTATCGGTTGGTGTAATTAAAGGAATTATTTCTCATCGAGATCATCAGGATCGAAAGTCGTCGACAGTCGTCGCATACGGAAATAAAGAAATGTTCTGATGTGAAAACTCTTTCATGATACAACTTGGCAGTCAGCTGGGGACACTGCGGGGGGGGGGGGGGGGGGGGGGGGGGGGAATGAAAGGCGGGACTGCTGATACAACTCGGCAGTCAGCTGGGGGCACTGGGGGGTGAAAGGCCGGACTGCTGATACAACTTGGCAGTCAGCTGGGGGCACTGGGGGCTGAAAGGCCGGACCGCTGATACAACTTGGCAGTCAGCTGGGGGCACTGGGGGCTGAAAGGCGGGACTGCTGATACAACTCGGCAGTCAGCTGGGGGGTGAAAGGCAAGACTGCTGATACAACTTGGCAGTCACCTGGGGCACTGGGGAGTGAAAGGCGGGACTGCTGATAAAAACTCGGCAGTCAGCTGGGGGCAGTGGGCGGGGGGGGGGGGGGGGGGGTGAAAGGCGGGACTGCTGATACAACTTGGCAGTCAGCTGGGGGCAGTGGGGGAGGGGTGAAAGGCGGGACTGCTGATACAACTTGGCAGTCAGCTGGGGCAGTGGGGGGTGAAAGGTGGGACTGCTGAAAAAGCTTGGCAGTCAGCTGGGGGCAGTGGGGGGGGGGGGGGTTGAAAGGCCGGACTGCTGATACTACTTGGCAGTCAGCTGGGGGCAGTGGGAGGGGGGGAGGGTGAAAGGCGGGACTGCTGATGCAACTTGGCAGTCAGCTGGGGGCAGTGGGGGGGGGGGGGGGGGGGGTGAAAGGCGGGACTGCTGATACAACTTGGCAGTCACTGGGGGCAGTGGGGGGGTGAAAGGCGGGACTGCTGATAAAACTCGGCAGTCAGCTGGGGGCAGTGGGGGGGGGGGGGGGTGAAAGGCGGGACTGCTGATACAACTTGGCAGTCAGCTGGGGGCAGTGGGGGAGGGGTGAAGGCGGGACTGCTGATACAACTTGGCAGTCAGCTGGGGGCAGTGGGGGAGGGGTGAAAGGCGGGACTGCTGATACAACCTGGCAGTCACCTGGGGGCAGTGGGATGGGTGAAAGGCGGGACTGCTGATACAACTTGGCAGTCACCTGGGGGCAGTGGGGAGGGGGGGGGGGTGAAAGGCCGGACTGCTGATACAACTTGGCAGTCAGCTGGGGGCAGTGCGGGGTGAAAGGCGGGACTGCTGATACAACTTGGCAGTCAGCTGGGGGCAGTGGGGGGGGGGGGATGGATGAAAGGCGGGACTGCTGATACAACTTGGCAGTCAGCTGGGGGCAGTGGGGGGGGGGGTGAAAGGCGGGACTGCTGAGACAACTTGGCAGTCAGCTGGGGGGGGGGGGTGAAAGGAGGGACTGCTGATACAACTCGTCAGTCAGCTGGGGGCACTGGGGGGTGGGGGACTGTTGATCAGTTTCTCATTGCTGCCATCTGTGATCATTTCGTGCAGATTTCACGCACGCTCGATTTCTTTTCTTTCACAAGTTGTATTTCATTTGCGTCCCCTCGAAGTCGAATTTCGTCTGTTCTCTCTCTTTTTGGTTCATACCCTCCCCATGCCCCCCACCCCCACCCCCACCCCCCACCCCCCTCTTCCCTTTTGCACTGACATAATATAACTGTTAAACCACATATTTGTTCTTCTGTTAAACCACGTATTTGTTCTGTATTCATTTGACCATACTGTGCATTGCGAAATGAAATGGGATGTGGGAGCTATGAAATGCACATATGTGTCAAACATATGTAACTGTTAAACCACATATTTGTTCTTCTGCTAAACCACGTATTTGTTCTGTATTCATTTGACCATACTGTGCATTGCGAAATGGAATGGGATGTGGGAGCTATGAAATGCACATATGTGTCAACATATGTAACTGTTAAACCACATATTTGTTCTTCTGTTAAACCACGTATTTGTTCTGTATTCAGTTGACCATACTGTGCATTGCAAAATGGAATGGGATGTGGGAGCTATGAAATGCACATATGTGTCACACGTAGCAGTGATCACAGACTTCAGAGTCTGGTGTGGAACGATCATCTGATGAGTTCCTTGTTCCGTGACATGGCAGCGCCATCACCCTTTCTCTTCCCGTCTCCAGCGTCCGTTTTAGAACTGACCCCCCCCCCCCCCCCCCCTTCTTTTTTGTTTGTTTCTTTCGTGTATAGATCTATTCCTTCTTTTGCAAGTCAACAAGACAAGACAAAGTTAGCTTCTCTTAATGGTAAGCGATCTGGGTGTATTGGTTGGCGAAACTCTCGTCTCAACAACGCTCTTCCCTCGCTCGTCCTCGTCGAGCGCAGAAGAATCGGTACCTTCAGTTCCTGTCTTACAGAAGAGGCTGTCTCTACTTTGATGCGCTCCCTTTGTCTAGTGTATACTATATTAAAGGAAAATCTTTTTTTTTCTAGTCCCGGGGATCCGGCATCAGTGAAATCCAGAAACAGGGCTGCACGAGTGTGTTGGGATCCCCTTACCATGCTTGTGTTGCACCTGTCTCTTTTGTTTCCCCATCTCCGGCTGCACGTTGGAACAAAATTCCAGTCTATCTCTTCTGTCGCTTTGAGTCGCTTGAAGACCAGGCTGCAGCGTGTCGCTATGAACCCCTTAGTCTGTCCACACCTCTTCGTCTTCGTTCTGCTGCTGACATCCATGTCTACAGACTCCCTTCTTTTAGACCAAAACCATACGGCCAACGTTCTTCTTTCTGACATCCACATGCACAGACTTCCTTCTTTTTTAGGCCTAAGTCCTACGGCCCAACGTTTTCCTTTCATACTGAGAGTCCTTTCCTTTGTGACCAGCTCCCTTTCTCTGTTCGCCAAGCGGACCTGACCACAAGTTTTACAGCTTTCCTTAAAATTGTTTCTTCCAAGAAGCGTTCTGACCCCTTCCTATCAACCTTTTATCTCTGACTGTTGGGCATGGTGTGTGTGTGTGTGTGAGTGTGTGTGTGTGTGTGTGTGTGTGTGTGTGTGTGTGTGCGTGCGTGTGCATTTAAAATGTACGTGCTTGGCGCCATTGTTGACACAATGTTGTTGGATCGTCATGTCATGACTGTCGTGATGAATTGGGCATATAGCAGCAGCAGCAGCAACATCAGCAGCGGCAGTAGTAGTAGTAGTAGTAGCAGTAGTAGTGGTGGTAGCAGTACTAGCAAGAGTAGTGGCGTAGCACCGCCAGGAATAGCAGAACTAGAAATAACAGCACTCATTGTAAGCGAAAAATAATGCTGATAATTGCAATAGGTGTGATGTTGCTAGTAATTTCTGTCTCTGCTGTAATTATTATTTTTTTAAAAATTAATGTCTGGCAGTGTTATGAGTCGTTGAAATCCGTTTTCATCTTTTTTTTTTTGACTGATCGTGTCCCTCCCTGATACCCCTTCCCATGCCTCCCCGCTCTCTCCTTCTTCTACCCCCCCCCCCCCCCCCCCCACTTTTTTTTTCTTTTTTTAAATGATAAAACCGCACTAATTCTTAGTCTGCTCTCCCCGCCCCCCTCTTTTTTCACCAAATGTGAAGCAGGTATGGGGTGTGGAATGACTTATTCAATGTAAACAAGCATGTGGAAAAGCTTTGTATTCCACAAAACATTAATTAAGTTCGATTTGCAATTATGTGAACCCTTTCTGTGCGTTTGAAGAGTTTCAAATTCGATTCCGACAGGGTTTAATGCGGTTTCCATGAAATGAGGTTTGAAGAGGGGTCAGTCAAATTAGATTATATGACTACACTCTGACCGCTGAATACTGCTTTTTCACTGGGTGTTCCGTGCGATCCTACGACAATGTTTTCTCTATTGTTACAGCTGTGAAAGTTTCAGAACGGTTCATAGAAAAGGTCATTTCAAATGAGGTCATGAGTAGTAAATAGTTGACTACACTATTGAAAAGTTTCCGTATGATTGATATGAAATAGAATTTCAAGCGAGGTGGGGGGCAGGGGGGGTTGGGGGGGGGGGGGAATAGTGACGATATTTTACAAGCTCCAACATGATTGATATCAATGTCAACCTCGGGGTATGTCAGTGGAGGTGGGGACTAGCGCACACCCCAAAAACAAACTCCCGGGCTTGTTACAATCCCCTTCAGATCCTGCTTCGGTCAAACCCAAACCCAAGAAAAGGGTTTAAAATTTTTAAACTACCATAATCATGGGAAAAAAACCCACAATCCCGCATGGATTTCAAACAAAAAAAAACATTCTTTTTTCCTTTGGGCCCTTCACAAAACCATTTATTAAACATCAAAACCCAACCCGGGTATAAAAAAATTTTCTACTTTACAGGGCCCAAAGGTGATTTAAAATATTTAGGGAATTTAAAGGGTTTTTCCCTTTTCTTTCCCTTTTTTTTTTTTTTCCCACTGTCACTTTCACAAACCACCAGTAAACGACACAATTTGCTGGCCTGGTAATTTTTGGAAAACCCCCGGAAACTGGCGGTTTTTGGACTGCTGACCATGGTCGGGTTACGGGTTTTTTGGCCGTGGTTCTGCCTGATGAAAGTGGGCGCTGAAAACGTATGGGGGCGAACCCGGGTTAAAATTTTGAACAGTGACTACCAGACATTGATTGTTTCCCTTTCCCTTCCCTTTGCTTTAAAACGCATTCCCAATCTCTCTCTCCTCTTTGGCCCTGTCTTTAAAATTTGGCGGGTTGCTTTTTTTTTTTTTTTCTTTTTTTTCCCTTTTCATAAATTTTAAGCAACTCTTCTCTCTCACTTTTCCCCTTTTAGCCCCCTTCCCCCTGCGACTCAAATATGGGGCAATGCTTCAACTGGGTTTTCTCTTCAACCCCCCCTCACTCCCGGGCTTTTTCTCTCGTGCAGACCCTACTCCCGAACCTCTCCCTCGGTCTCTTTTCTTTCCCCCCCTTTTTTTAAATCCCCTAGTTTTTCCTTATTCTTTTCCCTTCCCCCTGTCAAAAGGTGGGTAAAAATTGGTCATATTTTTCCCCCCTTTTGTCCCGGGAGGTTACCTCCCCCTCTAATCTCATTGGACATGCAAATCATCAAAAGTACATCTCCCGGCCTTCTTTTTGTGAGGTAAAGGGGGTATTTAAATTAAAATTAAACCCTTTGGTTTCACCGCCACTAAAACCAATACCTCCCCCCTTTCCCTTATTTTAAACCGGCGTTTTTGGGAATTTTAAAACTGTGGGCACGGGCCCTTGAAAATTTAAAGCTGTATCATTTCGCCCTTTGGAGGGGTACAGTTCCGTCTGGCCAGACCTATTGGGGAGGGCCGGTTTCAACCCCACTCAGTCGGGCTGCAGGACGGTCCCGGGTCCCCCGGTGAAGGATTTGAAAATACCTCCCGCCTTCCCAAAATTGGCCCCCCCGAAACTTGAAGTGGGCTCCCGGGAAAAACCAAAATGTTTGAGTTTGGAACTTAGGGCCCAAATTGAACTGGCTGGCGACTGACCACGTTTTCCGGGTTTTTTCTTTTTTTTGTCCCGTGCAATTTCCCCCCTTGCAAAAACTATGCCCCAGAATTGTCTAAAAAAAAGGGCCCCAAAAAAACAAAAAACCAAATTTTGGGCTGACACCACAGCTACCCTGAAAGGGTTTTTGGGGGAAAAAATTAAATTTTACAACAAACGATGAAAAAATTAATTAAGCATATATCACTGTGTTTTCACCCCAAGGGGGTTTACATTGCGTGGCGTTTTTTTGCCTTTTTTCCCAACTCTTTTCTAAAAAACCTCTGGGGCGACCAATGAAATTTCCCCTTACCTGCGGATTTGCCCCCTTTCTTCCTTCACAATTTAATTTGAAGAGCACAATCTAATAGGACCACGACCCCTTGCCCACCCTCACTGGGGAAATTCTCTTTTCCTCATTATCGCAAAAAATTTGCATTATTTAACAACCCAAACTGTATGCCCAAAAAAAAACTACAATTTACATGAAAAATACTCTACAGAAAAGGGAACCATAGAAAAAATGGGAAGGAACCCATACCACTCAATCTCACTGTTAATCCCCCCTTCATAAAAATTTAAACAAAAGTGGGAATAGCCCCCCGGGAAATATAAACGGGGATTTCCTCTGGTTGCAGCTTTGCAGACTAAAACGGCTTAAATATTTCAGCTCCTACATTTGGTCCTGGGATTTTAATGAACTCGTTTTTTTACCTTTTGGGCTGCAGTGCCATTCCCCAGGGGAAAACCGGCTTTTTTTCCGGGCTGCGCCCCCCTTAGGAACTTGAGGGGTTTGATGATAAAGTTTTCCAAACCAGGGAAACCCTTTCCCCTTACAAGTATTTGTGAAATTTCTGCAGGCCCCACACGAAAACCCAAAACCCCACTCCTTCCCCTACCGTTGCGTCCCCTTTCTTCACCTTCAATTTTCCTGGGGGAGCTTTCCTTTAAACGGAAACTCCGACCCCTTTTTGTCCGGCAAAAATTACTGCCCCAAAATCCCCCCCTGTTGCATCTTGTACGCAAAAAAAAAGGGGGGTTTAGACATATCCGGTTAGTTTTCAAGAGGGGAAAAGGGCAACCTAGTCTTTTCAAGCACTGTCTGCAGTGTTTTGGTCTGAACCCGTCTGACCATTTCGCCATTTCGGGGTTTTCCCCCCGGTTGACCAAATCATGAGAGGCCTTGTAATTGCTGCAAAAGGGGGTTAAAAACTCCCTTTTGAAAAAAATTTAAAGCCTAGCAGCCCTCCTGCCTTCCCGTTTTGGGTTTTTGGTCTCTTTAAAATCATCCTTTCCCTTCTTCTGTGGGTCCCTTCCACCCCCTCAATGATTGCGGGGCGTGCCTATTTTTCCCTGAGTTAAAGCGGGAATATATTTGCAGGCAAATTGCATGGAAATTTTTTTTTTTCCCCCATTCACTTAAAATTTGGGTTTTAACCCTGATCTACCTTTAAATTGAGGTGAATGGTCCTTTTTCCCAATCCCTCAGAATTTGTTGTGTTTCCGGGGGAAAAGCAGTAACGGGACTTGATCTCCCACCTTGGAGGGATTGTTTCCCCCTCACCTTCCGGGTTCTTATTGCTTCTTTTTGCACCCCCCTACCCTTTCTTGAAAAATTTTCCCCCTTGCAACCTTACATGTCCCTTACCCTTTTTGCGAAAGGTCCCCAAATCCCCTGATAAAGTGGTTTTGACTTCTTTACCCCCTTTTTCCTCAGGGCCATGGGCCTTTTGAGAAAAACCACGGGTTTCCCCTGACTGTCCCCATACGCGCTCAAAGGGTAAAAAACCCTTTGGGGCCCCCTCCTGGGGGTTTCCCTTAGGCAAACAATGCCCGGGGTTTTTAACGACCCCAAATCTGTTTGTCTTTTTTCAAAGAGTTTTTTAAAAAGATCCCCTTCAGCACACCATTGTTTTCCTTTCCCCCAAAACCCCTTTAAAATTTGTGGGGGGGTTTGGTTAGTGAAAAGCGGGTGTGTTTCCTTTGCACCCCTGCCCGGCCCCTCCCTAATAAAGGCCTGAGGTGAACGGTGCCCCGGGTCAGGGGTTTTTTTGTGAGGGGCACCCCCAACGGAGAAAAAAATGTCTACTAGCCCTTCCCCGACCTGTTGCGTATCAAACGCCTTTCAATGCGACTGCTTCTGGATATCTGGGCGTAATCCACGAGCGCCCAAACAAAAATGTGCCCCCCCTTTGGAACGGGGTGAGATTGGCCTATCAGTTTTAACAGACCTCCCCTGAATGGGGTTTTAAATTAAAAGGGGGGGTGTTTAAGAGGGGGCCTTCCTCTTCCCCCTTTTGGGTGGCTGCCCTTTTGACACAAAATCACATGACATCCCAAAAACCATTTTTATGTCTCCATTCCCCCTGGCCAGTGAAAATCTTTAAGTTTCCCGGTCACCCTGTTTTCCCCGGGGTGCCAGATGACCCCCCTTTGGGGATTGGGTGACCCACTGACATGAAATGTAACGATAACTTGTGGTACCTCTGATTTTGTCCCCGTCCCCTGTCCCCCCCTTGTAAACCACCCCGGTAAAAAACCCCCCCTTTTCCCCAAAAATTTGGAAAAACCTTTAAAACCACCTTTTCCCTCTCCCCCCTCTTCCCAAACTCCCAAGACTTCACGGGGCAAAGGGGGTCTTGTTTCCTGCGCTGCCCTAAACCATCAGGCAAACACATCAATGCCTAAACTTCCTTGCGGGAACGCAAACGGTTTATCAACCTTTTCCTCCCTTCTTGTTCCCGGGTTTGAATGTCCCCCTTTGTAGCAGTCAAAAACCAGGATCCCCCGGGATTCTTGCACCGGGGAAATTTTCCAATAAAAAAATTAAAAAAAGGGGGGGTTTTCTCCACACCACGCAGAAAAACCGCCTGGAAGAAAGGGGGTTTACGTACTTTTCTTGGAAAACGGGGAATTTCCCTCCCATTTCCCCATCGTTTTGAGAAAGGGGTCGGGATTTCCCCCGTCAAAACCCCCTTCCTTGACCAGCTTGGGTTCTAAATAAAAACCACATAAAAAAACCATGTACCGTAACTCCTTCACCCTCTGCGGGGCCAAACCCAACCCCTTTTTCCCCGGAAAATTGACCACTCCCCCTAGGGGCCCTCCATCCCCGACACTGACTGCTGTCCCAGCACTACCCAATAGGCCCCCACTCCACCCTCTTCAAAGGGCCCCCTTTTGGGTTTCCCACTCGGGGTCGTTTCCCCCCGGGCCCGACCCTTATAAAACCTTTTGGGAAAAGGCTGCTGCCTTCTGGAACCTCAGGCGCCCCTTTTCCCCTCGCCACTTTGTCCCTTCTTGTGAAAAATGAAAACCCCTTTTTTTCCCTTTGCCTTTTTCCCTGCCCCCCCGGGGTTTTGGGCAGCCCTTTTGCAAAAACCCCCCTGGGCTCCCGGCACTCTTTAAACCTGTGCCGGGGACCTTTTTCTCCTGCCCTTAAGGAAAAAAAGTGCCCCCCCTTTAAAACCTCTGCTAATTTCAGCAACCCCCCGCTGTCTCTGGCTGTCTCTCTTTAAATTTGTTTTTTTTAACTCGGGAAACTGAAAACCCTGACAAAATCTTTTTCTTTAATAACCAGCTCTTTAATTCGCGAATCCCTTTTGTAAAAACCAACTTTTAACCATTTCCCAAAAATAGTGATCTAAACGTGAAAACCCAAACTGATTGTACGTTTTACCCTGTTTGGGAATCAGTAAATCGAAATTTCTTTCTAAACCCCCTCCTCTTTTGGGTCAAATCCCCATCAAAGACTCCTTAAACACCCAAAAAATCAGATTGTTGGTCTGCGGGTTTTAACGCAGTGAAAATTGTAAGGGCCTTTTCCCCCCCCAAAAGCCTGCCCAAAAGACTGCCCCCTTTTTGAAGGCCAACCCCGAATAGTTGCAAAAGTTTCAAAACGACTGATGTACGCAACCAAACAACTGACCTTCAGAGATTTTTGGGAACTTTTTTCGGGGGGCATAACCCGCGCACAGGGTTTACTGGAAATGGAACCCACCATCAAACCCGGGGGGCTTTTTCCCTTTTTTGTATTTCCCGGGCTCTCTAACTTAAATTTAATTTCCCTTTAAACTTTCTGTTTTTCCCGCGTTACGTTTTGGGCCCGAATCCTTAATCTTTCTGTTTCCCGCGTTTTTTCCCTTTCCTTTTTAAACCTTTCCTGCCTTTCTATTTCTACTGGGGGGGGACCTTTGGCCCCTCTTTCCGGGTTGCTTTATCTCTTTCCCCTCCCTTTTTTTGGGGGTTTTTAAAAGAAGGCTCGCAACTCTTCTCCCCCAGTAGCCCCAAATCACGAGCGACGCCAAAGTTTTTCAAAAGGGGTGTTTTTTTCCTTCCCCCCATTATACCTTTTTTTTTTTTTGAAAATGGTTTTTATTACTACGACTCCAAAATGGGGTTTCCGACCCCGAGTTGGGCGTTAAAAGCCCCAATCCTATGAAAGATAATTTTTAGCTTGGGGACAAAGTATTTTTTTATAAGGGGCGCCTAGCGCCTGAAACCCAAAATATGAGAGCGAATTATAGGCAAAACTTTTGCGAAAAAAAAGTACTCTGGGGTTTAAATGGGGCCCAAACCTAGTGTTTTAAATATCTTGGAGGCAAGGGCCCAACCTTTGTACCCTTTAAATATCTTTGGGAAAAATTCAGTTTAAAACACTTTCCTTTTTAGGTTAAATAAATTGAATCCCCCCCGCTTCCTCTCTGAGAAGTTGAAACAATTTTAAAAAAAATGGGCCAGAATTTTCCTGGCAGGCTCGCCAATAAATTTTTTCCAAAACCTTTGGTATGCAGGGGGAGGAAGGACTAGCGCAAAGCCCAAACAAACTCACCCCGCTTTCTTTCAATCTCATTTTGGGTATCGTGCATTCGTTTTAAAACAAAACCCCTAGTAAAGTCTATAACTTTACTACCTTTAAACTAGAAAAAAAAAACCTCAATTTCGCATGGGGTCCCAAAAAAAAAAAAACATTCTTCTTTTCCCTTTAAATTCACAAAAAACCCTTTATCTAAATAAACAATTTAATAACCCGGGGATAAATTTGAATTTCTACCCTTTCCTGGCCCCGGTGATCTTAAACTATTTTTGAAAACACTGTCTTTCCCTTTTCCCTTTTTTTTTTTTTTTCACTGGGCACTTTCCCAAACCCCAGTCACGGAAAACCCCAAAAATCGGCAAATGGTCAGGTTGGGCCGCCGGCACTGGGTCAGGTTGGACTGCTGGCACTGGTCCCGGTTTTTCTGGTGTTGGCCCGGGGTTCTGCCTATGAAAGTGGCCCCTGCCCCGGGGAAAAGGGTCAACCCCCGGGTTCCCAAAATTAACGTGACCCAAAGACATTGAATTTTGTTTTTCCTTTCTTTCCCTTTCCCGCATTTAAAGCATTGGGACTCTCTTTCTCTCTTTCTGGTCTGCCTTTTTCAAATGGAATGGTTGCTTTTTTTTTTTTTTTCTTTTTTTTTTCTCTTCAATTGCAAACTCTCTTCCTTTCATATTCCCCCTTAGTCCCTTTCCCCCGCGAAAATCTAATTTGGGGCCCAAGGGGTTCAAAATCGGTTTTTCCCTTTACTCCTCCCCCCATCTCCCTGCTTTTTTTTTTTGCAGGGGCCTACTCCCAGAAACCCCCTCCTCTGTCTCTTTTTTTTCCTCCCCCTTTTTTTTTTTACTCCCCCCAGCTTTCCCTTTTTTGGCCTCCCGTCAAAAAAGGGGGATACCCATTGGGCGTATTTTTCCCCCCTTGGGACGAGGGTTTCCCCCCCCCTCTTAAACTCATTGGAAAATGAAAAACCCAAAAATTCCCCTCTACCGGCCTTTTCTCTCTGTGATGGTCAAAGGGTCATTTTAAAAAAATTAACTTGGTTTCACCGCCCCTACACTTACCTCCCCCCTTCCTACTTTAAAACCCGGCCCACGGGCTGACTTTAATGTGGGCACTGGTCTTTGGTTTAAAATTTGCTGTACAGTCTGACCTAGAAGGGAGAATCCGTCTGGGCCCGACCTATTGAGACGTCGGTCAAGCCCCTCAGTCCCTTTTTGCAGGGGTTGGGGGCCATCTCCGTGAAGGGGCTAGAAAAAAAGCCTCCTCGCCGTGCCTAATTTTGGGTTTAAGCACACATGAAGCGTCTCCTGGGGGGAAACCGAATGTTTGAGTTTGGAAATTATGGCCAATTTAACTGGGTGGCGACTGACCAAAAAAAATTTCAAACTTTTTTTTTTTTGTCCGTGCAATCGAAAGAAATTTTTTATTTAAGTTCAGGGGAAAATAAAAAGTGCTGTATTCTGGGAAAACAAAGGTATAGTAGGTTTTGAACGGGAAAGGAAAAAGAGGGGTTTAAAATTCGGCCCCCCATCAGCACGCTTATTCATGGAATAGATTTTTGGGAAAGGGGAGTTGGTCGGGGTTGGGAAAACCCCAAATTTTTTGGGGAATCATTGAGGGTTTTAAAAAAGAAAAAGAGAGGGGTTTAGGGGGAAATTTGAACAAAAAACCAAACAGTGGGTTTCATGCTCCGCAGAAAAATAAAGGCCCCTGGGAAAAATTCCCATGACCCAAAAACAATATTTTTCAGTAAACAAGCCCATAAATGGGATAAACAAAATTTGCAGACGCCACACTGAACATTTTTCCCCATCTAACGGGCAGTCCAACTGCTAAAATCAAAAAAGGGGAAAACATTTTATTGCGGGTTAAGGTTGAAAAAAAAACGAGAAAAAAAACACCTTTTCCATTTTCCTTCTTTGCATTGAGGGGGGCCCTTGCTTTGAATGTGCGAAAGGCTGCTTTTTTGGGCCCTTTTTAAAATTTTTGCTATCTTAATAGGCATGTTTTGATCCGGGTTTGGTGGTTTTTTAAGCGCTTCACACACACCACACACACACACACACACACACAAAAACACACAACACACACAAAACACACACCCCCCCCGAAAAACCCGCCCGCCAGCCAACCAGACATCGCAGACGGAGAGAGAGGGCGGGCCCGGGGGGGGGGGGGGGGGAGGGGAGGGGGTGGAGAAGAAACGGAAAAACGGGAGACGGGGAAAACTGATTTTGGGCGGGGGGGGGGGGGGGGGGGGAGGGGAGAGAGAGAGGAGGAGAGGGGAGAGAGGAGAGATTGGGTTGGGTTGATTGATTGTTTTTAATAACCCCAAGGGTGAAAATTTTAGGGCCCAAAACCTAGTCCCTTTCAATCTTTTTCCCCTTTTCATGCATATTAAATTTTGGCACATTTCTTAAAAACAGACAATTGAACATAGCAAAAATGATAATCCTAATTTTTACAATGGGTAACAAATGCCCCCATAAAAGCACTTTAAAGAGATGGGGGATAGTAAAACAAAAGGAAACTTTCAAGCAAACAAACAAACAAAAACTACAGAGAGAGAGAGAGGTCAGAGGAGGGTGGGGAAGAGAGAATGGTAGGTAGGGGGAGGAGAAAAGGGATGGTAGACAGAGTGGGAGTGGGGATGAGCGATTTTAACGGAGTAGGTTTTATGTTGAGACGATTTATCCAAAGTATGGTTCACAGAAGACTTAACGAATGGACGCTAATCATTGTAATCGAATAATTTAACTACTGAGACATAAAATGTTTATGCAAATGTTCCTTGAAAGGTTTTAAAGTATTCATGTTTTGTAGATTCGGTGGAAGTGAGTTCCAGACATATGGTCCAGAGTAAGCTAGACTTGTTTTGTATAGATCAATGCGTGGGTAGGGAAGAAGGAATTTCGTCGAGCCAGAAAAGCTGTTCGATCTTGTAAAAAGGGCATTGATATAACATGGCATAGTATCTGTCAAGATTGTAAACATAAATGATGCCTTGTTGAATTCCAATTGCCTATTCAGAGGAAGTATGTTCAGCGCTTTTAGTTTTTCGTCTGTTGTTAGAGATACAGCTGGATGGAGTAGCTTTGCTGCACGTCTATGGAGAGAATTCAGCCTTTTTTGTGGACGTCACTACTGCCGTCCCACACTGTTGAGGCGTAATTTATACGTGACATTAGTGTGCATTGAAGAAAAGTTTAAGCACATTACTGTTGACGTACGCTTTAATTGAGATAACAGGAAAAGGTGTTTTGAGACTACCTTGCATACGTTATTTAGATGAGATTGCCATTTCAATTCTTTATCTATCGTTAACCCTAAAACACGATGCTCATCTACCTGCTCGATATAAGTGCCATTCAACTGAAGTTGTAGGCAAAGAGGAGTCAACTGGTGTTTTTGGCGGGTAGCTATAATCATAGATTTGGTTTTGGCTGGGTGTATGACCATTGAGTTTGAATGACACCAGTCTGACACGTCGTTTAGACTTTCCTGGAGAGAAGTTTCTATTGTCTGTAGATCACTACCATTCGTTTGGAGCGACGAGTCATCAGCAAATAAATCTGTCGTGACCTTTTCATCTGATACGGACAATGGTAGATCATTGATGAAGATGCAGAATAGTAGGGGGCCTAGTACAGAGCCCTGTGGGACTCCATGTCTGACAAAGTCTGAAGTGGAGGTTTTCCCATTAAGCGCCACATACTGAGTCCTATCGTTCAAATATGATTGGAATAATGAGATTGTCGGGTATGGTTCAAGTAGACAGATAGTTTCTTTAGAAGAATGGAATGATCAACAAGATCAAACGCCTTTTTGAAGTCAAGAAAGACAACCCCTGTCATTTGTGATTGGTTCATATTTGAAAGCCATGAGTCACACATTCGTGATAATGCTGTGTGGCAGGAGTGATTAGATCGGAATCCAGATTGGAGTGGGTGAAATAGTTTGTTTTTTCTCCATGAACTGAGATACGTGTGTGAGAGAGAGAGAGAGAGGAGAGATTCTATTTCAGCCCGTCATGGCCTTTCCTCACTTATTCTCACGATCTGTCTTCAAACCCGACTTCCTGCCCTTTGAGACAAGTTCCAACAATCAACCCACCTTGGTGGACGTCCGCCCGGACTGTCGGGCACCGGGATCACCCCCAACGTCATCAAACGGTGGTTCCAAGCACCCTCCCTCCTAAATGTCCCCCCTCTTTCGACTTGAGACTGGGGTCAACAGAGGGCGCCATCTCCTTGGTTCTACACAGAGCTGATTCCCCCCCGCCCCCCCCCCCCCCCCCCCCCCCCCACCACCAAAGAATAACCTAGGCCGCAGTTGTTAAAAAGAAA
>CM031608.1:20358596-20380372 GCA_018398815.1 Conus ventricosus
TTTAACCACTGGAAAAGGCACTTGCTGTTCATTAATTAGGCATTTTGATGTATCTTTGTTGCATTCGAATTTTCTCAAAAGGGTTTGTTTTCGGTTTTTAAAGAAAAATCTGAGTGGAATGATCGGAGTGGTTGGTGCACCTGACGTTCTCCTGTTCTTGTTCTTGGTAAATCGTTCCTTCCGTTAACGTCTTTTCATTCTCCTAACCCTGTCTGCCATTCGCTACATCTGATCCTCTCCATCACATTCTCCTAACCCTGTCTGCCATTCGCTACATCTGATCCTCTCCATCACTGAAAGTTCTCACGTTCTTCCCCCGTCCATGACTTACCATTTTCACGTTTCTCTCTATTCATTTCGTCCATTGTGGGTTTTTCTCCTCTCCTCTGTGCGTCCATCATTCATCATCATCGTCATCACTTCATCTGTTTCTTCCTTTAGTGAATTAGTCTGACAACATCTTGTCTGTACATAGTCCACCGTCTTATCGTTCTTTTCTCTCTTCCTCTCTTCTTGTCCCGTTGTAACGAAAAGTTTTAACTCCCTGAATGGTTTAACTCCCAGGGAGTTAAACTGTTCATTTGTAAATTTTAACTCCCTGAGAGTTAAACTAGAATATAAAAAACTAACTTCTCTGTCTTTCAGTTTGACTCCAGGGGAGTTATTCTGACATACCACCAGAATCACCCCACACCCCCACCCACCAGCCACTCCCCGCACCTCGCTACCACCCATGCGTTTTTATATATTTTTTTCGAAATGTGTGTGTGTGTGTGTGTGTGTGTGTGTGTGTGTGTGTGCTCGCGCGTGTGTGTGTTCTTACACTAACTTGCCAGACTTGCAAGACTTGTCAGGTAGAATTGTTTCCTTCGATATTATTGGTTTCTGTGAATTAGTCACGTGTCCTGAATTTTATTTTAAAATGTGTGTTTTTCTGATTGGCTGGCCGACTTTCATTTTTAGCTTGGCACACGCACACCACCACACCTGTGACGAGTCACTTGACAACTTCATCAGATCGGTCCCAAGCAGCCACCCTCTTGTACAAATTGTACAAAAACAGCCCCCCCCCCCCCCCCTTCTCTTTCCCATGTCTCACACACCAATTTCTAATCTATGCCAACCCTTTTTCTCCTTCCTTTCTCTCCAGATGTAGCGAGTCAATACAAACATGTATTGTTCTCTCGTTCCGTTTTCCCCAGTTTGTCCATCAGTGAACCGTTCTCACTAATCCTGTACCTGGCTATACGTCCGTGTACATTATGGTGTTAGGAGAATTTCTCACTTGATTTGAGTCAAGGGGCACCTAGACATGAAAAATCACGGAGGTGATCGGGCACCACCCTGGTACATTTTGCGTAATGGCCGAATCAAATATGGCCGCCACCCGCCGCCGTGAAAATCCTAACGTTTGTGTTTTTGACAATATATACACTTGTAACACTTCTAATCCAACTGATTTGGTGTGCTGAGTTCATTTCTGGTATTGTTTTGTCCATTTGGGGTCATCTTGACCTTCAAATGCCATGGTCAAGGTAATTTTCTTATACTGACGGTCTTGGCCGTAACCTGGCGATATTCTAGCTGTAACAACAGGGCTCCTATACATAATGCCACTAATTCTGACATACATTTTCACTGTATGATTCACTATTAAAGATATTAGTCTTTCTGATCTTGAATTCACAAGTGAACGCCGTTTTTACCTATTCAACTAAAACTGTCTTTGCTACTTTTTCACTTTTTTCTGTATTGCGTGGTCAATGACACATCCCAACAGAAACAGAAAAAGTTCTCAAGTATGCAACAAACATGCTCAATGTGACTGTAATTGTCTCTTTCCATCACTGATTGGAACATGGAGAATTATCTGCTTTTCCATGGCAGAATGCGACGCAGCAAACTCCAGTACAACAGCACCCACACTGTCGAGTGTCACACTTGTCTGCCCACTTGCATATTGTGAGCAAAGTGGGTGGCAAGGGCTTCATGCTGCAAGACTCGAGCCAAGAGCAAGCGGTGATGTGCCAGTGAGCTGATTAACACTCTGTACTGGTTTGCGCGCGTGTGTGTGTGTGTGTGTGTGTGTGTGTGTGTGCGTGCGTGCGTGCGTGCGTGCGTGCGTGCGTGCGTGCGCACGCGCGTTTGTGTGTGTGTTTGTGTGTGTGTGTGTGTTGAAGAAAGGGGGGGGGGGGGAGCGGGATAGGTACATCATGCATGTGCGCGCGCATGGTTGAACATGTTCGTTTGCGTGCGCACGCGCATGGTTTTGTATATATATGTGTGCGTGCACGCGAACGCGTGCCAGTGTGTGGCGCGTGTGTGTGTGCGCGTGTGTGTGTGCGTGCGTGCGTGTGTGTGTGTGAGTGATATGTGCATTTTACGTTCGCGCGCGCGTCGTTGTATATGTATGTATTAGTGCGTGTGCGCGCGCATAGTTGTATATGTCTATGTGTACGTGTGCGCGCGAACGCGTGCTTGCGTTTATGTGTACATGTGTGCGCGTGCGTGCGTGCGTGTATGTTAGTGTGTCCGTGCGCGTTGTGTGGTGTGTGCATGTGTGTGCGTGAGTGTGTGTGCGCTTGCTTGGTTGCTTGGATATGTGTGTGTATGGGGGAGTAGGGGGAAGGGGGGCGGGACGCATGAGTCGGTATTGTCGCGCAACCATGTCAATTGATGTTTGTTGGAGGAGCGACAGGACAGGGGAAAGGATGGGGATGGAGGGAAGGTGTGGAGGGAAGGGGGTGGGAAGAGCATGTGTTTGTAACCTTGCACGTGAAACACGGTTCTGTTGTGCTGACGAGTTGTACGTAACAAACATGGCTTAACCACATTCTTTTTTTTCCTTGTAGTTTTTTTTTTTTTTTCACAATGCTGGGAATACGGCTGAACTTGGTGTTAATCGCAGTTCTCTGTGTCTGTCTGTCTCTCTCTCTCTGTCTCTCTGTCTGTCTCTGTCTCTCTCTCTCTCTCTCTCTCTCTCTTCCCTTGTAGCCTTTTCTCTTGCGTTTACTGTTCTTCTCCGTTGACGCTTTAATGTTTCATGGCATTGACTGTGAAGGTCATATAGCTTGCGTTCACGACTGTTTTCTCTTGTGTTATAAATAGACATCGTCGTGTTCATCATTCAAAGCGTGACAACACGATGGGAGTTTTCGGGCAGAGGGGCGGATGAAGGGAGTGACATGGTGGGCGTATTGGGGCAGAGGGGGCGGATGAAGGGCATGCCATGGTGGGCGTATTGGGGCAGAGGGGGCGGATGAAGGGCGTGACATGGTGGGCGTATTGGGGCAGGGGGGGCGGATGAAGGGCGTGACATGGTGGGCGTATTGGGGCAGAGGGGGCGGATGAAGGGCGTGACATGGTGGGCGTATTGGGGCAGAGGGGGCGGATGAAGCGCGTGACATGGTGGGCGTATTGGGGCAGAGGGGGCGGATGAAGGGCATGCCATGGTGGGCGTTTTGGGGCAGAGGGGGCGGATGAAGGGCGTGACATGGTGGGCGTATTGGGGCAGAGGGGGCGGATGAAGGGCGTGACATGGTGGGCGTATTGGGGCAGAGGTGGCGGATGAAGGGCGTGACATGGTGGGCGTATTGGGGCAGAGGGGCGGATGAAGGGCGTGACATGGTGGGCGTATTGGGACAGAGGGGGCGGATGAAGGGCGTGACATAGTGGGCGTATTGGGGCAGAGGGGGCGGATGAAGGGCGTGACATGGTGGGCGTATTGGGGCAGAGGGGGCGGATGAAGTGCGTGACATGGTGGGCGTATTGGGGCAGAGGGGGCGGATGAAGGGCGTGACATGGTGGGCGTATTGGGGCAGAGGGGGCGGATGAAGGGCGTGACATGGTGGTCGTATTGGGGCAGAGGGGGGGGGGATGAAGGGCGTGACATGGTGGGCGTATTGGGGACAGAGGGGGCGGATGAAGGGCGTGACATGGTGGGCGTATTGGGGCAGAGGGGGCGGATGAAGGGCGTGACATGGTGGGCGTATTGGGGCAGAGGGGGCGGATGAAGGGCGTGACATGGTGGGCGTATTGGGGCAGAGGGGGCGGATGAAGGGCGTGACATAGTGGGCGTATTGGGGCAGAGGGGGCGGATGAAGGGCGTGACATGGTGGGCGTATTGGGGCAGAGGGGGCGGATGAAGGGCGTGACATGGTGGGCGTATTGGGGCAGAGGGGGCGGATGAAGGGCGTGACATGGTGGGCGTATTGGGGCAGAGGGGGCGGATGAAGCGCGTGATATGGTGGGCGTATTGGGGCAGAAGGGGCGGATGAAGCGCGTGACATGGTGGGCATATTGGGGCAGAGGGGGCGGATGAAGGGCGTGACATGGTGGGCGTATTGGGGCAGAGGGGGCGGATGAAGGGCGTGACATGGTGGGCGTTTTGGGGCAGAGGGGGCGGATGAAGGGCGTGACATGGTGGGCGTATTGGGGCAGAGGGGGCGGATGAAGGGCGTGACATGGTGGGCGTATTGGGGCAGAGGGGGCGGATGAAGGGCGTGACATGGTGGGCGTATTGGGGCAGAGGGGGCGGATGAAGGGCGTGACATGGTGGGCGTATTGGGGCAGAGGGGGCGGATGAAGGGCGTGACATGGTGGGCGTATTGGGGCAGAGGGGGCGGATGAAGGGCATGCCATGGTGTGCGAATTGGGGCAGAGGGGGCGTGGCATGGTTCGTTTGGTGGGGGGGGGGGGGGGGGCAGAGGTAGTGGAGGTGGAAATACAGGGCGTGACGTGGGTTAGGGGGTGGAAGGGTAACATCGGTGGGGATGCAGGGGGCGCGGATGCAGGTGCGACATTGGTGGGAGGACAGGGAAGGCAGATTTGGGGGCTTGACATAGAAGGGGGGGGGGGGGGGTGGGAAAAGAAATTTGTTTCCTATTTCTTGTTGATGACATCACACATTATGATGTCGGGCCTTATGCAATATATTTATGACGTCAATTCTCTGATAAGTCCAGTTGTCAAAGATTAACATTACGTTGTTGTATTGTTTTGTTGTTGTTGTTTTTTCTTCTCTTGAAAAAGGCCACGTGGCCGAAAATTTGAAAAAAATGAAGAACGGAATTGTGACTTTGTGTACTGGTTTCTTCCCTTTGGAGGACTCTTTCTTCTGTTTATAATACTCATGTTTTGAAAAGTCGATTTAGAAGGAACGTAAAGTGGGTTTTGCCACCGCATATTCATGAACAAACATACAAGTTTAAGTACCAAGCTTTTAGAAACATCTTGCCCTATCCTTAAAACACATCATCATTTATACCTCTGTCCAGGCCATCATTCCATTACTCTGACCCTGTCATTGGGAACCGGCCCGTTTACTTCATTCCCTCCATTTTTGTTTCCCATCCGATCGTTCTCCTCAGTGTCACACACCGACGATGTTGAGACCACCGACATGCACTGTGTAAAACCAGTCTCTGAAAGGAAAGCAGGTTTCTTTGGAAAAGCACAGGGACCAGATTAGTGAAACGAAACAGATTTTGTGAGTGGATTTGATATATAACGCTCTGAATCATCAGCAGTGCCAAACTGCCAATACCCCCTAACACTGTGGTCACAGCGATGCCAAAGTGCCAATATCTCTTAGTTACAGGATACGCTGTGTTGCTGGATTTAGGTACCTGTGGGGCTAGGTACTGAAGTGGCTAGTGGTACCCATCTGGTGGCGTGACACCGGTTAAGTAGGCGTGGCGTTGGCAACATTTTCAGTAGACTGTCAACATCGAGTAGCTTGTCACATTAAAGGTAGCCACGAACAAAAAGGGTGCAGCGGCCGGACACCTTGTTCGTATTCAATAACACAGTATGTAGCCAGTCATTGTGGGATGGCTACCTACAACCCGGTTAGGTAGTCAAAACGATGGTCAAAAAAAGTGCTACACCACTACCACCACATCACACCACACCACGCCACACACGCGTACACACTCATACACTAGCGCGCACACATGCACGCACGCACGCACGCACACACGCACACACACACACCACACACACACACACACGCACACACACACACACACACGCACGCACGCACGCGCGCGTGCTCATACACTAGCACACATATACACACAATACACACACACACATGCGACCCACGCACGCACACACGCATGCGCGCGAGCACACGCACGCACGCACGCACGCACACAGGCACGCACACACACACACACACACACACACACACACACACACACACACACACACCACACACACCACACACACACACACCACACACACACCACTCAACACTCACACACAACACACACACACACACTCACACACACACACACACACACACACACACACACACACACACACACACACACTCACACTCACACTCACACACACACACACACACACACACACACACACACACACGCGAAACCATGTCTCAAAAGAAGTCTAGACAGTCCTAAAGCCACGCTCTGAGCCACATCGTCAATCTTCACGGGTTCAGCCGACACAAACCTGTGACGTGTGAAGTTTCGTCACTCCCACGTCAATGACCGGCACGACCGGGGATCAAACCCCTTTGGCTGACCAACCACCACCCTCCCCGTTCACCACCCCATTGACAGAACATCGCCATAAGAAAGCCAGCTACCCATCCGTGCGAGCTCCGGAGCTGACGAGGACGAGCGCATATGGCCGTTCTCAGCCTGCCTCGGCCTATCTCTTTCGAATCTTTTTCCCCGTTTTCACATTCTTATGGTCCAGCTAGTCTTTGGTTCTCTGTGATTGACATGTTTGCGAGACGGCAATTAGCTGTCGATTATAACAGCTGTATTAAACCACCCACGTGGGGAAGGGAGAGCTGGTGAGGATACAAAGATCAGTGGAGGGCAGGCTAGGCAGTCGTCTACAGCTACGTAGCACATGCGGGAACTGCGGTCGGTGTCGCGCGCGCGCGCACGCTCACTCACTCACACACACACACACACACACACACACACACACACACACACTAAGCGCTCGGTGTGCATACACGCGGGAGACATGCATGCATACAGAAGTACGTAAAGGTGAGGCGCCAGACCGCGCGCGCACCCACACACACTCACGCACACTTACACTTAAGCTTTAAAAAAAAAAAGACCACTTTGACTATCTCACCACAGGTATGAACGTGGAATCCAAATGGAGATCACCAGGGGAATGAAGGGACAAAGAAATTTGACACCTCTTTTTTTTTTAGTTTTGAGGATCAATGAAAATGACGATGATTGAGATGATGATATGGTGTTCCATTCTGGGTGGCGACTGAAATGGCAAGGCTTTACTACACTCTGTGATATGACAAGGTGTCAACCAGGCCTGAGAGATACACATACCTGCAGTGTTGTTAAGAAATGTTTAGCCACACCCTCAGAGGCGCACTTATTGTGTGGATGTAACTCAGCTGTGTGGTCCCAGCTTTCTCAGAGTCCATAGCCATCTCTACCCTGGGTAGAAGCCACCCAGAGCTAAAAGATCCCACAAACATTTTGCCTCTGGTGACTCTAAGCCCGCTAGTCTGCAATACTAACTCCTGCGCCGCAGCGGCCGGTGCCCGTGCTGTCTCTGTACAGTAAGTAACATCAAGTTGCCAAAGAAGCATGTCTTCCTCAAGGGTGATGGGAAACAAAGAAAAAATTTTAAAAAGTAATATAAGTGACCCACTGACGTGATCTTATTGCCAGTGAGATTAATTCAGCTACGGTATTGGTGGACGGTCAAATAGCGCAGAATATGTGGCAGTCAGCATAGCAATTAACAGCTGACGACATGACGTCGCAAGTACTCGCCTCTGATATTCTTTGGATGGTAGGTGACTTCTCTGGTGCTCTATCTGCCCTCCCAGCCCGCCCTTCAACTTCACCCACCACCAAGTTGTTCCATCAACCCCTTGCTTCTCTCTGTTTGCCCCACAGCTCATTGTTTGCCACGGCTAATACCCCAGCAGTAGCGTCTACAGGGTCCTGATCTTCACAAGCTCCGCTGTCGGTCACTATTGTGCAACAGACACCTGCGGTAGGGGAAGACTGAATCCAAATAATTCATGTCAAGGCTTAATTTCTCATTTTTATGCCCCCGCCCCTTTCCTCTCTCGCACCTCTTTCTCAGACTCCACTAACATATTCACCTCTTCCCTTCCGTTTTTGTACTCCCAGTTCTTAAAGAACAGGGAGTACTTTAGAATGGGAACGAAGAAATGCTGTGTGTGTGTGTGTGTGTTGTGTGTGTGTGTGTGTGTGTGTGTGTCTGTCTGTCTGTCTGTCTGTCTGTCTGTCCGTGGTCAAAAATGTGTTCCACTCGCTCCAGACAAAACTACTGGGCCGATCTTTCTGAAAATTTGTAGATATGTTCATTATGGGCCACGGATGATGCCCGATGTTTTAGATTACCGCTATAGCCGTTACTAACGGCTGTAACGGCCTGTAACGGTTTTTTCTTCTTTACGGAATATCTCAGAATGTACTTGACGATCTTTGTAAAAATGAGCAGTTACGTTCATTATGGGTCACGAATGATGCCCGATGTTTTAGTTTACTCGTTATGGCCGTTGCTAACGGCTGTAACGGCCTGTAACGGTTTTTCTTCTTTATGGAATATCTCAGAAAGTACTTGGCCGATCTTTCTGAAAATTTGTAGGTATGTTCATTATGGGTCACGAATAATGCCCGGTGTTTTAGTTTACCGTTATAACCGTTACTAACGGCTGTAACGGCCTGTAACGGTTTTTCTTCTTTATGGAATATCTCAGAAAGTACTTGGCCGATCTTTATGAAAATTAGCAGGTATGTTCATTATGGGTCACGGATGATGCCTGATGTTTTAGTTTGCCCCGTTATAGCCGTTGCTAACGGTTGTAACGGCCTGTAACGGTTTTTCTTCTTTATGGAATATCTCAGAAAGTACTTGGCCAATTTATAAGTGGTTTGGATGATCTTGTGACAAATCGGAGCCTCTGTCCATAAGTAAGTGATGCAATGCTGAATATGAATTAAACAACCGTTAAAAACCGTTATTCTGCCGTTATTTCTTATATATAGGTGGATTTTAATGAAATTTGGTATATAGAAAGGTTATCACACACAAATGGCACTTCTATACAGTGTTTTCAAATTTGACCGTTTAAAAACAGTTATTCTTGACATATTGTCCAATTTAGATGAAATTTGATATGTACACAGGCTTTAGCCCAGTGAGGACTAAAATACCGGTTTCAAAAGTGTATATCGGTTATATAACCGTTAAACTGTTATTTTGCCGTTATTTTTTATAAATTGGTGGGGTTTAATGAAATTTTGTATATAGAAAGGTTATCACACACAAATGGCACTTCCATGTAGTGTTTCAAAATCTGACCGTTAAAAACCGTTATTCTTGACATATTGTCCGATTTGGATGAAATTTGGTATGTACACAGGCTTTAGCCCAGTGAGGACTAAAATACCAGTTTCAAAAGTGTACATCGGTTAAATAACCGTTAAAACCGTTATTTTGCCTTTATTTTTTATCTCACAAAGCACTTCGCCGATTTATAAGCGGTTTGGAAAACTGGGAGTACGTTTATATGCTTCGCATCTTGTTTTTTGTTTAGCCCGCACTCCACCCCATCTCACTCGCCTTCATAACACTGATCTCCATTCTTGATCGTTTATCGTTGATCGTTGATGTGTACATATTTTCATATTGTGCCACCTCCTCTCTGCTGCTGTGGAGAAACACCGCAGAACACATCCTCTTAAACTGTGTATCCCTCAAAGGGCTGGGAGAAGACGAGGACAATCTCCACCACTCTGTAGGAGAACCTGAAGGGATGGTCTGTGGAGGCTATGAGGAGGGCCACCCCATTTCATCCAGAGAACCTGTCTTTGATTGTGACAGCAAGAGAGAAAAATCCTGTGTATAGCCCTGCCGACAGTTGGGGGGGGGGGGGGGGGGAGTGGGGGGGGGGGGGTCACAGGAAAGTGAAATGATTACAGGACCATTTGTTGCAGGCAGGCAGATCCATTTTGAAAGGAAAAGTTGGAAAATGAAAAATAATTATGTGACGATAAACAGAAGCTAAAAGAAAGGTGAGCAGTAATAATAGAGCGTAGAATGAGGCCATGGATAAATAAAACCTCTCTCTCTCTCTCTCTCTCTCTCTCTCTCTCTCTCTCTCTGTGTGTGTGTGTGTCGTGTGTGTGTGTGTGTGTTCTGACTTAAGAATCAACAGATACTTTTCCTTCATGCCCAAAGAAAAGAAAACACTCAGGAGGAGATTCGAGAAGCTTGTTCCAGAACACAAACCCTCCCCTCCCCACGTCCAATCTCTGCACAGCTAGCTCTCCACCCAGTGAAAACTGTGTAGAGTGTCTCCTGAACACCATTCAAACGTGGAGAGACTCCCATCTTGTTTTTGTTCCCTGAAAGTCGTCTACGCTGTGGTCTCTCCACCTTCATACAGAAAGGGTGTCCACTTTCAGCTTCATCAAACAAGGTCATTCGATGTTTTTAAAAAGGCAACCTTGTGGCGAGAATGGCATAATCTTTTTCAGCGATGACATATTTCGAGTCAGAGGTGGGATGGAGGAAAGAAAGGTGAGACGGAGTGCTGGGATATGTGAATGGTAGGGGGAGGGGGAGGGGGGACGTGATTTGCGTGTCATACTGCACGGCTCGGCATGACGCCATCCTGAAGACGTAACTTGAATGGTGTCAACGTATTCACGCTCTCTCCGCCTCCTTTGTTCTCTAATTATCACCTTACGCTTTACACAGGGAATCTCAAACAAGAGTGCTTGCTCGCTCAGACTACGTGGCGATTGCAATGAAATATCGCACAGAGTTGGTTTTCTTACGTCACTTCATTCCATCCCTTTTGGCAGCAACAGGGCTGCGTAAAAAGCTGACACTGTTTTTCTCGCGACGCTTTCCATTTTTCCTTTAGATCATTGGGTGATTGACATGAATGTACAACACAGCCTGATGGGGGGCACACGGCACGTCGTCAGTCGCAGACCTTGAGGTGTCACAAGCAGCTGCTGAGGAGAAGGTCCTCCGTAGAGGGAAAGGAAAAAAAGTATCATTAAGAGCTGGGTGAATCCAGCATTAACTCTTCTATTGCAGAAAGGAACGGAGAGCAGAGAAATGTACGTATCAATATCTGAAGAAATGACTATCTTCCGTTTGTCTCATAGTTGTTGCCTATGTTGTCTGCATCACCCTTATTACCTCAATATAGTCATTACAATTTTCCTCAATACTTTTTCTTTGCTATTTCCCCTGACATCAACTCTGGAGGCCCTGATGAATGCTGCAATTCATTGGAGACACCCCCCCATGGCGTCCCTTTATCAGCAGGTCAGCTGGCCAGGTTTCTGCTCTAAGGTGGTGGTATGTTGGACAGTCCTGGGGGGAAGTGTTCCACTGTCAGGGGAAAAGTGCTGCAGGGAATACAGTCCAGAATCAACAGTGTGGAACTTTGTGACCATATGACTTCCGAGTCTGCAGTGTCCTGTCCTCGGCCTCACAATGGTCACTTGGTCTTCTCTGGGGCATCGGACAGCAAGGCATCTCAACTGTTGTGGTCATGGTGATGTGTTAGTCATGGTTTCTTCTGTTTCTCCAGTACCTTTGTTTTGACCTGGTCCCCTTGAGGCAGCTGTTCTCCTTTCTTGACCAAAACACTCAGGTTCCTTGTAATGCTGGATGTGGAGTTTGATGAAAGCTGCAGGATGACAATGCTCAGTGTACTGCCACAGGGTATTCAGTTTCTTAGTTGGGGGTTCTGATGGCTTTTAATACACATGTCTGGGAACAGGACGACTCTGATGTGGATTGTCTCTTTGTTGTCCTGATCGTCCTGGTTTCTTTTTCACCACATCGGCAACAGGCCAGGTACGTTATAGTTATCTAACTAGTGTCAGATATCAAACTCAGATTATCTGCCACATGTCTATTTCTGATAAACCCTACTGATCTTCACTTATAATTTGATGCGATTCACACTTAAATCCATTTGTAGTACACGACATTCCTATCTTATATACTGACTTCCATAAAAAACGCGAACATTTGAAAGGCTATTTTTCGGGTGAAAAGGGGTGAATATACAATATTGAACCATTGTGGCAAGTTGTTTGGGTCCAAGACTCACGTGCAGTGAAAAAATTGTGTGTGAGCAACACATCATTCCCGGCATTGGAGGGTCAACAAAATGGCAAACTGGTTGCTGCATGTGAGGCACGTGCACACCATGCAGAGCAAAGTTAACCAGCGACAAGTACGCAGGCATGCAGCCTTTATAAAGCCGCGCTACAAGGTTCAGGTAACGACTTGCCGTCTGAGCGCTACAGAGATGCCAAGACTACGAGCAGAGGAACGCAATCGTGCCCTAGGCCATCTGGAGGTTGGTGTGGATGCCAGGCAGGTCGCCAACATCTTTAACGTCCACATCTCAACCATCTATCGTCTGCAGCACCGCATGCGAGTCACTGGTACCACTGATGATCGTCCCCGGCCAGGCCGTCCATGGGTCACCACACAAAGAGAGGATCGCCATCTTGTTCGAACCCATCTGCGGGACAGGCGGCAAACAGCCGCTAACACTGCTCGACAGGTGCCTGGGAATCTCCAGCAACGAATCAGCTTCAACACTATGCGGCGGCATCTTCAGGAGAACGGGCTGGCATGTAGGCGTCCTCACAGAGGTCCGGTACTGACACCAAGACACCGGCAGGACAGGCTGCAGTGGGCACAAGCCCCAATCAACTGGCGCAGGCAGCAGTGGGGACGCATAGTGTTCTCAGATGAGAGCCGTTTTTGTATTGACATGGCTGACGGTTGTGTCAGAATATGGCGTCGACCTGGTGAACGCTATGCTGACTCCTGTGTGGTAGAGCGGAACCCCTGGGGAGGCCCGAACGTTACGATATGGGGTGCAATTGGCATTAACCACGCCATAGGACCAGTCATCTTTCAGAACATTGGTCCTGGTCGCGGACAGGGTGTCAATGCACAGCGCTACATCAACCAGGTGCTCAGACCCCATGTTGATCCTTTTTTTGCGCAACACCCAAACTGGACATTCCAACAGGACAATGCAAGACCACACACCGCCAGGGCCACCCAGCAATTTCTTCAGCATAACAACGTGAATGTGCTGCCCTGGCCAGCCCTCAGTCCCGATTTAAACCCAATAGAACATTTTTGGGATGAACTTGGCAGACGATTGGACCTCCTGCGTCCACGACCAGCAACAGCGGCTCAACTTCACCAGGCCATCGTCCATGTGTGGGCTGTTGTGCCAAGGGGACGCATCAACCACCTGGTCCACTCAATGAGCCGCAGGTGTCAAGCAGTTGTCAACGCAAATGGTGGCCACACACGGTATTAGGATTTCAAGCTGGTTTGTCACGTGACCTTGGATTTTCCACACAAAAGACATATTGCTGATGACATTTTCACACATTACCGGTGTAATGAATCAAATCACGTTGAATTCTCGCTTCCACTCTGTACAATTGTGACCAATAAAATTCACCCCCAACCTTCAGCTTGTTTTGTTTTCGCGTTTTTTATGGAAGTCAGTATATATTACACTTAACAATGGAATGGATTTCCAGTTCTTTCATAAACTGCCAGGGTTATTTTCTTTCAGATTACATGTAATTATTCCTTCTCTCTGGACACAAGATTATCCCCTCGCTCGCCCCCCCCCCCCCCTTTTTTTTTAAAGCCCACGTTTAGCGCTCCTACAACAACAACCCCAACTTTGTTAAAGAAAAAAAGAATTCGGCACCAAAACCATTAGAACCCGGGCTTTTATTGCTTTTCATAATCATAAGGACATATGTCTCTTCCTCTAAAGTTATTTTTTCCTCTAATTCGATGGCTTCTGTTTGGCATGAGGGATATATTTATACAAATATTTGATGTAGCAATTCTCAACAGTATCACATGCATACAGAGATTCACTAATGTTTTCTACAGAGTTACCTTGTTGATCGATGATTCTAGCCATGCTTTTACTAGTGTAATGTCGCTTCTGAAGGTCACAAAGATAACTGACTTTCTTTCCTGCTATCCATCTAGTTCTTGATCTTATTAGCACTTCTTTCATTCCTCTTTCTCTGTTAACTTGTGCTTTTCCTTTTTTCATGTTAATGACTCAAAAATCTTTCTATTTTTCTTGTCATTTTTAAAATCTGCAAATGTTTTGTTCTGGTAGTTTATCTTGTTCTTTAGTCTTCATCTTTTGTTTTCGTTGTAGCATACGAACTGGATTTGATATTATCCGCGTTAAGGGAAGGCAACAAAAAGATAATTCAGAATGGCACATTATAAATCAACATCAGATGGTAAAATATTATGAGCATTTATTGAGTATTCTTCATTAACCTTTTTTTTCATTTTAGCAATCATTTCTTCTCAGTATACTAAGTATCGCTTAAAAGGAATAAAGTGAGTATCCAAAATATGTTATGATCAATATTTTCGTTAAGTTTCAAATTCAATAAGACGGCCACTTGTTCTGTCCTATAGCCACATTTGGTACCCACATCTTCTATGAAGGCAACAACGGTATCTGAGATAGAAACTAAAAGAAAAATATAGCCTGGCCTGTTGAAATGGATTAGTGCTTCTCAAGGTAAAGCGTTGACATTCTGGGTTAACTCTGTCCAGATATCGCTCGGAGCTAAAGTTTTGATCATATTCTCAAGAGCCTGTATTTCATGAGAGTGATACACGTGTACACAGTTGTAAACATCACTGTAGGGTCGAGGACCAGAGTGAAGTTCCCGCTATTTTGACATTTTCTACACCTTGCCTGTCAATTTTCTGTTTCAGATCATTAAGAAATTCCGGGTTGTCTCTATTCAACCCTCTTTTTTTTTGTCAGTTGAAATTCTGATGCTGCCAGTCTTCACCTCAACATAGAACGCTTTTATCAAACACTCTGCTCAATGAGCAAGTGAAAAACTCTTGTGGCGAGAGGAGGACATTATGTTTTGCACTGATGGGATAGCTGGTTTTACGAGAAGCGGAGGGATCGCTTGGGAAAGGGAGAAGTGGAGGAGGGTGGACTGGAGTTTTGTGTCACACTGCTGGTCTCGGCGCGACGCCGTCACAAGGCCGACGCTTGAGTGCTGTCAGTGTATTTACGCTCTCCTTGCCTCATTTCTCCTCTGATTATTGTCTGATACCATACAGACGAGATTCCTGCAAGTGTGTGTGTGTGTGTGTTTTTCTCCCCATGTGAATCTGGTGTGCAGTAATTATCATTCTTTTTATACCTATGGGAGCAGCAGAGCAATGTGAAGAAGAGCTGGCAAATGTTTTTCTCTGTGTTCTTTCCATTGTGTTTATCACTGCACTACCTGATGGGTGTGAGTGTAAATGAAGCCTGACGGAGTTCAATTCCATGTTGTCAGCCACAGATCACGGGTGTTACAAACAGCTGCTACAGAGAAGATCATCGACAATGAGAAGCAAACAATACGAACTATAGATGCTAGATGAAGTTGGCTCTCAGTCCTTGAATACCAGAGATACAGGTGAGCAGGGAATCGGGGACTCCGTTGGCCTAGTGCCCTAACCTCCCAAGGTATGAGGTTCGATTCTGACCCATGAACAAAACATGCTCTTCTTCTGGAAAACTGTCAACAAAACACCCCTGATCTCCGCCCAGCCAGCTCTGCAGCCTGTGAAAACGTGTGGAGTGCCCTCTGAACTTCATTCACACGTGGAGCGGCTCCCATCCTGCTTCTGTTCCCCACATGTTTTATCAAGCTAGCAGTATTTACCCTTCATACAGAAGTGGTGTCTGCCTTCAAGCTTTCATTCACTGTATAAAAAAAGAAAAGAAACCATGTGGCGAGACTGGTATAAACTTTCTCTTCGACTGAATGGTTGTAGGTGGAGTGGGTCCGGGGAGACGTGAATGGCTGGGGAGGGAGGGGGGGGGGGGGGGGGGGGGGGGGGGGGGGGGGGGGGGGGGGGGGGGGGGGGGGGGGGGGGGGGGGGGGGGGGGGGGGGGGGGGGGGGGGGGGGGGGGGGGGGGCGGGGGCAGATTTGCGTGTCATTCTCCACGTCTCAGCACGACGCCATCCAAAGGCCGTAACTTGAGTGGTGTCAGCGTATTCACGCTCTCTCCGCCTCCTTTGTTCTCTAATTATCATTGGAAAACACAGACAGCAAGCCTCACGTGAGAATGTTTGCTTGTGTTCGCAGTGTGTGGTGGTCGCCAGGACCTGCCGTGCAGAGTTTGTTTGCTGGCGTTTTTTCACCCCGGTTCTTTGGGAACAACAGCGCTGGGTGAAGCGCTGTCAAACTCCACCTTTTCTTTGTGTTCTCACAAACTTGTTTTTCCAGGTCAGTGGTAAATTGATGCGAGTGTACAATACAGCCTGATCGAGCTCGGTACATGGCATGTCATCAGTCATATACCATGAGGTGTCACAAGCAGCTGCTCAGAGAAGGTCTTCCGTGGTCAGAAGGGAAAGTATCAAAGAAGGAAATGAAGGGCAGATAAATAAAGAAATGAATATACAAATTTTTTTTTTAAATGACAATGATCATGATTACCCCTTTTATCATATCTCTGCTCTATCATCCTTATTACCTTGGTACTCACTTGGATTTCCTCACTTGGATGTGCTGCAGGAGCACGTGCACTACAGAATCGCCAGCGTGGAACTTTGTCACCATGTGATGTCTGAGTCTGCGGTGTCCTGTCCTCTGTCTCACGGTGGTCACTTGGTCTTCTCTGAGTAGCAGGTGACAGGCATCTTAGCTGTACTGTCATGGATGATGCTGAAGTCATTTTCTCTGCTGCTTACCTTGGAGACACACAAACACACACACACGCGCACACGCACGCCCACACACACACACACACACACACACACACACACACACACACACACACACACACACACACACACACATTCCTCTCTCTCTCTCTCTCTCTCTCTCTCTCTCTCTCTCTCTCTCTCTCTCTCTCCTCTCTCTCTCTCTTCTCTCTCTCTCTCTTCAGATTTAAAGTTTGCCTTCGGTGTTGGTTTTTCTTTGATTTGTAGTCCAGTTAAGCATTTACTTTAAGATTATTTGCAGGTAAGTTGTAGGGATGTTTAGAGGACATCTATATGCACTTATATAACCACATTATACATACACTTACATAGTCACAGACATTTATGCATCTCTCTCTCTCTCTATGCGTGCAAACGTGCGTGTATTTGTGTGTTCAAAATATGTACGCACCTTGTCAAATTCACTTCACTGTCTGTTTTCATACATGCCAATCGTGTACGTTGTAGTACACTTACCTATGTTTCCCCAGCCCACCTCACTCCCTACACCCGCTCTCACCTTCCTCTTCATTATTATTATTCTCTTTTTTATTTCATTTTATTTTTTTGTTATTATCATTTTTTAGTTGTTGTTTTGTCTATTGTTATTCTTATTTTTTGTTTTGTTTTCATTTATCTTCTATTTTCATTTGATGTTCCTCTATGATTACATGACAGCTTTGCTTGCTTCTTTGATTTCTTACATTAATTGATTTCACTGCATGTTGTAGTCCCTACTCAGGGCGAGGACTGGATGTAAAAAAGCACGTTAGTGCTTATCTATTATCCTCGAAAATAAAGAATTTTTTTTGTTGTCTCTCTCTCTCTCTCTCTCTCTCTCTCTCTCTCTCCTCTCTCTCTCTCTCTCCTCTCTCTCTCTCTCTCTTCGTCTAATATCACAGATGTGAACAGACGTAGAACTGAAGTACTACTACACACACATTCGCGCGCACGCGCGCGCGCACACACACACACACACACACACACACACACACACACACACACACACACACGCACACACACACACATGCATACACACACATACGTGCACACACACACACACACACACACACACACACACACACACACACACACACACAAAGAGCTTTGTCTTGCCAGTTCTTCTCACCAAGGCAAGACTCTGCTCTTTCTTTTCTCTTCCCTCAGAGGCTGAAGCTGCCAGTCTTCGCCTGAACACAGAACACTTTCAGTATACATTCTGCTCAATGAGAAATTAGAAGAAAAAAAAACACAGGATTATAGCTGGAGGATCTAACTCTTTGGCACTGGTGGAATAGTTGGCGTTGCAGAGAGGGAATGAGTCTCTGGGAGAAGTGGGAGGTGGAGGAGGAGGGTGGACTGGGTTTACGTGTCACACTGCATCTCTCGGCACGACGCCCTCCCGAGGCTGTAGCTGGGGGGGTTGCGACGTCTTCACGCCCTCGTCACTCCCTTTGTTCTCTCATTATCACTGGAAAATGCACGCACTGAGACACCAAGAAGTGCAATTGTTTCCTCCCCATACGATGCAGTAGTTAGGATCTGACACGCAATGATAGGTTTGATCAATTTGTATGTGTCTTTTTTGTTTCTCCTCTTTGGCAGCAGAAGGGCTAGGCCAAGAGTGTCTCTTTTGTGGATCACCAGGTGATTGGTGAGAGTGATATAGAGGCCAGTGATTGGTGAGGGTGATATAGAGGGTGATATAGAGGCCAGTGCTGTGTCGTCAGTCACAGACCACCAGGTGGTTCAACCAGCTGCCACAGAAAAGACTCTCCAGGTCAGGAAGGGAGCAGTAGGAACCATAACAGCTGAGTGAAGTTGGCTGCCAATATAGACATGCAGATGAGCAGGGAATCATTAAGTAGCGTGGAGGCCTGTGTGGCCCTGGGATAGGGCACTTACTCTCCAGGGCCTGTTGTTCAAGTCCTACTCTCCAGGGCCTGTTGTTCAAGTCCTACTCTCCAGGGCCTGTTGTTCAAGTCCTACTCTCCAGGGCCTGTTGTTCAAGTCCTACTCTCCAGGGCCTGTTGTTCAAGTCCTACTCTCCAGGGCCTGTTGTTCAAGTCCTACTCTCCAGGGCCTGTTGTTCAAGTCCTACTCTCCAGGGCCTGTTGTTCAAGTCCTACTCTCCAGGGCCTGTTGTTCAAGTCCTACAGAATGTAGGCAGGATGGAAGTGATTTTCTCATGGGGAGTTAACACCTACACAGACCTCATTACTCTCCAAGTCATTCTTATCAGCTTGAAACTGAAGTCCTCGGAATGAATGCAATTAAAAGAAAACTGCACACATGTTATGTTCCATTGCACTTTGTGGAGAAGAAAAGACTATCATGGACCAGTAGAATGGATAAGTACAAAAAAAGCTTGCACAATAGCGTTGTGTCCAGGCATTGTGCTCTAGAAAGGAGTATGGCTGCATAAATGGCTGGGGTAAAAACAGTTACATGCGTAAAAAAATTTTCATGAATTCTTTTTTGATACATTGTTATTTCATTTTTTTCCATCTTCTCTTTTCCTCACCTTTTAACTTGCTACAACAATCAGAAAATACGTCAGTGGTCTGGAGTTATGTAGGAACACACGCATTATTGACCAGGTTTCTAATGTGCAAACAAATAGAAGTAAAAGGTGGAGGTGAAGAGAGTTAAAAGGATGAATTGGAATGTGTGAAAGATGAAACCCTTGAACAAGTAACAGAAGAGTGCATGTGTTAGTGTATATAGATTTATCATGTGTATATATATATACACTATGTATATGTACGTGTGTGTGTATGTTCACTCTGTGTGCATATTTGATTCTAAGTATATGGGAGAGAGAGAGAGAGAGTGTGTGTGTGTGTGTGTGATGTGTGTGTGTGTGTGTGTGTGTGTGTGTGTGTGTGAGAGAGAGAGAGAGAGAGAGAGAGAGAGAGAGAGAGAGAGAGAGAGAGAGAATGTTTCTGATATAATGATAGCGTTTTCGAAACTAATTCTAGATTTCAAGACTGAAAGAAAAACACAACTGTACGCGTTCGGTATAAAATACTTTTATTCATGTAAACAGTACTTCGTCAGCAAAACATTGTATAAGACTCCGCTTTTTTCTCTTGTCCTCCTGTCTTCACATCCCCTCCCTCCCCCTCCCCATCCTCTGAAACCCCCCCCCCCCAACCCATGCCCAGCTCACCCCCACCCCCTCCCATCAGCTACAGGCAACGCTCATTGATTAGGTTGCTTTCCAGATAATGATCACCACCTCAACACTCGCTGACCCTTAATAGACGTATTGAATCCGTCAAATTCCTCAGCTTAAAAGGAGTTGGGAGTGGGTTGGGGTAGTGGGCAGTTGGCGAAGGGATGAGGAGGCAAAACGGATCGGAACAGGAGGTGAGGGCAGAGATTGGGGGAAAGAAGAGAGGTGAGGGGAACGTGGAGAAAACGGATTGCAGGCAGAAAAGTCTGGCGCACGATTGCAAGGCGGGCTGAAGAAACCCAATCAGAGAGGGGCACGGGCGGTGCGGGAGCGCGGGCGAGGAAGATGCTGCCTGGAGCTGCCATGACAATTGAAATTCATTTCCTCCTCAATGGCCCAGTGCAGACGTGGCCTCCTCGGGTTCTCACCGCAATTATCGGCGTCCAGGTCTTTGTGCAGTGTGCTGTGGGGCCATCCTGCCGCACACAAGGGGTTTCCATTAAAACGCCTTGATGATGTTCCATGCCTCCTCTCTCTCTCTCTCTCTCTCTCTCTCTCTCTCTCCTCTCTCTTCTTTCAGAACACCCCTCTCTCTCCCTGTGAGAGAAAGGTCTTCTTCTAGAACTCTACCCCCTCACACTCTTATCCACTCTCCTCCCCACTCTCCTCCCCACTCTTCCAACCCTCTCCCAATGATCCCTCTAAAGCCCTCCCTGACCACTATGTTCCTTCCTTTCCCCAGTGTCTGCTCCTGGACTCGCCTCTTCACGTTCTGATCCTGCAGTTCTCGTGGAGGAAACTACTGCCCCTCTTCCCTTCAGGTGTCTGTGTCTGATGAACAAGAGAAGGAAGCGTTCCCTGTTCAAGATTCTGCCTGATGCTAAGCATCTCTCTCTCTCTCTGTCTCTCTCTCTGTCTCTCTCTCTCTCTCTCTCTCTCTCTCTCTCTCTTCTCTCTCTCTCTCTCTCTCCTCTCTCTCTCTCTCCTCTCTCTCTGTCACGGACAAAAAAAAAGAAACAACCCAACTTGGGGAGTCGCCAGCCAATTTGACTGGACATAAGTCCAAACGCAGACATCTTGGCGCCACGTAGACCGGCCCATGGTTCGGATCCGGGCCCAATTAAGCTTAGTGGAGAGGCTTCACAGAGACGGTACGATCCACCCAGACTGACTAAGCCGTTTTGACCGACGCCTCGATGTCTAGCGAGACGAGTCGTAGCGCCTGGCTCAGACTCATCTAGCCACTTTGTGGAACCAGCGTCATTGTTACTCAGACGTCGTGGCGCCTACCCAGACTCAGCTAGCCACTTTACACTGACCAGTGTCCACGACTTAAGCCACACGGCGCCAGTCAAGTAGGATAGGGGGAAGGTAGAGTGTGGTGGGGGTGAAATCTGGCTAATCAATTAAATGACCAATTGACCACCACAGAGAGTAAGGTGTAGGCGTGACTGTCATGATTTGAACATCCAATGGAATTAGAGGGGGATAACTTCGGGTGTCAGGGCGGTAAAAATACTGACCAATGGTACTCGCCCTTTTCGGACAGATCGGAACGAATAAGAAGATGTAGAGAGAGAGAACGGGGAACGAGGGGAGAACGAACAGAGAGAGAGAGAGAGAGAGAGGTTCTGAGTGGAGCTCTGCAGAGAGAAGGCAAGAGAGAGAGAGATGAGGGGAGGAAGAAAGAACCATCAGAGATAGCATGAGATAGTCTGCAGAGGAAGGACTGAGGAAGATGTGGAGAGAGGAGAGAGTTGCTAATT
>CM031608.1:20381372-20423872 GCA_018398815.1 Conus ventricosus
AAAGGGCCCCGAAAGGGACCGGGAATGAGTTCCCGGGGCAAAATTTTGACCAAATTTTTCCTTTTTTCCAAAAAAACACCGGTTGGGGGGGCCGGGGGCCCCCATTTTTTTTCCCTGTTCTTTTCTTTTTTCATTAAAAATTGGGGTTGTTCATTCAACCTTTTTTTTTTGTCAGTTGAAATTCTATGCCCCGCTTCCCTCAAATGAACGCTTTTTAAAACACTCTGTCAAGAGCAAGTGAAAAACTCTTGTGGCGAGAGGAGGACATTATGTTTTGCCTGAGGGGAAGCGGGTTTTACGAGAAGCGGGGGGATCGCTTGGGAAAGGGGAATGGGGGAGGGGGACTGGATTTTTTGTGTCACCTGCTTTTCCGGCGCGACGCCGCAAAAGGCCGACGCTTGATGTGTCAGTGTTTTTTCGCCTCTCCTCCCTTTTTCCCTCGATTTTTTGCTGATCCCATACAGACGAGATTCCGCAAGTGTGTGTTGGTGTGTTTTTTCCCAGTAAATTGGTGTGCAGTAATTTACATTCTTTTTATACCTATGGGAGCAGCAGAGCAATGTAAAAACGGGAAAAATGTTTTTCTCTGTTTCTTTCCTTTGTTTTTATCACCACTACCTGATGGGTGTGAGGTAAATAAAAACCTGACGGATTTTCAATTCCATTTTGTCAAGCCACAGACCCGGGGTGTTACAAACAGCTGCTACGAGAAGATCATCGACAATGAGAACAAAAAAATTTCGAACTAAGATGCAGATGAATTTGGCTCTCACCTTGAAAACCAAAATACAGGTGAGCAGGGAACGGGGGCCCGTTGGCCTAGGCCCTAACCTCCCAAGGTATAGGGTTTGATTCGACCCATGAACAAAAACAGCCTCTTCTTTTGGGAAAACTGTCCAAAAAACCCCCTGATCCCGCCCCGCCAGCTCTGCCCTGGAAAAAGTGTGAGTGCCCTCGAACTTATTCACACGTGGAGGGCTCCCTCCCGCTTTGTTCCCCACTGTTTTTTCAAGCTAGCAGTATTTACCCTTATAAAAGAATGTGTCTGCCCTTTAAGCTTCTTCACTGTATAAAAAAAGAAAAGAAACCAGTGGGGAGACGTAAAACTTTTTCTTCGACTGAAAGGTTTTTGGTGGGGTGGGTCCTGGGGGGAAAGTGAAGTGGGGGGAGGGGGGGGGGGGGGGGGGGGGGGGGGGGGGGGGGGGGGGGGGGGGGGGGGGGGGGGGGGGGGGGGAGGGGGGGGGGGGGGGGGGGGGGGGGGGGGGGGGCCGGCAAATTTGGGGTGTTTGCTTGTGTTCGCAGTGTGTGGTGTCGAGGACCTGCCGTGCAGAGGTTTTTTTTGCTGCGTTTTTTCACCCCCGGTTTTTGGGGAAAAACACGCTGGTGAACGCGCAAACTCCACCTTTTCTTTGTGTTTCCAAAAGGTTTTTTTTCCCGGTCAGTGGTAAATTGAGCGAGGAAAAATACAGCCGATCGAGCTCGGTACATGGCATGTCATCATCATAAACCATGAGGTGTCACAAGCAGCTGCTCAGAGAAGGTCTTCCGTGGTCAGAAGGAAAGTATCAAGAAGGAAATGAAGGGCAGATAAATAAAGAAATGAATATACAAATTTTTTTTTTAAATGACAATGATCATGATTACCCCTTTTATCATATCTCTGCTCTATCATCCTTATTACCTTGGTACTCACTTGGATTCCTCACTTGGATGTGCTGCAGGAGCACGTGCACTACAGAATCGCCAGCGTGGAACTTTGTCACCATGTATGTCTGAGTCTGCGGTGTCCTGTTCCTCTGTCTCAACGGTGGTCACTTGGTCTTCTCTGAGTAGCAGGTGACAGGCATCTTAGCTGTACTGTCATGGATGATGCTGAAGTCATTTTCTCTGCTGCTTACCTTGGAGACACACAAACACACACCCACACGCGCACACGCACGCCCTACACACACACACACACACACACACACACACACACCACACACACACACACACACACACACACACATTCTCTCTCTCTCTCTCTCTCCTCTCACTCCTCTACTCTCTCTCATCTCTCTCTCTCTATCTCTCTCTCACTCTCTCTCTCTCTCTCTCTCTCTTCAGATTTAAAGTTTGCCTTCGGTGTTGGTTTTTCTTGATTTGTAGTCCAGTAAGCATTTACTTTAAGATTATTTGCAGGTAAGTTGTAGGGATGTTTAGAGGGACATCTATATGCACTTATATAACCACATTATACATACACTTACATAGTCACAGACATTTATGCATCTCTCTCTCTCCTCTATGCGTGCAAACGTGCGTGTATTTGTGTGTTCAAAATATGTACGACCTTGTCAAATTCACTTCACTGTCTGTTTCATACATGCCAATCGTGTACGTTGTAGTACACTTACCTATGTTTCCCCAGCCCACCTCACTCCCCAACACCCCTCTCACCTTCCTCTTCATTATTATTATTCTCTTTTTTATTTCATTTTATTTTTTTGTTATTATCATTTTTAGTTGTTGTTTTGTCTATTGTTATTCTTATTTTTTGTTTTGTTTTCATTTATCTCTATTTTCATTTGATGTTCCTCTATGATTACATGACAGCTTTGCTTGCTTCTTTGATTTTTTACATTAATTGTTTTCACTGCATGTTGTAGTCCCTACTCGGGGCGAGGACTGGATGTAAAAAAGCACGTTAGTGCTTATCTATTATCCCGAAAATAAAGAATTTTTTTTGTTGTCTCTCTCTCTCTCTCTCTCTCTCTCTCCTCTCTCTCTCTCTCCTCTCCCCTCTCTCTCCTCCTCCTCTCTCTCTTCGTCTAATATCACAGAGTGAACAGACTAGAACTGAAGTACTACTACCCCACACATTCGCGCGCACGCGCGCGCGCACACACACACCACACACACACACACACACACACACACACACACACACGACCACAAAACACACATGCATACACACACATACGTGCACACACACCACACACACACACACACACACACACACACACACACACACACAAAGTTTTGTCTGCCAGTTCTTCTCACCAAGGCAAGACTCTGCTCTTTCTTTTCTCTTCCCTCAGAGGCTGAAGCTGCCAGTCTTCGCCTGAACACAGAACACTTCAGTATACATTCTGCTCAATGAGAAATTAGAAGAAAAAAAAACACAGGATTATAGCTGGGGGATCTAACTCTTTGGCACGGTGGAATAGTTGGCGTTGCAGAGAGGGAATGAGTCTCTGGGAGAAGTGGGAGGTGGAGGAGGAGGGTGGACTGGTTTACGTGCCCACACTGCATCTCTCGGCACGACGCCCTCCCGAGGCTGTAGCTGGGGAGTTTGCGACGCTTCACGCCCTCGTCACTCCCTTTGTTCTCTCTTTATCACGGAAAAAAATGCACGCACTGAGACACCAAGAAGTGCAATTGTTTTCCCCCCCATACATGCAGTAGTAGGATCTGACACGCAAGGATAGGTTTGATCAATTTTTTATGTGTCCTTTTTGTTTCTCCTCTTTGGCAGCAGAAGGGCTAGGCCAAGATTTTCTCTTTTGTGGATCACCAGGTGATTGGGGGAGAGTGATATGAGGCCAGTGATTGGTGAGGGTGATATAGAGGGGGATATAAGGGCCCGTGCTGTGTCGCAGTCACAGACCACCAGGGGGTTCAACCAGCTGCCCCAGAAAAGACTCTCCAGGGCAGGAAGGGAGCAGTAGGAACCATAACAGCTGAGTGAAGGTTGGCTGCCCAAAATAGACAAAGCAGATGAGCAGGAATCATTGAAGTAGCGTGGGGGCGTGTGGCCCTGGGATAGGCACTTAATCTCCAGGGCCTGTTTTCAAGTCCTACTCTCCAGGCCTGTTGTTCAAGTCCTACCCCAGGCCTGTTTTTCAAGTCCTACTCTCCAGGGCCTGTTGTTCAAGTCCTACCTCCAGGCGGGTGTTCAAGTCCTACCTCCAGGGCCTGTTTTCAAGTCCTACTCTCCAGGCCTTTGTTCAAGTCCTACCTCCGGGCCTGTTGTTCAAGTCCACTCCCCAGGGCCTGTTGTTCAAGTCCTACAGAATGTAGCAGGAGGGAAGGATTTTCTCATGGGGGAGTTAACACCTACACAACCTCATACTCCCAAGTCATTCTTATCAGCTTGAAACGAAGTCTCGGAATGAATGCAATTAAAAGAAAACTGCACACATTTTTATGTTCCATTGCACTTTGTGGAGAAAAAAGACTATCATGGACCAGTAGAATGGAAAAAGTACAAAAAAAGCTTGCACAATAGCGTTGTTGTCCAGGCATTGTGCTCTAGAAAGGATATGGCTGCATAAATGGCTGGGGTAAAAAACAGTTACATGCGTAAAAAATTTCATGAATTCTTTTTTGATACATTGTTATTTCATTTTTTTCCATCTTCCTTTTCCTCACCTTTAACTTGCTACAACAATCAGAAAAATACGTCAGTGGTCTGGGTTATGTAGAACACACGCTTTTAAGACCAGGTTTCTAATGTGCAAACAAATAGAAAAAAAGGGGTGGAGGTGAAGAGAGTTAAAAGGATGAATTTGGAATGTGTGAAAGATGAAACCCCCTTTAACAAGTAACAGAAGAGTGCATGTGTTTAGTGTATATAGATTTATCATGTGTATATATATATACACTATGTATATGTACTGTGTGTGTATGTCACTCTGTGTGCAAATTTGATTCTAAGTATATGGGAGAGAGAGAGAGAGAGTGTGTTTTGTGTGTGTGTGTTTGTGTGTTTTGTGGGTTGTGTGTGTGTGTGTGTGAGAGAGAGAGAAAGAGAGAGGAGAGAGAGAGAGAGAGAGAGAGGGGAGAGAATGTTTCTGATATAATGATAGCGTTTTCGAAAATAGATTCTAGATTTCAAGACTGAAAGAAAACACAACTGTACGTTCGGGAAAAATACTTTTATTCATGTAAACAGTACTTTCGCAGCAAAACATTGTATAAGACTCCGCTTTTTCTCTTGTCCTCCTGTCTTCACATCCCCTCCCCCCCCTCCCCATCCTCTGAAACCCCCCCCCCCCAACCCCTGCCCAGCTCACCCCCACCCCCTCCCATCAGCTACAGGCAACGCTCATTGATTAGGTGCTTTCCAGAAAATGATCACCACCTCAACACTCGCTGACCCTTAATAGACGATGAATCCGTCAAATCCTCAGCTTAAAAGGAGTTGGGAGTGGTTGGGGTAGTGGGCATTGGCGAGGGATGAGGAGGCAAAACGGATCGGGAACAGGGAGGTGAGGGGCAGGAGATTGGGGAAAGAAAGAGAGGGGAACGTGGAGAAAACGGATTGCAGGCAGAAAAGTCTGGCGCACGAGTTGCAGGCGGCTGAAGAAACCCAATCAGAGAGGGGCACGGGCGGTGCGGGAGCGCGGGGCGAGGAAGATGCTGCCTGGAGCTGCCATGACAATTGAAATTCATTTCCTCCTCAATGGCCCAGTGCAGACGTGGCCTCCTCGGGTTCTCACCGCAATTATCGCGTCCAGGTCTTTGTGCAGTGTGCTGTGGGGGCCATCCTGCCGCACACAAGGGGTTTCCATTAAAACGCCTTGATGATGTTCCATGCCTCCTTCTCTCTCCCTCTCTCACTCTCTCTCTTCTCTCTCTCTCTCTTCTTTCAGAACACCCCTCTCTCTCCCTGTGAGAGAAAGGTCTTCTTCTAGAACTCTACCCCTCACACTCTTATCCACTCTCCTCCCCACTCTCCTCCCCACTCTTCCAACCCTCTCCCAATGATCCCTCTAAAGCCTCCCTGACCACTATGTTCCTTCCCTTTCCCCAGTGTCTGCTCCTGGACTCGCCTCTTCACGTTCTGATCCTGCAGTTCTCGTGGAGGAAACTACTGCCCCTCTTCCCTTCAGGTTGTCTGTGTCTGATGAACAAGAGAAGGAAGCGTTCCCTGTTCAAGATTCTGCCTGATGCTAAGCATCTCCTCCTCTCTGTCTCTCTCTCTGTCTCTCCTCTCTCTCTCCTCTCTCTCTCTCTCTCTCTCTCTCTCTCTCTCTCTCTCTCTCTCTCTCTCTCTGTCACGGACAAAAAAAAAAGAAACAACCCAACTTGGGGAGTCGCCAGCCAATTTGACTGGACATAAGTCCAAACGCAGACATCTTGGCGCCACGTAGACCGGCCCATGGTTCGGATCCGGCAATTAAGCTTAGTGAGAGGCTTCACAGAGACGTACGATCCACCCAGACTGACTAAGCCGTTTTGACCGACGCCTCGATGTCTAGCGAGACGAGTCGTAGCGCCTGGCTCAGACTCATCTAGCCACTTTGTGGAACCAGCGTCATTGTTACTCAGACGTCGTGGCGCCTACCCAGACTCAGCTAGCCACTTTACACTGACCAGTGTCCACGACTTAAGCCACACGGCGCCAGTCAAGTAGGATAGGGGGAAGTAGAGTGTGGTGGGGGTGAAATCTGGCTAATCAATTAATGACCAATTGACCACCACAGAGAGTAAGGTGTAGGCGTGACTGTCATGATTTGAACATCCAATGGAATTAGAGGGGGATAACTTCGGGTGTCAGGGCGGTAAAAATACTGACCAATGGTACTCGCCCTTTTCGGACAGATCGGAACGAATAAGAAAGATGTGAGAGAGAGAGAACGGGAACGAGGGGGAGAACGAACAGAGAGAGAGAGAGAAGAGAGGTTCTGAGTGGAGCTCTGCAGGAGAGAAGGGCCAGAGAGAGAGAGAGATGAGGGGAGGAGAGAAGAGAACCAAGTCGAGAGATTAGCATGAGATAGTCTGCAGAGGAAGGACTGAGGAGAGATGTGGAGAGAGAGAGAGAGTTGCTAATTAATGAAGAAGAAAAGAAAGAAAAATAAAAAGAAAAGAAAAGCAACCATGTCCATTTGATAAGAGCAGACTAGAAAGAGAGAGAGAGAGAGAGAGTGCAATGCGGTAATGCAGGAAGAAAGAAAGGAGAACAGATCGATGTTGATAGTCACTGTTCTATCCTAACCGGGGGTTCGACCTCATACCTGGCAGCGTCACTTCGCCAAGCAGAACCACAGACCAACGCCAACAGTCTCACCTGACCAGGCGCCATCAGACCAAAACCAGTGCCAGCAGTTGTGTCGTGTTGTGAAGGTGACAGTGAAAAGAAAAAGAAAAGAAAAGAAAAGACAGTGATTCGTGAATAGTTAAGATCACCTGGCCAGGTAAAGTAGAAATCTGTTTATACCCGGGTTAGTTAATGATGTTTTAGATAAATGATTTTGTGAAGTTCAGGAAAGAGAGAATGTTTTATTTTGTTTCATTCATATGCATTGATGTTTCGTTCTATGAACATGTGTAGTAAAGTTATAGACTTTACTAGTGGTTTGATGTGACGAATGCATGATATAGAATGAGAACGTAAGCAAGCTGTGAGTGTGTTTGGCTGTGCGCTAGTCCTTCCTCCCTGACATCACCCAGGTGACAATTTATTGCGAGCTTGCCAGGATATTCTGGCCCATTTATTATAATGTTCAACTTCTCAGAGAGAAGCTGGGTGGATTCAAGTATTGTAATCCTAAGACAAGGGGTTGTCTTACTGTATGTTCCCAAGATAGTTAAATACTAGGCTTGGCATTGCTTCCAAGATAGTTAATACTAGGCTTGGCATTTCAGCCCCAGAGTACTCATTTCGCACAGATTGCCTATAATTCGCTCTCATAGTTGGGTCAGGCGCTGGGCGTCTTATAAAAACTAACTACGTTTCCCAAGCTAATATTATCATTCATAGGATGTGCTATTACGTCACTCGTGTCGGTAACCACCAGTTTGGCTGTCGTAGTAATAAAATCTTGTTCAAAAAAAAAAAAAAAAAAAAAAAGAAAGAGATATAATGGCGGAAGAAAAGAACACCCCTATTGAAACAACTTGTGAGCGTCGCTCGTGATCTAGGCTACTCTGGAGATGAGTTGCGTGCATTCGTTGAAAACCAACAAAAGATGGAAAGAGATGAACGCGCGGAAAGACGCCGTGTTGCGGTAGAAATAGCAGAGCAGGAAAGGACTAAAGCTAGCGCAGAGCAGGAAACAGAAAGATTAAGGATTCAGGCTAATGATAATCAGGCTAGGGAAAAGCAGGAAACGGAAAGATTAAAGGTTCAATTAGAGCTAGAGAAAGTGAAATACAAAGGGAGACCACCGATGATGGTAGTTCACTTTCCAGTGACTCTGTGCGCAGCTATGCCCCCCGACCCAAGTTGCCAAAATTCTCGAAGGGACCGATTCGATTGATGCATACATCAGTCGTTTCGAACGTTTGCAACCAGTCAGGGTTGGCCTCCAGAAGAGTGGGCAGTCATTTTGTCGGCGTTACTGACGGGTAAGGCATTGCAGATTTTCACTGCGTTACTAGCAGAACAGCAGTCTGATTTTGGTGCTGTGAAGGAGTCTTTAATGAAAGGATTTGACCTCACAGAGGAAGGATTCAGAAAGAAATTTCGTTCAGCTAGATTGCAAGCAGGGAAACGTACACTCAGTTTGGTGCACGTCTAGATCACTATTTGAGAAATGGTTAGAGTTGAGTGGTACAAAGAAGGAGTTCGCTGAGTTGAAAGAGCTAGTTATGAAAGAACAGATTTTGTCAGGTTGCGGCCCTGAGTTAACCATACATTTGAAAGAGAGACAGCCAGAGACAGCAGGAGAGTTGTTGAAGTTCGCAGAGGTGTATAGAGAGGCACGTTTGGGCACGAAGGTGCAGGAGAAACAGGTCTAGGCACAGGTGAGGAAGAGTGCAAGGAGACTAGGAGAGTTTCTGCAAAGTCCTGCAAACCCAGTGGTGGGGCAGAAGGAAGGGCAAAGGGACATTAGGTGTTTCATTTGTCACAAGAAGGGACATGTGGCGAGGGATTGTCGCATGAGGTTCCAGAAGGCAGCAGCCTTGCAAGAGGTGGATAAGGGTCGTCAAGGGAAACGACCTGCAGTGGAACCAAAGGGGATTCAGTCTGAAAGGGTGGAGTGCAGCTTATGGCTAGCACTGGACAGCAGTCAGTGTCAGGGATGGAGGGCACTAGGCTGAGTGGTTCGTTACCAGTGGAAGAAGGGTGGATTGGCCAGCAGAGGGTGAAAGTGTTACGAGACACTGGTTGTTCATGCGGTGTAGTACGAACAACGCTGGTCGATAAAGGGGATTTGACAGGCAAATCCAGACCTGTACTCTAATCGATGGCACTGTGAGGGAGTTTCCAGTTGCTAAGATAGAAGTACGTACCCCTTACTTCTCAGGCGAGTTGTCTGCGTTGGTGATGGAGAAACCCTTCACGATTTGATCATTGGAAATATTCCAGGTGCAAGGGATCCAGGGGATCCGAGTTTTTGACTGCTACAGGGCAGCAGTTCAAACACGGAGCAAGAAGAGGAAAAGGTTGTTAAACCGTTAGTTGTTCCAGGAAGGAAGTCAGGCATAGATGTGTCGCCTGATGAGTTTAGGGCAGCGCAGGAACAAGACCCTTCGCTCGCGAAGTCTTGGAGTTGGCAAGAGGGGAGAAACAGAGGTTAGAGGAGGTGAGACAGAATTTCTTGTGAAAGGCGGGCTGTTGTACCGAGTGTTCACCAAGGGAAGACAGGTAAGGTGACCACTCAGTTAGAGGTACCAGCAGGTAATCGTGACACTGTCATGTCATGGGTCACGAGTCCGCTCATGGCGGGTCATCTCGGCACCAGCAAAACAGCTGACCGAATCTTTGATGACTTTCATTGGCCAGGAGCATGGCAGACATCAAGCGTTTCTGCATGTCATGTGACGTGTGTCAAAGTCAGCCACAAGAGGGGTGAAGAGGAAGCGCCTCTAAACAGCCTCCTTTAATTGACACACCATTCAGGAGGTGGCTGTTGACCTGATTGGCCCAATCGCGCCCTGTTCCAAAGGTGGGCACAGGTATGTGTTGACGCTGGTGGACTACGCGACCAGATACCCAGAAGCGTTGCGTTGAAAGGCGTAGATACGCAACAGGTCGCTGAAGGGCTGGTAGACATCTTCTCTCGCGTGGGTGTGCCAGCACAAATTCTCAGTGACAGGGGGTCACAGTTCACCTCAGGCGTGATGAGGGAGGTCAACAGGCTGCTAGGGATCACACAGCTGCTCACTACCCCATACCATCCACAATGCAATGGCTTGGTGGAAGATTCAACGGTGTGCTGAAGGGCATCTTAAAGAGCTCTGTGAGGAAAGGCCAGCAGATTGGGACCGCTACATTCCAGCGGCACTGTTTGCCTACAGGGAAACCCCTCAGGAAAGCACAGGCTTTTCGCCATTTGAGCTGCTGTATGGCGGACAGTTCGGGACCGGTGTGCATTCTCAAAGAGCTGTGGTCCGGAGAACAGGAGTCCGAAGAAGTCAAAACCACATATCAGTATGTGGTAGACTTACGCAATAGGCTCGAGGAGACATGTAAGGTCGCAAGGGAGAGTTTGCAGGAGGCTAGGTCGTCCAGAAGAAGCAGTATGACAGGAAGGTGAGGAAGCAATTCCTCAAGGTGGGAGACCCAAGTCCTGTATACTGCTTCCCACGGATCACAACAAGCTGCTGATGCATTGGAAGGGACCATTCACCATCATTGAAAAGGTAGATCAGGACTACCGAATCGATGTGAATGGGAAATCAAAACTTTTCCATGCAAATTTACTTCCGCAAATATATTCAGCGTGAGAGTCAGCACATAGGCGCAGCAGCAATCATTGATGGAGGCGAAGGAGACCCAGCAGAGGAAGGGGAGATTTTGTTGCCTGAGTTTCAGGGAAGAGTCATACAGGGACGTGTCACTATATGAAGGGCTAGACGTAGGAGACAGGAGGAAGTTAGGGGCTCCTAGAACAGTATAGGGCGTCCCTGACTGATAAACCAGGCAGGACACTCTAGAGACATGTACGGTGGAGTTGACATCACAGAAACCCGTACATGTGAAAGCCTACCCGATCCCATATGCCACCAAGCAAGTGATCGAGGAGGAGGTAGAAAAGATGTTGGACCTTGGGTGATTGAACCGTCCAATCATCATATAGTGCACCCGTCGTCTTAGTGAGGAAAAAGTCAGGTGAGCATCGATTCTGTGTCGACTATAGACGTCTGAACAGTGTCACCAAGGTCGATGCAGAGGTCATACCCAACATGGAAGACCTGTTCGCTCAGATCGCCACAAGCAGAGCCAGTATTTCACCAGGATCGATCTGAGCAAGGGTTACTGGCAAATAGCCTTGAGTGAGGACTCAAAGGAAGTCACAGCATTTTTCCACTCCTATGGGCTATACCAGTGGCCGATACTCCCTTTTGGGATGGTCAACGCACCTGCAGTCTTCTCTCGAATGATGAGGAAGCTAATGACGGGATTGGAAGGTGTTGTGAATTTCATGGATGACATTCGATAGCATCCGAGACATGGGAGGAGCATATGAGGCAGCTAGGAGCAGTTTTGGAGAGGTTGAGACAAGCCAATCTCACAGCCAGACCAACAAAGTGCCAGGTTGGTTTTCCAAGCCTGGAGTTCCTAGGTTTGTTGTCGGAGGCGACACAAAGCAGCCGGAAAGAGGAAAGGTGGAGAAGATGATGAATTCAGAGAGACCAAAGACCAAAACAGAAGTCAGAAGTCTGCTAGGTTTTATTGGTTCTATAGGAGTTTGTCCCAAACTTTGCTGCAATCACGAGTCCTCTCAGTGATTTGGTCAAGGCAGGGAAACCGGCAGTGGTCGATGGTCAGACGCTGCAGAGCAAGCACTGCAGACGGTGTTGGAAAGACTAGGTTCCCGTCCCATCTGAAGCTACCAGATATGTCCAAACCATTTTGTTGCGGACAGATGCATCAGGCGGTGGATAGGTGCAGTATTGTTGCAGGAGCATGAGAGGTCGAGTTTCCTGTGAGATATGCTAGCAGGAAGTTGACAAAGTGTGAAGAAGGGTACGCAACGGTGGAGAAGGAGTGTTTAGCTGTCGTGTGGGCCGTGCAGAAGTTCCACAAATACTTGTATGGGAAAGAGTTCGTGATAGAGACAGATCACCAACCACTCAATTCCTGCAGGAGGCACAGCTGAAAACCAGCAGGGTTCTGCGTTGGGCAATGCACTGCAGCCCTACAGGTATCGAGTGCAGTACATTCCCGGTCGACAGAATGTCGGAGCTGACTATTTAAGCCGTGTAGTCTAGCAAGCTGCAACTCAGAGGAAGTCAGTCATATCCGGGGTGCTTTGTTGATAATATGTGTTGATGACAGTTATGTTGATTGGATATGGGTCCATTCCCAGTTGGCTATGGTTCATATATATTTTTGTGTGAGACTTGTTTCATATTTTCTTTGTGAGACTTGTTCATGTGAATGTAGTTATGCTTGGAGCATACAGTCGCTTGTGTAGTAATGCATTATTTGCAATAAGTGAGGATGGAGATTCCTCAGTGAAGTGTCATGGATCGTGATCATATTATATTTGTGCTTTTCATAAGAATTGTGAAGAGAAGATATGGCAAATCCGCAGGTAGGGGAATCGCATAAGTGCGCACAGAGGTCGTTATAAAATGAGTTGAAATAACGCAAGAGCGCACGTCAATGATAACTCATTGGAGTGGTATCCACTAATGATATATTTTTGTAATTTATAAACCGTTGGTTGTAAAGCATTTTTCAAACTTTGCGCGTGTAGCTGTGTGTCAGCAAATTCGGTTTGTTGTTTTTTTTGTACCGTTTGTTTGAGACAATCGGAGCATGGTCTTTTGCAAGGGGGAAATGTCACGGACAAAAAAAAAGAAACAACCCAACTTGGGGAGTCGCCAGCCAATTTGACTGGACATAAGTCCAAACGCAGACATCTTGGCGCCACGTAGACCGGGCCCATGGTTCGGATCCGGCCAATTAAGCTTAGTGGAGAGGCTTCACAGAGACGGTACGATCCACCCAGACTGACTAAGCCGTTTTGACCGACGCCTCGATGTCTAGCGAGACGAGTCGTAGCGCCTGGCTCAGACTCATCTAGCCACTTTGTGGAACCAGCGTCATTGTTACTCAGACGTCGTGGCGCCTACCCAGACTCAGCTAGCCACTTTACACTGACCAGTGTCCACGACTTAAGCCACACGGCGCCAGTCAAGTAGGAAAGGGGGAAGGTAGAGTGTGGTGGGGGTGAAATCTGGCTAATCAATTAAATGACCAATTGACCACCACAGAGAGTAAGGTGTAGGCGTGACTGTCATGATTTGAACATCCAATGGAATTAGAGGGGGATAACTTCGGGTGTCAGGGCGGTAAAAATACTGACCAATGGTACTCTCGCCCTTTTCGGACAGATCGGAACGAATAAGAAAGATGTGAGAGAGAGAGAACGGGGAACGAGGGGAGAACGAACAGAAGAGAGAGAGAGAGAGAGAGGTTCTGAGTGGAGCTCTGCAGGAGAGAAGGCAGAGAGAGAGAGAGATGAGGGGAGGAGAGAAGAGAACCAAGTCGAGAGATAAGCATGAGATAGTCTGCAGAGGAAGGACTGAGGAGAGATGTGGAGAGAGAGAGAGAGTTGCTAATTAATGAAGAAGAAAGAAAGAAAAGAAAAAAAGAAAAGAAAAGCAACCATGTCCATTTGATAAGAGCAGACTAGAAGAGAGAGAGAGAGAGAGAGTGCAATGCGGTAATGCAGGAAGAAAGAAAGGAGAACAGATCGATGTTGATAGTCACTGTTCTATCCTAACCGGGGGTTCGACCTCATACCCGGCAGCGTCACTTCGCCAAGCAGAACCACAGACCAACGCCAACAGTCTCACCTGACCAGGCGCCATCAACCAAAACCAGTGCCAGCAGTTGTGTCGTGTTGTGAAAGTGACAGTGAAAAGAAAAAGAAAAGAAAAGAAAAGACAGTGATTCGTGAATAGTTAAGATCACCTGGCCAGTAAAGTAGAAATCTGTTTATAACCCGGTTAGTTAATGATGTTTTAGATAAATGATTTTGTGAAGTTCAGGAAAGAGAGAATGTTTTATTTTGTTTCATTCCATATGCATTGATGTTTCGTTCTATGAACATGTGTAGTAAAGTTATAGACTTTACTAGTGGTTTGATGTGACGAATGCATGATATATGAATGAGATCGTAAGCAAGCTGGAGTGTGTTTGGGCTGTGCGCTAGTCCTTCCTCCACTGACATCACCGAGGTTGACACTCTCAGTGTGTGTGTGTGTGTGGTGTGTGTGTGTGTGTGTGTGTGTTGTGTGTGTGTGTGTGCGTGTGTGTGGATGGGGGTTGATCAGCATGTCAGGGGTGAAAGGACCGAAGTTTCACAGTTGTTTTTATGTTCTCTGTATCCAGTCTCAATTGTAAGCGATTGTCCATAACTCTTATATAAAGAAAAACTAAAGAAAACTAACGAGTAATAGACGTGTGCACTGCAAGAGATAAAAATGTCAGTGGATTAATCTCTCTCTCTCTCTCTCTCTCTCTCCTCTCTCTCTCTCTCTCTCTCTCTCTCTCACTCTCTCTCTCTCTGTGTGTGTGTGGTGTGTGTGTGTGTGTGCGTGTATGTGTGTGTGTGTGTGTGTGTGTGTGTGTGTGTGTGTGTGTGTGTGTGTGTGTGTGTGATGGCATAAGAATCGGCAAATATTTTTTTTCATGCCCAAAGAAAAGTAAACCTCCAGGAGAGCTGGGGAAGAACAAAGCAATACTTCCCGTTCTCGAAAACCAAACCAAAAAACACACTAACACACACACCCCACACACATCTCCATCCAGCCACCTCCCCACCCTGTGAAAATTTTGGAGTACCTCCTGAACTCCATTGACACGTGGAGAGGCTCCCATCCTAGTTTTGTTCCTCACGGGTCATCTGAAGCTGTGGTCCTCCCACTTACATACAGAAATGGTGTTTGCCTTCAAGCTTCATCAAATCTATAATTCAATATAGAAAAAAACTCATGCGAACTAGTATAACTTTTTCATTGATAGAATACTTAAAGTGTTTTAGAAGGATGATGGTGGAAAGAGAGGAAAGATCGGGTGCTGGGAGGTATGAATGGTAAGGAGGGAGGGGGTGGACGTGGTGTGCGTGTCACTCGCATGTCTCAGCATGGCGCCATCGGAAGGCCGTAACTTGAGTGGTGTCAACGTATTCACGCGTTCTCGGTCTCCTTTGTTCTCTAATTATCACCTTATACCATACACAGCGAGTCTCGAACGAGAGTATTTGCTTATTCCCAGCGTTTGATGATTGGTAGGACCTGACGAGCAAAGTTTGTTTGCTTTTGCTATGTTATCCAGCTCTTTGGGAACAACAGTTGCCACAAGTAATGCTGTCAAACTCTTGAGTTTTCTTTGTGTCCACTCTTTTTTTTTTTTTTAATTTCAAGGCGATTGATGAAAGTGTACTGTACAGCCTGATGGAGGCACATGTCATGCCATCAATCACAGACGTGTGGGTGTCACAAGCTGCTACTAAGTGGAGGATGCCTCTCATGAACTGTCTGTCTGGATGAGTGCCTATGTGTGTGGTGTATGTGTGTGGAGGGAAGGGGCAAGGCAAACAGGCGAGCAAAGGGAGAGAATACAACAAAAATCTCACTGCACACCACTCACTCAAAGACAGCAAGTTTTCCTCACCAAACTAACAGCCTAATTTTCCACACATGATCAAAAGCAAGTAAGCCTTTCTGACAAACCTCCCGCACATGCACAAGCAGCAGGATGGCCTGAAGAGTCACCACCCAAGGAACTCAAAAGACTGAATACCCTAGAGGGTGTCATGGTATCTTACAGTGTAAAGCGGTACAAACAGAAACGCAAAGGTTTGTCGTGGTATCTTACAGTCTAAAGCGGGTACAAACAGAACCGCAAAGGGGGGCGGGGTATCTTACAGTCTAAAGCGGGTAAAAAAAAAAAGGGGCGCTGGGGTGTCGGGGTTATTTTAAACAGTCTAAAGCGGGTAAAAACAGAACGCTAAGGGTGTCGTGGTATCAAAACAGCCCAAAGGGGAAACAAACAAAACCTAAGGGGGGTCGGGGGTTATTTTTACAGCTAAAAGGGGGGGTACAAACAAAACCCGCTAAGGGTGTCGTGGTATCTTTTACCTTTCCTAAAGGGGGAAAAACAAAACAAAAAGGGGTGTCGGGGAAATTTTAAACGGGTCTAAAGCGGGTAAAAACCAGAAGCGCTTCTGAAAAGCGGGTTCTGAGGTGGGGTGACGGGAAAGCGGAAAATAAAAACAAGATTTTTAAAATTTACTGTCCCAAACAAACGAAAGAAAAACCTTTTTTGTTTTTTAAATACCCCCCGCTTTTTTCGACCTTTTTAGGTTTCCTGGGGCAAAAAACCAAACCCCATTCAAGCCCAAATAAAATTCACACAGTCCCCCAAATCTCAAAACTGAATGCAAAATAGTTTCGGAAGGGAAAAACGGGGCTCCCTGGGGGGGGATCATAGGGAAAAAATTTGATACTAATAATAACAAAAACCCACCTAAAAAAAAAAAATACAGAACTATTGCCACAAACTACCAATTTTAAAAAATGACAATAGTTTTAATCATATATTAAATAATACTAAAAAAAGGGCTGTAAAAAAACGATTGTAGGAATATAGTAATGGTACTGGCAGAAAGGAAAAAAAGAGTTTGAATGGGAAAATTAGCTAAAAAAGTGTTTAATGGTATAATATAATACGGGGGTTTAAAATTGATGATAATAATTATAATAATAATGTGAAGAAAGAGGGAAAAAAGAAGGAGGGGGAGGAGGGGGAAAAAGGACAGAGGAAGACAAAGGGAAAGGGAAGAAGGGGAAATGCGAAGGAGAAAATAAAACGGGGAAAGATACAAAGATCAAAATCTAAAATATATTATGCTTCAAACAATAATTAAAATTTAAAATTTTGGGCCCCCAAAACACACCCCAAGGGCACGCACGCCACACACACACACACACCCCCAACCAAAACACACACACCCACCCCAACAAAACCACACACACACACACACACCTTCCCTATTTTTTTATGCACACACACCCCCCACACCCACCCCACCCACCCACAACACACACCCACACACACACACACGCCCACGTGTGCCACAATCAAAACCCATCCCCCTGCCCCGACGGCTGGGGGCAAAAGGGCAAGAGGAAAACCAAAGAGCCTCCCAAATCTTTGCCGATATCACCCCACCCTTTTGGGGAATAAGAAGGATGTTTGGGCATTTTGTTTAAATTGTTTTTCCCGGGGGGTTTAAAACAGTTTCCACATTTAATTTTCCCTAATGTCTCAATCTGGGATCCTCCATCTGCTTTCATTCCCCCGCTGATGCTGCGAGCAATTTTTGATCATTTATTTTAAAAAAAACAAAAACAGTTTATCTGTTTTTAAAACCGGGAGAATGTCTGTTAAACCCATTTCCATCCCCCCTCTGCCCTTCCTTTCCTAAGCTCTGCGTGCTTTGTGGGGTGTTTGAGTGGTGTGTGTGTGTTTGTGTGTGTGTGTGTGGGGTTGGTGGGGTGTGTGTGTGTGTGCGGGGCGGCTGCGTGTGGGGTGGCAGGTACGATAATGTATGAAAAATTTTTTTTCCCAAAATAAAAAAAAAAAAGAGACCAAAGGGGTTTTGTAAAACAGAAAAGTTTTACCTTGCCTTCTGCGTCGAAAAAGGAAGATAAAAAAATAAAAACGAAAACCCCACCTTCTACTGACCAGCCTTTCCCACCTCAAGCGGGACTCTCTTTTCCACTCTTTCCTTGTAGATTTAAGTTGCTAGCTCCCCCTTTAAACACGTAACACTTTTATAGAAAAACAAAATATATTCTGCCATTAAAAAAGGGAAAAAAATTTTCCCATGGGGTAAGTAGCACAGTTTTCCGCACTAAAGGAAAATTTGGTGTTACCCCCGGGGGGGGGAAAAGGGTCAGGGGGAAAAAGGGAAAGGGGAGGAGGAGGAGGAGCGTGGCCCGGGAAATTTCCATTTTGGGAAACCCCAAGTCTCAGCACGACGCCATCACAAGGCCGTAGCTTGAGTGGTGTCAACGTATTCACGCTCTCTCTGCCTCATTGGTTCTCTAATTATCATTGTTACCGTGCACAGCGAGACTGCAGCAAGTGTGTTTTGCTTTCTCCCCGTGGTAGCAAAGACCGGTCGTGCAGCGTTGGATTATTTTTGTGTTTGGTGTTCTTTCCCTCTCTGGAGCAGCAGGGCTAGGTGAAGAGCTGCCACACGCTGCTTTTCCTCTCTGTCTTGTCCACCTTGTTTATGGATCAACAGCTGATGGGTGTGAGTACACAAGACAGTCTTATGAAGGCTGATGCTGTGTTATCAGTCACAGCTCAAGACGTGTCACGCGCAACTGCTAAGGGAAGGGTTCTGAAAGATAGAAAGGACAAATGTTATGAACTTTTGGGAACTGGCCATCAGTTCTTTAAATTCCAGAGATGGAAAATGGGTGGCAGGGGTCTGGTGAGCCCAGCGGCTATGCATCAGAGTGCTATGCAAAGGCTCGTGGTTTGATTCTTACATCAGATAAACCAGAGGGAAAGGATTTCTCACTGGAGCTGAGACCTCTGCGAACAAAAGTTGACCTCTGTGTCGATTTGAGTTGACATCTGTGCAAACTCGGGTCGACATCTGTGCAAACGGGAACTGACATCTGTGCAAATCAAAGCTGATATCTGTGCAAACTCCGGGTCGACATCTGGCAAACGGGAACTGACATCTGTGCAAATCAAAGCTGATATCTGTGCAAACAGGAGTTGCCATCTAGCTATACAAACTGGAGTTGGTAGCTATGCAAACTGAAGTGACATTTGGCCAAACTGGAATTGATATCTGTGCAAACTGAAGTTGACATTTATGCAAATTGGAGTTGACAAACTATGCAAGCTGAAGTGACATTTGTGCAAATTGAGTTGACATCTGTGCAAGCTGAAGTGACATTTGTGCAAACTGGAATTGACATCTGTGCAAGCTGAAGTGACATTTGTGCAAATTGGAGTTGATATCTATGCAAACCGAAGTGACATTTGTGCAAACTGGAGTTAACATCTGTGCAAGCTGAAGTGACATTTGTGCAAACTGGAGTTAACATCTGTGCAAACTGGAGTTGACATCTATGCAAACTGGAACTGACAACTGTGCAAACTTCAATTCACTTCACCCCCCACCTGACATAACACTTTAAATTGAGGTTCTATGCATGAATGCGTGCAAAAGAATTTTACACATACGTTGAATTCCATTCCATCTTTCGAGGGACAGTGGACCATTGTGGGCAGGTGGGATGGTTAATACAAAACAAAAAGAAAAACCACGCACACTGGCGTCGTGCAGAGACATCATCCCTGATGGTAGAAGCACCTACTTTTAACAGTTGGAGGAAAAAGTGGTTGGGTAAGCACTTATCTGACTGATGTTTAACCTTCATGTCACAACTGATCTACTTGTGTGGGTGATAGGTTCGACTGAATAATGTGCATACATGTCTGTGTGTACGTGTGTGTGTGTGTGTGTGTGTGTGTGTGTGTGTGTTGTGTGGTGTGTGGTGCGTGCGTGCGTGCGTGCGTGCGTGCGTGCGTGCGTGCGTGCGTGCGTGCGTGCGTGCGTGTGTGTGTTCTCCTCTCTGCGTGTGAAGTGGTCGCTTTTAATACACCTTTCAGTCATGCATTTTCAATAGCACCTAAAACCTCGTGCCACACTTGCGTCATACCCATCGTGACAGAGTGCAGTGAACTTTGAGTTGTCTGACGTATTTTTGGTACTGTTGTCGTTTCTTGTTGCTACAGGTGGTACATGCACTGGAAAAGGGAAATAAATGCAATACATTTGAGTGGGGGGGGGGAGTGGGGCGAAAGCAGACGTCAATAACTAGAGCAAATTATCTGTTTTGTTGTTTTTATTTGTAACCTTCAGAAAGCGGGGTAAGAAAACTAAGTGTCTACAATAAAGTTGATCATGTCGTAATTTGGTGAACAGAAATACTGCAAGATTGCTCCACATAGCTTAACGTTCTATCAAGAAAGTTCTGGGACGATTCTTTCGGAGAGAAATAGCGCAAAACCAGATTCAAAACTCAGGTTGTGATCCTACATTGCAAATCAGTGACTGTGCTACTTCCACGCTTTTTGACTCATTGCTGTGGAGCACGTGAAGACTGAAAAGACATAACTGATGAATCTTACACTGACTGCTTCGGACTGTTCATAGAGGTCTGTGCGAAGGACACTTCATTCGACTGGTTTCATTTTCTTCTTCTGCGTACGCAGGCTGATACTCCTGCGGACACCCCCTGTATAGAACGTACGCAGGCCGATACTCTTGCGGACACCCCCTGTATAGAACGTACGCAGGCTGATACTCCTGCGGACACCCCCTGTCTGGAAAGGCAAGGATTAATCCCATCTACCCAACAAAGGGAGTGGAGTTTTGCGTGTTTGACCGTTTTTCATCCCGCCATTAAGGCAGCCATATACTCCAGCTTCGGGGAAGGTGCATGCTATGTGTTACGTGTCATCCATACCAATGGCCAAACTGGCCTTCTCTTCCGAAAGTCGGTGATGGGATTTTACATATGTGCAGGATGTTATAATTGCATTCACACACGGAACCTCGGTTTATAGTCTCATTCGAACGACTGTAAGGAAAATGGAGTCAGAACCAATATCAACTCCGAGGGAAAAATCCCCCTGTACCGAAACGGCCTGGCAGAGATTCGAACCTGCAACCCCAAGATTACGAGTCCAGCGCTCTACCACTGAGCTATTCCGCCCCCCCCCCTCCCCCCCCCCCCCCCCCCCCCCCCATTCGATTGGTTTCAAAACAGGAATCTGACAGTGATCAGAAGAGTGAACAAAAAGCTCAGTAAAACAGCGGTCACACAAGATCGCATTGGATTGTAACTGATCATAGGATGTATGTCTTATTCAGTGATGAAATGATGATTGATCTGATAAACAGGGACACGGCAGCAGTAGCAGTATGTTGCAAGTCCTCAGAAAACAAGCAATCAGAATGAATGCTATGGTGTGAAGCTGTGTTTTATACTATGGTGTGGGTGATGTCTTCGTGCAAAGAACACTTGAATCTAGGAATCACATTCAGGTGCTCAAAGACCGTCTCCGTGCTTGTGTCCAGCTATTATTTAGTACGAAGGCGATTGCCCCTCTAAGAAGACGACACCTCCCTTTCACAACTTCTGATTGATAAGTCCCGTGAAACGGAACAGCAATCCATTTCTATCCTTTTGATCTCGTTGAAAATCTCTATTTGAAAAAACAAAAAGGTCTGAAAAACAAGGCAAAAATTCACATACATCGCATTGCCACTGCATCAGCGAAGTGTGAAATTGCAATGGCATGAAACAAAGTGTCCACTGGTATTTTCCAAACTGTTCAACTCTTTACCACAATGTTCATGGACTGCTCCGGGTCAGAGGGCACCAGAACATCAAACAAGGTCAACGAAAACAGTGTTGTTGTTGTTTTTAACATAAAACACATTTGCAAGGCTACCGGTTTGACAGTTTAACAATCATTTGGCTCAGGGCTTTACAATATCAAAGATATCACAATCATTTGGCTCAGGGCTTTACAATATCAAAGATATAACAATCATTTGGCTCAGGGCTTTACAATATCAAAGATATCAGAGTAGCAAGCGTATCTTTTTTCAAACCAAAACATGATCAAATGTTTCTATATTTAACATTTCTCTCTCTCTCTCTCTCTCTTTCTCTCTCTCTCTCTCTCTCTCTCTCTCTCTCTCTCTCTCTCTCTCTCTCTCTCTCTCTCTCTCTCTCTCTCTCTCTCGTACGTCTCTTACGTACTGTGTATTCCTAATAACATTGTATGATGCATATGTACTTGCTTTCTCTTGTCATTTTCCTTCCTTTCAGTAATTGATATCGTGTATATTGGGGGTACCACCCCTTCAGTATGGGCTATGGCCTTGATCTGAATAAATATTCGCATTCGCATTCTCTCTCTCTCTCTCTCTCTCTCTCTCTCTCTCTCTCTCTCCTCTCGTACAGTACCCATTTCCGCACTTTGTAATTCTTCATACGTTTGTCTGTTAGTTTTTCATTCCCTTGTTATATTCTCATTTTTCCTTTCTACTCTTTAGTTTCCCTTTTTTCCCATGTTATTGAAAATGATCATTCTTAGTTTATTGTGAAAAGGGGGATACCACGCAGAACTGACTCGGTGACTTTTGACTGGCAAACGAATAAAATTAGAGAATGGGATGGAAGTGAAAAGGGGGGACACCACGCAGAACTGACTCGGTGACTTTGACTGGCAAACGAATGAAATTAGAGAATGGATGGAAGTGAAAAGGGGGATACCACGCAGAACTGACTCGGTGACTTTTGACTGGCAAACGAATAAAATTAGAGAATGGGATGGAAGTGAAAGGGAAGCTGGATCAAATGAAAGACGTGATCAAAGAACAGTGCTGTGTGTGTGTGTGTGTGTGTGTGTGTGTGTGTGTGTGTGTGTGTGTGTCTGTATGGTGTGTGTAAAAAGTTGTGTGTGCGTGCATGCGCACGGTGTGTGTGTGTGTGTGTGTGTGTGTGTGTGTGTGTGTGTGTGTGCGCGCAGGTGCACACGCTCTGTGTGCTTGTATGAGAATAAGGGAGAGAGAGACAAAGATGAGAGACGGAAGGTCTTTCTGATGTGATACTGATATTGAAAATAGACTCTCAAAGATGTTTTAAATTACACCTAAAGATACTGAGCCTGTTCATGTAACTTGACTGTTTTGTTTTCTGCAGAACATTGTATAAAACTTTGCTTCCTCCTCCTTTCCCTCTAGCCCCCCCCCCCCCCCCCCTCCCCCATCTCCCCCACCTGCATACTTCCCCCATCCCACACCCCAACCCCACTTTCCTTCTCCCCCGTCCTGCAAATTACAGGCAACACTTACAGATTAGGTTGCTTTCCAGATAATGATCACAACCCCAATAATGGCTGACCCCTAACAAACGTATTGAAAACCACCGAATTCCTCCACTTTTTTTTTTGTGGGGGGGGGGGGGGGTGAAGAGTCAGTAATGAGTTGGATAGTGCTCAGTCGCCGGAGGAATGAGGAGGCAAAACGGATCGGGAACAGAGGAGGTGAGGAGCATGGGGGGTGCAGGGAAGGGAAGGGGACGGGAGGAGGGCGAGAAGAGCGCGGAGAAAACGGATTGCAGGCAGAAAAGTCTGGCGCACGAGTTGCAAGGCGGGCTGAAGAAACCCAATCAGAGAGGGCGCGGGAGGTGCGGGGAGCGCGGGGCGAGGAAGACGCTGCCTGGAGCTGCCATGACAATTGAAATTCATTTCCTCCTCAATGGCCCAGTGCAGACGTGGCCTCCTCGGGTTCTCACCGCAATTATCGGCGTCCAGGTCTTTGTGCAGTGTGCTGTGGGGGCCATCCTACCGCACACAAGGGGTTTTCCATTAAAACGCCTTGATGATGTTCCATGTCATCCCCCTCGGTCTCTCTCTCTCTCTCTCTCTCTGATCCTTTTCCCCATAACTCTATCCCTCCCACACCACCCCTCTCCACTCCCCCCCCCCCCCTCCCTGTTCTAACCAACCCTCTCCCCTTGGTTTTTTTCCACAATTCTCCTTGGCTATTCTCTCCCCTTCCCACTCCCCCAATTTCTGCCCCTCCACTGGCCTTCTCGCTTTCTTTTGCTGAAGTTCTTGTGGCAGAGGCGCCACTGTCCCTCTCTGTTCCAGCGATTCGTGTTGGTGAAGAAGAAAAAGAATGATTCCCTGCCTGGATTTGACCTCATATTGTGTATGTATATCACTGCAGCTCTCACCTTGTCAGTCTCCATCTGTTCTTTATTGTCTGTGTCTGTCTGTCTGTCTCTCTGACTGTCTGTCTGTCTCTCTCTCTCTCTTGTAAGTTTGCATGATGTGTGTGTGTGTGTGTGTGTGTGTGTGTGTGTGTGTGTGTGTGTGTGTGTGTGTGTGTGTTGAAGGCGGATTGGGCAGCATACAGATATTTTTGTTTAATGGTGCATAATGGTTGATGTTTCAACTGCATATATTTAATGTGGATCCTGCAGACTCTTGAGCACCGCTTGAAGATGTTGGGTGCAAGCACACACACACACACACACACACACACACACACACACACACACACACACACACACACACACACACACACACACACACACACACACACACACACACACACACACACACACACACAGTGGTCAAACCGTGACCTGGTTTCTTCCATCAGCACCATTGCACTGTTTATTGTCCTGGGGCACAAATATGGCATGAAGGGCCTGTCACATGACCTCCACCCTAACTCCGTCTCCTGCTTGCCCCCCCCCCCCCCCCCCCCCCCCCCCACACACCATACCGTTCCCACACACCCCACTCACACCCTTCTCTTCCTCGTTTTTTCCCGTTGCCACAACACGCTTGCCACAATAACGCCGTCCATTGACAGGTGCACGTCAAATGACTGTGTCACACGCCATGCGTTTCCCCCCTCCTAGTGTCCGTCATGATGCTTCCGCCTTATGATGACATTTCCGGAACAAAATCCGACGTCAGCGCTACGTCACTATGGAGGATTTTCAGCTTGGGAAGGGTGTCTTTCTACTGGTAAAGCATAACAGAAGAGTTAGAATAACTCCCTCTCTCTCTCTCTCTCTCTCTCTCTCTCTCTCTCTCGCGCGCGCGCACACACACACACACACACACACACACACACACACACACACACACACACACACACACACACACACACTGTTTTGAGTCACGCAAAGTTGGAACTTAATTTGAAAGAAAATCATCATCAGCGATGCAGAGCAGACCGGGAAAGTGAGCGGTGTACGAACTAAGCAGGTGCTTCATTTTTCTTGGACGAAACATGGTTGAGGGTCGGTAGGCTGCTGCGTTTGTCTGTCATCATTCAGATAGAGTACCTGTCTATGACAATCGGCGTGCAAACAAGAAATTGACCAACAAAGTGTAGCAGTACAGCCATATGACTGGGGACACCCTCAAGGCAAGCTTTCCTATGTTGACTGACCCGACACGAGGACCAAGACCTACGAATAGAAGAACAACGCTTAACTGGAGCCGATCTTCGTGCCAGATTCCATCGACCTGTTTACCCAGAAACACTCTGTCTTCTCGCACCCCGCTTTATTCCTGGTGCTGCGTGTTTATGTTCTGAGTGGCGAGACCAGAGCGACCAGGTAGCAATAAGTCAAATCATGTTGTTTTAGGTTCACAAGACCACATGGGTTGTATCACGGGCTGTGATAGTGTGTGGATGGATGTGGTCATGATTTGTGTGTGTGTGTGTGTGGAGGGGGGGGGGGTCCTATCTTTTGTGCCACTTCAATTGCATTCCAGCTTTCCATTCACAGCCACGCTCAGGCTGGAACCGCCGCATCTCTAGCACAGGCAATCCACACAGAGCAGACAATACCGAACCGTCATAAGGCACCCCAGCAGAGCTGACGCTGCATTGCTGCCGAGTCATTTCAGTGGTGTCCATGGTGCCAGCTCCGATCCAACCTGCTCAGCACTTCACTAACTACCAAACCGCTTCATCGCAGAGCCAGCGTGAGTGTCTCCCTCAAGAGGGCGCCAGCACGTCCTTTCAGCGACAGCCCCCATGAATATACTGATAGAGCCAGCATGAGTGTCTCCCTCAAGAGGGCGCCAGCACGTCCTTTCAGCGACAGCCCCCATGAATATACTGATAGAGCCAGCGTGAGTGTCTCCCTCAAGAGGGCGCCAGCACGTCCTTTCAGCGACAGCCCCCATGAATATACTGATAGAGCCAGCGTGAGTGTCTCCCTCAAGAGGGCGCCAGCACGTCCTTTCAGCGACAGCCCCCATGAATATACTGATAGAGCCAGCGTGAGTGTCTCCCTCAAGAGGGCGCCAGCACGTCCTTTCAGCGACAGCCCCCATGAATATACTGATAGAGCCAGCGTGAGTGTCTCCCTCAAGAGGGCGCCAGCACGTCCTTTCAGCGACAGCCCCCATGAATATACTGATATCGGCGACCGATACACGTACTTACTAAAGGGATAGACCTGGTGAGGAAATGGAAACCAAGGTCACCATAAAAAAAACAGAGCACGAAAGGCCGATCTGAGATTGCACGACACAGCTGAAGTCTACGCTCACTTCCAGAACATATCCTGGTATGAATGAGACCAGAGAGATGCAGACACCTGCAGTATAAGTCAGAAAATTTCAGCAACGGTCTCGGAGACGCACCCGTTAAGTTGCGGAAACTCGACTGTGTCTCCTCAGTTGAGCCCATGGCACACTCGGTTCCGGGTAAGAGCCATTCTGGGCTGAAACAATCCCACAAATAAACTGCTCTGACGGACCCAAGACCTCCCGTAGGGGAATCCACGACGTGGCGGGATAACCACCACGTCAGGACGGCTCATTGATGGTGAAAATTCACCACGTGTACCACAGCCCAAGCATTTGCTAGACTTGCTAACTCTGCACTTTCTGTCTGCACTGCCCAATGTCACGTAGCTTGCCAGGGAAGAGTGCGATCAGCTGTCAGAGCCCTGACAAAGGCTGGGGCTTTATTCCAACAGCCAGCGCGTTGGCTAATGCGTAGGTCAGACATCCGCTGAGTCGTAGCCACGAGACCCTCTTCTTCATTTGTCTCATCTTTGTTGTTAATTCATTTACCCATCAGCTTCAAATCATGCGTAGTGTGGTCTCAGAACTTTGCGGATGTGGTGTAGCGTATATGGACTAGTCTGCACGCAGTGACGCCTCCTTGATGAAACTGATGAAACCAACAGCCAGTCAGACTGGAGCCACAGTCGTCGCCATTTTGCTGTGTGAGTTGGCGTACTCTGCGAGGGATCACCAAGGAGATCGAACGGCTTGGAGACGGAGGGGAATTAGCAGCAATGTCGCTGACGCTGTCTTGGCTTACGGGAGGTTCCAGGTTGAAATTTTGCGTTTGTTTGGTAATTTTTTGTGTTTTGATGTTTTAGCGGGTTTACAAAAACTGTTCAGGTTAAATTGTAATTTCTTCGAAGTGTACCTAAACCTCTATGACGCATACACACATCTAATTGCACAAGAAGGAGCTACGTGGTGTGAACTTTGCAGAGCAACTCGCTACTGTGAAAAGATACAGCTTTTTGCTCTAAAAGGTTTTGAAATTTTGAATGCAAATATCAAATAATTTGATATTTGGAGAGACAAATGTTATGCGGTGCACATAAATTCTGCTGTAACGTGTTTACAATATCGGATAAAGTTGACAAGAATGTATAAGTCAAAATTACCACGATGTGAAAGGCAAACTGGGCGTCAGATATCGTTGTAAATTGTGTACTTTTAGTTTCGGCCATGTATTGAGGGGGTAAATCAGTTTCTTGCTGACTTCAAAGAAATATTGGTACTCTGTAGATGACGTGAATCAAATTTTCATGTTAAGAGAGTCAGTTTATTTGAAACGTTTCGCTCAACAGCTGTTGATAAAATGCACTTGACTTTGAATCTTCACGGGCATCTTAAGAAGATTAAAAAAGCAGACTTGGCATTTTGGAAATTGCTGTACATTAATATAGATACAAACAATACACTCCTGTTGATTTAATTTGCCCATCATATAAACAAATGAAAGAAGTCTTGCGTTAAATTTAAACGAATCGCATGTCCATTTAAAGTACTATAAAAATTCGTCTTTTTCGATTGTCACCTCTAGCATCAGATAATTTAAAAAACAGAAACGCGTGTCGATTTTCTTACAGAAAGATTTTGAATTTCTATTTGTTTTGGTATATCAATCATTTGTTTGAACAGTTGGATCATACTACAGTTTGGAACCATTGTTCTACTGCATGCACCCCTTCTGTGAGAGGCAATGGCCTGTGATGAATAATCTCTCTCTCTCTCTCTCTCTCTCTCTCTCTCTCTCTCTCTCTCTCTCTCTCTCTCTCTCCTCCCACCAAACACCAGCTGCTGTCCACCTGAACTCGGAACATATTAACAATGCTCCAGTATAACATATGAACAATGAACGCCACCGGATGAAGAAGACCTGCTCGTTTACTATCCCCCCCCCCCCCCCAAACTAATCCCCACCTCCCTCACCTCTTTGTTCCCCCATTTCTCCCATCCCCTCACCACCCCACCTCCCACCCCCTCACCCCCCACCTTGTCTGCGCCTGTTCTGCCTCCGCTGCCCCCGTCTCCTGGTAACCCTCATTTCCTGCCGGCGAGGCGCAGCGAGGGAGCAGCTGGGGACCCTGCCGGCAGGAGACCTGGGGAAAGACCTGTGAACTGTCACGGAGGTCTGACCCCCACCACCATCCCCACCCCGAACCTCCCCCCCCTACCCCCGACCACCACCACCACCATCACCACCACCCCAAGGCAGTGTCTGGCTCCGGAGCGCTATCTGTCTGAATCAGCCGGTGCCGTGTCCCTGGCCTCCTGCTGAAGACGTGCAGTACACAGCGCTCCATTCGTTTTGCCTGCACGTCATGGAACGAATTGATCCAAGTTGTGTCTCGTGTCTTCAGCCTTGTCCTACGGCTGATGATGAGCGGCGTATTGGGAGGGGGGGGGAGGTTTCTTTCTGTCACTGACGGTGCTAGTCTTGACTAATTATTGCTTCTAACCCCCCCCCCCCCCCCCCCCTAAAAAAAAAAGAAAAAAAAAAGCGTGGCTTCGCCGTTTGACTGAGAATATAATTACACAAGAACTATCGAATCGATTTCAACAGGACTTGGTGGAGAGAATGAATGTGGCCTAGGGATGAGCCCATTAGAGTTTGGTATGGATTCGTGTGGCGAATCCGGATCAAAGACCGGATCCGGATCTGTTCGATTTTTGGAAGATGTCTGCGCTCTCGCGAATGCCCTTCTTCTCTCTCTCTCTCTCTCTCTCCTCTCTCTCTCTCTCTCTCTCTCTCTCTCTCTCTCTCTCTCTCTCTCTCTCTCTTATTTTCTAGGTTTGGGAATACAATACACTGATACCGTTTGCGTTGCAGCTTGTCTGGTCGTCCTTTAGAAATAGATGGTGTGTCCTTACTAATTTGATATAATCGTGAAGACGACTGTCACTACGGAATGAGAGTGATGCATTTCTTGTCTATTCATTTTCTCTCTGAAAAGGTTCGGGCTCCAAGGCTCAGACTACAGAGACAGCGCGGTGTGTTTTGATCGTTGTTATTGCCTTCATTTCGACCATGCCGTTGCACAGTAATCACCACACGGCCAGTGGCTGCTTGACGGATGCGAGGTACACATGTTATCTTTGAACCACGAGTAGTGAATTTAAGAGCAAAGACAACGCAGAGAACAGTGTGGCCCAATGACCAGGCAAACGAAAGAAAACATTATCAAGCAAACTACATCTGTGACACCCAGACACACGTGAAAGTAACCTGGATTTGCTGGCGTGGGAACCAGACCGGTGCTTTAATGTCGGTCTCTGCCTACCTGCGTGTCATTTTACGGCCATCCTAAGGTCAGTGTCACCCCCCCCCCCCCCCCCCCCCCCCCCGCTACCATTACAGTAAATCCCATACAGGTGCCAAAGGAACAGGATACTGCGATCCTGGAACTGGAGTTTGTCTTAACCTGCGCCCCTTTCTCCTTCCGTCCGTCCTTCCTCTGCCCCCGACGCCCGTCCACATCACACCCGCATTCCCATCCACCTCCTCCCATTTTGCAGACATTGTATGAGTCTGTGATGCTATCCGTCTGCATAAGATTTTGCCATGTTATTACCGTGCTATAGGTATTTTCTCACCTTCTAATCGACGTGTGATTAGTGGTTTTGTAACACAATTGCTACTCGTATTCGTGTAATAAAATCTACTCATGGGGAAAATCGTCCATGTGTTTGAGGCATCAGCTCCTCAGCAGCTTCCCAAGCCATTTAAATGAAGAAGATATTGCCTGAAAGGATTTCACAGATCCGTAACTATCTGAACAAAACATTGAATCTTTTCCAAAACTTTTCGTTAAGTTATACATTTCAGACAAGTTGTGTCAAGACAGGAAGGCGAATGACAAACTAGATGTGATTACCTGGATTTGAAATACCTCCTGAACATATGATATAAGAATAGACAGACTTCAGCTCACACACCAAAATAGGTGAAGTGACTGTAGCTCATGAAGGCAGTGTGAAGATAAGCAGCTGTGATGAAACCAGGTTCTGTTGTATATGTTTGGGAACATAACCCTTTGCAGGTGCACTTTGATTCACTGTAATACTTTCTTGTACAATTTCAGTTCTGATGCAGGTAACTCAATACTGTCGTTTAACATTCATCAAGGTTGTTGTTGCCTGTAAAAAGAAAAGGCGTGTGTGTGTGTGTGTGTGTGTGTGTGTGTGTGTGTGTGTGTGTGTGTGTGTGTGCACGCAAATGCATATTGTGTTTCAGGCACACTTTTTTTCAGGATATTAAAAGGTTGAAGTTGTTTTTGATGTGGAGGGGACAGACGGTAGCTACACAATAACCATTGTGTAACTGGCACCAACTTGAAAGATGAGAGGCATCCGATCTCTTCAACAAACTTGAGAAATTTTCAATGTCAAGCAAGAGAGAGAGAAAGAGAGAGCAGTGCAGTTTCACAGCAGCATAAAGGAACGCCGCTAGGGGAGCTCTGCCCTCTGATCTGACCTGACACATGCGACACGCGCAGAGCTGATGAGACGAGAACCCGATCAGGGTCGGCCATTGCGGCAGTCTTTATCAACCTGTTTATCTGTTCAACACCTGTCTGTTCTTTACTCGCCTCCTCCAGTGACATTCATTTCCTGCATGCAGACAGGCAGATAGCACATCGGTGTGGTAGTTGGGGTGGACGTTGTCAGGGAGGTCAGTATTCTGGGTGGTATCCGTCTGTGTTAGCTTTTGCGCAAGTTTCGCTGTGCCAGAGGTGTAATCCATACCTCCCAGTTCATGCTGTGAATTTGACAGAATAGCTAGCTGCTTCCATGTTCCCTTGGACAAACAGACTTTCAACAGTTCGCCTGAAGAATATGCAGCTTGTTATGCGTCCCTTTCTGGGAGTGGGCTCGTTCGTTTAAAGGATAGTGGTGCGGATCGTGGGCTGAGTTTTATCCACGGTTTTCTTTTTTAATGTATCTCTAGGAACTGTGCTAAAATTTCCTGCCATGCGCTGCTGGGTTGCCAATCTTTCAGTCATGGATGATGCTGAAATATGTCATTAAAGGGAACGGCCAAACTGAACGTCGACATCTTCATTGTCGGGGAAACGATGTCTGAAATTCTGTGGCCCTTCATTCTCCACTCTTAAGGTGACTGGAACCACACAATCCAGTTCCATCCACGCACTTTATACATCTCTGGGAATGGTACTCCAACAATCTGCTCTGCAACGCAGGTATCTGCTTCTCTTGGTTCTGACTGACACAGGAAATATCTAGAAAAGAAGCACACAGACCAGACTGGAAGATCTTCATCATCAGAAAACGACGTCTGAAATGCCGTGGCCCTTCATGCCCTGTTCTAACGGTGACCTCAGCTTCAGCGTCATCTCCACATTCATGCTCATCATAAGTCCATATCAAAGCCCCCAATGTCATGACGCCCATGCGAATGTTCAGCAGAGAAACGTGGAAGTACTCTCTGGAGGGACGCTGTCTCTGATGCCGGCTTGGAGATTAACCGGTTGCTGTCATAAGTTATGACTTCTGCAATGTTCCTGCGTGTGTTGAGCCAAGGCAGGCGCCACTGAACAGCACAAAGTGAATTGGTAACAGTGCAGTGTCTCCTCTGGGTGGTTGCTTTATGGTAAATTTAATGCCGAAAACTTCCCATGCAATGCTAGCAGCCCCTCCCCCCTTGTGTCACTGCGGATGGGGGAGCTGGAATGACCAGTGTTGGGGGAAATTCTCTGAGACGGCGGGAAGATGAGATGGGGGAAAAGGCTTAAAGAATGTGAGTAGTATACAATTGTAGGTTTTATGCTGTTGTCTTACTGACTTAGAGAGAGAGGGTGGGAGGCAGGGAGAGACATACAGACACACAGACACGCAGACACACAGAAAGACAAAGACATACAGAGAGAGAGAGAGAGAGAGAGAGAGAGAGAGAGAGAGAGAGAGAGAGAGAGAGAGAGAGAGAGAGAGAGAGAGAGATTAGTAAGTGATTTAGCAGTGTATTTAACATCGAGTAAGAATGAAGTGTTCCTTGTGTTTGTTAAATTAACATCTTTGGCGAGTGGGCAATGTTTCAGACTTTTCACAAGAATGTTTTTGCGTGCAAATATTCCGATGTTTGGAATATTCTGGTGTCATATTTTTTGCAGGCCTGTGCACTCCAAAGTTCTGCAAGATGATCTTCTGCTTCATTCCATTTAAAATCGCACTGTGACATTACCCAGAAATATGCGTGTGTGTCAGGGGAGTGAGGAGAAGGGGGGGTGTCTTTTCTCACAGGTGTAAGTGTTTAGTGTTAGACTATATTACCATGTGTCAGTAATTGCACTCATTATTGTTGGAGCAAGGGCTGCTCACCAACGTTCATTGCACTGTAGAGAGAGAAAAAAAAAAACATGCAAAATCCCCTTCAGAACGCAAACAGATAAGAAACAAGCAACAAAGAAACGAGAACAAGGACGGCGCAATGGTAGCGACACATGAAAGAACATCACCTGATGACCCAATTTATTTTGACGGATCTGACACATGCGACAAGCACGTGGCCGATGAGACGAGAACCCGATCAGGGTCGGCCATTGTGGCAGTCTTTATCAACCTGTTCATCTATTCAGCGCCTGTCTGCCCTTAAGCCCCATTCCCCAGTCATGTTCATATCCTGCAGGCAGAGACCCAGCAGCTCAGTATGGCAGACTGGGTGGTATCCGTCTGCTGTGGATGTTGCCTCGTTCAGGTCATGGCAGAGATGTAATCCATGCCACTCAATTCATGCTGCGAATTTGACAGCATTAGCTCTGCTGCCCTGTTCCTTTAGACTGTAGACAAACCGAACGCTGCCAGAGTAACAGGCAGCTTGGCATGCGTCCCTCTTTGGAAGTAAGAGTGTTCAGGGAGTTGGCTCGTATTGTTCAGACGATTTTGCGTTGTATGTTTAGAATTTCAAGGGATAGGATTACAGACGACGGGCTGGAGAGTCACGTGTTTAGGCCTGCCATAGGCAGACAGTTCTTGGAATTTTTTTTCCCCAATCCAGCTGCTGCTAGACTATTTAAGTATGTTCTGGACTCAAATGAAAAAAAACAAACTAGAACCACACAATCGAGTTTCATCCACGAATGTTATACATCTCTATGAATTGTGCACAAATACCCTGCCCTGATTCATAAGTGTCTGTATCTCAGTCCTGGTTAATGCAGGAATGTATCATAAAAAAAGGTGTGCCGACCACATTGGAACATTTTCAATGGGGAAATCGATGTCTAAAAGTCTGTAGCCCTTCATGCCCTGCTCTAGTGGGAGACCTCAGTGTTGATTTCCTCACCACCTCTGTGCCTGTGGTGGGCTCATGACGAGCTGCCCAGTGTCAGTGACTCAGGACTGCCACTGGTGAGTACAGATGGAAAATCACCGCTTTTTCACATTTGATGTCTTTTGTTATTGAGTGAAAAGACATATGCAAAATTGAAAAATGCACTGCGAAAATCATCGGTCGATATTCGAAAATGCTGATTCATTGGTTTCCTTACGCAGGACCCTTTGACTGATATTTTGAATAATGTATGACGAATAGCAATTCTTCGATATGATTACTAGCGATCGGTAGTGTGTGTGTGTGTGTGTGTGTGTATGTGTGTAAGAGAGAGAGAGAGTGTGTGTGTGTGTGTGTGTGTGTGTGTGTGTGTGTGTGTGTGTGTGTGTGTGTGTGTGTGTGTGCGTGTGTGCGTGTGTGTGTATGCGCGCGCGTGTGTGTGTGTGTGTGTGTGTGTGTGTGTGTGTGTGTGTGTGTGTGTGTGTGTGTGTGTGTGTGTGCGTGTGTGCGCGCGCGCGCGCGCGCGCATGTGTATGTATGTGTGTGTGTTTATTTTTTTCTTTCGACTGTTAGCATTGTCACAGTACTGTCGTGGTTGCTGCAGATGCTAGTAACTGTGGCAGCGCAAGGATACTGTTGGAGGTCACAGGTGTCAGGTGATTTCTTTAAAATCAAATGAGATGTCTATGTTGATGGTCTTTGCACCCCCACCCAACCGCCCTTCCCCTACTTAACCCCGTTTGTAGCAAGAAAAATGAATATATCACAAAGAAAAACCTCAGTGTCACGGTCAAAAATAAACACAACCAAAGTCGTGGTCCGTCGCCAGCCAAGTTGGTTGGACATAAGCTCTAACTCAAATATTCTGGGCGTCAGGCAGACGGCTCCATGTGTCGGATCCAGCCAATTAAGCATAGGGGAGAGGCTCCACGGAGACGGTCTGTCCAGCCAGACGGACTAAGTAGCTGACCGACGCCTCGATGTCTGGTCAAACGACTCTCGACGCCCGGATCAGACTCATCCGGCCAATTTGAGCACAGCGAGAGGCTAATCCTAATCTTCCACGGAGACAGCATCGGCCCTGTAGACAGTCGGAGTGGCTGACCAACGTCTCAATAGGTTGGCCCGACCTATTGCAACGTCTGGGCCAGACTGATCTAGCCAATTTACGACGTCGCCGGAAAGGGAGAGGGAGAAGGTAGTGTGTGGTGGGGTGAAATCAAGCTAATCAATTAAATGACCAATTGACCACCACAGAGAGTAAGGCGTGTAGGCGTGACTGTCATGATTTGAATATCCAATGGAATTAGAGGGAGGTAACTTCGGGTACGAGGCGGTAAAAATACTGACCAATGGTACTCGCCCTTGGACACGTAGGTGGGGGGATAAAGTAATGCGTGAGTGAGAGGGAGAAGGAGAACGAACAGAGAGACAGAGAGAGAGAGAGGTTCTGAGTGTAAGCTCTGCAGGAGAGAAGAGCAGAGAGATGAGGGGAGGAGAGAAGAGAACCGAGTTGAGGCATTAGCACCAGATAGAGTCTGCAGAGGGAGGACTAAAGAGAGATGTGGAGAGAGAGAGTTGCTAACTAATGAAGAGAAAAGGAAAGAAAAGAAAAGGAAAAGAAAAGCAACCATGTCCATTTGATAGAGCAGACTAGAAGAGAGAGAGAGAGTGCAATGCGTTAATGCAGGAAGAAAGAAAGGAGAACAGATCGATGTTGATAGTCACTGTTTCCATCTGAACCGGGGGTTCGACCTCATACCTGGCAGCGTCACTTCGTCAAGCAGAACCACAGACCAACGCCAGTGCCAGCAGACCAATACCAGTGCCAGCAGTTGTGTCGTGCTTGTGAAAGTGACAGTGAAAAGAAAAAAAAAGAAAAGACAGTGATCGTGAATAGTTAAGATCACCTGGCCAGGTAAAGTAGAAATCTATTTATACCCGGGTTAGTTAATGATGATTTAGATAAATGATTTTGTGAAGTTCAAGGAAAGAGAGAATGTTTTTTTTTGTTTGATTCCATATGCATTGATGTTTCGTTCTATGATCATGTGTAGTAAAGTTATAGACTTTACTAGTGGTTTGATGTGACGAATGCATGATATATGAATGAGATTGTAAGCAAGCTGTGAGTGTGTTTGGGCTGTGCGCTAGTCCTTCCTCCATCGACATCACCCGAAGTTGACAATTTATTGGCGAGCTTGCCAGGATAGTTAATACTAGGCTTGGCATCTCAGCCCCAGAGTACTTATTTCGCACAGATTTCCTATAATTCGCTCTCATAGTTGGGTCAGGCGCTGGGCGTCTTATAAAAACTAATTACGTTGTCCCAAGCTAATATTATCATTCATAGGATTGTGCTATTACGTCACTCGTGTCGGTAACCACCAGTTTGGCTGTCATAGTAATAAAATCTTGTTCAGAAAAAAAAAGAGATATGATGGCGGAAGAAAAGAACACCCCTATTGAACAACTTGTGAGCGTCGCTCGTGATTTAGGCTACTGGGGAGAAGAATTGCGAGCATTCGTTGAAAACCAGCAAAAGATGGAAAGGGATGAGCGAGCGGAAAGACGCCGTGTTGCAGTAGAGATAGCAAGCAGGAAAAGGCTAAAGAAATGCAGGAAACAGAAAGATTAACGATTCAGGCTAACGAAAATCAGGCTAGGGAAGCGCAGGAAACAGAAAGACTAAAAGAAACGCAGGAAACAGAAAGATTAAGGATTCAATTAGAATTAGAGCGAGTGAAATACAAAGGGAGACCACCGAGGATGGGAGTTCAGTTTCCAGTGACTCTGTGCGCAGTTACGGCCCCCGACCAAGTTGCCAAAATTCCCTGAAGGAACCGATTCGATTGATGCATACATCAGTCGTTTCGAAACGTTTGCGACCAGTCAGGTTGGCCTTCAGAAGAGTGGGCAGTCATTTTGTCAGCGCTATTGACGGGTAAGGCATTACAGATTTTCACTGCATTGCCAGCAGACACCCAATCTGATTTTTGGTGCTGTGAAGGAATCATTGATGAAGGGATTTGACCTCACAGAGGAAGGATTCAGAAAGAAATTTCGTTCAGCTAGATTGCAAGCAGGTGAAACGTACACTCAGTTTGGTGCACGTTTAGATCACTATTTTGATAAATGGTTAGAGTTGAGCGGTACGAAGAAGGAGTTCGCTGAATTGAAGAGCTGGTTATGAAGGAACAGATTTTGTCAGGTTTGCGGCCCTGAGTTAACTATACATTTGAAAGAGAGACAGCCAGAGACAGCAGGGGAGTTGTTGAAGTTCGCAGAGGTGTATAGAGAGGCACGTTTGGGCACTAAGGTGCAGGGAAACAGGTGCTAGGCACAGGTGAGAAGAGTGCAAGGAGACTAGGGGAGTTTTCTGCACAGTCTGCAAACCCATGGTGGGGCAGAAAGGAGGACAAAGGGACAATAGGTGTTTCATTTGTCACAAGAAGGGACATGTGGCGAGGGATTGTCGCATGAGGTTCCAGAAGGCAGCAGCCTTGCAAGAGGTGGATAGGGGTCGTCAGGGAAACGACCTGCAGTGGAACCAACAGGGATCCAATCTGAAGAGTGTGGAGTGCAGCCTATGGCTAGCACTGGACAGCAGTCAGTGTCAGGGATGGAGGGCACTAGGCTGAGTGGTTCGTTACCAGTGGAAGAAGGGTGGATTGGCCAGCAGAGGGTGAAAGTGTTACGAGACACTGGTTGTTCATGCGGTGTGGTGAGAACAACGCTGGTCGAGAAAGGGGATTTGACAGGTCAAATCCAGACCTGTACTCTAATCGATGGCACTGTGAGGGAGTTTCCAGTTGCTAAGATAGAAGTACGTACACCTTACTTCTCAGCCGAGTTGTCTGCGTTGGTGATGGAGAAACCCCTTCATGATTTGATCATTGGAAATATTCCAGGGGCAAGGGATCCATGGGATCCTGAGTTGACTGCTACAGGGGCAGCAGTTCAAACAAGGAGCAAGAAGGAGGAAAAGGGTGATAAACCGTTAGTCGTTCCAGCAAGGAAGTCGGGCATAGATGTGTCGCCTGATGAGTTTAGGGCAGCGCAGGAACAAGACCCTTCGCTCGTGAAGTCTTGGGAGTTGGCAAGAGGTGGAGAGAAACAGGTGGTTAGAGGAGGTGAGACGGAATTTCTTGTGAAAGGCGGGCTGTTGTACCGAGTGTTCACCAAGGGGAAGACAGGTAAGGTGACCACTCAGTTAGAGGTACCAGCAGGTTATCGTGACACTGTCATGTCAGGGGTCACGAGTCGCTCAGGCGGGTCATCTCGGCACCAGCAAAACAGCTGACCGAATCTTTGATGATTTTCACTGGCCAGGAGCAATGGCAGACATAAAGCGGTTCTGCATGTCATGTGATGTGTGTCAAAGGTCAGCCACAAGAGGGGTGAAGAGGAAGGCGCCTCTTAAACAGCCTCCTTTAATTGACACACCTTTCAGGAGGGTGGCTGTTGATCTGATTGGCCCAATCTCGCCCTGTTCCAAAGGTGGGCACAGGTATGAGACACGTAAGGTTGCAAGGGAAAGTTTGCAGGAGGCTAGGGTCGTTCAGAAGAAGCAATATGACAGGAAGGTGAGGAAGCAATCCCTCAAGGCGGGAGATCAAGTCCTGTTACTGCTTCCCATGGGTCACAACAAGCTGCTGATGCATTGGAAAGGACCATTCACCATCACTGAAAAGGTCGATCGGGATTACCGAATTGATGTGAATGGGAAACTAAAACTTTTCCATGCGAATTTTCTCCGCAAATATATTCAGCGTGAGACTCAGCACAAAGGCACAGCTGAAAAACAGTAGGGTGCTGCGTTGGGCAATGGCACTGCAGCCCTACAGGTATCGAGTGCAGTACATTCCAGGTCGACAGAATGTCGGAGCTGACTATTTAAGTCGTGTAGTCTAGCAAGCTGCGACTCAGAGGAAGTCAGTCATATCCGGGGTGCTTTGTTAATAATATGTGTTGATTACAGTTATGTTGATTGGATATGGGTTCATTCCCAGTTGGCTATGGTTCATATTTTTGTGTGAGACTTGTTCATATTTTCTTTGTGAGGCTTGTTCATGTGAATGTAGTTATGCTTGGAGCATACAGTCGCTTGGGTAGTGATGCATTATTTGCAATAAGTGAGGATGGAGATTCCTCAGTGAAGTGTCATGGATCGTGATCATACTATATTGTGCTTTTCATAGGAATTGTGAAGAGAAGATGTGGCAAATCCGCAGGTAGGGGAATTGCATAAGTGCGCACAGAGGTTGTTATAAAATGAGTTGAAATAACGCAAGAGCGCATGTCAATGATAACTCATTGGAGTGGTATTCACTAATGATATATTTTATAATTATAAACCGTTGGTTGTAAAGTATTTTTCAAACTTTGCACGTGTAGCTGTGTGTCAGCAAATTCGGTTGTTGTCTTTTTTTGTACCGTTGTTTTGAGACAATGCGGTGCATAGTCTTTTGCAAGGGGGAAATTGTCACGGTCAAAAATAAACACAACCAAAGTCGTGGTCCATCGCCAGCCAAGTTGGTTGGACATAAGCTCTAACTCAAATATTCTGGGCGTCAGGCAGACGGCCCCATGTGTCGGATCCAGCCAATTAAGCATAGGGGAGAGGCTCCACGGAGACGGTCTGTCCAGCCAGACGGACTAAGTAGCTGACCGACGCCTCTATGTCTGGTCAAACGACTCTCGACGCCCGGATCAGACTCATCCGGCCAATTTGAGCACAGCGAGAGGCTAATCCTAATCTTCCACGGAGACAGCATCGGCCCTGTAGACAGTCGGAGTGGCTGACCAACGTCTCAATAGGTTGGCCCGACCTATTGCAACGTCTGGGCCAGACTGATCTAGCCAATTTACGACGTCGCCGGAAAGGGAGAGGGAGAAGGTAGTGTGTGGTGGGGGTGAAATCAAGCTAATCAATTAAATGACCAATTGACCACCACAGAGAGTAAGGCGTGTAGGCGTGACTGTCATGATTTGAATATCCAGTGGAATTAGAGGGAGATAACTTCGGGTACGAGGCGGTAAAAATACTGACCAATGGTACTCGCCCTTGGACACGTAGGTGGGGGGATAAAGTAATGCGTGAGTGAGAGGGAGAAGGAGAACGAACAGAGAGACAGAGAGAGAGAGAGGTTCTGAGTGTAAGCTCTGCAGGAGAGAAGAGCAGAGAGATGAGGGGAGGAGAGAAGAGAACCGAGTTGAGGCATTAGCACCAGATAGAGTCTGCAGAGGGAGGACTAAAGAGAGATGTGGAGAGAGAGAGTTGCTAACTAATGAAGAGAAAAGGAAAGAAAAGAAAAGGAAAAGAAAAGCAACCATGTCCATTTGATAGAGCAGACTAGAAGAGAGAGAGAGAGTGCAATGCGTTAATGCAGGAAGAAAGAAAGGAGAACAGATCGATGTTGATAGTCACTGTTCCATCTGAACCGGGGTTCGACCTCATACCTGGCAGCGTCACTTCGTCAAGCAGAACCACAGACCAACGCCAGTGCCAGCAGACCAATACCAGTGCCAGCAGTTGTGTCGTGCTTGTGAAAGTGACAGTGAAAAGTAAAAAAAAAAGAAAAGAAAAGACAGTGATTCGTGAATAGTTAAGATCACCTGGCCAGGTAAAGTAGAAATCTATTTATACCCGGGTTAGTTAATGATGATTTAGATAAATGATTTTGTGAAGTTCAAGGAAAGAGAGAATGTTTTATTTTGTTTGATTCCATATGCATTGATGTTTCGTTCTATGATCATGTGTAGTAAAGTTATAGACTTTACTAGTGGTTTGATGTGACGAATGCATGATATATGAATGAGATTGTAAGCAAGCTGTGAGTGTGTTTGGGCTGTGCGCTAGTCCTTCCTCCATCGACATCACCCGAGGTTGACACTCAGCAGTACAGGAAACGACAACAACAAATAGAAAGCAACGTATCATTATCAGTTACAATAGAAGAACTGCTTTTTTTTTTAATCTTTTGCTTGTATTTTTTTGGAGCTCATTATCGTTCAGAGGGATTTTATATTATTTTTTTTTGTTATATAAAGAGTCCATATGAGTGATACATTTGTTCTCCAAGCTATCTTTCACTACACGTGTATGTTCTGTCTAAACCCTGGGAGTGGGAGTACAAATCTTTCGTTATATAGCATCTCAATTCATTATAATGAAGCAATGCAACGGTTGCCCTCCCTCCTACTTCCTCCATGCTTTTATTGTTTCTGTGGGAAAACCGCATACAATATTGGAAACAAAGAAGAAGAAAGACAAATGATTTCTGGAGAAATTTATCAATCAACTTGAAGGGTGGAAACGTGCTAATACTCAGAAAGGGCAGTAGCAGTAGCGCCATGGCCTGCCATTTGCATCAGAAAGACTCGAAGGGGCGCCACACAGGCATATCATGTGTAGGTTAATCCACTCACAATTGTACCCCCAGCGCTAGCGGAAGAGGCGAGACATGCGAGATCCTCCAGTAACCACGAGCAGATAGGAAACAAGCACCAAGCGCAGGAACAGCGCTGTCTTACCGACACCAAAAGAACATCCACCAAACGAACTGATCTTTTCTGACGGACCTGACACATGCGACAAGCACAGAGCTGATGAGACGAGAACCCGATCAGGGTCGGCCATTGCGGCAGTCTTTATCAACCTGTTTATCTGTTCAACACCTGTCTGTTCTTAACTCGCCTCCTCCACTGAAGTTCATTTCCTGCAGGTAGGCAGACAGGCAGCACATCAGTGTGGTGGTCGGGGTGGACATTTTTTTCCAGGGAGGTCGGCATTCTGGGTGGTATATCCGTCTGTTTCAGCTTTTTTTTTTTTTTTTGCATCAGTTGGGTTGTGCCAGAGATGTACTCCATACCACTCAATTCACCTGGAGGATCGGTGGCATTAGCCCTGTCATTTCCTCCAACATGTCCCCTCGGGCGAGGGAGGACGCTGGATATGGTATCACTGACCCATGATTGTCTCCAGAGAGTACAGTTCTGAATCCTTCCTGCCAGTGGGGAATAGATCCACTTGAGTCGCAGTGTCTGGCTGCTGCTGCTGCTGCTGCTCGTCTTTGTTGGGTTTTTTCTTTTCTTTTAATCTTGAATCTTGAAATTTTGAGGTACTGGATTAAATGGTATAATCACCTATAGCACCATTGTTCACAGAAAGTTTGTATGCACGTGTGTGTGTGTGTGTGTGTGTGTGTGTGTGTGTGTGTGTGTGTGTGTGTGTGTGTGTGTGTGTGTGTGTGCGTGCGTGCGCGTGCGTGTGTGTGGTTTTTATTCGTTTTTTTTTTCTCAGATGGCTATGGTTTAATGTGCGGATATACACATCCAGGCGTGTTCTCATTGTCGCCAGAATGTAGCGCACCGAAGATGTATCGCAGTACCGCCCGCGGCGCTTTGACAGAGTAAAACAAAAATGAGATACCCATCCTCTGTCCGCAGACAGACAAGGACCAAAGCATCCAGGCCGTGGAGGGGGGGGGGAGCAGGGAGGGAGGAGAGGCGTGGCCGTGCCGCCTTTCAGGGCCACATAAAGGAGCAGCAGTAGATGAGCGCCGCCTGAGCTAACTGACCTGACACCTGGGACAAGCACGGAGCCGACAACACGAGAACCCGATCAGGGTCGGCCATTGTGGCAGGTGGTATCTAGCTGTTTATCTATTCACGGCCTTGTGTCTGGCCGGCCCTCCGCATCAAAAGCGTGCCTTTCCCCGCCGCCACAAGAAAGCAGTGGGCGTCTTGCTTGAGGTGGGTCTGGCCAGGGAGGTCTGTTGCAGCGCAAAATGTGACCCAGATATAAAATGCCTCATGATGACGTTTTGTACCGATACTTTGGTACGAAATGTGACCCCTTCCCTCTGGGAAAATGCCACACGGTTACATTTTGCACTGAGACTGGTACGAATTGTGATCCCCAGAAGAAAAAAAATGTCATACGATCACATCTTGTCCTAACAAAATTCCACGCAATCACATTTTATACTGATACTGTGGTACGAAATGGGATCACCAGTACAAAATGCCACACGATGACATTTTGTACCGATACTTTTGATGCACAATATGACCCCAAGGCAGAACGTTACTTTT
>CM031608.1:20428872-20496596 GCA_018398815.1 Conus ventricosus
GGCAACGGGACACCGCCGCTCACCTACCGGCACGCGGCAGTACCCTGCGGTGGTCTGACCCCAGCCTCAGGACGGAACAGGATACCTGCTGACACAACTGGACAGACAGACGTTCAACCACACCAGTTCTGCAACTGGCTGAAGTGGCTGCCAACAGAGACGACACAGAACCCGGCACAGGCCAAGGGCACACCAGACCCGACGAGGACCTGGCACTGACTATGACTCGAAGTCACTCAGCTCGACTAACGGCGCTGCCGCCGCAACTACAAGGCGCGTCCACTCCGACGAACACCAGGGACCGAAGTGAAGCTATCCCAACGCATTCCGCGCTGGTCGGAATCAAGCGAACTCTACTCACAACACAAAACAGCGATTGGTCAGAGCAGCGTATCCCTCCGCAGAGCTGACACGCCGGACCAACGGACTAGTTGTTGCTCGTGCAACAACACGACAATTTACCACAACAACTCACAGACTTGACAACACCAACAACAGCCGATATCCTGCCCCGCCTTCTCTGGTGTAGAACCAAAGTAACAAAAGGGTAACAGTCGGAAACGAAACCAACCTCCCGCTTCCATCCCTTCAACAAGCGAAGACTGGAATTTAAGAATACTGTATGTCTTATTTCCCCAGCCCCATACCAAGCCTAACCTTCCACCTTAACCAAAACCCCAATCTTACACACGCACTCTCGCACACACACGTATACACATATGCACCCGCGCACACGCTCTCTATTCCTGAATTACCATTATTCCAAACACATGGACGGCTGATCTAGTACCGCCGATCGGTGACAATGAAGAAGAAGACCAAGAAGAAGAAGAAGAAGAAGAAACTAATAGAAGAAGAAAGAGGAAGAGGAGGAGGAAACACATCGAAGAAAACTCAGTTTCGAAAAGAAAGACAATGAATAGACAGAAGGAAAAGATGAAGAAAAGACAAAGAAGAAGAAGAAGAAATGCAGACGAAGAAGGAAAAAAAAAGATGATAAAGAAGAGGCACGGAGACCAAGAAGAAGAAGAAGAAAACTAGTAGAAGAAGGAGGAAGAGGAGGAGGAAACACATCGAAGAAAACTCAAATGCAAAAAGATAGACAATATATAGACAAGAAAAGACAAAGAAGAAGAGGGGGGGAAATGCAAACGAAAAAAATGAAGAAGAAGAAGAAACATGCAGATGAACAAGAAAAAAAAAAGAAAGAGAAGAAAATGATGAAGAAAAGGAAAGAAGAAGACCAAGAAGAAGAAGAAAAAGAAGAAGAAGAAGAAGAAGAAGACCAAGAAGAAGAAGAAGAAGAAAACTAGTAGAAAAACAAGAAGAAGAAGAGGAAAGAAGGAGACCCAGAAGAAGAAGAAGAAAACTAAAGCGACCAAGAAGAAGGAAAAGAAGAACCCCCTGCTTTTGTCGCGTGGCATTTGGACGCACAATACTGCAGGGTTTGAGCCGGCTTAACAGGGACACGCCAAAACATGGGTCGCGGATCATAGGCTGAAAGCAGGTGTCAAGCGTCGAGAGGGAACGGGTGGGTGGGCGGGTGGTGGGAGGATGGGCAGGGAGGGAGAGACGAGGGCCGCGACTAAAAAAAAGAAAAGGGGGGGGGGGGGGTCCCTCACGCCTCCAGTTGCTCGAAGCGTAAAGCGCTTGTGGGTAGTAGTAGCTCAATGTTCAGGACTGTGAGAATACAGATCGGTTCTGATTAAACACAAGTCTTTTACCTTTTCACACAGGAAAGTTTTGCCGAAGCGAAGCTTTCGGCCTCCATCCAGAGGCCTTCGTCAGCGCCGAATGTCTCGCTGAGTGAGTTGTGTTCGTTGCCCGCGATCTCGAGATGAACTCGAGTCACGAGACCGAATAAGGGAAGTGTAGGCTGCTGGTAGGTTGTGTCGCCCCCGGTCTCGGTTGAGGGAAGGAGACGTGGCCGCGATGTAGATGGCCTCCTTTACTCCTCTTTGGAACCATTTAGGTTCCTGGTCCAGGACGCTGACATTGTCCTGGGAGAACTCATGTCCGCTGGTGTTCAAGTGTTCTCCGACTGGTGATGATTCTCTCTTGTGTTCTTTGATGCGGAGTTTCGATTTCCTTTCTGTATCTCCGACGTATGTCTGGTCACAATCTCCACACTGGATCTCATAGATTGCCCCTGATCGTTCTAATTTGTCCACTTTGTCCTTTGGGGCCACTAGTCTGCTTCTGATGGTGTTGTAGGGCTTAGAGTGGACCACCACGCCATTCTTCCTGATCTTGCGGGCGAGGGCTTCCGTCACACCCTTGACATAGGGGATGGTGACATGTCCAAGGGTGGGGCTCGTTTTCTTGGTGGAGGGGTGGGGAGCGGTCTTCTTGCTTCCTGGTAAGTCCCAGGCCCATTTGGGGTAGCCTGAGATGCTCAGCACTTCCCGGAGGTGGCGGAGTTCCTCTTCACGGTTAAACTGGGTGGAGCAGATGGTATTGGCTCGGTGACGTAGGGTTCGGATCACGCCCAGCTTGTGTTCTAGGGGCTGGTGGCTGTTGAACTGGAGGTACTGGTCAGTATGGGTTGGTTTCCTGTACACTTGGAATGCTAAGGTCGGTTCATTTAGCAGTCACAGGACGCAACCGTTTGTGGTGCATGATCAGAAAAGTCGTAGTGGCTGAACCGAACATGTGGACAGGACAGAATCATTATCTTCGCCTTTCGCTCACACTGAAGGCATTCGTCTCTTCCTGTTCGTGTGATGGCCTCTGCGCATGTCTGTGGGTCACGGGTTGGCTGACTGCTCTACCTGCTTCACCTCTGACGGTGACAAACCGTCCGGTTAGATGCAAAGTGAAGCGCCTGCTGGCAGAAGTCTAAACAATATATACTTTATTAAAGAGAAAAGAAAAGGAATTCAACCAGCCTTTTTCTGAATAAGCTTGATGCATCTGTAAAATGTCAGAAATATTTTTGGGAAACTGTTCATAAGACATTACTGAAACGAAAACTACTCTGGGGTAATATTAAAGTTAACATATGGTTTAAACGTTTTCAAACTTTATTACCATGTAGTGTTGAGAAAAAAAAAAGCAAGTAGTGAAATCATGAATGATAATGATGGCGTTATATGAACCGTCTCATCATTAAAGAAGAAATATCATTAGCATTTAGGGAAAGTGAACAACCACAAAGCAGCCGACACAGATGGCTTTGCTGAAAGTTCCAAAGAAAACTCTTCCGAACAGGTCATGCATTTATATGAAATTTTTAATTGATTTTTTTTTAATGGTTCCGAACAGGTCATGCATTTACTTCTAAAACTGTTTGATAGACATTTTCATGATGGTGGCTATCCTGACAGCGGCACTGAATCGATAGTTTTGCCTTTTTTTTTTCTTTTTTTTTTAAAGAAGGGTGATGCCAACAATCCCGACAATTAAAACGGAACTCCTTTTAGCAATGTATGTTGTAAACTGTTTGGGATTAGTATTGATCATAGATTACAAGAATGCGTAAAGGGAAACGACATGAAATATGATTATCAAGCCAATTCTTCTTTAAAAAGGTTATTAAACTGTCGACCATATCTTCACTCTGTTGATGTCAGTACTTGAATAAATGAATAAATAGATAAATACATACATACATGCATATATACATACATATACATACATACACGAATAGATAAATACATAAATGAACTAAACTGAATGCTGAATATGGGTAATCACAATTTCAGCAATTGTGCTGACATGAATATTTTACACCTTGCGCTGAAGGATGAAACTGAAAGTTTTTTAACAGTAGAAATCAACTTTGAAAATGAAATGAGGCAGGGAACAGTAAACAAAAACAGTAAACAAGTAGGGTAACTCTTGCCCCCATAAGAAAACCTAACACAGAGTAACTTTTATTCAAGACTGGCACAACCTTTTAAACTTGAATAAAGTCAGACAAACACAAAGACGAACAATCTAATAGTGGGGGAAAAACAAGCGCAGGCCAACAACCCCCTCCGTCATCACAGTAACGACTTGGCAAAGATTTGGACTTAGGGGGCCGGTGGGGGGGGGGGGGGGGGGGGGGAGGCGAAGATGAAGAAAACGGGAACATGAAATTAAGAATTATTACAGATATGAAAAATCTTCACCAGCTGCATAAGGGAACCATCGTAATCCCTCTTGAAGACAGATCTATTTGTATTGCCTGCTCCGAGGCCTTTCGTCCGCTGGATCGGAATTCATCAGGGAGACACGGCTGGTTGTGTCTGTGCTCCTGGCGTCAAATAGAGACACACCACAGTTCATAATACTGTGGTGTTCTCACCACGTCAGAAATGGGAAAAACAAGGAAAGCGAATGAGGAGAGAGGGCAGATGGTGACATCTAGTCGCGCTCTTTATAGTCCAGTCAACCGCAGAAACTAAATCCGGTCTGCACGCAAGTTAAAAACGGAACTCTGTGCAAAAAAAATAAAACGCCGACACTAAAATTTGATTTCAAAACGAAGTGACTGAGGGCGAAAAACGAAGCAAAATTTAGAAAGAAAATGGGCTTGTTACCGCCACAAATACAAACACAGACAAACAGATTACAGGACAAAACACAATGCATTTCGATCTCTTGGGTCTTCTTCAGGCAAAAACAAACAACGTTTCGGACAGGGAAAACGAAGAAAGAGAAACCAGTTATCTTTTCATATTCGGCGAAAGATGGCTGTTGGATGAAAACTAAAACTAAACTGAAGCTAAAACTAAAACAAACAAAAAAACCCAAAATTTAGGTTAAGCCAAGTCATTAATTAATAGATTGATATAAAACCAAGTTCATTGCTTCAACCACAGGTTTGATTGAGCCATTGTATAATATGTGAAATGTCCACTGATTGATCGAGAGGAAACTTTCTTTTTTTTATAAAAAAAACAAATGCGTTCTACATTGTAAAGAAAAAGAAAAAAAAATCAAGCTTACGGTTTCACTTCCATTGTCTAATAGCCAGAGGGGCGGTGAACTCGTAGAGATTTTATCGGAGTGAGCGTTATGAAAATTGAAGCAACACGCTCTCCTCCTCTTCCTTAAACTTTCCTGAACCCATTCACGAATCTACTTACTGCTGCGTTGAGAGAGAGAGAGAGAGAGAGAGATGTTTTCAAACAGGACTAACCTGACCTCACTTGTGATCTGAACTTGGGGACCTTGAGCTCCATAGTCGAACGCTTTGGCCATTTGACCGCGGGCCTGTCCTCAAATTATACTGTTTGCGAAAAAAGGATTTACACCCACAATCAACGCATCGGTTCTTTCCTGTAAAACAATTACCACGAAGAATGTAGACGCGGGGTGTACTCGGTACACCAGCAGCCTAAAACACTCGGCCAGTACTTGTTGACTCTCTATTGCCTTGCTTTTCGGTCCATCCCTTATCCGATGTCGGGCAGGGCTGTCGCACTTCTCCGGTGAGGCGTTCCGCATCCTTGCGCGTGCGGAGTGATTATTTTCATTATTATTATTATTATCATGAATACTTATATAGCGCCTATCCTTAGCTAGAGACCAACCTCTAAGCGCCTTACAATCCACACTCGTTTACACAACGGGCTGCCTACCTGGGTAGTGCCGACTGACGAGCTGCCAGCTGGCGCTTCATTCAGTCGTTTCCCCTGTTTTTGTTTGTTTGGGGATTTTGTGTGTGTGTGTGTGTGTGTGTGTGTGTGGTGTTGTTGTTTTGCGTACGCAGGCTGATACTCCTGCGGACACTCCCTGTATAGACAGGCAAGGATTAATCCCATCTACCCAACAAGGGGAGTGGAGTTTTGTGTGTATTACCGTTTTTTTTATCCCGCCATTAAGGCAGCCATACTCCATCTTCGGGAAGGTGCATGCTATGTGTAACGTGTCGTCCATACCAACGGCCAAACTGGCCTTCTCTTCCTAAAGTTGGTGATGGGATTTTACGTGTGTGCAAGATATTATGCGTGTGTTCACACACGGAACCTCGGTTTATAGTCTCATTCGAAGAACTGTATGGGAAATGGAGTCAGAACCAATGTTAACTCCGTACGAAACGGCCCAGCGGAGATTCGAACCCGCAACCCCAAGATTACGAGTCCGGCGCTCTATCACTGGGGTTTCCCTGTCATCCAGTCAATTTCGTTCACTCAATATCCTTACTTCCTTCATTCTTTCCATTTCTCACGCAGGATGCATGCTATGTGTAACGTGTCATCCATACCAAGGGCCAAGCTGGCCTTCTCTTCCGAAAGTTGGTGATGGGATTTGACGTGTGTGCAAGATGTTATGCGTGCGTTCACACACGGAAACTCGGTTTATAGTCTCATTTGAAGGACTGTATGGGAAATGGAATCAGAACCAATGTTAACTCCGAGGGAAAAATCCTCCTGTACCGAAATGGCCCGCCGGAAATTCGAACCCGCGACCCCAGAATCACCAAGATTACGAGTCCGGCGCTCAACCACTGAGCTATTCCGGCCCCCCATGTTGACGGGGATAATCGTGATGACTGTGACACTAATAACAAGGCGATGGTCCTGAAAATGAAAACAGTCAGGACTCATTCTACCAATCTGAGCATGTTCCTATGTTTGGTGTGTGGGACCACAATGAACGGCTGAATGGCATGAGAAAAGATTTCCTTTTGGGGCTTCTAGCCGTTAAACACAATATTTTGTTCTATTTCTATGGATATGGAGAAGATTTGAAGCGGAAAGAGCTCAGATACAAACTAGACTGCTCACACTTCGTCTTTGTTTGTTTGCTTTTTCTTTATATCTTTTACACACACACACACACACACACACACACACACACACACACATATATATATATATATATATATATATATATATATATATATATATATATATATATATAATATATATATATATATAAAAGAAAGACAGAGTTAAGGATTGTTTGATTTTCCAGAATTACCTAATAAAGAAGTCCCAAGGAAGGCCCAGAGACGAAACGTTGGTAAAAAGGAAAACTTTCTTGTATATACAGAGAGAGAGAGAGAGAGAGAGAGAGAGAGAGAGAGAGAGAGAGAGAAAGATTGATGTGCAAGAGTTGGTCCAGGTGATTCGCCGAATTCTGTTCAGGTGTGGGTTTTTTGTTTGTTTTTCAATTTCTTTTGTTTTGTTCTGTGTTGGTTGTGTGGTGTGTGTGTGTGTGTGTGTGTGTGTGTGTGTGTGTGTGTGTGTGTGTGTGTGTGTGTGTGTGTGTGTGATTTGTGAATTCACCTGTTGTGATGATAGAGCTCCGTGGTCGATGATGACCTTTGATATAGTCTGAACTTAACGACGACGACAGCGACAACACAGTAGACGTGATGATGATGATGATGATGATGATGATGATGCTGATGCCGCTGCTGCTGATAGTAGTGTCAGTGGTGATGGTATTGGAGAAGAGAATCATGGTTGTTGTGGTGTACAGTTAGTAGAGATAATGATCGTGGTGGTGATGGAGATGATGATGATGATGGCCGTGGTGGTATCAATGGTGTTTGTGGAGTTGATGAGATTGGTGGTGGTGACAGCGGTGATAACAGTGGTGGTATTAGTTTGTTGATGAAGATGATGATGGTGCTGGTAGTAGTGGCCGTGGTCATGGTCATGGTAGTATGATGATGATGGTGGTGGTGGTGGTGGTGGTGGAGGGTGGTGGTGGTCGTGATGGTGTGTTGATGTCGGTGTTGAAAACAATAACGATGATGGTGGTGGTGGGCATGACAGATGACTCAAAAGAGAAGATAAGTCCTGATTGAGGCCTCAAAGAGGAAACGAGTCATAGTTGGCGACTCAAAAAGAAGACGAGTCAAGATAGATGCCTCAAAAACGATATTTGTCGGGGTGAATGACTCAAAAAAAGAAAAAAGTCCTAGCTGATGCATACCCCAAGCATTCAATAAGCCAAGTTGATATCTCAGAGAGAAGATGAGTCATAACTGATGCCTCAAAGATGAGAGAGATGCCTCATGGTTGAAGCCTCGAAGGGGAAGTGAGTCATGGTGAATACGTCAAAGAAAAGGAGAGTCATGATTGAAAGACAAGGTGAGTTATGGTTACTGCACCAGAGACGACTTCCCGCTGAGGTCCTCTGTTCTGTTGTCTCCGGGCTTCAGAGACCCCACAGTCTTCCGACCAGGTTTGTGTTTGGATACGTCTTCAGCGACATATCAGTGTAGCCTACTTATTTCTAGAGAGGATCGAGCAACGCTGGTTTTCGACTGAATTCGTGGAAAACCAAATTTTCCCCAAAATGTAGCATGCGATTGTTCAAGCCTTCTATCAGTGGATCATATTCTTTTTCATTGTTCAACATTAACTTCATTATTATATAAAGAATCGAACGTGGATGTGACTGTACATGATTCTGTCAAAACAATAGCCCACATACCAGAAATTGTGCGAATAGCAAGAGTGCTTTCCATGCCTCAAATTAATAGATTTTGTATAAACGCTCCCCTTCTCCTCGCTCCTTTTTCTTGTTTCGTTGTTGTTTGTTTTTAAGTCTAAAACCCCCAACTGTGAACAGATTCTATGATAACGAACTCACTCACTCGAACAACACTTCAAAGAGTGTTTTGAAAGGTCGAAGGGGAGGTAAGAGAGACAGGTGACCTGGAGAGGGGGTGGGTGTTTGAGACGGAGTGAGTGGGAGGATGGGGGAAGGGATATAGATTTGTGTATGGAGAAGAGGGGGGGGGGGTGAGGGGGGTATGGGACAAAAGGAGCAGTTAGGGCGAGAGTAAAGAAAATAAAAAAAGAGGCAGGGTGGTGTATGTGGAGAGAAAGAGGGAGGTGGAGGGGGGTATGAGCTAAAAAAATTTTTTAAAAAAGCAGATACGATGAGGACAAGGAGGTGGGCAAAAAAAGAGTCAGGTCGGGTGAATGTGAAAAGAGAGAGAGAGAGAGAGATTATGCATGTGCACAGAGAGAGATTATGCATACCATGCAGAGAGAGAGAGAGAGAGAGAGAGAGAGAGAGAGAAGAGAGATTATGATATCATGTACAGAGAGAGAGAGAGAGAGAGAGAGATTATGCATATCATGCACACACAGAGAGAGACAGATTATGCATATCATGCACCCCCGCTGATGGCAGAGATGGCTGTAAGTTTGGTGCCAGACGCCGATAGAATAATGGTCTGGGAATGGCATCCCGTGCCAGGCGCAGCTCTAAGACTGATTCCACACAAGCCCTCGACAGGACCACGATATCTCTGCACAGCGTCTCCACAGTCAGCCGAGCGGTTCTTCCCGTGGGTCGTTGGTGTCTTCGTCCACGGCGTTATCTCCCTTCTTCTTTTTATTGTGTCCCTCGTGTTTTCAGTTTGGACTGACTTGCTGATGACTGGGGTTGTGGTCACAGCTGATTGAGTCACACTGTTTTTCATCTGTGTCTGTCTGTCTGTCTGTCTCTCTCTCTCTCTCTCTCTCTCTCTCTCTTTCTCTCTCTCCCCCCCCCCCCCCCTCCCCCACCCGCAGTCACCCCGGCCCCGTACCTTGCTCTGAAGACCTTTGGACTACAGAATGAAGTTTCGTTCCTGTTCTTGTTCCGTCTGTCTGTTCATCTGTCGGTCAGTCTGTCTGTCTGTCTATCTGCTTCACACACACACACACACACACACACACACACACACACACACACACACACACACACGCGCGCGCGCGCATACACACACACACACATATATATATATATATAATATATATATATATATATATATATATATATATATATATATACACACATATATACATACACACACATATATATATATATACACACACATATATATATACAGAGAGAGAGAGAGAATCTTCTGTTTCATGTGTCTCCTCTCCCTCCCCCCCCCCCCCCAACGCCACTCTCTCTCTCTCTCGCTCTCTCTCTCTCTCTCTCTCTCTCTCTCTCTCTCTCTCTTTGTGCGTGCAGTTGGTTTGCAGAACCAACTGGACGCTTTGAAAAAGGAATCAGATAGACTGTTCGTCATGTCAGTGACACGCTTGAACTCTGCGATGTTAATCAGGTCAGCAAGGCCGTGCCGTGTCGTGACAGCGTGAGTGAGCACGTGCAACACACACCGAGCGCAAAACCAAAACGTGTTTCTTTTTTGTTGTGGAACGTAAACGGATTGCTATCAAAAATATTTGACTCTGGTTTCATTTCTTATGTTTGTCAGTTCGATTTTGTTTGTTTAGTTGAGACGTTCATTGAGGACTGTCAGTTGGACTTATTCACCGGGTACAGACTATTTTGTAAACCTGCCGTTAAATTTACTAAACAGGGTAGACGATCGGGAGGACTTGTTTGTTTAGTAAGGAATGATCTTTTCCCGTACGTTAAAAGTATTGATATGGACCATGTTAATTGTTGCATGTTTTTGATCAGTAAAGAGTTATTTGGATTAGGTAAAGATATTCTGTATGTTTGTACATATATACCACCAGAAGGATCTCCATTTTACACTTATTTTGATATTGACAATGGAATTAGTATGCTTGAAGAATGTTTAACCGATTTTCTGTTGCAGAATGATGTGTATGTTATTTTAAATGGAGATTTGAATAGCAGAACAGCTGATGTTTCTCTAGATTATATTGTACAAAATACGTTTGATCCACAGTTCAGTAATTTGTCCTATAATATGGTTCGACATTCAAATGACTGTACTTTGAACAGCTATGGTAAATTATTATTGAACATGTGCACTGCGTTAGATTTGTGTATTTTAAATGGCATGTGCAAAGGCGACTATGAAGGTTGCTACACATTTATATCTGACTCTGGAAGCAGTGTCACAGACTATTTCGTACTCTCACGTGAACTTTTTATGATTCTGGTTGATTCTTGTGAATTATCTATAGCTGACCGTATTGATTCCGACCATTTACCAGTGACAGCATGTGTTGTTCTTGCCAAGGAATGTTCACTTGATATGTGTATGCAAAAAGAGAATTTTGTCATACACAAACTTATATGGGACGAGAAGTGTGCAGCTACATATACCAGTATTTTGTGCAGTGAAGAAACGCACACAAAAATTGATCTTGCAATTGATTTGATTGATGTTAACGTAAATAATGCTCTTAAAGTTTTTAATGATTGTATAAGAGAAAGTGCTGGATCCATGAAAACATGTATATCATTTAATAACAATGGAAGTTCATGTAAATGGTTTGATATAGAATGTAAACTTTGTAAAAAACACACTAGAAGATTGTTACAGATATTTCGTCGTTCAGTAAAATTAGAAAAGAAAACAGAAACAATAATCGAAATGAGAAATGAATATGTAATTGCCAGACGTGAATATAAAAATTTACTAAAGCGGAAGAGGAAACAATTCAACAAAGCTTTACTAGATAAACTGGTAATGACAGTGGGAAACCAAAAAGAATTTTGGGACGTTGTTCATAACGCGTCCTTCAAAAGAAAACAGCCTAGAAATAATATATCAGTCGATTCCTGGTTTCAACACTTTAAAGCCTTGCTGGAGACGGATGCTGACAGCACAGTAAATGAGTATTCAGCTGAAGCTGAAATGGAAGGCTATATGAATCGTCCGATCTCTAGAGATGAAATATTGCTAGCACTTAGAAAACTAAAAAACCATAAAGCAGCTGGTCCCGATGGCATTATTGCCGAGCTTTTTAAGAATTCGAATGATCAAGTTGTATACTTCCTTCTGAAATTGTTTAATAAGCTATTTGATAATGGTGTGTTTCCTGAGAACTGGTTTGAATCTGTTATTCAACCTATTTTTAAGAAGGGTGATATCAATGATCCTAACAATTATAGGGGAATTTCCTTGAGCGATGTTAGTAGTAAATTATTTGGTATAGTGATAAATAATAGACTGCAAGAATGGGTGGATGAACACAATCTCACAGGTGATTATCAAGCTGGATTTAAGAGAGGATACTCTACAGTCGACCATATGTTTTCTTTACTAGCTCTCGTACAGAAACAGTTTTGTTATAATCGAAAATTGTATGTTGCATTTATTGATTTCGAAAAAGCTTTTGACACGATAAATCGAAATATTCTTTGGCCAATTCTCCTAAAAAATGGCATTAAAGGTAAATTATTCAGATGCATTAAAAGCATGTACAATGATGTCAAAGCCAGAGTTCGATGTGGTTCTATGTTAACTGATTACATTGCCTGCACATCAGGATTAAGGCAGGGAGATGCTTGCAGCCCTGTTTTGTTTTCTCTTTTCATTAACGAACTGGCGGTTGAAGTAATTAATAAAGGAAGACATGGCGCTCGATTTTCACTAGATGCATTCGAATTATTTATTCTGTTGTTGGCTGACGATGTCGTTTTGATAGCAGAGACAGTTATAGGTCTGCAAACACAACTGAACAGCTTACAACAGGCCGCTGCATCTCTTCAACTTAAAGTTAATATGACTAAAAGCAATATCATAGTATTTCGGAAGGGTGGATATTTGAGTGTGAGAGAAAAATGGTTGTATAACGGTGAAAGAATGCCTGTGGTTAATGCGTATAAATATTTAGGAATTTTTTTCTCTGCGCGCTTGAGTTTCACTGCTGCATGCAAAGACCTTGCAAGCAGAGCTAAGAATGCTTTGATTTATGTTCTGAAAAGGTTATATATGTTGGATAACAACTCTTTTAATTTATTTATGAAATTGTTTGATTCTCAGATACAGCCAGTTGTGCAGTATGGCTCTGAATTATGGGGCCTAGACAATGCTGTTGTCCATTGTGAATCAGTCCATTTATTTGCGTTGAAGAAATTTCTAGGAGTAGACAGGCGAACACCCAATGACCTTGTTTATGGTGAAACCAATCGCTATCCAATATATATAAATTCTGCTGTTAAGTGTATTCGCTACTGGCTTAAGCTGATACAAATGGAGAATCACAGGATTCCGCGCAAAGCTTATGATATGTTATTGACCTTGATATAAAAGGTAAGAAAAATTGGGTAACAAATGTGCGCTTATGTTTGTTTAAATATGGATTTGGATTTGTTTGGGCAAGTCAAGGCGTTGGAAATGTTCATGATTTTATATGTTGTTTCAGGCAAAGGATGATTGACTGTAGGTGGCAAACTTGGTCCGATCATATTCAAACTAGTGATAGATTCAGCGTGTATAGAGCTTTTTGCAGTGACCACAGTTTAAAACCTTACTTACATTTAGATATTGATAGGCACTTAAAATTTATTACGACTAGATTTAGGCTCGGGATTTCTGAGCTGGCTTTACATCGCTTCCGATACAAAACGTCTATGTTCAACGATTTAATTTGCCCCTTATGTACTGAAGGCGAAGAAAGTGAGGTGCATTTTGTTCTCTGTTGCCCAGCTCTTAAACATATACGAGAAACTTTAATTAAGCCTAAATACTATAGACATCCGTCACTGTTTAAACTGAGTTTGCTAATGTCATCGACCAAACCTGAAGATGTGCGTAGTCTTTCTTTGTTTTTGTATAAAGGATTTAAAATGAGAGATGTTATGACTTCTTGAAAGGTACATGAATACATTTATATCATCGTTAACTTGTATTTTGAACCTGTTGTATATCTTTACTCAGTTTCATGTTCACATTCCCCTTCATGATGGGCTGAGGCCTAATATGAATAAAATATCTTGAGTCTTGAGTCTTGAGTCTCTCTCTCTCTCTGCGTTTTTGCCAAGGCAGCCACGCATTACATGCATGCAATTTTTTTTCCCGTTTCAATCGAACTTCCGCTTTGTGGAGTCCTGAATGTTAGCCTCCAGCACCGTCTCGAACCAAGCCATCAGCACCGTAAGTCTCCGGGACTGTGACTCTTTTGTCCTCGTCTACGCTTGTTTCATGCCATAAAGAAAATTGTGGTTGGCTGGGCTATAAGCAACATTACCTTACCTTACCAAACGGATTGCCATGCTGACACCGAAAACACGAGCGGACGGGTAATCCTTAGACTGCTCCTCCACGCCGATTTTTACCGGGGCGGACTACATTGTCGCTGAGGTGACGTGGAGCAGAACCCGGGACCCAGCCAGGCGAACGGCTACAAGCAGACCCGGCTTAGACGCTGTGCTGGATGCAGGGACAGTGTGGATAAGACTGGAGCTTCTGTGGACAGTGACCAAACGATCCTGTCTTGCCCGCAACAGCCTTCACACACCGACCGCAGGTTGACCCACATGAACTGTGCTTACAGTGAGGCTAACTGCAAATTCAGTGACATTGAAAAGAGCGTAAATGGCCTAGATGATCTATTCGCCGTCTTGCATAATGGTATAAGGAACTTACTGGAAGGATTGGGGTTCTAAGGAAGGAGCACTCTGATCTAGCAAGGTAGAATTTTGATTGGTTTTGGTCAAAGTGGATCAGCGTGAAAGAAGACGCATGACCGGGAAGGCTGGTCAAAACGAAACAGTTTATTTTTCTATGGTAAACCCCGAGACCAAAGTGAAACCAGTGAATAGTCTGAAGGTAAGTTATAGGATAAAATTACTCACAAATTAGAACTGACTCGTGACACTGGGTTTGAGCGTCTCCATAAATTAAAGGTGAGCCCGACTCTTCCATTATTGTTTGCCGTTCTTTTCATGAAGACAAATTGAACATTCTCAAAGTGACACGAAAACTTAAGGGCATCAACATTTTCATGGGAGAAGATTTTTCCCACAGTGTTGGGGAAAGTAGACGTGATTTTACCCTACACTTAAAGATGGCTAGATCTTTTGGGACGACAACGCAGTCTGCGTGAATCAACAGAGGGAGGTGGGGTGGGGGTGGGTTGGTCGGCTACGAGACGAAAATGGTTCCTGTACTGGTGTGTGACTGAAATAGGGAACCTGAAAACTTACGAATTCGTTTTAAACTATAATCTTGTCAGGTTGTGTATTGATTTGACGTATATTTTGGACATCAAAATGTTTCCTAATGAAATTCATTTTGAACACTGATAGAAAGAACAGTTACAGAAAGAAATCGTGTTTGTTGGCAAGTGAGTATAGGCCCAGTGTTTTCTGCGTAGAGTGGTTCCAGCGTCACACCTCCATTCTACGTGCCCCTGCCCAACCAGGAAAGAGGCCAGCTTCTGTAGTGATGCTTTCGTTTCACTTACAGTTCTGGGAGTAGAGATATGGTCGCTCGTGAATGCAGATGGTAAAAGTGATCTGTGTGTGTGTGTGTGTGTGTGTGTGTTTGTGTGTGGTGTGTGTGTGTGTGTGGTCCACCCCATTCTCCCTTCCCCCCCCCCCCAAAAAAAAAATCCATTTTCCCGTCTTCCCCATCCAAGTTCGGTGTCATCCCGTTTCGCCCTTTTTCATTTCGCCCTTTCCCATTTCGTCCTGTTCCCTTTTCGCCCTTTCCTATTTCGCCCTAACGTTCCTACTGCAAGGCTCCCCCCTGGCGTAACCAGTGTCCCAGTCTACTCCAAAGCAGAATCGATGGTCTTTAGATTAGAGTAGGGCGAAGCCCGAGAGAGGACGAAGGACGAATGAACGAAGGCCGTTAGGCCAAGTCGTGCTCACACATTTCTGAGTAGGCGAAATGGGAGTAGACCAAATGGGAAGTAACCCTGAACATTGGAAAAGGGCGAGATGACATTGGTAGACAGGACGAAATGACACTGCCAGGATCGTGTTGTGGAAGTCCAGTTCGCCCTGGCAGGGCAAAATGAAAAAGGGCGAAACGGTACCTCACCCCAAGTTCCCCCCCCCCCCTCCCCATTTTATGCGGGGGTGTTCATGTTCTTCCAAATGTCCAGACAGACGGACAGAGACAGACAGACGGCAGGACAGACAGACAGACAAAGAGACAGAAAGAGACACACAGAGACCCAGGCAGACAGACACAGACAGACAGACAGACAAAGAGACACACAAAGACCCAGGCGGACAGACAGAGACAGACAGACAGAAGGACAGACGGACAAAGAGACACACAGAGACCCAGGCAGACAGATAGACGGAAAGAGAGAGACGGGCACACACACACACACACAACACACACACACACACACACACAGCGCACGCACGCACGCACGCACGCACGCACGCACGCACACACACACACACACACACACACACACACTGACAGACAGACCGACTGACAGACACACAGAGTTCATGCCATGCCCTGTGGCGGCCTAACCAGCAAGGGGCAAGAGAGACCGACCTGTGTGTGACGTGTGACACGGGGCTGAAAGAGACGACAAGGTGGGGGGGACACATTAGGCTGCGATGGGTATTAATTAGGGTAGCAAGCCAAGGAAAGGTAAGAAGAAGCGCGAGCGGGGAGTCAGACCCCCACCTCGACTGCTCGCTCGCTCGCCTCCGTCCTCCATCCCCCCCCCCCCTTCCCACCCTCACCCACCCATCCCCTACTCCCACCATGTTGAGTGGAAAACGAAGGAGTTCGGGGCGGAGGTGGGGGGGGGGGGGGTGAGGGAGGTGAGAGGACTAGACAGAAGTCTGAGATGGGCGAGGAGGAGTGGAGATGGATAGGGAGGAAGGACGGAGATGGGGAGGGGGGGGAGCGGGGGGGGGGGGTCTAGATGGCAAGGGTGGGAGAAATGTTTTTGAAAACTGTTTGACACGACATATGAATGCTTTCACACAATTATCACTTTTCGGGAAAGACGCGCCCGGGGAGGTGGGTCCTGGAAAAAAAAAAAAACGTTAATCCCACGCCACCCGCTAAGGGCCAACAAACTCGAGGGACTGACAGGGAGAGGGTGGGGGTGGAGCTGCGGGGGTGGGCAGACGACGGGGGTGAAATCATCGTGTTGTCCGACTACCCCCACACACGGAGAGTGATGAACATCCGCCCCCCACTCCGGGTATACTCGTTATCGCCTCGAAGTCGTCATGCGGCTTCAGTGTTTTCCGGTGTGGAAAGAAAAGAAGAAGAAGAAAAGCGCGCGTGCACACACACACACACACACACACACGCTTTAGCTCGTGTCTAGCATCTCACCCACTCACCCCTTACATTCACCATCCGCAAGCACGTTCACATCTCTCTCTCTCTCTCTCTCTCTCTCTCTCTCTCTCTCTCTCTCTCTCTCTCTCCTTCAGAGAGAGGGAGACAGACAGGCAGACGGAAAGACAGACAGGTAGGCAGGCAGTGTTGGAGATGAAACCATGACAAAAGAAAACCAACACTTGACACAGTCGGTCAGTCTGCACATTCAGTGGAAGCTGCTATGCGAACGGACAGACTTGTGTGCTAAAGGTGCACACACACACACACACACACACACACACACACACACTTCAAGCTCAATCGGCGCACTGCCGTGAGCACCGAACTAAAATCATGCAAATAAACGGACCTTTGCATTTGTTGTTGTTGTTGCTGTCGTACCCTGGCTAAAAGACTCCAGGGATCATCCGAACCACTTGAACACTATTGTACAGATGCATCAGCTAGAGATGAAAACATTACGTGTGTGACCGTTCTTGATTACCCCGCCACGTGGGCAGCCACACTCCAACTTCGAGGGATTTTGGAGACTGATGGTGTTATGCTAGGAGCTTGTCACGACTGAAGACAATCCCCGCATAACTGTGCTGAGCATAACAACTTTTTTGATGTCGCCTTGGTGTTCTACCCTACGTCAGTTGGTCTGACACAGCCTTAAGCCAGGACGAGACCTTTGCAATGAAATCTATAAAAACCTGGATCATTGGTTCATTCATATGCAGCGCTACAAGGAAACAAAGAGACGTCTTGGACTTACTAACCTTGGCTGCACGATCGATTTAAGTTCACCCAGCTCATGAACATGGTAATGTAGAATGAGTAGCAATCAAACTGGTGAAACATGAGCAGTGTTGCTGCGATATTCTGCGTTCTGGCACATTCGGTAGACTTCAACACTTACCTCAAATAACACTACAAGAGAACTGACAACCAGGTGAACAGTGTGCAGGAACATTGTTGTGTACAGTGGATTCAGTAACAAACGCGAACCATTTGAGTTTGATGTTAAAACACACACACACACACACACACACACACACACACAAACACAACCCCCTTTTTTTCCTGCGAAAACGGACCATGCGACAAAATCTTACATAGAATATGGCGGCACATCCATCGTTCATAGTCGTCACCACTTTACGGTGGGGTAACAATGAATTTGGTCGCAAGATCGATCTTGGACAGATTTCAGGCGAGCGACATATATTCCTAACGAAATAAAAAGCGTAAACCACGCTTGCCGTGTCCATGATTATTTTACGTTAAATTTTGCCGTGAGTCCGCATTCACGTAGAGGTTGAACGCAGTGACCATTTTTCATGGTGTCAGTGTTTTAAACGACGGGGGCTTTTTTTTTTTTTGCATGACCGGTGTCCTATGCCAGGCTGCCCCCATTGTACCCATTCCCTGGACACACTGGACTGGTCCAGTTTACCTAATTCCTGACCTTTGTTTCCCGATTGGCCGGTTCCCGATTTTTCTGTACCCAACTTGGTGATCCGTATTGGCTTACTCCGAATCGTTTGTGTACTGTGAGATATCAGTTGCTCTTTCACCTAAAAAAAAAAAAAAAGTTCTCTCTCTCTCTCTCTGCCTCTCTGTCTCTCTCTCTCTCTCTCTCTCTCTCTCTCTCTCTCTCTCTCTCTCTCTCTCTCTCTCTCTCTCTCACACACACACACACACACACACACACACACACTTCTGAATTTAAAAAGTGTGTATTGCATTCGTCAAGGTGTCGCTCCAGTGAATTCACTCACGAATAATATCTTCGTCGGGAGACCAGGTGAGGATATACCTGTTCCGGAGAGCCCTTGTTGCGGGAGGACGAAGCCCCGTCCGCTAAGTTCAATCTTTTCATTGTTCTCAGTATCTCTGTGACTCCTCTTTTTCCTTCCCTACACATTTCCAGCCAGCATTTATTCAAGCTTAACTTCGTCGTGAAGAACATCCCTAGATATTTGTGACTGTTAGTCACTTTAACCTCAGACCTGCCGTAAAACCATCTTTCATGTTGTCCTAAATGCCCACCATTTTTAAAAACCAGTGCATTAGTCTTACTCACATTCACTGTCAGTTGCAATCTGTCCGATTCCTTTTTCAAAGCGTCCAGTTGGTTCTGCAAACCAACTGCACGCAGAGAGAGAGAGAGAGAGAGAGAGAGAGAGAGAGAGAGAGAGAGAGAGAGAGAGAGAGATGACATCATTGATCCGAAGATACGCTGTGATCTTCGCTTCTTGACACTGTCATTCTCCCTCTCCCTCACCGTTGAAGGTTCGGCAATCAACCCCAGATCATTACATGATGGTGTCCAAGAACACTTGAGGTGATCAGTCGCATTCTTCCTGCGGTTATGCAGCGCCTAAAAAAAACGTTTTGTTCTATTCCTGTAACAAGTTATTCCGAACGTCGTATATGACAAATGTTATAAGTTTTTTCCAGAATCTGGTGTGTGTGTGTGTGTGTGTGTGTGTGTGTGTGTGTGTGTGTGTGTGTGTGCGTGCGTGCGTGCCTGCGTGCGTGCGTGCGTGCGTGCGCACGTGTGTGTGTGAGAGAGAGAGAGAGAGAGAGAGAGACAGACAGACAGAGAGAGAGAGAGAGAGAGAATAAGTATACCAAAAAAGATTGTTGCATCTCAAACGAGAAAGAAGTGTCGTACCAAGAAAATCGAACCATGCAATCCGAAAAGAACTGAGAAAACATCAGCAACTCTTATCCCGGTAATAACAACAACAATATCATAGACATCAATCCTAGTAACATCAAAATTGATAAGAACTTGTCACTAAGGAAAAGTATTAAGTGACACTCCCGTAAACTATGCAAAGCTAAACAATTGACAGAAGAGCCACAGACAGAGAAGAGAGGAGAGGGATAAAGAAGAGGATGACGTAGAGAGGGAGAGGGAGGGGAAAGACAGAAAAGAAGAAAGAGAGAGAGAGAGAGAGAGAGAGAGAGAGAAGAGAGAGAGAGAGAGAGCATGTGTAATACATCCGTTAAAGAGATTCGTGAGAGCATTCGCGAATAATTTCCGAATCGGAAGACAGATTGAGAATTAAGAATTGTACACTGTGTAAGCAAAACGGGAATGGTGTGTTGGTGAAATGGGACAAAAAGAACAATTCTCGTAGGTGAAATAGGACCCAAAAAAAAGAACAATTCTCGTAGGTGAAATGGGACAAAAAGAACAATTCTCGTAGGCGAAATGGGACAAAGAGAACAATTATCGTAGGTAAAATGGAACAAAAAGAACAATTCTCGCAGGTGAAATGGGACCAAGAGTACAATTCTCGTAGGTGAAATGGGACAAAGAGTAGGCTACAATCCTCAAGAGGTTACTGCATCCAGCGTGGCCGCATCATCAAACAGTAGACTGACCAGGAAAAGACAAATAGGACCTGCTTGTACACCCCCCCCTCCCCCCCCCCCCCCCCTCTCCCGCTGACTGGTTGCCGTCTTGGCTGCTGTGTTACACCCCCACCATTACCATCACCATCCATCTACACACACACCCTCATCCTGTTCTCCATTTCTCCTCCATTGGTCAAGAAATTGTACAGAATGAGAGGCATGACATACGACATAGACATTTGTGAAATTAGATAAGTATATTTCTTGAGAAGTACCACAATGCATTATCATCATCATCATCATCATCATCATCATCATCACTATCATCATCATCATCATCATCACAACCACCAGCACCAGCACCACCACCATCATCATCATCATCATCATCATCATTATCATCACTACCACCAGCACCACCAGCACCACCACCACCACCACCATCATCATCATCATCATTAAAGGACTTTTTAGAAAACCCTGTAATCGGAACAACCCAGCCTTCAAAGTGTCTTAACAGTTAACATCACGCCTTTTTGTCCTTTACAGCAGATGTCATTCCACGCTGAAATAATCCTATGTGTCCATAAGAATTAACGAATCTTGTGGGAGGCATGTTGATGATGTTCCTATTCCACCTGATTCCTCCTCCCTGTAACCTGTCCGACTTCTGGCCTTCTCAGCTGCCTCTTAATATTGCTCCTCCTTCCCTCCCTTCCCATTCCATATACCCCCCCCCCTCCTCCTCCCCCACCCCACCCCAACCCCGTCTCTCCCGTCCCCCTTTGGTACCTGAAGAGCAAAGTTGGCCAGAGCACCGATTCGATTACATTATTCATATTACAAGTTCGAACCAAATTTTAACGGTGATTCTGCTGACATTAAACAATATTGCTGTGTGTAGCAGTCTTGTTGCAACTTTTCTGCGATGTTGGGGGGAAGGCCTTTACAGGTTGGTTGGTTTTTTCCATCATGACTGTTTCTCAAGGCATTATGGCATGGATTGATGACAAAACGTACAGCTTCTCTTCGCACAGCCTCTGTCTTGTCAATATTGAACTGGGTGTGAAGTTCCCGTACAACACAGGCATATTCCACACCGGGACTGACAAGCATTCTGTTGCCAGTCTCCCTCACGTGGCTAGCGCCGATCTTCAAGTTACGCAGCAGAAAGCTGAGGGTCTTACTGGCTTTACGGCCTATGATGTTGATAGCCTGGTCCCAGCTGAAATCTCGGGTGATGGAAACACGAGATACTTGATAGAGGTGATAGCTGCCAAAGTGTGTCCATGAACCTGGTATGGGTGTCCTGTTACAACCTGGTGGCAGGGTAGCTGATGAAAAGCCATGAATGGTCAGCAATTAATATGTTACTCGCAGTCGAGCACCATCTTCTTCATCAGTCCATAAATCGAATACAACTGGTAATATGAACTATGATTTTGCAGCTCGAGTTTGATTTCCGAAGAGACTAAGTTTGACCAACTTTCTAACCATGATATGAATGTCAGGAAAAGGGCCCAGGTTCCTGGTGGTGTAAGGAATGCTTCTTTGTGAAAAGAGTATGTCGGTGGAAAATATAGATCGCTTATGCAAGATTCCGAGAATAAGGAGGAATTTTGAAGTCTTGTATTTTGGCCCACTGGTCATGGAGATCGTGCAACATGCATGCCGCACTGCAAATGCGGTAAATAGATACCATAAGGTAAATGGTGTATCACCAATAGGATGGGCGATTGAATCAGAGGTCAAACTGATACACGGCGCTGTACGAAGAGCGAGATGTTGGCAAGGGCGAATGCCTCATAGTTCCCCCTCCCCACCCACCTCTCTCTCTCTCTCTCTCTCTCTCTCTCTCTCTCTCTTGATGACACAGGAGGTGCTACGAGCAAAGGTAAAGGCCGCGACTCCCCCATGTTAGGCTCAGCAAACCTCTTGAGTGGGGTTTGGTGACAAGATCTGAAAACAGAGGCAAATTATCAAGATGAGATCAATGTTCTTCAAAGACATTTCCTAATATGATTTTGTTTTTAGACTAATTTGGTTTTTCTTTTCAGGAACTTTTTCCCCGGATAAAGTAGGGGGTGGCGGTTTACTTTTTTGTTATGAGCGGCTCAGGTACAGTCAGCCTCTTTTTTTTTTAAGTCGACGAGAGGTCGCGGAGATTGCAAAGAGTTTGTGGCTGGCTGTGGCTGAAAATGGGAAAGAAAAAAAATGTGTTACAGGTCTGTGAGTACCTGTGAATTTCATTTGCAAAACCAACTATTTAATGTGGCACTGTTGATGTCAAACTTGAAAAAAAAAAGTATTTTTGAATCAGTGAGGAACTGTTAATGTGTTGATTTGAAAACATGTCTGTGTGATGATGTAAAACCAAAGTAGAAAGACTTGACTTACTTGACTTATGCCTCTTGATTCCTTGAGGAACATAGGGCCGCGACGACACTCCTCCAACGCACGCGATTCTGGCAGGTCCTCCTTAGCTGGGCCCACGTCATTCCGGCGACCTTCACCTCAGCGTCGACACTCCTGCGCCTAGTCTGCTTTGGTCGACCTACTTTCCGCTTTTCTTGTGGATTCCAATCCAGAGCCTGCCTGGTTACGTTGGATACAGGCTTCCGTAGCGTGTGGCCGATCCAGTTTATGCAGATGATGTAGAAGTTAAGTAATTCATTGAAAGGGGGTACTCTCTTTTGCTTTGTCAGACTGGTTGTGTGTTGACGTTGCGTGAGCGAGAGTCTCATTGAGTACCGTATGTGTCATAAGGGTTCAGAAAGTCCAGTACCATCAATGCTCAGTGTACACTGACTTAAAGAAGGCAGGGTGGTCAGTCGAGATCGAGAGTGATACATCACTGATGCTTGTCACTGCCAAGGTCTTCTTAGTCCGAAAGACACCAAAGCCAGTCTAACAGGTTGTGAAGAGGTGTCCCACACGGGTATCCCTATGCCAGATTCCTGCTTGGGTCGTATCTGGAAGTAAACTGTTTGACAAAGAGCGGTGCTCGATTGAGAGACAGTTCTCTGAAATACGTATGAGATTAACTGATTTTAGGTGAACCAGGAAAGGAGGAAAACACAGACAGAGGAAGAAGGTGAACCGGTTTGAGGTAAAAACGAGAGGGATGTGTAGACAGAAATATGTACGAGATGACCTGGGTTTGATCCTAAAATCCTAAGCACGAGGTGAAATGCTTGGTATACTGTGAACGTATTTAACCGCCAATATATTGTAAATGCATATTTTGAGCACAGTATAAGCCTAGGGCTTGTTGTTGCTCATAATTTGTCCTGACAGTTATGAAGGTATTCTGTTTACTTGTTTCTGAAATAAAAGTTATTTAAACCAAATGGTTTTGAGTAAACCGTGACGGATGCGTACTCGGACAGACAGACGTAGGAGATGAGCCGTGACTAAAACGAAAGGTTGCGTGCCGAACACCACGCCAGGGATCATGGTCTGTAGGCCCACTGTTCGAAGGCTGCCTTGAGCAGTTCATTAGGTGACGCATGGTTTTAAAGCGTATTGCCGTGAAGGAGGAGGAGGAGGAGGACCCTAGCCCTTCCCACCCCCATCCCCACCCCCCACCCCACCGTTCCCCACCCCATTCCCTTCAGCTAGAACCCCCTTCCCCCACCCTCAGCCTCCAACCCCATCTCCACACCCCTTCCCTCCTGTCTCTTTCACTCTCTCCGCCGATGGGAATAGTGTTTCCCCCTTTCTCCGCCGCCCATCTCCAGTTGACGTGGGCCTGGTTGAATAGCCTTTGATACTCCTGCAGTGAAAAGCACAGACGACGACGACGTGTTGCCACACTCGACCTACTTAGCTTACAAACGTGGTGGGACCCAAACAACTTCACGTGCGCTCGTAACCTGTCTGCGTTCAGGTAGCTCGCTCTCTCTCTCTCTCTCTCTCTCTCTCTCTCTCTGATGTCATCAGAAAAAGAGCGTGTGATTCGTGGTTTAGTTCTATATATGTACAAAGCTTTCCAGTTAAGAGAAGCATTGCTTTCACGGTTGTTTGCATGTTGTAATTGTAAGGGCTCGTGATACTGCTGCCTTTATAACAATTTTCCTGAAATATTCTTATCGCCATTTTCATATGGGTCAATGGTCTTAAATGAATAAATCCTCTGAATCTCTCTCTCTCTCTCATTCTCTCTCTCTCACGCGTGCGCGCTAAAGATAGAGAGAGAGAGAGAGAGAGAGAGAGAGAGAGGTGTGTGTGTGTGTGTGTGTGTGTGTGTGAGAGAGAGAGAGAGAGAGAGAGAGAGAGAGAGAGAGAGAGAGAGAGAGAAAGAAAAAAGAGAAAGAAAGAAAGAGATCATTATGAAATCCAGAGAGAGAGAGAGAGAGAGAGAGAGAGATTTATCAAATTTAGACAGCCGCACCACTCGCAAACCCGCGACTGTATTTTGTAACATCTTAGACGTTCTATTCAGCATACCGCGCATAACAACCCGAACATACAGCACATTTTACCTACTTCCAATTCCTTTCATTAACATTAGAATTCGCACTTGGAGATGATTCCAGACTTTTGCTCTTCGGCCTTCGCTCAGTCTGACAACCACAGACGTTGGCGCTGTGTAGGTGAAGGTGCACACGTCATGACCACTCGCTGTCTTTTGGTGTTCAACGAGTAGATTTCTTTCCCAATCAAAGCCCAGTCGACCACAATGGGCATTTGCGAGATTGACCATACTTAGAAAAGGAAAATCACATATTGAAATAAAACGCTTAAATTTATTAAAAGTAAACAACAAAACGCTTACTGTTGACATGGTCGCTGATTTACTGACGTCCTTCAGGCAGATAAGGCTAGGTAGGCCATGAAGAGAACTCCGGCCACTCCCCTTCACTCCTGGTCCACTGTTTTAATGATAGTTCTTTCCCCTTCATCCATCCATATTCGTGAAAGAAAGATATTCTCTAACGCTGACACTCTTTGTGATTGACACAACCTGTTCTCCAGAGTCTGGTATGGAAATGTCAGCAGCTACGGTTGATTGTGAACTTTCAGATTGGAAGGGGAAGCGAAGGGGGAGGTTTTGTGCTATAAATGGAAAACTCCCCCAAAGTCCCGCTTTGGGTTGAACCTCTAAGACTCACACCCCAGTCCTCTGGCTTCGCAGCCGGGGAAGGGGGGGGGGGGGGGCACCAGTTAGGGTATCCTACCCGAGCTGGCCAAAACCGGATCGTTTGGATCCGTTATCAAATGGTCCTGAGAGGGAACTGAGGAAAAGGAATGGAAAGGTTACTGCACAAGGAGCAGACGACCAAACGATAACGAACACTAACACACCACCATGGGGGACAGCAGCACCAACATCTACACAGACTAAAGTCTGAGAAACCTTGTCCTTAAGGGCCTCAGACCGACAGGACGTAAAACTCACCCTCAACGTCAACGTCAAAGACGCTTCAAATGCAAGGGAGGTACATTCTGTGACGTCACCAAAGCCAGCGATAGTCGTTTTCTTTTGGGAGCTGTCGTCAGACGGGCTAACCCCGGTGCTAATGGCAGACGAAAACTGTAACCCACACAGGCAGAGAAACAAGCAAACAAACAAATAAAAAAGAAGAAAAACTGGAGAATAACCCAAAATGTGCCAAAGAAATTCCACCAAAACAATCCGCATCAGCATATCAATTAGTCGGGTGGGACACTTAAAAGGAAAACTTAAGTAAACATTATTTAGTGTACATTCACGCTGTTCGTTCCTAGTGGGGGATCGAAAAACAAAGACGCAGGGGATCGAAAAAACAAAGACGCAGGCTATCGAAAAACAAAGACGCAGGGGATCGAAAAACAAAGACGCAGGGGATCGAAAAAACAAAGACGCAGGGGATCGAAAAACAAAGATGCAGGGCGCGCTTTCTAAGAGTTGTTGCCATTAATTTACCACCATTTCCATGTTAAAAGTTCGAAATCAACTCTCACTCTTTTTCAGTCTGTTTCCCACTCCTGACGTTCCGCTGGCTGTTAGAGGAAGCTGGTAGCCAGTGCGTAATTTTTTTTTTTTTTTTTTTAATCATCGTAGCCCAGTCGACCACACAAACTCTTTCATGGCTGTCAGACTCAAACGGAAACAACGTGACTGAAAGAAGTTTACATTCTTAGAACAAACAAACAATGAATACAATGACTGATTTGGCAGCTAAACCGTTGACATCCCTGGGGCAGAAAGGACAAGGATGTGCTGAGAGCGCCAGACATTCTGCTGATTTTCTCGGTTCCGGATTACAATAACAACAGCAGCAACAACAACAACAACAACAACAACGAACATAACGAAGAACGCTTTCAGGTAAGGAAACATGCCTTTCAAAAGGTCATATGGGCAAACAGTCGTTGCAGAATGAACGCTAGAGTCCTTTCTGGGCTGTGTGCACAGTTTTCACCACCTGATCGTCAGATTACACACACACACACACACACACACACATGTAAGCTATTGGATCTAAATTGACAACTTCTTCGCGAAGAAGAAAACTCAGATGAACTCGCTGACTCCCAACCCTTCAGATAGTAAGATTAATGTGGGTTTTATGTTTTATTTTGGGTGTTGTTGTTTTTTTTTTGTCCCCCCCCCCCCCCCTGTTTTTTTTTAAAAGCCTGAGGCTCTTGAAAATCAGTTGTTCCCACACAGACGAGAGCAGCGATCCTCAGACCCCCCCTCCCCCAGTTCTCTTCTCCCCTCCCCCTCCATCTGTCCCTCCTTCTTGCCCCCCCCCCCCCCCCCCCCCCCCCCCCCCCCCCACCCCCGGTCCCCCCTGCGGTTTGTTGACCAATCTAGCTTGACCTAAAGAGGACGCTGACATCAACTTTTAATCTGAAAAGCAGCGGCGGATCACTTAGCCCAGGACTCGCGAGAGGTTTACAATGGGCGAGATGTTGTTGAGTGCGGATGGCAGAAGTGGAAGGGAGTTGAGGGGGTGGGGAGGGGAGAAAGGAAGGGGGGACACTAAATTTTGCGATCATGCTGGGAAAAGAAAAAAAAGAAAGAAGAGAGGGGAAGGGATTTCGACGGGTGTGTTGATTTACAGAATTTGCCACCAAAAAAAAAAATGTTGACCATGGAGAGGTGGGGGGGGGGGGGGGGGGGGGGGGGAGGGGGACAGGAGGAGAGATGAAATGACGCAGTACATAATCTTCACATTATATTCCGTATTTTCCTGCTGAATCTTTTCTATCATTGTCACTCCCCGCCCCCACCCCCACCCCACCCCTACCCCCCTGAATGCGTCAGTTAAGTTAATGCCAAGTTTTTAGGTTTTCATCCTTGAATAGCGCCAGGAAAAAAATGGTGGGAGAAGTTACTCACCCGTCATCTCCATGCCAGGTCCCGGGGAACCACGGGGGGGGGGGGGGGGGGGGGGGGGGGAGGGGGAGGGGGGGGGGGTGTTCGCTCCAATAATGTTGTCAGCTAAGTTCTTCACCCGCCCCAAACCGCAGCGGGGGCTCCCAAAGCTGTAGTTAGTAAGTGTACAACGAACATTAACGTGAACATGTCACGCTTTCTTTTGACTGGGATCGCCAAAACCGATTTGAGTTGAACTAATGACACGCTTCTCAAATTGACCGTCAAAATCAATCACGATCATTGTTCGTGTTCTCTCGACACTCCCGTGAACCACAACAACAACAACAAAGAGATGCTTTAGTTCTCAATAAGTTAGGACGGGTGAACAAAAAATAAAAAAAGGTGGGCGGAAGGGAGTGGGGTGAAGAGTATGGGGGTGGGGGTGGGTGGAGTGGGGAGGAGAGGAGAGGTCCCTAAGCACATTCTTATCGGTCATACAGACAAACAAGCTCAGCCAGACAGAATCACAGAGAGAGAGAGTGAGAGAGAGAGAGAGAGACAAGACAAGACAAGACAAGACAAGACAAAATTCTTTATTTACGAGGATAATAGATAAGCACTAACGTGCTTTTTTACATCCAGTCCTCGCCCTGAGTAGGGGCTACAACATGCAGTGAAATCAATTAATGTAAGAAATCAAAGAAGCAAGCAAAGCGGTCATGTAATCATAGAGGAACATCAAATGAAAACAGAAGATAAATGAAAACAAAACAAAAAATAAGAATAATAACAAACAACAATAAAAATAATAACAAAATAAAAAATAAAAAAATAAAAATGAGAATAACAATAATGAAGAGGAAGGAGGAGCGGGGGTAGATCTAGGGAGTGAGGTGGGCTGGGGAAACATATGTAAGTGTACTACAACGTACAAGATTGGCATGTATGATAACAGACAGTGAAGTGAATATGACAAAGTGCGTACATATTTTTGAAACACACAGATACACGCACGTTCGCACGCATAGAGAGAAGGGGAGAGGGAGAGAGACACAGAGAGAGAGAGAGAGAGAGAGAGAGAGAGAGAGAGAGAGCAAGGCACAACATGTATTCATTTTTCGCAAGGCATGAAAATACGTAGAAGGTATTAAGCAAAGTGAGATGAAATTGGGGGAGGGGGGGGGGGGGGAGAGAAAAAAAGCGAGAGAGAGAGAGGATGGAAGGGAGAGGGGGAACAGCATGAGATGTAATGATTTGAAATGGAAATGTACTAAAACGTACAATAATTAGCCTGTATAAAATCAGACAGTTAAATGAACATGACAAAATATGTACGAAATTCGGAACATACACACGCACGCATGCACAGACAGAGAGAGAAATAGAGAGAGAGAGAGAGAGACAGAGAGAGAGAGAGAGAGAGGAGAGAGAGAGAAGAGAGAGAGAGAGAGAGAGAGAGAGATATGAGAGAGGCAGAGAGAGAGAGCGGCAGAGAGAGAGAGAGAGAGAGAGAGAGAGAGAGAGAGAGAGAGAGAGAGAGCGGCAGAGAGAGAGAGAGAGAGAGAGAGAGAGAGAGAGAGAGAGTGAAAAAAGGGGACAACATATGATCATTTTTCGTAGATTATATCCATATGCACACATATATATACCCACACACGCATATATGCATACCCACAACACACCACACACACACATACACATACATGCGCACACGTACATATATATATATCACACATACATACACACATACATACATACATACATACATACATACAAACATACTACATACATACACACACACTGGTGATAATATATATATATATATATATATTATATATATATATATATATATATATATATATATATATATATAATATATATAGTATATTATATATCAAAAATACTTTGATACATGAACAAAAAGAAGAAGAAAAAAAATAGAAAAGTCAAATTGGTTAAGTACATGAAAATGGGTGATTTATGCTTTTGAGATTACTTGGTATTACTTATGGTTTTTTTTTTTTTTTTTTAATTCTTATTTTTTACCGCAGAAGATGGGTAAGGTAAGTATTTTTGAAAGTTGTGGTACAATGGATTTGTTTGATGTATTCTGGAAGGGAGTTCCCACAAGAGGTTCCGAGTACTTTAGACTTGATTTAAATAGGTCAATTCTGGGGATTGGAATATGGAGTTTGTGGGAGTTTCTCGACGAGACTTTTGAGAATCGTCTCATTAAAGTTGTTGGAGCATTCCCGGTCAGAATCTTGTGCATCATTAGCCCTTTGTTGTATTTGAGTCTCTGGCTGAATGGAAGAATGTGAAGATGTTTATAATCAGAGCTTTCGAGGCTAGTTTTCTTCAGAAGTATTAGTTTGAGCGCTCGTTTATGTAGGCTGAACAATGGTTTTAGTGTGTTTGCACTTGCAGAATCCCATATAGTCGATGCATAATCAACATGAGACTGAATATGAGCATGGAAAAAAAGTTTTCGTAATGAAGGTCAAGAAAGTGTTTGATTTTGGTGAGCTGATAGACTTTCTGGGAGAGCTTTTTGCATAGTAACGTTATGTGGGGATTCCAGCTGAGACTATTGTCAATTATTAGTCCTAATACTTTATGATGAGTGACTTGTTCCACAAGTACATTATTGAGGTGTATAGGAGGGAAATCATTGGTGAGCTTTTGTCTTTTTTGCCTAGTTGTAATGTACATGAGTTTTGTTTTTGAGGGTGAAGTGACATATGATTTAGTTCGGTCCATTTTACAAGGTCGTTGGTACTCTCTTGCAAATGTTTTGAAAGACTGGAAGGATCATTATGGCTGGTGTGAATTGTGGTGTCATCTGCAAAGAGGTCGCATGTAGATCTCACATGTAGGGGTAGGTCATTAATGTAGATTGAGAAGAGTAAGCGGGCCTAAAATGGAGCCTTGTGGAACGCCATACTTAAGAGTTGTTATAGAAGAGACAGCCGTCCCCGATAAGACGCATTGTTGTCGTTTTGGGATGTATGATTTTAGAAGGATAAGGGCGGATTTTGAAAGACCGTATATCTCCAGTTTTCGAATAAGGAGATTGTGGTCAATGACATCGAATGCTTTTTTAAATCAACGAATAAGACACCACAATATCTGTTGTTATTAATATTATAAGCCACACATCTACAAGATTGATTAATGCAGAATGGCAGGAATGTTTCTGTCTGAAACCAGACTGTCCGGGATGGAGCAAATCGTACTTGTTGAAGTGATGAAGGATGTGTTTATTTAAATGCTTTTCTAGAGGTTTGGAAAGCATAGGTAAGATTGATATGGTCTGTAGTTTGAAGGATCAGTATTATCACCAGATTTATGAATGGGTATAACTTTTGCTTTTTTGAACGCATTAGGAAAATAACTTTTATCTATGCACAGATTAAAGATATACGTTAACGTGTCAGTTATAACTGGAGCCGAGAGTTTCAGAATTTTGCCATCTATGCCATCTAGTCCACGTGTTCCTGACTGTTTGAGATGAAGTAGGTACTGATACACCTCGTGCACAGTTATGAGTGGAATGTGTAGTTCAGACGTGATTTTTTTGTCGTGACAAATTGATGGAGTTCTTTAAGTTCATTAGAGCTTGAATGATCAGTAGTAACAACTGTATCTGGAATGGTAGAGAAGTGAGTGTTAAGTTGTTCAGCAGAAATACCTTTGATAACAGTTGATTTTGAAGAAGAACTGTTATTGTTAAGCTGGTTTATTGCTTGCCAAACCAGTTTTGGATTTTGTTTGGAAGTTAATAACTCGCGATAGTATTTAGTTTTTTCCCTGCGCTTCTGAGAGTTTATTGCATTTCTTAGTGATCTTGATTCTTCTTCATAGCCATGTTCTTTCAAAAGGTCTCTAAGGTAGCATGCCTCCTGTAATTCTTTCGTGTACCACGGTGGTTTGGGAATATGCTTTACTCTGATTGTTTTTAACGGAGCATGTCTGTTATAGATCTAGACTTCTGTAAAAATTTCGATCCAAAAGTCAATCGCTGAATCTGGATCAGCAATATTGTATACTGTATTAAGTTCTGAGTTCATTAAATCAAGGTAAAAGTTTTGTTCGTTAAATTTTGAGAAGCAACGATAGGTTATGGTTTTGTGGCCTGGTTTTGGGATTTTCACTCATGTTTATACCATGTAACACACACTGGGTAATGATCACTAGAAGAGAAGACTGGTACACAAGCTTCTAGTATGTTATTTTCATTTGAGACATAGATATGGTCAATGATTGTCTTTGAAGTTGGTGTTACTCTGGTGGGTGTTTTGATAATCTGATGTAAATTCAACACACTTATCGTTTGGCTCCATTGGCTGTTTGATTTCAAAAGATCTACATTGAAGTCACCGAGTAAAAACAATCTCTTTATATTCTAAGGAAACTGCGTCCATCATAGTAACAAATTTATCAGTCCAGCTGACTCTTTCTGCTGAGTTCCGATAGCAAAACCCGATTAAAATGGATCGTGATTTGTTCAGTGTGATTTGTATCCACACTGCTTCTACGTCATGCTGTTATAGATGGGGAAAGTCTCTTGAAGTTGAGAGATTCACTGACATACACTAGAAGACCTGTCTCTTTGTCTTTAGTAGGGTCTTTTCGAACGATATTATAACCTGGGACTGCTACATCTTTATCACTAATGTAGGTATTTAGTCTTGATTCGGAGAGACCCAGAACATGGAATGGCTTTTGGTGGTTAGATATCAGGGTCGAGATATCAGAGATCTTACTGACTGCACTATTGATATTTAAATGGCAAATTCTCAGTCCATCTCTCGATGGCCATGAGTTCTGGTTTGTGGTCATTTTATGTCCTGAGTGCACAAGTAAAAGGAAAAACAAACGAAAGGGGAAGAAAGGACACGTACAAAAAAGAAAAATAAATAATGAAAACAACAACAACAAAACAGCAACAATAACAACAACAACAAAAAACAAGAAAAATCAATCAAACAAACTGGTATGATTAGGTACCACAGCAGTGGTTCGGAAATAGGTGACTGAGAATGCACTTACAATTTAATGTGCACTCAACTAATTGCTGTCAGGTTGTACAGGACGAAGTACTGCAAGACTAAAAAGCACAATTCCTGTATGTTGCACGCACAGAATCTCCAACTCATATGTATCTGAACACACATATATACAAATTATGTTGATAATCAGATTAAATTGTCTATAGGTCCAAGTCTGTTTGGCACAAATGCGTTGCACTTATGGAGCGCTCTCCAATCAGTCACATCCACCGAACGCAGGTATAAGAAAGTTTTTTTTTTTTTTTTTTTTTTTTAGAAACACAAATTTAGTCTGACATTCAGTGAAGGCACATATGATTCATGAGCCACACAGTTCAGTCATTTCTGAAAAAAGAGAGAGAGAGAGAGAGAGAGGAGAGGAGAGAGAGAGAGAGAGAGAGAGAGAGAGAGAGAGAGAGAGAGAGAGTGAGAGTGAGTCAGTCAGTCGCACGCACAGTAACAGACAGACAGAAAAGGAAAACGTCAGGATGGGTCAGTCACTGACATAGCACAACACGAGGAACACCAGACAGACGAGACAGACCCGTCCTGGAATAGAGGGCCGAAGAAGGTAGCGGGCGCAGACGGTGATTTTTTTTTTTTTTTTTTTTTTTGTAAGCGGGGAAGTAACTCCGAGGGAGACGAAGCCGGTCTCCATGGCGGCAGTGAGAGGCAGGCGGGACACGGGCAGGTAAGCACGGCAAGGTGGGTGGCTGATGTCAGTCAACAGGCCATGACAGCACTTGTTTGTCACCCCCGCTGGCCCACGCTCCCGGGGAGGGGGGGGGGGGGGGGGGAGGATGGAAAGGGGGCGGGGTGGGAGGGGAGGGGGGTTGGGCGGGGGAGTTGAGACATGTAAGCAGAGGTAGGAAAGAAAGAATAGAACAGCACTTTTTTGTACTCGTCGAAAAGCTAAGTGGTGAACTCTCTCTCTCTCTCTCTCTCTCTCTCTCTCTCTCTCTGTGCGTGTGTATGAGGTGTGTGTGTGGTGTGTGTGTGTGTGTGTGTGTGTGTGTGTGTGTGTGTGTGAGAGAGAGAGAGAGAGAGAGAGAGAGAGAGAGAGAGAGAGAGAGTGTGTGTTGTGTGTGTATGTGAGTGATTTTTGTTTTTAAAAGATTTAGCTATTTCTATGTCCATACACACGATCTCTCTCTCTCTCTCTCTCTCTCTCTCTCTCTCTCTCTCTCTCTCTCTCTCTGCCCACACAGTAAAGTCGGGTCTAATTTTCCAGCCCAGAAATAATTAAGTACAACCAACTTTCTCTGTGTCTGTCCGTCTGCCCGTCTCTCTGTCTCTCTCTCTCTCTCTCTCCTCTCTCTCTCTCTCTCTCTCTCTCTCTCTCTCTCTGTGTGTGGTGTGTGTGTGTGTGTGTGTGAAAGTCGGGTCAAAAATCTCCGATAATGAGTGGGTACTACCACGTTTTCCTGTCGCCCATTCATTTATTCATTTGGTCGGTTTCTTTCTTTCATTTTTTCTCTTCCTTTTTTTCATCCGTCTTTTTTTTTTTTTTTTTTTCATAACAAATGTGTTTCTACGATGACTTCGGTGCAGGTGAAACCTTGCTGAGGCTGTCTTGGTAGTGATATGTTCTTTACTGCTTGCTGAGGTGTTTCTTTTCTTTCGAGGTGATTTTTTTAACGAACGTATTCACGCAGTGGAGGAGAAGGGGAAGTGTGGGGGAGGGGGGGGGGGGCGGCTGTGGACAAACAGGGATTTTTGTTTTTTCCTTTTCTTTAAACCAGACCTAGCATATTTTGCAGTACGAGTATACTCTTGATGGGAAATGTCTCGTCTCTTAACCTTAGCAGAAACCTCTCTATCTCAAACACTAAGATCAAAGTGTACTAAGAATGCGTGCTGAGCACTCTTCTCTACGGAAGCGAAGCATGGACCCTGTACTCTCAGCCAGAACGCAGACTGAACGTCTCCCACCTACGCTGCCTCAGAAGACTCCTGGACATCACTTGGGAGGACCGCATCACCAACAATGACGTCCTGGCCCGGGCGGGGATGCTTAGCATGTTCGCCATGGTGACACAGAGACGCCTGCGCTGGCTTGGCCACGTCAGCGGCATGGACGACGGTCGCATTTTAAAGGACATGCTGTACGGCGAGCTGGCTACAGGCTCCATACCCACAGGACGGCCGCCCTAAGCGACAAAGATGTATGCAAGCGCCACCTGAGGACAGGTAGCCTCGACCCAGCAGACTGGAAACAGCAGCTTCAGACCGGGTCAGCTGGCGGTCCATCATCATCAAGGCTGGCATCAAACAAGCAGAGCAGAAAGAGAGACCCAGTGGAAGAATAGAGCCGCCGCAGACAGCAAAGAAATGCGTCGGCACTAACAGACACTCATGACCGAGACTTCACCAGCAGCAACTGCGACAGAGTCTGCCGCTCAAGGATCGGGCTCTTCAAGCACAGTAGGCGCTGCAACTCCACGACTTTAATCCAAGGCGCAACACCATTGCCTCTCGAGACAGACGGATGCCATTTTAACCTTAGCAGAAACATTTCTCTGTCTCATTCATTTGATGGTCCGGTGGTGTACCTCTTTTTGTGTTCCCTTTCTGTTCGTGTTCTTGGGTTTGTTTTGTTTTTGTAATCTGTTTGCCCTGCCTGAAGAAGACAGCAGGTCAAAACATGTTGTGTGTGTCGGCGACAAAACAAAAACAAACACGGCTGAACAGCCACGTGGGAAAGGACGCAGCACCTGCGCGCTCGAGCCATGCCTCAAATCAAAACTTGTGTTCCGTCTTGGCCACTCTTTTGACTCGTGTCCGGACGGGGGTTTTCCGGCTTCAGCATTTGAAGCGTTCTGAAAACAGGGACTTGAAAAGGTCATCACTTGCAGGCACTACATCAGGTGAAGGTCGACAGCCCTGCCGACCGATACTGAAAATGTCATCACTTGCAGGCACTGCATCAGGTGAGGGTCGACAGCCCTGCCGACCGATACTGAAAAGGTCATCACTTGCAGGCACTGCATCAGGTGAAGATCGACAGCCCTGCCGACCGATACTGAAAAGGTCATCACTTGCAGGCACTGCATCAGGTGAGGGTCTACAGCCCTGCCGACCGTTACTGAAGTGATCCGGGACGGGAAAAGAAGGCGCTGCAACTCCACAACTGACTAATCCACGACGCAACACCATTGTCTCTCTAGACAGACGGACGCCAAGGCGATTAAGTATCTTCTGATTAACAGAAATGTCAGTATGCATGTGAGCGTCGGATGCAGACGGAAGATCTAGAGTTTTAAATAAAAAAAAAATCCAATCGTCAGAGAACAGATGCTTTAGACGGGACCTCGGCATCTCCTGCGCTGAACACCAGACAACAGACCATGAAAGACGGCACGCCAAGGCACGGCAGCAGACACGCCCTCTTGCGCGGTGCGGGTACTTGTCTTGCTATGACGCCCTCCATGTCTGAAGACCAGTCTGAGGATCACAGTGGAAGGACGGACTTCCGGAATCCGACTGAAGACTAAAATAGTAACCTCGTCTGATCGGTGGGAAGAACGGTCGGAATACTTACTCTCATTGACCAGCATGTCACACATCCTTTTCTGAATATGGTTTTCCCGTTTGATAACAAAATTCCATTGAAGCGCCTCGTTGCCACACACACACACACACACACACACACACACACACCCAGATGTATACGCATACACTCACATCATACACACACACACACATGCGCTCGCACACACACACGGGCCCGTGCCCACTCACCCATACACACACATGTGTACACTCACCACACACACATATAATGGTAGTAAAAGCACAACCAATATAAGGTAGGTACTCAAGGTCTGACCAGTGCGTTGGACTAACGCGTTTGACAGACATCTGAGTCGTAGCCAGGAGAACCCTCTTCTTAAATTCTCTCATCTTAGTCATAAATTCATTTATCCATCAGCTTTAAATCATGCGCAGTGTGGTCTCAAAAGTTAGCGGATGTGGCGCAGCGTATATGGATTACTCCGCACGCAGTGACACCTCCTTGATGAAACTGAAACTGAAATCGAAATTGGCAAACAGAATGGAGATACGAAGCTTTGGTTCCTTCCAACAAGTTCTTGGCATTGCAGCAACCAAAAACCTTTGTAATTTCACTGATCGTATCCTAATAAGATGATGGTAAACTACGCCTAGCATTTCGTTAGAACACAGCCCAAAAGAGAACACTCTGCACTGCCATGATCGGCTGAAGCAGCGTTGGGTCTATAATTTGCAGGACACCTCCAAACGGGCTCCCCATCTGACATAGACGACTGCTGAATCGCGGAACCAGCGTGAGTGACGGCAAAACCGCGTCTGTCCAGCTGGTCTCCTAGCTCCGTGAACTTGCCAGTACGGGCGACTTCGGCCCGAAGTCTTCACGGGCATACACAGAGAGGAGATAGGAGCCGGGGTCACCGTAAAGACAAAGGTAGAGCCATAGAGGCTTCACGAGACGAATGGTTCACACACACACGCGCGCGCGCGCGCGCGCGTGCGCCTGTGTGATTCCAGTCCTGCCATTAGCGTCCACGGCATACTGAGCTCTGAGGAAGAGCTAGAAAGAGCTCTGAGCTCTGAGTGAGAGCCAGAGCCAAAGAATCCCACGAACACAAATGCCAGCGATGAGACTCGAACCAACGACTTTTTCTCCCCCAGCCCGCGACATTAACTACTATTCCACCGTGGCTGGTTGGCAATCTTATTCTTCCGGATTGTACAGTATCAAACTGATGTAAAACTTATCGAATGTATGATGTAACTTATCGAATGTATGAATGTATTATGTAATCCATCAAACTGATTATCACTTTTGAGTGCTGCAAACGAAAAGATTTCCAAAGGTGTCAGTGTTTGCGCCTTCTTTTTGTTTGTTTGTTTCTATTAAATGTAAGAGCAAGCGATGGCTTATGATGACACGAAACATATTCATCCTTCTTAGTAGCAATGGAAATTACAGTTGCCCTTGGTGACAAGCAACTAACTCTACGATGCCAAAAGAGATTACGAGAGAGACAGCGAGCGGTGAGAGAAGCGGGAACAGAGAGAGAGAGAGAGAGAGAGAGAGAGAGAGATGGGGAAAGGGATATCTCCTCCCTTTTGTTTGGGTAAAGAAATCTTGTGGAGATCCTCATTCTGCAAATTGCTATCGAAACTTTGGGTCAGCAATTTTTAGAACAGATTCCACCTTTTTTCCCCCCAATTTTTATTTTCTCTTCCCACCTTGTTTTCTTGTTCTTCCAGGCCCCTCATCCCAATCTCATTATTCGCGGTTCCGCTGAACTTGGTAACATTTCCAACAAAGTTAATTCGATTTAAAAGGGACGAACTGCATGCAGGCAAACCCCAAGAAAATGAAACACGTCCGCCGTGTAACGAGATCCAATCTACCTCCCTGACAAATCCCATCCAACGCTTGTCAGGGCGGGGCCCAAATTGTCACCAAAAGAGCTTCAATTCTATTAAAGACCGCTTCGGCCCCTGGTTTTCAAACATCATCAATCTTTCACCGGCCAGAGTCGCCGTCAGAAGTTCTGATGACTCTTCCCCAGCCGGGCAACTTTTGCGCACGTCACACTTCTTCTTTTGCACGCGTGACACTTCCTCTTTTGCGCACGTCCCCTCCTGCCACCACCGTCCAATCACTCCCCGAGTCTATCTTGTCACTCGGGCCGAAATACCGACTGAAGCGTTCAAACAAAGCAGATTACTGGCCTGCCTGTCCCCAAGCAACCATAAAACCCAACGTCAGTCCACAAAAACAAACGGAGGTGGGGAGAAATAATCAGGCACCAATCTCGGTTCAAACTCCTCGCTGACACCTCTGCGGCCATTTTGGAGCAGCAATTCCCAAGACGGTGGAGCGGCGGCTGTTGAGGGGCCGCTAGGTGGCATGCTTGTCGTTGTTTACACGCTAGATGGCCCCGGCACGTGCTGCCCAAATTAGGTTTGCTCGCGCCCGTCACCTCGTCGTGCGAGAGCCGCCCCGTGTCTTCATCGATCGGCAGGTCCGGGGTCCCCCTCTGTGATTTCTAAACAGTTTATAAATTCCCCTCAATCCAATTGTTGCTCCGACGTCGGCATCAAAGTGTAATTGATGAAGGCTCCAAGGTGTGGAACTTAATAAACTTTCCTCTTTTATCCGATTTGTGCTTTTTAATATTTCATCGCTGGCTGGGCATTAGGGAGGCAGAGGGGTCCCCACGGAAAACGTGTGAAGATGACCCGCTTGCCGGCCTTCCGGTACCAGTCCTGCAGTGTACCCTAGTCAGTTCCGTCCCTGGCAGTTTGTGTGTTCGGATTTGGGTTGCGGTCATAGTGGTGATTTAAGTAGGCTGCGTCAGTTGTTGGTGATATTGAAAGTTGTAGCATATGTTTGTTTTACCACGAAACCTTAAAAGCCGAATATGTTGTCCTGTTCATTTTCTTCATACTGATCCAGTGGGAGCAATCAAGAGCTTGCACCTTAAGTGGTACCCATGAGCTCGTGAAGCAGTCTTTGTCTTACTCTTTGCTGTGCTCAGAACCTCCATGGAGAGGATCATTTCTATTATGTTTCTGTTTAAATTATAGAATGGTTTATTTACTATTTGATTGCACACGGTCCACATTAGCACAGCAGACGCACTTGAAAAATCGTTTCCGTTCAAATAAAGGGCGATCATCCACCATGTCATTAGAAAGAACGGCAAACTCACTGGCACGCATTCTGTGGGGGGAAAAAAACGATTGTTCCTGGCGAGGGTCTGTACAGTATATCAGTTGGTGTAGTGGAAAGAATTCGTCACACTCTACACAGGGCGGATAAAGAACAAATAAGTTTTACCTTGAGCGAGTTCGTGAAATTCTCGGGGATTTTTTTGTTTGTTTGTTTGCTTTTTTGTTTTTTGTTAGAGTAAACAAACTTCTTAGTGGTTTTTAAGTGGGGCTTACGGGAAATAGAGTTCAGCTGACAGCAGTTTGGGTTTTGTATAGGCTATGTCCTGGACAAATGTGGTGTCAAAACCGCGAGGGGGGTGGGGTTAATTTAAAATGATGTAATCGCATATACATAGTACCTCTGTCGCAATGATGAGAACGTGGAGTTAGAAACGAAGGGACATCAAACGGCAGCAAAACTATCTTGTGACAGTCAAACAAAAAAATTTTAATCTGGATTGGACTTTGACGTTGAATCGCGGCAAGCCGGAAGGATTATGTTTTTCTATGAAGTTGACAAATGTAGAGTCGGAGACGAGAGAGAGAGAGAGAGAGAGAGAGAGAGAGAGAGAGAGTACACAGAAATTTAGTCTCCGGGGAAAAGTCGCATCAATTTCAGTGATGTGTTCTTTCCACACGTTTGATCACCTCTGCAGGGAACAGAAAGCGGATATGTAAACAGGAACTACGGGTAAAAAGTAGGCGAGGAGGAAAGAAAAACAGGGCGGTAGACAACAAAAGAAAGACCTTGAATCCCGTAGCGTCCCGGACAGTTCTGATGTGGGGCCCTCCCTGGCTGGTCCCCCCCTGCAGCAGTGGAGGTGGCTGTCTGGCTGCACTGGCAGGGCTGTCAGGACAGCTCTCGTCAACCACACACCCAGCACCGGCAGCACCACGACCGCCCAGCTGGAAATTCTGTTAGCAGTCAGCCCCGGTCTGTGCGGGGTGAAAACGCTCGGAAAACGAAATGGAAAGCAGAAACTTCGTGTGTTTCCCTCGGGCAGGAATGTCGATGGTCCAGAGGACTCCTGCAGGCTGTGAGAACTCTTCCATGGGTCCGGGGACCTTCTTCCACAGTGGAGTGCCCCTTCCCTCTCCCCCCTCCCTACCCCCGACCCTTCGACCAGTAGGTTCTGATCAATGGGACAGCGCTGGAGAAAAATAGGCTGGAGCATGCCGCAGAATCATTGAAGAGGAACTTTCGTGAATACATGGTGCAAAGAATACCGGGTTTTTTTGTTGTTGTTTTTTTGTTTTTTATTTAATTAGGAAATTTTCATTGGGATACATGAAAATAAGTTCCAAAACAATTCAGGCAAGAGGAGAGAGGGATATGGGGAGGGAGACAGACAGGCAGACAGAGACAGAGAGAGAGAGAGAGAGAGAGAGAGAGAGAGATCAGAGGATATACGGGTGATGCGAAACATGATGCCAAAGTCTCGGGGTTTCCTTTCTCAGATTTAGGACTATCCTCTGCACCAGAATTCCTGCTGACCCGATAATGACCTTGGACTCTGACAACTTTCCATGAGCGGGCGGTAGATAGGCCCATAGTGCTTCTGTCTGCTCTTGTGAAGTTGTCAGGCTCTAAGACCACTGTGGGCCCAGTTCTTCTGTAGAGAGGAGGTAGCAATTATCCCTGCTGGGACGTTGCTGAAGCTATCCTTCCGATGATCTTTCAGTCTTTCCAGAGAGGAGATAGCAGGTATACATGCCGGAATGTTGTTGAAGCCATCCCTCATGACTATCACTTGGTCTTCCTTGGAGAAGAGAGAGCAGGTCTCGATACTGGGACGTTGATGAAGATGCACCTCACGATGATCACTGATCTGCCCTGGTGAAGAGACAGTAGGTATCCATACATGAGACGTTGCTGAGACCATACCTCACGATGATCACTTGGTCATCCACAGAAAGAAAATCACAAGTATCCATGTCGGGGCACTGCTGATCTCATGATGATTAGTCAGTCTGCCATAAAGAGAAGATAGTCAGTGTCCGAGCTGAAATGTTGCTGAAACCATTCCTCACAATGATCACTTGGTCTGCCTCAGAGAGGAGATTGCATATATCCAAACAGAATAGTTCTGAAAACATCCATGTCAATGGTGACTTGCTCGTCAATGGAGAAGAGATGGCAGGTATCCATGTTGGGATGTTGCTGAATCTGCCCTTCACGATGCTCACGTGGTCTTCTCTGGAGAAGATATAGCAGGCATCCATGCATGGTTGCCACTGAAACTATCCATCATGATAATCACTTGAATTTTCATGAAGAGGGAGAATAGGTATCCATGTTGGGATGTTCCTAAAGCCGTGTTTGTCCCTACTAATCTTTCTCCTTCTTCACAGCTAGCTGCAAAGTGAGGCGACTGCAGGCAGGGATCTAAACAAACAGTAGAAATCAATTGTAATGACTCCACCAAACAACGTGCACAACGAATCACAAGACAAACCACGACGCGTTTTGACCTCTAAGGTCTTGTTCAGGCAAGATAAACAACGCTGAGGACAAACGAATATGAAGAACGAGCAATCACTTATCTTTGTCAAATGAAACATTCAACGCCCATCTTGTACCGAATTCGACAAAGAAAAGTGATTGCTCGTTCTCCATTTTCATCGTCCTGAATGTTGTTTATCTCGCCTGGAGAAGACCGAGAGGTCGAAACGCGTTGCGTTTTGTCTTATGATTCGTTTGTCCACGTTGTTACTTTTTAAAATGTCCTACTTTTTAAAATGTCCTTCTCCACAGGTGATCCAGGTTGCTTGATATACTTAGAAAACATTTCCATGAAAAAAAAGTCCTGCAGTCCGTAGCGTGCCGGACAGTTCTGATGTGGGGCCCTCCCTGGCTGGTGCCCCCCTGCAGCAGTGGAGGTGGCTGTCTGGCTGCACTGGCAGGGCTGTCAGGACAGCTCTCGTCAACCACACACCCAGCACCGGCAGCACCACGACCGCCCAGCTGGAAATTCTGTTAGCAGTCAGCCCCCGGTCTGTGCGGGATGATGTGGAAAAATAAGTGTTTGAAGTCACCAGTAATTTGTAAGTTGTGGTCAAACAGCTTTTTTTTTCCTTCTTGTATGTTATTCTTCTTCTTCAGCAATGTGATAGTCTACAGATTTGACGCCCCGAGCAAAATGTAAATGCAAAACAAACAGCCCATTCACAGTTGTTGTTTTTTGAGCCAGACAGGGATAAAAATTGAGCACGTGAGCGTGTGGACGCTCTCTCTCTCTCTCTCTCTCTCTCTCTCTCTCTCTCTCTCTCTCTCTCTCTCTCTCACACACACACACACACACACACACACACACACACACACACACACAGAGTCTGGCAGGAGATTTCAGCAAAATAAGAAAACCAGGGGGCCGGATAGTCAGTTGGTAGAGCGCCGGACTCGTGATCCTGGGGTTGCGGGTTCGAATTTCGGTATAGGGGGATTTTTCCCTCGGAGTTAACATTGGTTCTGACTCCATTCCCCATATAGTCCTTCGAATGAACGCACGCATAACATCTTGCACACACGTAAAATCCCATCACCAACTTTCGGAAGAGAAGGCCAGTTTGGCCGTTGGTATGGATGACACGTGACACATAGCATCCACCTTCCCGAAGATGGAGTATGGCTGCCTTAATGGCGGGATAAAAAAGGGTCATACACACAAAACTCCACTGCCTGGCTATACAGGGAGTGTCCGCAGGAGTATCAGCCTGCGTACGCAGAAAGAAAGAAAAAAAAGAAAACCATAACCTCTGCCATGGAAAAAAATGAAGAGTATGGACATCTTTCTACAATTTTCTTCTTCATTCCAGTAACAACCTTAGTTTCCAGTACTGAAGAGCCACCGACTGGATCAAGTGATGCAGCATGTGATTCCGGGCGATGGGAAGTCGCTACTCCGTATCCTCAGTGGTTTGTCTCCCTTCGACACAATCTGGATCGTTTAAACTGGGAGAATAGCCAGGCATAACACATAGCGCTCAGAGACTTCAGTGACCCCACAAACGTTGGCTCTGTGTCATCAGTAAAGGCACTGATATTCTCGATTTTTCATGAAATTGTGAACATGTCTTTATTTGTTTACAGTCAAGCAGGCGGGCATTGGGGTTTTTTGGTTAGGATGCGTTTGCTTCAAGAGATCAGTCATAATGACAATAGCGTATTTCTTACCGGCATTTGCTTTTATGGAATATTTAGGGAGGCAGGGATGAGAGAGAGAGAGAGAGAGAGAAAGAGAGAGAGAGAGAGAGAGAGAGAGAGAGAGAGAATTTATGTTCTCTAACGTTATGTGCATTACACCCTTCTTCTTAAACCCATGCTCACGTGCGCACCGCATTCGCTCGCTACTTCGTGCACATGATTTGCATCAGAGATAGAGGCGTACAGACAGGCCTGGGGTGGTGCCATAAGCTGGTGTCTACTGAGTCCAGTGGTTGGCATGCTACCAGACTACAGAAGAAAAACCCGTGTGTATATGTGTGTGTGTGTGTGTGTGTGTGTGTGTGTGTGTGTGTGTGTGTGTGTGTGTGTCTGTGTGTTTGTGAAATATGTTAAAAAGAATTTTTGTAACCAGTACAAAAAAAAGGTTCGAAATTTCTTCAATTTTTGCCTTTTTTAATGCTTTTAATATACCACGAGCTAATGTTGACATACGAATAAAAAGGGGGGCTCTTCCCTTCTTGCTTTTATAAAACGTGAGTTATACCATGAGCTGATGTTGACATACAAATAAAAAGGGGGGTTCTTCCCTTCTTGCTTTTAGAAAACGCGAGTTGTTTTTCGTGTTCTTTTTCTATTATTAATTTTAGGACAATAAAGGCCTGTGTATGTGTCAGGGCTGACCTCTTGAGCCAGAAACAGGTTCATTCCAGAATATTCCGTCTGACCGTCATCGTAAAAGGATAGATGTAATGCAAGCACAGACCAAGAGCACCCCTACCTTTCCTCAGTTTATGACAATGGCAACCACCACGTCAACGGTCAACGGCTTTCATGGCTTCGTTCACTTGAGAGACGCCGTCCTGACGATTGAAACCTCTCTGGATTCTGAACTGAACGGACATGCGCGACGGCCTGTTGGCTAAAGCGTTAAAGACGTTCTTAAATTGGAATCCAGACTACCATGCAAAGGGTACTGTGTAAAGCTTATTTCCCTCAGATTTTCCATGTCCTGTAGAGGCCACAGGCACGCATGTGAGGTAATCACGTTCATGGGAGGTAATCACGTTATCATAGAAAATTGTTATTAGCATAATATATGATTTTCTGCGGCGTAATGGAAACCGGCCGTTATCTCTGCTCTGTGGGAAACAGATGTCCAAAAATAGCAGCTTACACTAATCGTGACACTCGACGGGTGTCGCCCAGCAAATTGACGTAGTTGGAACAAGAATAGAGGTCGGGGGAAAGCAGACAAATAGTGACAGATTCTGCGGGATTTGCAGACAGTCACCACGGTACGTTTTTAACATCCAGTCCTCGCCCTTTGCAGGGTCTGCAGCACTTGGCATACGGAGAAAAATGCAAAGAAACACGTCAAAAAAAGAAGCGCAAAGAAGCGCTTCTTTGTTACAGAGTACGAAACGCACGAGTGAATGTTCGTCAAACCTGTCCTTTTCAGATGCCTTAGCAGAGCAGATGGAAATCGGGTGGGAAGGTACCAGGGAACAGCGAGTCAGATAGACTACACAAGCAAATAAAGTAATAAACAATCTAGTTATACACTTTACAAGCAGATAACGCGATAAACGATCTAGTTATGTAATAAACAGAATTTTGAAACCACTTGTAATGCACAGGAAAACATAGTAACAACCAACGCAATAAACAATCTAGTTATGTAATGAACAGAATTTTGAAATCACTTGTAATACACAAGAAAATTCAGTTGGTGTGGTAGCAATGGGGAGTACGGAGAGACATTACATATGCAGGGGGAAGTTAAGTGCATTTTGAAAGGGCGAAGAATGGGTTAATCGCCACTACTGTATATAAGTGCATAGGTGTTTATAAAGTTATATGTTTCATGTGATACAAGTTCAAGTTACAGGTGTTGATATTTCTTATAGTTTATTCTAGCCAGTAACTTGACCACATGGGAACTCATTCAGATCTAACTTATATTATCTCCCCTGGCGGGATGCGGTAAGGCCGGTACAATTGGCTTTTCCCAATAGGCTATACGATAGTGAATCAAGATGTGTGTGTGTGTGTGTGTGTGTGTGTGTGTGTGTGTGTGTGTGTGTGTTGCGTGCGTGCGTGCGTGCGTGCGTGCATGAGGCTGATGACCACAATGCATTTTATCTTTCTAGAGTAGAACCGATTACTAGCAGTTTTCCTTTCATTCTTCAGAGCCGTGTACATTATCTCTCTCTCTCTCTCCATTTTCTTGAATTTCTGTTCGTCTTCCCCACTTGGTCAGTGCCCCTCTTTCCTAGCTGCATCCTGACGATTCATCTATCGCTTCTGCTTTCATTTCCTGCCTCTCTCCTTGCATACTTCCTGCTGCCAATCTTTCTATAATGCCTATCCCTCTTCTTGTATTGCTGCCTGGCTCTCTTCCTATATTGCACCATACCTCTCTCTGTATTGCTGCCTGCCTCTTTCTATATTGCAGCATACCTCTCTCTCTGTATTGCTGCCTACCTCTTTCTATATTGCAGCATACCTCTCTCTCTGTATTGCTGCCTACCTCTTTCTATATTGCAGCATACCTCTCCCTCTGTATTGCTGCCTACCTCTCTTCCTATATTGCAGTATACCTCTCCCTCTGTATTGCTGCCTGCCTCTCTTCCTATATTGCAGCATACTCTCTCTCTGTATTGTGCCTACATCTTTTCCTATATTGCAGCATACCTCTCTCTCTCTGTATTGCTGCCTACCTCTCTTCCTATATTGCTGCCACACCTCTCTCTGTATTGCTGCCTACCTCTTTCTATATTGCAGCATACCTCTCTCTCTGTATTGCTGCCTGCCTTTTTCTATATTGCAGCATACCTCTCTCTGTATTGTACCTACCTCTTCCAATATTGCAGCATACCTTCTCTCTGTATTGCTGCCTGCCTCTTCCAATATTGCAGCATACCTCTCTCTGTATTGTACCTACCTCTTCCAATATTGCAGCACACCTCTCTCTGTATTGCTGCCTACCTCTTCCTATATTGCAGCATACCTCTCCCTCTGTATTGCTGCCTACCTCTGTCTATATTGCAGCATACCTCTCCCTCTGTATTGCTGCCTACCTCTTTCTATATTGCAGCATACCTCTCCCTCTGTATTGCTGCCTGCCTCTTTCTATATTGCAGCATACTCTCCCTCTGTATTGCTGCCTACCTCTCTTCCTATGCTGCAGCATACCTCTCTCTGTATTGCTGCCTACCTCTTCCTATTTGCAGCATACCTCTCTCTGTATTGCTGCCTACCTTTCCTATACTGCAGCATACCTCTCTCTGTATTGCTGCCTGCCTCTTTCTATATTGCAGCATACCTCTCCCTCTGTATTGCTGCCTACCTCTCTTCCTATACTGCAGCATACCTCTTCCTCTGTATTGCTGCCTACCTCTCTTCCTATACTGCAGCATACCTCTCCCCCTGTATTGCTGCCTACCTCTCTTCCTATATTGCAGCATACCTCTCTCTGTATTGCTGCCTACCTCTTCCTATATTGCAGCATACCTCTCCCTCTGTATTGCTGCCTGCCTCTTCCTATATTGCAGCATACCTCTCCCTCTGTATTGCTGCCTACCTCTCTTCCTATACTGCAGCATACCTCTCTCTCTGTATTGCTGCCTACCTCTTCCTATATTGCAGCATACCTCCCTCTGTATTGATGCCTACATCTCTTCCTATATTGCAGCATACCTCTCTCTGTATTGCTGCCTACCTCTCTTCCTATATTGTAGCATACCTCTGTATTGCTGCCTACCTCTCTTCCTATATTGCAGCATACCTCTCTCTGTATTGCTGCCTGCCTCTTCCTATATTGCAGCATACCTCTCTCTCTGTATTGCTGCCTACCTCTCTTCCTATATTGCAGCATACCTCTCTCTGTATTGCTGCCTGTCTCTCTTACTGTATACTATCTGCTGCTCTTTCTGCCCGACTCGTCCCTGTTGCTGCCTCTCTGTCTCCTTATTCCAATATTGCATCTGTCCTTCTTCATGGTCAGTCTTGAATTCAGACCCAGGGCTGCTATTACATTTTACTTGGTATACAACTGGAGGCAGAGGGAAAACTACAGTTACAGACAGTTCTTCCGATTGTTCTTAACGCATTCTTTCTTGCCATCGTCAAATATTGCTTGAACACCTGAAAAATGTTCTTTCTTTGCCTCTCAGTTTCCAAATTTTAAAAAGTGTGGGCGTTTGTTCTGCCAGACAATACAGACAAACAGAATACAGGATTAAACACAATGCATTTCGACCTCTTGGGTCTTCTTCAGGCAAAAACACATTTAGGATAATGAAAACGAAGAACGAGCAACCACTTTTCTCATATCCGGCGCAAAATGCCAGTACAGTTTAAATTTGCTTCATTTTTCACCCTCAGTCACCTCGTTTTGAAGCCAACGTTCGTTTCCAAAAGAAAAAAAAAAAGAGATAAGATCATAAATGAATCTCGGTCAAATGCAAGTTACACCAGCACTAGCACAATACCGTTTTTGTCCCATTCCCTCACACACACACTCCGTGGACAAAATTTCCCAACTTCGAGGAGCTGCAGCTTCTGTGTCAATTATCAAACCCTTCCGTCGTGGCTCTTCAGGAAACTCAAATTCAAAGCCAGACGACCTTCACTCTTTCTGGCTTTAATATTCTTTAAAAACCCTGCACAACCATCCCGTTGGGATTTCGGGCGGTGTTGCCCTTCTCATACACAAAATTTTGCTGTATAGTCCTTTTCGCTCTGTCCACCCCCCTTTTCAGGCTGTAGTGCGAGAGTCACTCTCCACAAGACTGTGACAATTGTTCCCTTTATCTTCCACCTTCTGCCCCGGTTTGTCTTTCAGGCCCTTGTCAGTCTGATAGAACTTCCTCGACCTTTTTTGCTGTTAAGGGTTGGGTGACTTTAACGGTCACAATCCTCTTTGGGGTAGTGTCGTACGTCATCCAGAGGTTCTGCTAATTGAGGATGTCCTTTGGGATTTGGATTTGTGTTGTCTGAACGACGGATCTGCAACTTCCCTCACTCTTCCACCGGTTCACTTTGTGTTTTTAGATTTGTCGATTTGTGACCCTCGCTGGTCCTGGACCTATGAGTGGTCTGTCCATGACGATCTTCAGGGAAGTGACCATTTCCCTGTCCTTCTAAACAACCCGTTAAAACTGAACACGTCTCTGTCTCGCAACATCTAAATTATAAAAGAAAGCAAAACTGGGATCTATTTTGCAGCCACTATTTCTAAGGAATTCCGGGACACTGATTTTCTTCAGAGTCCGGACCCAGCAGAATCTCTGACTAACACTGTGATCAAATGTGCTAAAGCCTGTATTCCAATGTCTTCCGACAAACCCCAGATGCCAAAAACACCTGGTTCGATTCAGACTGCCAACAAATTTCAAAAGTTCGAAAAAGGGCTCAGCGTCGGGATACCAACGACCTTCGGGTCCCAACGCTCGACCCCATCAGAAACTCCATGCCAAATGAGACATTTTTAAATCGGGTAAACGTCAGTCCTGGAGAAGCTTCTGCTCCAGGCTGACATCGAAAATTTCCCAAGAAAAAAGTGGGGAAAACATCATTAAGTAAATCAAAGGGAAGAACCCTGTCCCACTGTGAACGATCTCAAGTTTGCGGGCTCTTTAATAACGGGAAGAAAGCAGTTGCTAATCTGCTGGCTTAAACCCATTGAAAGAATTCCCCTCTTCTAACAAATCAGCCATTTTTGGGTCAAAAACAAAGCCCTTAAAGAAAAATCACCCGCAACTTTTCGTAGACAACATGGAAGACTACAATCTTCCTTTCACGTTAAACGACTGAAATCTGCCTTATCTCTTGCAGCGATTCCTCCCCGGGTTTATAGATGAAATCCATTATCAACTGTTGAAACATCTTCTGCAAGAAGGCTGGGAAAATACTGCTACAGGATACAACTGTGTGGACATGGTTTCTTTCCACCGTCTTGGCGAAAAGCTCTCATTGCTCCCATCCCCAAACCTGGAAAAGATCTTTCTAACCCATCAACTACCGTCCCATGCTTTGACCCGCTGTGTCTGTAAATTGATGGAGAAATGGTCAATGCTAGGCTCATGTGGAAACTGGGAAACCGATGGCCTTTTGGCGAAAGAACAGTTGTGGTTTCGCAAACATCGGACTATAGTTGACCATTTGGGTTCGTCGGAATCTACACTTCGTAACCCTTTCTGAACATACAGCATGCAGTGGCAATTTTCTTTGACTTGGAGAAGGGCCTACGATACCACCTGGGGAAATCGGGGATACTTCATGATCTCCATGACTGGGTTTTCGAGGTCACTTCGCTTTTCATACAAAATTTTTTGGCAGAAAAGACGTTTCAGGTCCAGGTTGGCACCACTCTTTTCCCGGGGTTCACGAGCATGGTTGGGGTTTTTCCACAGGGGAGCATACTGTCTCCTGCCCTCTTTAGCATCAAGATCAACAACATTGTGAAATCAGTTCAGCAAGGTCAGACTGCTCATTGTTGTGGATGTTTTGCTGTCTACGCAATGGGAAGCTGTACCCGAGCGTCCAGCCAGGCTCCAGCTTGCGTGGTTTAAAAACATCAGTGGGCGGATGAAAACGGTTCACCTTTTCCCTACAAAGACGCAGTGTATTCACTTCCATAATTTCCGCAGTTTTTTCCAGATCCTGAAAATTTAAGTAGGGAAATCTCCCATTCCAGCTGTCAAAGAAGCCAAATTTCTAGGAGTGATTTTGACCAGAAACTGAACTTTCTCCAGCCACATCAGAAACCTCAAAAAACTGTTGCCCGAAAGCACTGAAATTCTGCGGGTCGTTAGCGCACACCGATGGGGCGTGATAAGAAAACTTTGTGCACCTCTTCAGAGCCCTGGTCCGTTCCAAACTGGACTACGGGGTTTTTGCCGTGTACGACTCTGCAAGATCGTCTTACCTCAAACTCTTGGACCCTATCCACCCTCAAGGGCTTCGTCTCTGTTTGGAGCGTTCCGCACCACCCTGTGTACAGCCTGTACGCAGAGGCGGGTGAACCTTCACTGTCCAACCGCAGGCTGAAACTGTCTTTGAATTATTATATCCGACTGTTCTCGGATCCAGAAAACCCCCTATGACTGTGTCTTGACCCCCCGTTCCAAAGCAAAATTTGAAAACTACCCTAAATGTTTTTCCGCCGTTTGGTCTTGTATGCGGCCTCACGGGGCGGAATGTAGGTCTAGACCTAGGAGTTGTGTCTGATTTTTCCAAGTTTCCGTATCAGCCTCCGTGGACCTTTTTCACACCAAAATTCGTTTTGGTCTTGCAGCTTTTGCAAAGAGTCTACCAGCTCTCTGGCGTACAAGGCATTGTATGCTTGACCCCCTGTTCCAAATTCCCATCCTAACAAAAGTTTTCACTGACGGTTCCAAGTCTGAAGATGGAGTGGCCTGTGCAGCCTACTGCCCCGGGGCTCCTTCTCAGTACTGTTGGAACATATACATTCAGATGCTTCTGTCTATTCGCTGAACTTATGCTCTGGTTCTGAAGATATTCTCACAATCTTCGAAGAGCGACATTCTGGTTCTGTCGGATTCGCTGTTAGCTTTGGAGGCCCATAGCTGGCCGCAACCTTCTGCTCCAGAACTCTTTACATTTGTCTGTGCATTTTTAGCACGTTGAAAGCGGCACGGTTGACAACATTTACTCTTGCATGGGGTTCCTGGTCATGTTCGGCATCGGCTGGGACGAACTGGTTGATCGTTTAGCCAAGAACGCACAAGAGAGAAAACGTCCGACATTTATATCCCTGCTCAGACGTGAAACCCAAATTACGATTATGTGAGAGACCTCTGGCAGGAGGATTGGAGAACACACAGACGAGTAACAAACTCTTTCAGATCCGTCCTAAACCTTAAAGAACTTCCTCCCATCTACGGTCGGGTGGTCGTTAAAAGAGGCCAGTAACCCCCCTGAGGTGCTGCACACGGCCATTCGTATTTTGACCCATTTCTTACTTTTAAAGAGTGACGAAGCTCCGTGGTGCATTCCATGTCATGGCCACTCACACTGAAACATGTTCTTTTAGTGTGTTGGGACTTGCACGATGTGAGACACAAACATTTTACAGCGGAGTCATGAAGTCCTTGATGTTTTTTGAGAGAGATTAACATTTTTCATCTGATTTTAAGTTTTTACGGAAGAAAGATTTTAACGACGTTTCTGGTACGTTTCTAGGACGATGTCATTTACAAGAGATGTGTGAAGGTTTTTTTTTTTTTTTTTTTTTTTGACTGGTGCAGTTGATTTTAACGTGGTGACGCCCTGATGTGGGCCCTTTGCGGTCGGCTGGGCTATAAGCAAATTATCTTCTCTTACTTATCTCACACACACAATTATTTTGATGAAAATTAGATTTTTTAAATTTTTTTTTTTTTTGGGCGGGGGGGGGGGGATAGTTTAGTTTAAAGTGAAATTAGGCTTGTTGGGCGCCACAAGCCACAGTGAAAACTAAATCTAGCTTCTTCAATCACTTTTCCACGGCTGAGCACGTACCGGGGGACAGTTGCTTTTCCTCTAGTGGGGTGGCGGGGTCTCATATTGTCGGCTTCCTTTCAGATTGCTGGCGCTGGACTGGCCACAGGTTCTGTATGGGTCTTGTGGCTAGTGCATTAGGAAAACTGGTGCATGAGCAAGACGTATCCTTGAAAATGGCGGAAGCTAGGTGGGCGATGATAGCTAGAGGGAGCTTCTTTCTCCAACGCAAAAAGAGCCGAGCTTTAAGAAAGTACGAATGAGCTGTAGGAAATATAGTCATTGGAAGAGTGTAAAACTCCTCTTTAACAGACAGGTTGAAATAAGCTATGTACGCTATCGTGATGTCTCTTCTCTTGGTTGGACTTGTTTACATTGTACACTTCTGTTGGTCGTTAAGACATTAAATAGGTGAGTGCACCAGCCCCTTCAATGAGGCGTTGTCAGATGTCCAGAGGGTTTATTGTGTCAAGGGCATGATTGTAATGAAAGGCCAGCCCCTCGGCCTCTCTCCTTCTACAGCTTTAACCCTTACCGCCTTGATTCAGGTATTTATTTACAGCTGGATGGACGGATTTTTTTTAGGACCCCCCCCCCCCCCCCGAATGGTTAGACGTTCACAACCGTTTGCTCGCAGGCCAATGCCTTATTCCCAGCATTTGACTACAGTCCATTTTTTATTTTTGTGGACGATAAAAGCTAGTTCAAGGTTGGGAAAATTATTTAGATGAAGAATAGGCACGGCATAGGGATAGGATGAAGCAAAAAATCAGACGCAAAGAGCGAGACAGAGAGAGAGAGAGAGAAATGGATAAGTGACAAACGACTGTGGGGAAACGGAATGACAGAGAGACTGATTAGGAGAGACAGACTATGCAGCCACACAACCCACACACACAGAAGGAGAGGAGTCAGAAAGAGAAGAGAAAGACAGTTAAAATGAGCTAGAAAAACACTGAGAAAGACTAGATATATTAGGGACAGACTGAGAGAGAGAGAGAAAGAGGGGAGAGAGAGAGAAAGGAAAGAGAGGGCCAACATACTGTAACCACCATAAAAAAATAAACACAGAAAAAGCAGTGCAATCTTGCATCCTTTCACAAAATTCAGTGTAATTACATTAATCTTTACTCTCCCCCCCCCCCGGCCAACACTCAAGAGATTCTCAACAGCGCAGTTTTCCATATTCACAGAGTCCTAATCAACTTTCCACAGCCTGTTGTCATGAGTTCGTCAGTGGTTAGAGGGTAAGGGGAACAAAGTGTGTGGTTACAGCATAATCACACTAACTGCTCCTCTGGGGCTGCTGTGAACTCTTTAAGTCTTACAAACACACAGAAACCGTCAGATAGAATTCCTTGTTTCATTGACAGTCAGAGGAAAATTATTATTCCATGGCGCCGAGAGAAGACAGGAGGGGGGATTTATGGTCAGTTACATAATCAGGTTTCGGACCTCGCTCAGTATTGACTTAATCTTGTTTTACCAGAACACAGGGTTTGCAGACGGATGCTGCATCTCACGGAGCCTGGTTTATTTCAGCTAAGCTTTTCTCTTTTATGCGTTTGTTCTCATGCGGCCCCGAGATCTGGAGACTATTGTTTTGTTCTTTTTTTTTTTGTCTTTTGTATGTGGCATTGAAGCAGACATGTTTGCATTCTGGAACATTTATTTGTCTGATGTGTACTGTGTGTTAAATATGCATTACTTATGATTGATTTAGTATTTGGTCTTTCGCTCTCAAGTTTCTCTTTCACTTCCTAGGCTTGTAATAAAAACATTGTAAATAGCTCCATCCTTTTCGGGTTCTTGTTTGGGGATGGGAAACATTTTTGTGTTGTGCATTATCTCCAGTAGAAGACATCACCAAAAGGACTCGTTTAATCTATTGACTGTTAGTGACAAGTGTTCTATAGAGTCTAAAGCGTCTTTGTGGTGGTATAGGCAGTTGTCGGTCAGGTTACAGGTTACCACTCACTGTCTGTGTCTGTCACAAAGGTGAGGACAATCTGCCTCAGGTGTGGCACTGAACGACACCTTCAGACAAAGTCCATAAAGGTATATCCAGTCTTCAACAATCCGCACTGGTAAAGCCCAGTAATTAAAGGATCCAGTTGCCAGGGATTTCTGCCGGTGGTCATTGAGAGCTTTCACTGTCCTGTCCCTGTCTTCTGCATAATGTACACTGGAAAATTCCTTTTTATCCGTTACTCTCTACATCTCTGCATTTTTTCCTGTCCCTATCTTCTGCATAATGTACACTGGAAAATTCCTTTTTTCTGTTACTCTCTACATCTCTGCTTTTTTTCCCCAACTTTACTTTTGTTGTTGCCCACCAGTTCTGTGTTTGCTACCCAGTGATTTAGCATGTCTTTTAGTCATGATTTGGCAATAACACAAGATTGAAAACACTGAACAAAATGCTAGCAGTCCATTTTGCAATGTTACAACTGCCCTTTTTTTCTAACATGATAGCGGTGTTAATGGGGGAAGGGGGAGGCATTACTCTGTTTTTGATTTTTTACTTTCAAAGTGAAAAATCATGCAGACCAGTCAATGCGAGTAGCACCCAGCATGCGCCTAGTCTTGTCTGTGTTCAGGACGTTCGCAATTTAAGTATTATTTAATTGGACAAGTTGTGCATTTTTTTTTTTTTTTAAATGTCACCTCTCTCATCCTCCACTCAACAGTTCCTTCATTTCTCGCACATTCATCCCTCAACTAAATCTAGCAAAGTATTTACTTAAAAACAAATTAATAAACAAATTCATGTATGTACAAATATATAAGTTGTTATAATAAAGAGTTCAGTTCAAAGTACCTATGACATTTGTCTTTATGTTCTTTGTATTTAAAGGAATGGGAGAATGAGTTGGCACAACTGACAACATGTATTTATGTTGGAATTATATAATCATGCTAGGAAAGTATTAGCAAAGAGGGTTTTTTTTTCCAAACCTTTCATTTTTAAACAAACAAGCACACACGAAAAAAAGAAAGAAAAAAGAAAGGACATATGTAGCATAAAAAATTGTTCAAGAACATGGAAGAAGTCAGACACATTAAGAGAACAAACACACAAGTACACCCCCCCCCCCCCCCCCCCCCCTAAAAAAAAGAAGAAAAAAAAGATCGCAGACACACACACAAACATACCTGAATTGTAAGCCGGATATGCATAAACTTACACACACACACACACACCCTCATACATGTACAAATGTATAACCTCAAAAACAAGGAAAATACCAAGGGGTGGCAGGGGCGAGAGGCTGAGAGAGAGAGAGAAAAAAAAATTAAGATGGGTAATTACTGCAAGAGAATGGATCATTGGATGGGTAGTTATGTTGGAAGATACTACTACTAACGTCTTCCGTTTCTCAGCTATGTAGCATTATCTAGGTTGGGGTACTCAAGTTGGGGCTATGTACACAGCAGCCAACAAACAAACAAACAAGCAAACAAAAAAAGTCACAATAAAGCTAGGAAATGATAGAGGAATAGGGAAACCAGGTTTTGTCAAATTGATCTGAATCATAGTTCAGAAAGGCTAAGTATTTTTTCCAATTTATATCTATAGGAAGAAACAAAAGTTGACTGCAGGATTCGTTGCAAAATGAAAAAATAATAAAGTTTATAAAAACCTTTTGGTGGTAGTTGAATCCATTAGTGAGAAGACTGACGTTTCAAGCCATAGGCCCGTTGTCAAAGTGAAAAGAAGAGGACAGTGCAGACAGGAAAGCCTATGTGAGAATTGGGTGAGAACATTTCATTTAATGATTAAGTTGGACCAGAATAAAGTCACTGATCACTGTTCAGGTGTATTGAGCTCACACAGACACACTGCAGTTCACACAAAGACACCAACACCACGCCCCCCCCCCCCCCCCCTTTCTTCTCCCTCCCCCCCCCCCCCCCTTCTTACAACCCCCACAAAGCCACATACACACACAGACACCACCACCACCCTGCACCACACAAAAGGAGGGGAAATAAATGGAAAATATTCACTATTTAGCCTACTGAAAGAAAAAGAAACAGAGGCTAAAGAAGGACAGAACAGAGAGATTAAGGCAAAAGGGGCCCCGGGCTCAGCTAGACGTCCGTGACTCTGAGGTTCATCCCAGCTGGCTGGTGGTGCCCAAGCGCTGATGACAAGGTTCTCCATGTGCTTTCTGTACACACGGTCTCGGGGGTTTCTGCCACACTGCTGCTCATCTCGCATGACTGAAGCTGTGATGTGACCAACCCAAAATGTTTGGCCGCTGGGTTGTTGTAGCCCAGTTTTCATCGACCTCAGGTGCTCTGAAAAGCGGTCGCCAATGAGCGGTAGGTCTCCCCAATATACAGCTTGGAGCAGAGGGTGCAGGTCAAGATGTACACTAAGTCCCTAGACTGGCAGTTTAAACTGGACCTCACAGTGAATGTGCCAGTGGGTCCCACGACTGTAGCTGAAGTGTCTATGAATGGGCACGTCTTGCATTTTTTGTCCCCACAAGGTCTGCACCCTGGTGAGGTTGACTGGGTGGCCTGCGGTCTAAGCTTGGACCTCACAAACCCTGTCACGCAGGTTCTTGTCCCTCTGAAAAGCAAACAGGGGTGGCCCTTTGGGAAAAGATTTTTTGAGGTCTGGGGCTTGTTGGAGGAGACTAAAGTTTCACGTAGGATTCGCAGACTGGTAGGTTTTGAGGATGGTATGGGATGACTACCACAGGCGATCCTCATCCTCTCCCGTTGCTTTGGTCTCAGGGGGTTCTGTGCGGCTGGTAGAGGGATGAAATGTTCTCACCCAATTCTCACATAGGCTTTCCCCGTCTACACTGTCCTCTTCTTTTCACTTTTGACAACGGGGCCCATGGCTTGAAACGTCCCGTCTTCTCACTAATGGATTCAACTACCACCCAAAAAGGGTTTTTATAAACTTTTATTATTTTTTCATTTTTATAAACTATAGCTTAAGGTTGTAAGGAAAACATGAAGGTCTGGGTGGTTATTTTGCAGTTTACATTTGTAAACATAAAACTTAGCAAACAGCAGAAAAAAGTTAAGAACTTTGTCAGTTTCCACATTTTGTTTGACTCCAAACAGAACTAACTCTTTCTCAAGAACCAGATAGCGCAGTGCGACATTTATCCATTAGCGGGTTTTTGAAGATCTCCAAAACCGCTGAAACAATATTGCAGTCGAAAAGCATATGTGTAATAGTCTGTTGTTCATGATCACAAAAGTTACATAATGTGAACAAAAATTTTGCATTGAAATAGGTATTTCTGGGTTGGGCAGCTATCTATGTAAAGTCAAATTTGGGAACCATCTAAGCTGGACGTCAGTAGAAACTTTATAACTATGAAGGAATATTTTTTCCAATTAAGATTTACAAAAAGATTATTCCTTTATCAATAGCAGCAGGAAGGCATTATTTTCATTTAAATTTTTTTGTACATATTTGTTGCCTCTTTAATGCAAAACCAGGCTTTTTGGTCTAACAGTTTATATTGGTTTGTTTTTGATAATATTAAGTTTTTGGCAATAGTTGCGAATGGCATTCATTATGCCTTCATATAAGAGAAAATTTGTTCTTATACACTTGATATTTATTTAAAAAATCATGGAAGGTCATCCAATGCCCCATTTTTTATTAATCAAGTGTTTAATGAAGAAAATGCCATAATTACACCATTCCTGTAGAAAAATAACTTTTTTATCTCTTAAAAAATTTTAAATATTGTAATGAATACACTCTGACATGAAATCATGTACTGTATCGGACAGCACTTTGCGCACAGTTTCTTGTAGTGTTTCATCACATCATTCCAGAATGGGTTATTGACATCTTGCATAATAACATTAGAAAATTCAGCACCAAAGTTTTTTATATTGTCCACTTAGGAACATATTAATGGTAAATTTCTCCCCCAACCGACTCATACATTAATCTACTCAGCCAACTTATCTTCATCGAAGAAATAAAAATTTTTACATTTAACATTTTTAATCCACCTTCACAGTACTGCTTTGGAACAACAATATTTTTATTTTACTTTTTTAACCTTTCCTAAGAACCAACAATTCTTTTCTAAAGCAACAATAAATCCTCTGGGGGTCTGGTAGGTTAATTAATAATGAAAAATTTTTAGAAAATCCAAAGTTTTAAAAAGTTTATTTTTCCAAAAGGATTAATTTCTTTTTTCCAAAGCTAGACTTTTATTTCAAAAAGTTATCTTCAAAATTTAGTTTGTACAAATACTATTGTGTTAGTGGAGAATTTGATACAGAATTTGAAGTACCTGGATCCAAACAAAATTTTTCCTCATAAATCTAATTCCACAATTTTTTCCTCCCCACCAAACACTTTGATTTTGTCAAATTGATTTTTAAACCTAAAATTTGTAAAAATTTAGAAGGGACAGATCCCGCCTCATTAAAAGTCTTTTGAACCATCTAGAATAAACTATGTCTTCAGCAAGTTGTGCATTTAGAAGATGTTGTACAAGTCATGCTGAGCAGATTTTTTTTTCCCACAAGTCTGCCGATTGCTTTCATTGTGTGCAACAGCACTATAGGCCTGGCCCTGTTGGACTGGGATTGAGTGAGGGTACTAATGAACACTTGCAAATGGATAACGCAAATAACTTCTCGAGAGTGCCGTCCCCTGGATGACCAAACCCCTATCTCCCTGCGGACGCTGCCAGTGGGACTGTATAACGGGTGAACGGGGGGTGGTTGTGGGGTGGAGAACTTGGCATGGGAGGTGTGGGGACTGTATAACAGGGTGAACTGGGGGGGGTTTTGTGGGGTGGAGAACTTGGAAATGAGAGGTGCGGGGACTGTAAACAGGGTGAACTGGGGGTGGTTGTGGGGAGAACTTGGCATGGAGGAGCGGGATGTATAACAGGTGAAACTGGGGTGGTTGTGGGGTGGAGAACTTGGCATGAGAGGCCGGGGGACTGGGGGTGGTTGGGGGTGGAGAACTTGGCATGAGAGGTGCGGGGACTGTATAACAGGTGAACTGGGGGGGGTTGTGGGGTGGAGAACTTGGCATGAGAGGTGGGGGGACTGTTTAACGGGGTGAACTGGGGGTGGTTGTGGGGTGGAGAACTTGGCATGAGAGGTGCGGGGACTGTATAACAGGGGAACTGGGGGGGTTGTGGGGGGAGAACTTGGCATGAGAGGTGGGAACGTGCCCACCTAAGGTAAAAAGGGGGGGGGGGGGGGGGACGTGTTTTTTAAATCTTGATTTATACAGCTACAACCGCATATTGACCAGCAATGTTATGTTTGAAATTTCAGATTATGCAACCAGTAATGTGCCTTGACTGATATCATCATCATATCTGAAACGCTGGACCATGCATCTGTGACTGTCTTGATCTATAATTCAGTGTGACATTTGAAGCCTTGCATCAATCGACCATGAGTGTCTTTTACTGGTATTGTCATATTTGAAACATTTGATCATGCAGCCATGAATAAGTGCCCAAAGGATAATTACTGTCATCATATTCATAACACAAAATTATTGATACCTGGGTCGTATTTGAAATCCTGGATTGCAAATGTGTTCCGACTGACATGGGAGCAATATCTGAAATCCTAAATCATGCAGCCAGGACATCTTGACTCATGATGATGATGTCATATTTAAAACCTTGGATCATCCAATCACAATAGTGCCTTGATTGATTTAAATTTCTGTCATAACTAAAAATGGATTATATGACATGACTGCTTGAATGAGCCCTCAAAATTTGAAACACAGGATTAAATAGCCATAAAATGCATTTCAACTGACTTTGGGCCCTCATATTTGAAAGCATAGATCAGGCAAACCATGAATATGTCTGATTGATATTTGAAACCTTGAATAGTACCACAATGGATGCGTTTTTATTCATATTGCTGTCATTTTTTAAACAAAACCCTGCAACCATGAATCTGTCAAGATTGTCATATTTGTAATGGAAGATCATGCAACCATGAAAGTGTTTTGATCTAAATTTGAAACCATGGATAATGCAGCAATGAAAAAGTAAATAATTGATATCGCTGTCCCTATTTGAAACCTTGGAGCTGTTGTATTTAAAAAACCCTTTGGGTAATGCAGCAATGAAAAAGTAAATAATTGATATCGCCGTCATATTTGAAACCTTGGATAATGCAACCGTCATCTATGACTGTCATAATTAAAACAGAAAGACTATGCAGCCGTGAACATGTCTTGATGATATCACACCGTCACCCTTAAACACTCTATCACAAACCAAATGTAGTCTGACTGACATAACCGTCATTTTTGAAACAGTCAAAAATATACATCCAGGGAAAGTGACTTAACTGATATCATCAAGTTCATGATGGGGGATGTTTTTGACCACTGAAAAAACCCACATACATAGGTTTAAGACAACTGCAAATTTTGGAACGGCTTTGCTATCAGGCAAACCGCTTTCTTACGCATTTATTCTGTACGGCAGAAAAGAAGCCAAAATCAGACAAAGCACCACAAGTCAACTCCGACATAATGAACAAGCCACTCACATACCAGCATTTCATTCACACTGATCTTTACTCATGCTTTCGAACAATTCAGAAATAATTAGCGACGTTGCATGTTTCTTTTCTCTCCATTTTTTTCCGTTACTTATCTTCAATTGACCGCTTTCATTCAACACAAAAAAAAAGAATGCTGCCGGTGGTATAGGTCCTTGTCGGGGCGTTGCCATATCTGTAACAAATCACCACCAAATCAAAAGTCTGAAAACATTCCAGCCCGTTTACTAAATTGAAAAATCATTGCTAAAGCTCTGCCCAAAAAACATTGACAAACGAATCACTGGGCGAAACACTCATCTTGCACCAAATCGGATGAAGATAAGTGATGGCTCATTCATTTTCGTTGTCCTGAGTGTTGTGTATCTTGCCTGAAGAAGACCTAAGAGGTCGAAACGCGTGTCGTGTTTTGTCTTGTGATTCGTTTGTCAACGTTTTTTTTGGCGGAGCTTTAGCAATAATTTTTCACATGTGTTTAGATTTCCACCTGCAGTCGTCTCACTTCGCAAACTTCCTCTATACAACTGTTGATTCAGTTCTGAAAGTCTTGTCAACTATGATATGGATGCACACGAGGGAATGTTTTGCACAAATACATACATTAACAAAATGACCTAACAAATTACACAATGACAACCAATCAAAGAAAACTACAGAACAGTAAATATCTATATATATTAAATTTTGGGAGAGCACAAAACTCCGCTAGAATTAATAAATCTCGATTCCACATTTTAATACGCAAAAACTTTTTTTTTCTTTTCTGCCTGAGCAAGTACGATTTAGATGGATGGAAGGAATTTCTTCATGCCCTTTCTTCCCACAGACCATTTACGAAACGTCAGTGTCAAGGAGCGTGAAACCTCTCACAAAAGGCATTAGACGCTTGGAGATAAAGGGACATTGTACGTGGTATGCAAATAGGTAATTGACCAATTAACAGGGTACCTTACCCACCGCACACGGCCGAACTGTGTGAAGGAGGCCGAGGTGGTCAGATGACAAACAACACCTAGGGAGAGTTCGGACCTGCCGGTGGCGAAAGGGGGAAGGAATGTAACCACTCACGACCTCAGCGCCCCAAGTGAGCGCTAAATGCTCGGTCAGCTGAGGTTTCTTTTGTAAACAGTCAGTGAAGAGCAGGGTCTTGGATTCGTTCGATGGTGTTGCCGAGGGTCACTGTGTTGGTTCTATTGTCAGGCTGGCTGAATGCGTGTGGAGGTTGTAGTAGCCCTCCTTAAGATAATTACTGTGTTAAGCAACCACCGAAGTCGGCAGGAATTTTCGATGTCCATCTGGGGCTAAGGTGTGTTTGCTAATCAATTAGGTAGGGGTGTGTGTAAATGCTGATGTGTGGGAGAATGTAGCGAATGGAGAATTCAGGGTACTTGTGAACTAGGGGTTTGAGAAGCAGCGGGGACAAAGGCATGGCCCGAAGGGGAATCCTTTGTTTCCCTCCCTATATAAACTGAGGGAGAACAACGTGTCGGGAGAACAACACCAGGAGAGAGAGAGAGAAGGCAGAGGAGAGGAGAGAGAGAGGAGAGGAGTGAGCAGGACAGAGAAAGGGTCGAGAGAAACGTGGTCTGGGAGATAGAAGAGACAGCTAAGTGGTCTGGGAGATAGAAGAGACAGCTAAGTCTTAGGGTTGAAGACAAGCTGGAAGAGAAGAAAACTAAGTTTGAAGCCCAGAGGTGGGTGAAGACAGACAAACTGAAATTGAACCCAGAGGTGGGTGAAAGAGACGAAGAAGAAGAGTTCTACGTCAAGATCCCAGAGACGACCACGAAGACCCAGTCCTGAAACCTGGAGCCAGTCAACCAAGGGCATCACCATCAAGCAGTGCTGAAGAAGACGTGAAGAGACTTTTTTTCAAGAAACTGTGGTGTGGTGTGAAAGCGTGGTTGTGTGTGTGAAAACCTGGCCAGGTAAGAAGTCATTTCATTATAACCCGGGATTAGGAAGTATTGATCTTTTAATGTGTTGATTTATTCATTGTGTGTGATTGATTGTTCATGATTAATTATAAGTAGCATAGAAATTGTATTTCTGTTCTCAGTCGTGTTAGGAAAGAAACGAATGCGTGACATCCCATTCCCAGAGAGAGGTGAATGTTTGGTGGGTGCATGAGTGTGCATATGCGTGTATGAGTGCAAAGATAACCTTGGTGTGTTAAGCCTGACTAATAATACATCAAACTTAGTGCACTTAAGCAATACCATCACGATTTCCCCCGTCCTGGACAAAGTGGCGAGCCTGCCAGGATTGCATGGCCCAAATTAGTTTCAGTAGGGAAACAAAGTGAGTACTAGAGTAGTACTGGGGCGAAGCGTCCACTAAAGGCATTTTAATTAGCTCTTCTAATTATTTCCTTTAGTTCTTTGAGTGTTGACTTGTGTGTAGGGTGGTTGTATTAATCAAAGGTCGTTCAGAGAAACGAAGAACAAGGTTCTAGTCTTAACTCTCACAGAAGCTGTGGTTTAAGATTAAGGCTCCTTTGTGTTAGGAACATTACCACTGGTTGGTGTACTCGTACCGTTTAGTAGATAAACTGTGTACCAACTTTTTCCGGGCTTATAAGCGTAACTGTTTTAGTGGTGCTAAAACATATCAGAAAGGAAAATGGCTGAAGAAAGTTTTACCCCCATAGAGAAACTAGTAAGTTTGGGGAAAGAAATGGGATATACAGGAGAGAACTGCGTAGATTCATTGAATCTCAGCAGAAGACTGAGAGAGATGAAAGGGCTGAAAGAAGGAAATTTGAAAAGGAACGTCTAGAGGCAGAAACTGCTGCATCAAAGGCTAAAGCAGACGCAGAGTGTATAGCTGCCAGAGCAAGAGCAGATGCAGAGTGCGGCTGCCAGAGCAAGAGCAGATGCAGAGAGTGCAGCTGCCAGAGCAAGAGAGCAGATGCAGAGAGTGCAGCTGCCAGTGCAGCGAGGGCAAGAGCAGAAGCGGAATCGGAGATTCTAGTGAAACAAATTGAGTTGGAAAGAATAAAATCTGAAATCGTAGTGAAATCGACACCAGTTCTGAGTCAGTAGGCCGCAGACTAAGTTGCGCACCTAGACCTAAACTCCCACTGTTCAGAGAAGAAACTGATTCGATCGATGCCTATATCAGTCGGTTTGAATCGTTTGCCGAGCACGAGGGCTGGCCTGAAGATGACTGGGCAATAAACCTGTCTGCCTTGTTGACAGGTCGTGCGTTACACACTGTTTCCACCTTACCCAAAGGTGATCAGAGAGATTTTGACAAGGTGAAACAAGCAGTACTAAAGGCGTATGATTTGACTGAAGAAGGTTTTAGGCGTAAGTTTCGCGAGGCGAGAATCGAACAGGGTGAGACATACACACAGTTCGGTGTTAGACTGGATCACTATTTCAACAAATGGGTAGAACTTAGTGGAGTAGACAGTGATTTTGAAGGCCTCAAGACACTGGTGATGAAGGAACAGATACTTGATGGTTGTGGGACGGGCCTTACCATCCACATTAAGGAAAAGGTGCAACCACAATAGCTGAAGTACTTGAGACAGCTGAGACATACCGGGAAGCGAGGCGTGATTTGCCTGAACAAGAGGAAAGCCTGGAAGCATATCAGAGGATAGCAGGCCAGCACATGACTCACGCAATGAGTCAGCAGTACACACCCGTAGGCCCACAGCGTCACGTGAGCAAACAAGGGTGAAAACCAATAGCCACGTGGCTAGGAATGAGCGTACCTGTTTTCTGTGCAATAAGACAGGGCACTTGGCTAGGGATTGTATATTTAAGTCACAGAAGGCAGCAGCAATGAGGGTCAGGCCAAGAGAGAGGCAGGTAGAAAGAGATGGAAAAGATGACAGTGTTATTTTGTCTGGATTGTGCTATGTGTTCACAGATTCAGGCGATAACATGGATGTGCACAAAGGCAGAGTAGGGGACAATGTGGTTAATGTCATTAGAGACTCTGGTGCACTGGCGTAATGTGAAAGAGTCCCTGGTTGAGAAGGGACAATTCACAGGTAAAACACAGAGGTGTAGACAAATAGATGGAACAGTAGCAGAATTCAAAACGGCCCAGGTGTTTATTGCTACACCATTCTATAGTGGAGTCGTACAGGCTTTGGCTGTTCCAAAGCCACCGTATGATTTAGTGATTGGGAACATTTCAGGGGCACGTGGGTACGAAAACCCAAACCCTGACTTCACTGTTGAATCAGGGAAAAGAAATCACGGGAGAGAAAGGCCCCAGGCGGTCACACACTTCAGAAAGCATGGAGCGTGTCCGGTGAGACTAACCCCACTCACTTGCGGGCAGAACAAAAGGGCGATTACTCGCTCAGAAAACTGATTGGTTTTGCTCACAGAGGGCAGAAGAAAAATGTTAAAGAGGGTACAATCGGGTTTGAGTTAGACAACGGCATATTGTACCAAACTTTTACTCATTCGCGTTCGGGAAAAAACGAAGAAGCAGGTTGTCGTTCCTAGGCAACGCAGAAAGGCGGTGATGTCCGAGAAACATGTGACGTCAGCCTCAGGCCATCTCGGTAAGAAGGCCTCACAAAAGGCAGTGACGCGAGAGTACTACTGGCCCGGTATCCTTGGTGATGTCAGGCGTTTCTGTGCACAATGCAGCACATGCCGCGGGGTAGGCAAGGTGTGTGCTCAGAAAGGGGGATCAGACTGGTCTTACCAAAAAGTTGGCCAAAATAAAATGGTCGGTCGAGAAGTCAGGTAGTGGGTGCGTGTGTCTTTTGCAGTGTCGCGTATGCGTGACGTGGCTGGTTGCAGGCCACGTGTATGAAGAGAAGGGGAGAGAATTTCCGTAGAAACATAATGTTTATCTTTATATGGCCACACGACTTAGAGCTGGTGGAGATTCCAGATTTATGTTGATATTTGCTTGGATAGTGTGTATGTATTGATTTTTCTCTAATTTTTGTTGCAAGACAAATCTTGCGTGCGTTCTCTGGTGTAAGTAGGCTTATGAGAGGCCGATATTAGCACTGGTTTAAATGGAAGAATTATGAGAGTTTCATCTCCTTGAATGTTGTGTTTTAGCCAATGCAGGGCATGTCTTCGAGTGGGGGAATTTGTCAAGGAGCGTGAAACCTCTCACAAAAGGCATTAGACGCTTGGAGATAAAGGGACATTGTACGTGGTTATGCAAATAGGTAATTGACCAATTAACCAGGGTACCTTACCCACCGCCGAACTGTGTGAAGGAGGCCGAGGTGGTCAGATGACAAACAACACCTAGGAGAGAGTTCGGACCTGCCGGTGGCGAAAGGGGGAAGGAATGTAACCACTACGACCTCAGCGCCCCAAGTGAGCGCTAAATGCTCGGTCAGCTGAGGTTCTTTTGTAAACAGTCAGTGAAGAGCAGGGGTCTTGGATTCGTTCGGATGGTGTTGCCGAGGGTCACTGTGTTGGTTCTATTGTCAGGCTGGCTGAATGCGTGTGGAGGTTGTAGTAGCCCTCCTTAAGATAATTACTGTGTTAAGCAACCACCGAAGTCGGCGGGAATTTTCGATGTCCATCTGGGGCTAAGTGTGTGTTTGCTAATCAATTAGGTAGGGGTGTGTGTAAATGCTGATGTGTGGGAGAATGTAGCGAATGGAGAATTCAGGGTACTTGTGAACTAGGGGTTTGAGAAGCAGCGGGGACAAAGGCATGGCCCGAAGGGGAATCCTTTGTTTCCCTCCCTATATAAACTGAGGGAGAACAACGTGTCGGAGAACAACACCCAGGAGAGAGAGAGAGAAGGCAGAGGAGAGAGAGAGAGAGGAGAGGAGTGAGCAGGACAGAGAAAGGGTCGAGAGAAACGTGGTCTGGGAGATAAGAAGAGACAGCTAAGTCTTAGGGTTGAAGACAAGCTGGAAGAGAAGAAAACTAAGTTTGAAGCCCAGAGGTGGGTGAAGACAGACAAACTGAAATTGAACCCAGAGGTGGGTGAAAGAGACGAAGAAGAAGAGTTCTACGTCAAGATCCCAGAGACGACCACGAAGACCCAGTCCTGAAACCTGGAGCCAGTCAACCAAGGCATCACCATCAAGCAGTGCTGAAGAAGACGTGAAGAGACTTTTTTTCAAGAACTGTGGTGTGGTGTGAAAGCATGGTTGTGTGTGTGAAAACCTGGCCAGGTAAGAAGTCATTTCATTATAACCGGGATTAGGAAGTATTGATCTTTTAATGTGTTGATTTATTCATTGTGTGTGATTGATTGTTCATGATTAATTATAAGTAGCATAGAAATTGTATTTCTTGTTCTCAGTCGTGTTAGGAAAGAAACGAATGCGTGACATCCCATTCCCAGAGAGAGGTGAATGTTTGGTGGGTGCATGAGTGTGCATATGCGTGTATGAGTGCAAAGATAACCTTGGTGTGTTAAGCCTGACTAATAATACATCAACTTAGTGCACTTAAGCAATACCATCACGATTTCCCCCGTCCTGGACAGTCAGTCTTCATATCACTCACTGGAACTGTGGAAAATTCCATGAAAATAGAATAGTACACTGTCATCATTTCACTCCAGTGACTTTACAAGGTTCTTATTCTGTAACAAATCTGTAATAACGCTGTATCATGTGAACGTATGCTGGACTCACCTTTCATCCAGATCTGAACCATGGGATCCACTGGCCTGCATCCCCCATTCTACAGAGTTCAAATAAAATTGGTTCAGTAAAATTTGTCGCAATCTTGCTGAACGATCCTGGGTCTGCTGCCCTGACCTAGATCCTCGCCTCAGGTCCGCATTACAATGTAATGGTTCACTCTTGGGCCCCACCCACATTCCATCCTTTGACCAAAGTCCAGGTGAGTTAGATTGAGATGAAGTAGGACACCAACACCCACCACAACTACCGGTCAGTCTGGGCTGATCTGGCCGAAAATTTCCCTCAGGTAAATTTCATTAGACTCTAGAGTCAGAACACACAGAAACATAGATGAAGTGCTTCTGCATTTTCCTGCTGAGGACAAACCAACCAACCAACTGACGAAGGTGAAAACATCACTTCCATGGTGCGGGTATTACAGAAATCTCTGACTGAACATACCACAGCATCATCCAGGGTCACTCAGCTCCTCCCCGCCCCCCCACCCCTCTCTTCTTCTTTTTCAATCGCATATTTCT
>CM031608.1:20496696-20499196 GCA_018398815.1 Conus ventricosus
GAGTTGCAATAAATCCCTATTATCACCATAGTCACCTACACATACACACACACACCAAGCTCTAGCGCCACAAAGACTTGGGCACCCAGTGGTTAATGCATAACCTCCTATTCAAACTCATGTTCGATTCCCCCAAGCTACCCATTGACTAACACCTGACCTCTCTTCCAGCCATGACTGATGCTTCAAGTATTTACTACCTCTATAGACAACAAGGCGCAAACCACTCGATAGGCCGCAGCCTTCCATTCATTCCTCAGAACAGGGACGACTGAATGGTTGCTGTACTCTGCCGGCAGGCTGACGGTCACCTACCCGTGACGGTCACCTGACACGATCGCCTTCCTTTCAGGCCCACGGAGAGCCCAGTGAATAGCCAGTGCTCAAAGTGGACACTCTTCTCTACCCAGGACTGCAGGTCGCCAACTCCTTGTCCCTATCCCTCGACATGCGAAACACTTCCCAGTACTCTCCCCTCCTTCAGTATACGACTCGGTATCCCCCCCTAGTGATGCCTAAATCGCACACTTGAAGACCCCAGAACGTGCTCTCAACAACAGCAAACTACCCTTAATTTGCCTAAATGCTCGAGAACATTCGGCCGACTCATGACACACGCCTAGACACATCACAAGCAGTCTGCCCTCCGTACCTGGCACGCACCGCATGACAGTCTCCTCTTTTAATATTAAAAGTTCCCGTCCTCCGATACCAACGTACACTCTCAGAAAATAACCAATCTTTATCAAACTTAAAACCGATATTCTTGTACACCAGCGACCACTACCAAGTACAACATAATTATGTCTTAGCGCATCAATACCGCGTAACATTCACCTATCTGTATCAGTGTAGAACCGAAACGCACATTATTTCATTCCTATATTACTGTTTTTTTTTTTCCTCGACCTTAAGTTTCAAATTATATTTCTCTTCTTCTCTTCAAACTTCCGCACATTTAAATCTCCTCCTCTTAGCCAAATTCACATAAAAAGAATCTTTGCGAATAAAAATCAAATTAAAAGGAAATCCTCCCTTCCGGGGACTGAAACACAAATTTGATGAAACCATGATATCTACAAACAACCAACTACACAGCCCTCCAGAATTTCCGCTACTTACCCGCTCACCTTAGACAACAGGAACGACACACAATGGACGACACCTCAGTCGCCGGGACACTGCCAGACAGCCAACGCCCTGGTACGTGCAGAACCCGTCGCTGAACACCAAACACCGACAGTCAAGACGCGGACGACACACTGGACGACAACCCTCAGTCGCCGGGACACATGCCAGACAGCCAACGCCCTGGTACGTGCAGAACCCGTCGCTGAACACCGAAACATCGATAGTCTTCAACCTGGTAGCCAAACCTTCAAAAGTCGGTCGAGGGCATACCAAGACTCCTGCCCCCAACGGCAGAAACAAACATGAGCACGAGGCCAACCCCAACCTCGCGGATAACGCCTCAGTTCGTACTAACTTGCAGATACACCACGACACTCCGAGTTCACCTCGGAAACTCACAAGACAGCACTCACATTCACGGAATTCCCCATACACATCGAAGAACTCCAGTTTCACGAGCGTTAGTTTACACACGTAAACCTCACTATTCCGACGAGCTTGACAACCTCCTCCCTCCCCCCTCCAAGAGTTAACAGGTAAGCAAATTCCCAGCAGGATTCACGCACTTCACGGTCACTTGCCACCTGGCACTGGACGGGCCACACTCCACAATTGTCACTGAGGCGACCTGTGTCAGTTCGTGCGTGACACTCTCTGTGGTGGTCAATGGGTCATTTAATTAATTAGCTTGATTTCACCCCCACCACACAATACCTTCCCCCTTCCTACTTCAACCGGCTACGTCTGGCTTAACTGTGGGCGCTGGTCTGCAAATTAGCTGTATCAGTCTGACCCAGGCTCCGAGACCCGTCTGGCCAGACCTATTGAGACGTTGGTCAAGCCACTCAGTCTGTCTGCGGACTAAAAGTAGCCTCTTCGCAGTGCCTAATTGGCTGACGCGACACATGAAGTCGTCTGGCTGAAACCAGGATGTTTGAGTTTGGACTCATGTCCAATTGAACTGGCTGGCGACTGACCACGAATTCGGTTTTTCTTTATTTGTCCTGACATGGACCATTAAATGCAGTATGTACCAGGCAAATTTGCAAATGAAATAAACACACAGTAGGCCTACTATATATAGGACCAACATAGGGTACTAATAGATACGTCTCGTGAAACATTGCAAAGTTAGACAAGCTAAGTTTACAGTTTATAGTGACTTAAACAAGTGAAGCTACATTAAACTGACAATTCAAACAGCGTTACTAGCTTCAGTAGTCACAAATCGTAACAGAAAATTGTTTGAAAACATCGTGATTTTCACCCTTTACCAAAATAATAGAAAGTTAACTGAAAAAACGTTATATGTGTTATGTCAAAGATAAAACGTCATTGTGTTCAGAGCTGTTTGGGATGAATCTTTGTG
>CM031608.1:20504196-20519310 GCA_018398815.1 Conus ventricosus
AGCATACCGATAAGATTTCGCTTTTCAATTTGAAACTTTTGTGGCCAGACTACCAAGCATACACGCGAGTTCGCTCGATCACAACATACATTGAAATGGTACTCAAGAGCGCTTAGACCTGCCGCGAGATCAAACGGATCATGGTCCTGCCCTTTGTCATTGAGAGAATGTTATGAGCTAATACAGTGCATAATATGCAGATTATGTGCTCCCACAGCCGCCGTCTCGTACTGTTTTCTCTCCTCCCCCCCCCCCCCCCCCCCCCGTCTCCTATCCTTCCTGGATTAATCTGTTTGATTTATTCATTCATCATCATTCATTTATTCTTGCTCAGACCTCAGCCACTCTATAAACCTCGTGTGCCGATTTTAAAGTATGTATTGTAGCTTTTTCCCAGTGAAACCCGCCCCAGCAAGAGAGCCATGGCAAGAGAGGAGCTGAAGAAAGAAGAGGACGCCAAGAGAACCCAGAGGCAGTCCGGCAAGGCCAACAAGGACAGTGGACTGCGTGGGAAAACGCCCAGCGATGAAGTCTCACCTGGAGTAATATGTTGCACATGGCATCTCTTAAGGGTCAGCTTCATCCTCAGATCTGTACATGACCTCCTGCCCTCGAATTCCAACCTGGTGAAATGGGGGGGGGGGGGGGGGTGGGGGGGGGGGAGGAATCAGATGACCCTATGTGTCCACTCTGTCACTGTAAACAAACAGTGGAAAATGTCCTGAGTTCATGCAAAGCAGCGCTAAACCCAGGGAAGGTACACATGGAGGTACAACCATGTACCCAAGGAGATCGCACATGCGATTAAAACTGCTGAAGAAAGCTCTACGCCACCGGACGCTCCAGCAACAAAGTTCTACGTGGCAGGAGGCCACAAATTATGGTCTGGAACAGCTGTGAAATCAAGAGCATGGAAGCAGAGTTTACTGGATGGAGCAGATGACTGGAATGCACAGAATGGGAGAACCATCCGGCGATATCAGGAGCAGTGGCGTGAGACCGGACATTGTTCTCCACTCAGGTTCATTCAACTAATGATTCTGATCGAACTCATTGTGCCATACGAAAACAGAATGGAGCAAGCGCACCTGTACAAGACAGAGAAGTATGACAGTCTAGTCAGCAGCTTGAGGGAATCGGCTTCCGGGGCCGGGTCCTCGCTATAGAGGTTGGAGCAAGGGGATTTGTAGGCTCATCAGCCTATGACCTCATGAAACAGCTCAGGATTTCAGGTACGAAGAGGACCAGAACCTTAAAGGCAATGGCAGAGGCAGCCGAAAAAGAGTTCCAGCTGCATCTGGTCGAGGAGGAACACAAATGAACTTCATAATGCTTAAATTTCCCAACTTAAACAGGTGTCCCGTTAGCAGTGGGGTCAGATATCCATCTAAAAAGGCACGCCTATAGACGCCCACCCGTCCAAAAGTTGGGGGGGTCGTATAATTCGGTGGTATTCTTACCACCAAGGGTTCAAATAATAGAATCCAACAGCACCCCAACACAGTCAGCAAAGGGTAGAAAAGCAAAAACGAAAAGAAATTTAGGTTAGGAAACAGTTGCTGAAAAAACTAAAATCATTGAGCCTATTCTTGAAGATCCATTTAAGGATGCAGGGGAGGTCAAAAGGTGCTTTTATATTATTGAGAAAACAAATAATTATTCAAATGTTACGATCATTTACATTTCACAAACATATTTGTTCTCTGAGTAAGAAGTAAGCAGTGGTTTCCGCGCGCAACAACATTGACAAATGAAGTATGAGACAGACACAACTGGTAGGCATACCTGTGCGTTGGTGGAGTTGAAAGTTTTCCTGCTTATGAACTCGTTATCCATCTTGAAGACGATCATTCATATCGCCTGCTGTGAGGCCTGTCGTCCACTGGATCAGACTCATCAGGGAGGCACGCCTAATTCAGGCTGACACAACACGTTGTTTGCGTTCATACATCGTCTCAGCTCAGACTCTGATTTGGGTCCAGACTATCGCTATTGTCCATATTCATGAATTATAGCCCTGCTCACACTAAAAGTTAAAGAGAAAAAGTCAAATGAAATCATAACATGAATACAGGAACACCCTCCACTCCACCCTCTCACCCGTACACACACACACACACCACCACACACACACACACACACACACACACACACACACAAGAAGACGGGCGTTCCTAAAAATCTTTTTACATGCGTTCGCGCTCTGGATCTTGGTTTCAATTCTCATCCGACGGACAAAGATGGCACTGGGGTCTACACCGATGTTAAATCCGAAGAAAAAACATCTTCCATATTATCTCGAGGGAGGATCGAACCGCGGACCTCGGAGCAACGATTAGACGCTTTAGCTACTAGGCCAAGCAGGCACCCGTTTTCTGACATAAAGCAAGTCTGTTGAAGATCTGAATCGGTGCCAAACACGACTTCAGAAATTTTGTAACGAAGCGTTACGAGAATAATGTTGAATGACTTCGAGTGGAATACTGTGAAATTATACTACTTGTGCAAGGTTTATGTCCAATATCACGAGCTGCTTCGAATGCACAGTCTGGACCACGTGTATGGTTCATGCAAAATATATTCCATGATCGATCCTGAATTTGTTTGGAAACTGAGATAGAGTAGAAATCTGTGTTTGTAGAACGTGTCAGGTGTGTGTGTGTGTGTGTGTGTGTGTGTGTGTGTGTGTGTGTGTGTGTGTGTGTGTGTGTGTGTGGGCGTGGGCGCGCGCGTGTGTGTGTGTGTGTGTGTGGGGGGGGGGGGGCTATGGTCAGCAAGACCTTCCTCCTTCACCTCACCTGTCAACAACAATCCACAACCGCAGCATCTGTAGATATTTTCCTGTCGACCTCTATTATCACCTATTTGACCTTAACATTCAACTTTCGCTCATTCCCCAATTTGTGGCATCCACCTTTTGGGATATCTGAGCTGGTCGAAGTGTACAGACAAGGGTTGCTTCATTCATTCATGGCTAAATAATGACAGATGGGAATTTCTCCTTGGTTGTCGTTTCTTCGTACCAAAAAGGACTGTTTTACTTTCTGCTTTACACGTGCCTCTTTCGCTTTTGTCCTGGCCTCCCATTTTTCAAAATAGCATCATACATCAACACACATATACGCTAAAGGACAACCTACGTATGCAGCGTAATCTTTACGTTAGTGACGATACACGACGGATACTGCTAGATGCGTTCGAACAACTGATAAAAAGCATCTCTGCACGGTTTCACTGTGAGTTTCACTCCCAACAATTGCCTTAGTTCTTTCACGTAACTTGGAGAGAAGGCGATGTAGACGCGGGAACTATTGTTTTGTGACTTTCAGAATCCAGACTCGCGCAAGTCGAGTGAATTTTTGTAAGTTCCTAAATCGCGAAGAGATCCCCCCCAAATTCAGAAGTTGCCCAAGTCTTTCTAATCCAGCTCACGGAATGAGATTCACGGGATGTGACAGCGGCGAGTCCCTAAGTGCATTGCAAATTAGCGGCTATAAGAAGAGGAGCGGCGATTTAGGAACCGACTTCAATGGCCTCACCTCCTTCCCGCCGGTGTCCACTGGGCCAAATTAGATCTGGCGCAACAAAGGCGTCGACCTCGTGAGCAGACTACACTATCCTGTCGGCGGTAATTCGCACAAAGGGGAAGAATTATGCTAGTTTTCCATACACTGTCTTCCGGAATAAGCCCAGTGTCGGTTGGCGCTTTCTTGCGCATGCGCTGGCTGACAGCTTTTTCAGTTCCGGTACAAATCCAATTTGGCCCGGTTTGCTCAAGTGCATAAACAGCCCCCGTCCACGACCTCACAGTTCCATCTACGACAGAGGCCGCGGGAAAACAGTCGACATACGTTTATTACACGAATTAGCTGCGAAACACCGAAAGGCTTTAACGCTTGGCGGACACTGCTAGATGCCGTTGTAAAATCCTTTACGGGGAATGCAATTACGCGGGCCCCGGCCTGTCGTGGCGTATTAGGGCTAAAGTTGTCAGCGCACCCCGGGCGGATTTGGGGCCCATCAGAAAGCGCGGCCACAGCTAGAGAGCAGGAGATTACAACTTGGAACGTAATTATCAACCTCGTCACAGTAGGCAACATTTTTTTTTTCTTGAGGAGTTCCCCCCCCCCCCCCCCAACACACACAAACACACACACGTACACACACCATCCCCCCACCCTCTCTCTCTCTTTCTCTCTCTCTCTCTCTCTCTCTCTCTCTCACGGGACTTTGGTAGGCGCAAACCCCCCTCCTTCCCGCCTCCACACATACGCCCGCCTCAAACTGTCTCAAGTTTTCTTTTCTTTCTTTCTTTCTTTCTTTCTTTCTTTCCTTTTGTCTTTCTTTCTTCTTTTCCCGTCTTCGCACTCATAGTGGCTGACACGGCATAAGCATGCTCTCACAACCTGCTCTTCCGAATTCATTTTGCAAACTGTTCCCAGATACATAAAAGAGAACTGCGTCTTTCTTTTTTTTTTTTCTTTTTTTCCCTTTTTAACGTAACAAGCAGCACCTGTCCAGAGATAAAAGTCTCTTACTTTCAGCAGATGCTGACATGCTCATGCATTAGCATAGTGAGCAAACTACGTCAACAACAACAACAACAACAACAACACCAACAACAACACACGGGCAGAGTGAAATAGTATTTCGCCCACCACCCACCACCTGCCCCTCACCTCACCTCACCTTTATGTCCCATTTCAAGTCAACGTGCACCTCGCTGGAATGGAGGACAGCAGATGCAGTTTTCATTTCCACGTTTCTACCCGCTCTCCTCGTTTTTTCGGCCTTTCCACCCCCTTCCACCCTCTCTGACTTCTCTCTCTCTCTCTCTCTCTCTCTGTTTGAATTATATTTGAGTTTTAAAGTGTATGCACAGATATGCTCGGCGTATATGCTTGTGAGAAGGAGGGCGCGAGTTCATAGGGAAGAAGAGTAGGGGAGATTTAGGGGTGGCGTGCATGATATCGCTGCAGTCTTCATTTCCTTTTCACAATATCGCTTGGCGTCATCGAGAGCCGAGCAGCGCAGCTGCGTCTGGTATTGATTAGGTAATCTGAACAACTCGTTGCCGCCGGAAAATAGATGCCATCCTATTGTGAGGCACTGCTCCCCCCCCCCCCCCCCCCCCATCCCATGGCAGAGTCATTCAGCACCGAAAATAATTCAGTCCATGATTTTCTGACCAGAACATCTGGAAACGGGCATTGATATCAGTTTTCAGGGCTTTTCATTTCTCTGGTCTTTGTATTCTCTTTGACTTTTGGCACCTTCGGGAAATTGATGCAGTTATTCAGATAGCTTCCATAGTCGGTCAATCGATCCGGACTATTCAGTTTTCAAAATAATGCCGCTGACACATTACACGTAAATATGCCTTTTTCCTCTATTTTGACTTTTACAAACATCGTGTCGTTAGGTCAATGAATATTAGAATCTCCTTCTTTTTTTTCCCTTTTTTGGGGTGGGGGGGGGTGGGGGTGGGGGGTGGGGGTATTGTTCAAACATTGTTAAGAGTCAAGAGATCGTGGACGTATTTGCTGTGAGGAAGATTTGTTAAAGAACAGTAATGGAACAACGAGGAGGCATAATGAAATAATTCAAACTGGTACTAAAATGTTGTCGACCGTTTGCTGCCTGGAGAAAGCATGTCTTACCAGTAGTTCACATGCTCAAGTTCCGAGTGTTCACATCCACGAGATGTTGCATTTAAACCGTTGGTCGACACTCGGTCAGACCATGTCCAGACCTCATATCAAAGTTAATCTTTATATAACCACGAAGTGAACTGGCATTACAGTTTTTAAAAAAAAACAAAAAACAAAAACAACAACAACACACACACACACACACACACACACACACACACACACACACACACACACACACACACACAAAACGGAGTCAGCAAACTTTCAGCGCTCTATAGCAAGGAATCTGGAATATGAAAGAACGACAGATGGCACAAGTCGCTACCTTTCCGTCGATTCCAGTCCCCCCATCCCGTTCTCAACATCAGATTCCCAGCCCCACCTTCACACCCCTCTGGCTGATATGGATTGATTAAATCAATTCAGCACCCCCAATGTTGTAAAATCTATCTCTCGGTCTCTGTCTCTCTTTCTCTGTCTCTGTCTGTCTGTCTGTATATGTATATGTATATATAAGAGACATAAGAGCAAGCTTTGTTTATAATTGAATATATATATATATATATATATATATATATAATATATATATATATATATATATATATATACATATATATATCCATGCACGTAAGCCATGTGCGCTTTTTGTTTTGTTTTTGATTGGGGCGGATCTTTTAAAAGAATGCAAACACTAACACATACGCTCACGAACACACATACGCATATCACACACACACACACACACACACACACACACACACAGAGAGGGGGGGGGGGGGGGGAGAGCAATGCAAGTGGTGGTGAAGGAGAGGGGAAGGAGGGAAAGAGGACCGGTGGAGGGGGGTTGGGAGGGGGGGGGGGGGGGGGGGGAGAGTGGAGCCACTGCCTCTGAATCTCTATTCCAACACGGATAATGAACAGTCTTTTTTTTTTCATTTGAAATATCAAACCATACCTGCTTTTTGCAGTCTACACTCCTTCAATATTTTATATCAGTTTGCTATAGCAAAAGATTCTTTAATTGGTGGAGCCTCGCACAGGGATGGTTATTAGTGCAGTTGTTCTGGGGATTGGCTGGAGGGAACGGAGGGAGAGAAAAGGAAAACCAAGTATGTGGCCACCATTTGGGAAAAAAAACTGACGTAGAACGTCTGTAGTCGCTTCCCCCCCCCCCCCCCCCCCCCCCACACACACACACACACTCTCCCACCCACTTCCCCGTCCCACCTCACCACCTCCACCCTCCCACACTTCTCCCTCGTTCCATCCCCCCCCCCCTTCCCATCCCCCTCACCTATCGCACCTCTCCTTCCATTCCATCTATGCGATCCACAGCCAAACTCTCCCCCTTCTCGGCCTCTTACCGCTTCTCCGCTCCGTATGAGAATCATCACCCCACCCCACCCTTACCTCCCCGCCCCTTTCCTCCTCCGCGTCCTCCTCCTCCTCCTTCCCTCCCCTCCCCCCTCTCCCTAACCACTGCCCCCCCACCCTCCCCTCAGCCCTTCTCAACTCCACTCCCCAACCCCCCACCCCACCCCACCCCTCCGCTCTCCCATCCTAGCCCACCCAAGCCTGGAATCCTCTCGGACACGGAGAAACACAAAAACCCGCATTTTCATAATGGCATGTAAATAAATCACAATGGCTTCTTTATGGACATGAATAGAAAGTAGGTGTTGGCCCAGGCTCGGCGCAAACTCCCCGGCGGTGGGTATCAGCCTTCTTTTGGGCCCAGCGCTGCACGAGCGGCCTGTCAGCAATTGAATTGCGCGTGCAAGCACGTGCGCGGCTAGCTCCGAGGCAAGAGAGCAGCATATGGTGGTGGTAAACTGTCCGGGTGGAGCACATGCCCGTAGTGATTTCTGACTCTTCTTTGTTCTCTCCCCCCACCGCTTAGTTTTTTTACCCCAGGCAAATTTTCGAGGGGCGTGGGGTGTGTGAGTGGGGGTGGGGGTACTAAGTCGCCAGATGGAGAAAAAAAACCTGAAGACAAATAATAAAACAAACACATCGCGTTTCGACCAACTGGATCCTCTTCAGGCAGGACAAACAACATTCAGAACAATAGAAACGAAGGAGGAACAGTCACTTACCTGTTCGGGTCTGGTTATCAAAAGGAGGAACACTCACTTACCTGTTCGGGTCTGGTTATCAAAAGGAGGAACACTCACGTACCTGTTCGGGTCTGGTTATCAAAAGGAGGAACACTCACTTACCTGTTTCGGGTCTGGTTATCAAAAGGAGGAACACTCACTTATCTTTTCGATCTGGGAACAAAATACAGCTTGGGTGAAAAACTAAATCTTCGGAATGGGTCTGAAGAGAAGAGGGAAGAGGCTAAAGGTAAAAGAAACAGTTCAAGCCACGATAATAACAATCATCAGCATCGTTAACATCATCATCATCATCATCATCATCATCATCATGATAAAGATGATGATGTGAGAAGAAAGTGAAAGAAGAAGATAAAATGTACGAAATCTATACATAGTTATGCTGCTACTGCTGCTACTAATGGTTATATCAGTGATGGTAATAATAAAGCAAAAACAAAAAACAAAAACAAAAACGATTGCAGTAATCAGTGTTATAGAAAATGGAAAGGATAGTGATGTAAAATCTCAGAGATATACAAATGCATCAAAATTTGGAAAATAGAAAGAGTGTAAAGCACATGATAAAATGTGAATAGTGAAAACTGATGATGTTAATAATGATTGTAATAATAGTAATTTTACAGCAACAACAACTACTACTACAACTACAACTACTAGCACTACTACCATTGTTACTACTACAACTGATAAAAGTGGAACTGACAATGATGTATGAAATTAATGAGAATGTGACAATAGCAATAATGATAATAGTGATTATGATAATAGTCATGATGATGATAACAACAACAGTAAGAAGGTAGAGAGGAATGAAATTGATAAGCGAGTAAAAGCATAAGAGTACAATGAAGACAAGACAAAACAAAACAAACATAAAAAAAGAGAAGGTGGTGTGTGTGGTGGTGGGGGGAGGGGGGGATAGGGGAGCCAGAAAGAACGAAAAGTCTATGTAAAAGAAGAAAATGTATGTATTTGAAAGAAAATCAGAGTAAGAAAAGGGGGTGAATAAGAAAAAAAAAAAAAAGAAGAAGAAAATACTGAAGGAGGGAAGGATGAGAGAACAGCTGTGACGTGAAGTAAAGAAGGAGTAGTGGCTGCGTCTCCAGAGAGAATGCTTTGGGTCAGTGGCGTCGGGGTGGACAGGTTCATGCTCATTTGTGGATGTTTGACGCCAGACAGGCAGAGGGTCCCCAGACTGGCAGTGCATGTAGTAAAGTAGGACTCCTGCATGCTGAGCTCCGAATTGTAACTCTGTCGCTGCCTAAGCTGCAGGACTTGGACATGATTGATGTTGGTTTGGGGACGGTGGATTTCTAGATTCTTTTTGTTTTTTGTTTTTGTTTGTTACTACCTTTCCCATTCAGTCCCGATATATGGCCCTTTGCGGTGGCTGGGCTATAAGCAACATTACTTACCTTACCATTCCCTTTTTTCTGTATCATTTTTCTTCTTCTTCTTCTTCTTTAAAATTATTAATATCATTATTATTATTACTATTATAATTGTTGTTGTTGTTATCATTATCGTTGTATTATTTTATTATTATTATTTATTATTATCATTATCATTATCATTATATGTCAGCATCGCTATTATTATTATCATCATCATCATTTTTGTTGTTGTATACCATTGTTGTTGCTGTTGTTGTTGTTATAATTATTATAACTATCATTATTATCATCATTATTATTTGTTGTTGTTGTTGTTCGTCGTCGTCGTCCGTCTCTTCCACCACGTAGTTTTAGTTTTCCACCAAGCCATGTTTTGCTCCCAGATCAACCAGATCAGTGACCGTTCGTTCTTTGTTTTCATTGTTTCCAATGTTGTTTGTCCTGCCAGAAGCAGACTCAATAGGCCCAAACGCGTGTGTGTGTGTGTGTGTGTGGCGGGGGGGGGGGGGGGGGGGGGGGTGGGATTTGTTTTAGCTGGTCAGCTACTCTGTTTTTGTTCTTATCACTCAATGGCTGTAATGTTTATGCTTCAGTCGACCACGGGAGGCCGCCTCAGGACTGCAAGCTAATTAAAATCTTAACTGTATAGATTACAACGCCAGGATTTTAAAAAAAAAATCAAAATCAAAGCGAACGCTGAAATTGAGAGACAGATCTGAAACAAAATGTATTACCAGCTGCCTTAAAGTCTCAAATCATGTGTGATTGTATGATGCCGTGCTCTTATATTATAGGATGCTGTGCTAAAGGCTTCATTTTATGTTGATCACTTCCACTTCTTTTCTGTTTTCTTCCTTTCTTTTTTTTTTTTTTTCCTTTTCTTTTGTTGTTGTTGTTGTTGGTGCATCTATTTTTTCTGGCACTTTCGTTCCATTTGCCTGTCCCTCGCTGGTCGTCTTTGGAGGATGTTGAGTTGTGGTTCTTTCTCCTGGTGGTGAGGAGAATACCATCGAATGATTGGTGGCATATATCGTGACATTTCAGTACTGGGTGGGCTCGGCCAGCCTTGATTCTGTGATTGAGTTTCACTGTAGACATTGTATTACAAATGCTTCTGCTCACACACGTATTCCATGGCTTCCGTGTTTGTCGTGGATGGTTTATACTTATACTTCGACATTCTCTCCCCCCCCACCCCCTTCTCTTCTCCTTCTTCTTCTCTCTACTCTCTCTCTCTCTCTCTCTCTCTCTCTCTTCTTCTCTTCTCTCTCTTCTCTTCTCCTTCCTTTCTCTTCTTTCTCTCCCTCCTTCCTCACCCCCTCTCTCTCTCTCTCTCTCTTCTCATCTCTCTCTCCCCTTCCCACCCACCCTTTCTCCCCGTTCACTTTGTCTCTGTCTGTCTGTCTGTCTGTCTGCCTGTCTGTCTTCTCTCTGTCCTTCTCATTTTCTTTTTCACATTATGTAAATCTGTGTATGTCATAATCACATTGGTGGAGGAATTATTTTCCGGCACTTGTTTCTCCATACCAACGTCCAAACTGGCCTTCTCTTCCGAAATTTGATGGCTGGATTTTAGGTGTGTGGAAGATGCCATGCGTGCATTGAGTTACGGCACCCTGGTTTACAGTCTCATTGGAAGAACGTTTGGGGGAGAGGAGTCAGAACAACAACTAACTTCCAGGAAAAATCCGCCTGTACCGAAATGCCCCGCAGAAATTCGACCCCGCAACCCCAGGATCACGAGTCCAACAGAGGCTTTCGGGTTCGTGTCATAAGAAAAACAATAACAGCGACAGCTCGTCTTCCTTGGATAATACCAGAGTTGTACATTTCATAGGCGTGGGTCAAATCGCGCGGTCCGGAAGAGGAAAGCAGCCCGGTGACAGATCTGAGGTGAGGGGGCGGCCGTTGTAGATCGCCCTCCATCCCTGTCGACCTTTAATGAAGTTTCTCGGCCTTCTTGGCGAGGGGAGGTACGCTCGTGACAGCTTCGCCTCCTTGTCCAGACGGGCCCTGGCAAGAGGAGGAGGAGGGAGGGCCCCGGGGACGGGAATTAGGGGGGCCCAGTTTCAGTCTGAGGAGGCGCCCCGTGACATATTTGCAAATATTTTCCGCGGGGAAACTTGTTCTCCACTGTTGGACGGGCTCCGTTGTTCATTAATCACTGATGAAATTTTTACACGTTCCGCGCCATGGTTAGCCCCGGCTGAGGACGCCTGAAGAGTCCCTCTGGGAGCCCGCCCGGCCCGGCCCGGCCATGGCGCCTGTCATTTTTCTCCCCGCTGCCCCCCACACCCCTACCCCCCCCCTGCCCCCCCCACCCCCACCTTCCACTCGCCCCTTACCCCCGCCTCTTTCTCCTCCTCCTTCTGCTCTTGCTCCTGCCTCTTCAGCCTCTGCCAACTGGTTGGCGGCGAGTCCTCCTCAACACCCGAATTGGCACGCTCGTGCACGCGCGTGACCATACAGAGGGAGGGAGGGAAGGAGGGAGGGGGAAGGAAACGATGCCAAGAAACCCTAAACAGAATCTGCTTTTCCCCCCCCCTCTCCTCTCTCTCTCTCTCTCTCTCTCTCTCTCTCTCCTCTCTCTCTCAGTGCAAATAAGCGCGTACGCACTTACACACACACACACACACACACACACACACACACACCACACACACACACACACACACACACACACCACACACACACACACACAACCAACAAACAAAAAAAACCCAACACACGTACGAACAAAGAACGAACACACACACACACACACACACACACACACACACACACACACACACACACACACACACACACACACACAACACCACACACGCACACGCACGCAGCACGCAGCACACACACACCACACCACACACACACACACACACACACACCACACACACGGATAGTTGGAGTTGGGATTGAGGGAAAAGGTGGAGAGAGATAGAGAGGAGAGAGAGAGAGAGAGAGAGAGAGAGAGAGAGAGAGAGAGAGAGAGAGAGAGAGAGAGAGTGAGTGAGAGAGAGAGAGAGAGAGAGAGAGAGAGAGAGAGAGAGAGAGAGAGAGAGAGGGTGGCGGAGGAGGGGAAGGAACGGGTACACCACGTGACACAGATTCTGACTAGCGAGGCTGAGAGACCAGGGCACTGCATACATATTCATAGGGCTGCATGCACATTGGCTGTGTCCTGGAGGCGCTGGTGTCCGATGAATAATGCTCAGACATGCCGGCGGTATCACTGTATGTACTTATGCGTCTGCAGCACCCTTAATTCTCTTCAGGCTGGGAAGAAATGCCAGAGTCCAGGACCGTGGGCGCTAAAAATTAAATATCAAATCTTATTGAAATGGGAAGGAGAGGGGAAAAAAAAGAGGATGCCGGGTGGGATGGAAAGAAGAAAAAAATTGTGTGTGTGTGTGTGTGTGTGTGTGTGTGTGTGTGTGTGTGTGTGTGTGTGTGTGTGTGTGTGTGTGTGCATTATTCAGGAAGACAGGGTGGGCGAGTGCAGGAGATGAGGAAGTCGGGTGTTGCTTTGATTATGCTTATAAAGATGAACATTTCGTCCGTCAAGTAACACTCAACTTATGTCACTCCTGCTACTGCCGCAGCTGCCGGTGCATCTTCTGCTCTCTGTGCTGCTGCTACTATAACTGATGCTGCTGGTGCTGTTGTTACTGCTGCTGCTACTGCTATTATTAATAGTAGTATCACTACTATTGCTGCTGCTGCCGCTGCTACTACCACTATCACTACCACTACCACTTCTGTTACTACTACTGCAGCTGCTGTTTCTGCTGTTGCAGCTGCTATTACTACTGCTCATATGATTTTCCATATGTTTACATTTTTTCTGTCTGTTTATTGAAGCAAAATCAAAGGGTGGTAGAACTGTTTCGATCAAACCACAACATGATTTCTGTGAATGTCAAAAAATCAACAACAAAAAATGAAAGCCAAAAAGCTCCCAAGTATAATGGCTGTGGGCAGTGTGTTGACAGAAGTTCCACTTGTCTTGGGCATTGCATGAAGGAAGGCGGCGCCCATCCTCTCCTTCTGCCGCCTGCACTCTCCCCCGCACAGAAGTAGGAACCCATCAGCTGCTGAATGGGCAGAAGGGTTTTCAAGCAAAAAAAAAACAAAAAACAACAACAACAAACAAACAAAAAAATGACTCTGTTTGCCAAGTAAATATATAGAGCAATAGAACATCTGAAACTGTGAACGGAAGCTGGTATACATTCTGGCATTTTTTGCGCACACACACACACACACACACACACACACACACACACACACACACACACACACACACACACACACTCACACACACATGCGCGTGCGTGCGTGCGTGCGTGCAAGCACACACATACACGAATGTTTTCCGCACGAAGACGCTCCCACCTCGATCTTTCTCGAAACATTTGAGTACATACCAGTGTGTGGACGTGAACAATAAGCTAGAAACATCCAGATACAACGAACTGCTGCAACATGTCTTGTCTTTCTGTTGTGTTGTTGTTGTTGTTGTTGTTGTTGTTTGTTTGTTTTCAATTACGTTAATTGAGTAACTCAATAGCATCTCAGCATGCTTGGTTAATTGTAATGAAACTAACCTCGTTCGGCACCAGTTTCAGCCTTGAAGTAGATAAGCAGCGGATTTTTTTTCAACCGGAAAAGGCGCAAATAAGATTATTGATGAAAGCTGCTCATGTTCGCAAACAGAACACCGGGGTTCTCCTGAGCCGGTCCAGATGGCCCTAAACGGGGCTTGATGCCGATGAATAAAGATGACTTGTCCCTTCACCGGGCTGTGTCGGGGCTGGGAGAAATAGAAGCTGGAAACGGATGCTGAGGAGCGGAGAAAGAGGAGACGGGCGGTGAATCGCTGGGTGTATTCCACCGGCCTGGACGTCCTGCCACATGAATACACATGAATACAAATTGTTTTCATGGGCCAAAACGCGCGCTCCCTGGCGGCGAGGTCCATGTCAGAGATCGCCCAGATTCTTAGGTCTTTGAGCCTGGCGTCCTCGGCGGCAAGAGCCCCCCCCCCCCCCCCCCCCCCCCCCCCCCCCCCCCCCCTCTCCTCCCTGACTGATTATTCTCTTTGTCTTGGTTTACGTTTTATGAGGTAGAGCATCATGTAAACAGCCTAGTTCATGCGCACTTCCTCCTCCGACCGTTGGAGAAGACCGTTTCCGTGTCATGAAGATGGCGTGAATGTGTGCGGACTAGTCCGTCATACATTATGTCTACCGAGCCATGGGGCCGAGAGGGGGAAAGAGATCGGGGAATAGGGGTAGGGGTGGGGGGGGGGGGGGTAGGGTTGGAGTGAAGGTTACCTTCAGGTTTAACGTCCACGATCAGGTGATGTGAGAAACGGAGAACCATGCGAGGAGAGTGTGGCCAGGGGTCAGGACCTTTCCAACACAATACCGTGACCAGCAGAGCGACAACACTGAGATGGATGGCGAAAGGGCTAGTGTTTATGCTAGGCGACCGCGGGATTCGAACTCCAAACAGCTAACTCAGTGGAGAGGCAGATTTGGGGGCTATTTTGGGTCTCATAGTCAGACTTCGCTGACACCTGACCTGTGCGTAAACGTTGTGCGCCGATCAAGCCCTTCGATTGCTCTCGACAGTGCTACAGTCCGTGATAAAGCTTTGCTGTCTCCCGGGTAGCCGGTGTTTAAAGCGTGAAAACCGGCAGAATATTGCTGTGCTTAGGATTATACGTAAGGACAAACTGGAGTTGTTAGCGCAAACGATTCACGCGTGATTTGCGTTGAACTCATTCAGTGAAACATGGCGGCTGCTGATGCTGCGTCACAATCACACTGGAGTTAAAGACCTTTTTGCCCCCTTCAACTCCGCACTCGTTGTTTTCTCAAGCAATTTTTTCTGTCTCTTTTTTTTTGTGTCATTATCCCCATGCCATCCTTTTGGATCCCC
>CM031608.1:20519410-20530375 GCA_018398815.1 Conus ventricosus
CCCCCCGCCCCCCGCCCCCCCCCCCCCCCCCCCCTCCCCCATCCCTTTCCTTCATCCCGACAACAGCCATACCGTGGCTTATCCCGCCGCAGCCCTGACACCGGCAACCCACAAAGAGCAGTCAGTGTCAAGTCGCTAAGAGGCAACCCGCCTGAAGAGACTACTGCACTGCCGCCATATCACTTCGTTGGTGTTCAGTGGTGCCTGTTCTGATCCAGCATAAGCAGGACACCAGCCACGAATCCCCCTACTGACAACCAGCTACGAATCCCCCTACTGACAACCAGCTACGAATCCCCCTACTGACAACCAGCTACGAATCCCCCTACTGACAAAAACTGCTTTGTCACGAAGCCAGCGTGATGGAGCGTCCTCCTCTGGAGGGCGTCACCACATCCGTCCAGCGACGGTCCCCGTTAACTTGATAACGGCGACCTCGTCACAAACTCGTCAAGGGCATGAACGTGGAGAGAGGAGATCGAAATTGAGGTCACCATGGAGAACCAGGTATAAAGAACCACAGAGTTTGAGACTTTTTTCTTTTTTTTTTTTTTGGAATGGTGATCGATTAAGATGAAAATTAAGAGAATGACGCTGTTGAATTCTACTTCAGTCTGAGAGATGTGCTGTACGTTCTACGCTCAACTTATACAGCATCTTTCAGCGTCAAGCAGGGCTATGGTCAGAAAAGTTGAGCAACACTCTCAGAGGAGCATGAAACTCACCTGTCTCGTTCCAGTCCTCCCAACTGTGCCTATGGCAAACTTAAATCTAAGAGGCATCCCGTCGGAGCAGAGGAATCCCACAAATAATTGGCTCTTATGGGAATCCACGACCCCCGGTCGGGAATCCGCAACGTAAACCAATAAGCCACGGCGGCTGGTAGATGTTACAATACTTTGATGAAGCCAGTTTAAGCTAAAGTTTTACGTCACCATTTTATGAGTTGAAAACGAAAGCAGAGTTCATCCTCTCTCTCTCTCTCTCTCTCTCTCTCTCTCTCTCTCTCTCTCTCTCTCTCTCCTCTCTCTCTCCTCTCTCTCTCTGATGGGCAGATACCCTTTGTACATAAGTACATTTGTGAAATGTATTAAGTACTGGTTGAAGATCTTGAAGCTTCCCCAGTCCCGTTTTAGCAGGCAAGCCTATGATAGATCTTTTAGAAATGGAAAAAGGTAAAGAAAACTGGGCTTATAAAGTAAAGAAAGTCCTTTCAGAACAGAGTTTTGGAATAGTGTGGATGGCCCAGAAAGTAGGGAATGAGCAACAGTTTCTGGCGGAATTTAAAGACAGGCTTATTTGTTCTTTCAAACAGAATTGGCACTCAGATATGGAAAGTAAAGAAAAATATCGCTGATTTTTCTCATTTAAGAATGTGTTTCATTCTGAAAAGTTTCTCAATGTCATAACAGATAGATGGCACAGAATAAATTACGCAAGATTTAGGTTGAGAACTTTAGGTTTTAATGCGAACAAAGGATGGTTTTAATGTGAAACATCCACAGAATCTCCTTGTCCTGCATGTAGACACATTATTGATGACGAAGAACACTTTCTGTTCCACTGTACTGCTTATAATGAAGTGCGCACAAATTGTTCACTTTTCCAGTTAGATATAGCGAAAAGACAAAATGTTGCTGTCGTGTTATCATCAGATGAGGAACTTGTAATTAAATCAGTTGCGAAATTCATCGCAGAAGCATTGCAAATTAGACATGAAGGATAGTGAAATTTAAGATAATACATTATAAGAGATATCTGAAGGAATATTATCATTCATCGCAAGTGGAAGAGATCAGTAAGATACATTGTCATCATTTGATCGAGTGGATGGTCGAGTCAGTCTTAAGGGTGTTTTTGTTTTGTTTTGTTTTTTCTAATTGCATTACTCCTGTGCGTGAGGATTGTCACGGAAAAAAAAAGAAAAGCCGAAATCGTGGTCAGTCGCCAGCCAGTTCAATTGACATAAGTTCCAAACCCAAACATCCTGGTTTCCAGGCAGACGACTTCATGTGTCGCGTCAGCCAATTAGGCACGGCGAGGAGGCTATTTTCTAGTCCTTCACGGAGACGGCACCGTCCTGCAGACAGACTGAGTGGCTTGACCAACGTCTCAATAGGTCTGGCCAGACGGATCTCTGCGTCTAGGTCAGACTGATACAGCTAATTTGCAAGACCAGTGCCCACAGTTAAGTCAGACGTCACGGTTAAAGTAGGAAGGGGGGAGGTATTGGGTAGTGGGGGTGAAACCAAGTTAATTAATTAAATGACCCATTGACCACCACAGAGAGCAAGGCCGGTAGATGTTACGGAAGACTTTGATGATTTGCATGTCCAATGAAATTTGAGGGGAGGTAACCTCGGCACAAGGCGGGAAAAATACTGACCAATGGTACTCACCCTTTTGACAGGTAGGAAGAGAATAAGAAAGCTATGGGAGTGAGAGCCAGGGGAGAAAAGGAAGAGACAGAGAGAGAGGTTCTGGGAGTCGGCTCTGCACGAGAGAAAAGCAGAGAGATGAGAGGAGGAGTGAAGAGAACGAGTTGAAGCATTAGCACCATATAGAGTCTGCAGAGGAAGGACTAAGGAGAGATGTTGAGAGAGAGAGAGAGTTGCTAATTGATGAAGAAAAGAAAAAAAATAAAGGAAAAAAAAGCAACCATGTCCATTTGATAGAGCAGACCAGAAGAGAGAGAGAGAGTGCAATGCGTTAGTGCAGGAAGGAAGAAAGGAGAACAGATCAATGTCTGGTAGTCACTATTCAATTTGAACCAGGGTTCGACCTCATACCTGGCAGCGCCACTTCCATCAGGCAGAACCACAGGCCAATGCCAGTAACCTGACCAGTGCCAGCGGTCCAACCTGACCAGTGCCAGCGGTCCAACCTGACCGGTGCCAGCAGTTGTGTTGTGACTGGTGCTTGAGAAAGTGACAGTGAAAAGAAAAAAAAAAGAAGAAAAGGAAAGACAGTGATTCGTAAATAGTTTAAGATCACCTGGCCAGGTAAAGTAGAAAGTCTATTTATACCCGGGTTAGTTATGATGATTTAGATAAATGGTTTTGTGAAGTTCAAGGAAAGAGAGAATGTTTTTTTTGTTTGACTCATGTGCATTGATGTTTTTTTTATGATTATGTGTAGTAAAGTTATAGACTTTACTAGTGGTTTGATTTGACGAATGCATGATATATGAATGAGATTGTAAGCAAGCTGTGAGTGTGTTTGGGCTGTGCGCTAGTCCTTCCTCCACTGACGTACCCTGAGGTTGACAAGGACATGAGGATATGTTATGAATTTATTTGTTTTTAACCTTTGATTTGGTGCACACTAGGAATGAATGTGTACTATTTGTTTGCAGGAAAGGAAGAGGGAAATGTTATTGTTCTGTTACCTCCTCCTCCCCCCCCCCCCCCTTCCTTGTCAAAAGACCCCTTTGGTAATGACAATAAAATATCAAAGTGTCAAAACTCTCTCTCTCTCTCTCCTCTCTTCTCTCTCTCTCTTTCTCTCTTCCTTCTCTCTCTCTTCTCTCTCTCTCTTCTTCTGCTTGCCTGTCTGTTTGTCTATCTCTACTTCTGTCTCTGTCTGTCTCTCTGGTTCGTTTCATTTTGCTTTTGTAATTTCTAAACATTTTGTTCACAGCACCATACTCGTAAGGGCCTGTGACCTATTCTTGAATAAGATATCCGTATCCATATCTGTATCCTTATCACCCCCTCTCTTCCCCCCCCCTCTCTCTCCCCTCCCTCCCTCCCTCTCCTCCCTCCCTCTGTCATAATGAGTTGGATGATCCTAATGTGTGCAATAAATTAAAACCTTTCTCTTTCCTTCGTGCAACGGTAATGGGTTACTTACAAAAATATGGGCATGATTTTTGTTTCGTGTATCTGTTCTTTTGATTTTGTCGGTGTAGTTGAGCCGTTTGTAGATTTTCAGTTGTCTGATGTTGAAGGGTACTCTGTGCATTGCTATAGATTATGAAGAAGTTGTCGATGCTGAACAGTGAATCTTTTACTTAAAAAAAAAAAATTGTTCGATGCTCAAACCCTGCCCGTGTTATAACGTGGGGATGAACTTTGATGTCTTGATGCTGCTGCTGCACAAAGCGAAAAGGTTCATTTATTTGCTTTAAAAAGTTTGTGGGTGTATCGCCAGAACCCCACATAATCTTGTGTATGGTGAGACTGACAGATACCCCACATTTTTGCACTCCACTGTTAAATGTATTGAGCACTGGCTAGAACTAACTCAGATGGCTGAACACAGATTGCCTCGTAAAGCGTAGAGAATGCTCTTAGAACTAGATAACAAGAGGTAAGATAAACTGGGTGTCGCATGTAAGAACAAAATTACACGAATATGGTTTTGAGTAGGTATGGATTGATGAAGGTGTCGGAGATATGAACAGTTTTCTTCGTACCTTTAAGGAAAGACTGATTGGTGGCAAGACTGGAATGTTCATGTCCAAAATAGTGATGGGTTTAGTTTGTACAGAACATGCAATGATCGGCATTTTCTCTCAACGTAGATGTCAGTGCGTATGGACAGGTCCTAGAAGTTTATAATAACAAAGTTTAGAATTGGTGTGTTTGATATTTTTGTTCATTACAACCGTTTTTGACAAATGAATACCTCTGATCTGTCGTGTCCATGTCGACATTCAAGAGAAGATGAAGTGCATTTTGTATTAACTTGTCCACAGTTACAAGTATAAGAGAAAAAAAACATTATTTCACGGAAATCTTGTACAAGATCTTGCTTATTCAGGCTTATCTTCTTACTATCATCTGGGAATGAAAACACTGTAAAACAGTTTGCAGTTTATTTATACAAAGCTTTCAAAAGGCGAAGCATCTGTGCAATGTAATCATTATAATGAACGGTAGTGCAGTTTCGCTATGTTTTCTGTACATTCTCCTTCTGAGAGGCCAAGGCGTACAAGAATAAAACATTCTCTCTCTCTCCTCTCTCTCTCTCTCTCTCTCTCTCTCTCTCTCTCTCTCTCTCTCTCTCTCTTCTCTCTGCTGTTAGGCACATAACCACTCGACATCAATCGGTAAATAGTCAGGAGCAGAAAAAAAGAAAGGATGCCTGTTAGTCAACAGTCGCAGTTCAGAGACTCATAGTCACTACGTCATTAAAGTAGACGGATGTTAGTACTCGCAGCTTAATGAACACAAGAAGAAGACACTCTGACGGTAGACAGAAACTCTAGAGAGAGCTTGATAGCAGACTTTCAGAAGAGAAACCGCCCACAGACAAGTGTCCGTACGTCCTGAATTCCTTACTCTCCAAGGGGGTTGGGTCGCACCAGGTCATGACTGCCGGATGCCCTTTTGCTGCCATTCCCTCCTTATTGTGTACACACAGTGTGGGGGTTGGGGGAAAGAGCATTGCTGTGCTGTGCATTCCCAGTTGTCCAGTCAATCCAGTAATCTTGCTTCCATGCTGTTGATATCACAGCTCTTCCAGGATATGATGTAATAATAAATAAACGAATAAATAACGTCTGTGTAACGCAGTTCTTTCGGAAAGTTACTCATTGTGCTTTAACACACTATTCAGACCTTCATTCACTCACACATAACTATTTCACTACGGAACTTACTGTGTACACTGACGAATGGCGGGGGTGGGGTGGAAGGGGGGGGGGGGGGGGGGTGGAGCATCGTTCAAAATGATCGGCTAAAAGATACATTTTTACTATGCTATGAAAACAAATAAAATGGGATGGTTCAATAAGCTGGCAGGTAATGGTTTCTAAACAGATGGGCAGCCAGGCTTTAGGAACAATCACAAAACGATGTCAGCTTTTGCTTTGGTGTATTCAGGAGTTCCTGACGGAAGAGCGGAGAGAACACAGTGACTGGTGTGCGCAGAGCGCGGAGGACTGTCACAGTGGATGAGAACCACCATAGAAACGGAAAGCAAGGGTGGCGAGGTTGGGCAGATAACGACTTTTAACAGGCGGTCACTGAAGCTCCCTCCGCAGTGCTGTGATATCATCTCGTGCTTTTCTTTTCTTTCTTTCTTTCTTTTCTTTTTGTTTGTTTGTTTGTTTTGTTTAAATCAGGACAAGTCGCGCTGCGCTGTTTTAAATTCGCTGGAGCGGGGAAATTTGTTCTGCTGGCAAGCCATGCAACTCTGAATTATAATAATCAAATCTTAAATAAATGTTAGCGAACCGCCAAGAGAAACGTGGACAAACGAGTCACAAGACAAAACACGACGCGTTTCGACCTCAATTCGATCTCAACGCCTGCCAACCTTGCACTGAAGAGTGAAGAGATCAAGCTGAGTACCAAATTCGTTCATTTTCGTTGTATTATTATTTGTTTGTGTCTTGCCTGAAGAAGACCTAAGAGGTCGAAGCGCGTCGTGTTTTGTCTTGTGAGTCGTTTGTCCACGTTTCTCTTGGCGGTTCGCTACCATTTATTTAAGATTTGTTTAGATTTCCGCCTGCAGTCGTCTCACTTTGCAACTAGATGTATAATAATCAAACCAAGAAAGAAATAGTAAATTGACGAGTCTTGCTGCTGCATCAGTTGAAAGATGTTTAGGAACTGAGGCGATAGCGGTTCTAAGAACGACGCGCGACACACACTGCTGACCTGATCCTGCATTGGAAGTGTCTGGGGGTCACGCTGGACTCTAGATGGTTGACTGTCCGTAGAAAACTGACATTATCGCTACCAATCTTTACTAACCCCTGCCTGCCCGCTTGATGTGTGAGAGGGCGCCGACATGCAATGATTATTTCTGTTATGTCTGTGTTTGGTTTGAGCTTATTGCTGTTCACCCAGGAGAGAGCATTGTCAAGCATGGCTGAATAATAGACCGAACATCACAAAATTAAACCATTGTGCGTTTTCTCAGCGGTCATCTGAATACTTATGAAAGTCACAATGGTGTGCTGAAATAATCTCCAAGGTTGAGAGTAACGTGTGAACTAACTATACAGTTCCCAGTGTAGGGCCATGGGAGACTTCAGGCAGACATGACACCATTGGCGATGACTGACAACGACCGGCGATTTGTGGTCTCCTGCCGTGTAGAGCATCGTTGCTGGAGGCTCTGGTGACGTAGTATTTCTTGCGGCAGTGCTAACCGCATATGCGATCTCCTTTAATTAAGCACTTGGTTGTGCCTCCGTGACACCTTCCCTGGGTTTTCCTTAGTTTGCCTGAGCTGGGGACACGTTCCGCCGTTTGTCATGACAGAGTGGACACGTAGGGTTATCAGATTTCATCCATTTCACTCAGTTTGAATTCGAGGGCAGGAGGTCCTACACCGATCTGAGGATGATGCTGATTCTAAGAGATGCCATGTAAGCGCTGGCATTCAGTGAACCCATATACAGTTGAGCAACAACAAAGCTAGACGCTTGGCTTTCCCGTCGCTTTATAGAAGATTCCAACCTTATGAGTAGAATGGAGGGGAAATCCCAAACAAATAAACAAAACAAACAGAAGAAGTAGAAGAAGAATGTTGGGACCTCTGGAGACTGCATGCATGGGGCTTTGGAAAACAAACCTCCGACCTATCTGGTCGGCAGAACCTTATTGGTTTCAAGACTAAATTTTATATTTTGGCGATAACTTACTCGGAATCGGATTATTGACCTCTCTCTCTCTCTCTCTCTCTCTCTCTTCTCTCTCTCTCTCTCTCTCTCTCTCTCTCTCTCCTCTCTCTCTCTCTCTCTCTCTCTCTCTATCTCTTAAAAAATCTTCAAAAGCAGAAGAAAAAGATGTTCAATAAAAACTTGTTAGATCACATGATCAGATCTCTTCCTTCACAACAGGAGTTTTGGAAAACATTAAAAAGAGCTTCATTTAAAAGAAAATATACTAAGAATAATATCTCCCTTGATACATGGTATGAGCACTTTAAACATTTGCTAGATAAAGATATTTTAAGTGATGAAGAGCTTTCTGAAGTTATCGATGAGAGAGAAGACGAGTATTTCAATCGCCCCATTTCTAAAGAAGAAATTAATTTGCCATGCGGAAAATTAAAACTAACAAATCGGCAGGACCCGATTCTATTACTGGTGAATTGTTGAAGTATGCTGGACCTCAAGTCGTTGATTTTTTACTAGCTCTTTTTAATCGAATTTTTGATGATAGTATCCTCCCAGAAAACTGGACAGAGTCTGTAACTTTGCTCTTATTCAAGAAGGGCGACGTAGATAACCCTAATAATTACAGAGGTATCTCTTTGGTTGACGTTAGTAGCAAAGTGTATAGTACTGTTATTAACAACAGATTGCAGGAATGGATTGAACATAATAACATCACGGGAGAGCATCAGGCTGGGTTCAAAAAGGGTTACTCTACTGTCGACCATATGTTTACTCTTCTTGCGTTTGTTCAGAAACAATTTTCATTAAATCGTAAATTTTATGTTGCATTTATTGACTTTGAAAAGGCCTTTGACTCCATCAATAGGAAGCTCTTGTGGTCTATATTATTAAAAAATGGTGTCAGAGGGAAATTATTTGGCTGCATTAGAGCCATGTACAAAGTTGTTAAGACTAGGGTAAGAAGTGGCTCCAATCTGACAGATTATATTAATTGTTCTGCTGGGATTAGGCAAGGTGATGTTTGTAGTCCTGCGCTGTTTTCTGTATTTATTAATGAGCTTGCCATTAAGGTTATCAATAATGGCCTTCATGGTGGACGATTTCCAGAAGATGTGTTAGAATTATTTATCCTACTATTAGCAGATGATGTTGTTTTGGTTTCAGAAACGATAGTTGGCTCGCAACGTCAGTTAAATAACCTGAGCAGGACTGCCTCTTCATTAGAGTTGAAAGTGAACATGAATAAAAGCAACATTGTGGTGTTTAGAAAGGGAGGTTATTTGGCGGCAAGGGAAAGATGGATGTATGACAGACTTACTATACCTGTGCTGAATGTATATAAATATTTAGGGATCTATTTTTCTACACGCATAAGGTTTTCCTTTGCCTGTAGAGATCTTGCTTGTAGAGCAAAGAATGCTTTGATGTGTGTAATAAAAAGATTAATTGCTTGAATAACAATTCGCTTGAGTTATTTCTTAAAATCTTTGATTCCCAAATACAGCCTGTTCTGATGTATGGGGCCGAAATTTGGGGGTTGGATAATGCCGTTGTTCATTGTGAGGCAGTGCATTTATTTGCTTTGAAGAGGTTTTTAAGTTTTGACAGGCGTATTTCTAATGATTTGGTATATGGGGAGACTAATAGATATCCATTGTTTATTTGTGCAGCCATTAGATGTATGCGGTATTGGTTAAAGCTTTTACAGATGGAACATTACAGATTGCCTCGTAAGTCTTATGAAATGTTGTTCGAATTGGATGTAAAGGGAAAAACAAACTGGGTTTCAAATGTACGTCTGTGTCTGTGTAAGCATGGATTTGGGGATGTCTGTGTCAACCTCGGGTAATGTCGATGGAGGAAGGACTAGCGCACAGCCCAAACACACTCACAGCTTGCTTACAATCTCATTCATATATCATGCATCCGTCACATCAAACCACTAGTAAAGTCTATAACTTTACTACACATGATCATAGAACGAAACATCAATGCATATGGAATCAAATGAAATAAAACATTCTCTCTTTCCTGAACTTCACAAAATCATTTATCTAAAACATCATTAACTAACCCGGGTATAAATAGATTTCTACTTTACCTGGCCAGGTGATCTTAACTATTCACGAATCACTGTCTTTTTCTTTTCCTTTTTTTTTTTTCTCACTGTCACTTTCACAACACGACACAACTGCTGGCACTGGTGTTGGTCTGCTTGCACCGGTCAAGCTGGACTGCTGGCACCGGTCAGGCTGGACTGCTGGCGTTGGTCAGGTTGGACTGCCGATGAAAGTGGCGCTGGCCAAGTATGAGGTCGAACCCCGGTTCAGATAGAACAGTGACTATCAACATCGATCGTTCTCCTTTCTTTCTTCCTGCATTAACGCATTGCACTCTCTCTCTCTCTCTCCTAGTCTGCTCTATTAAATGGCCATGGTTGCTTTTCTTTTCCTTTTCTTTTTCTTTCTTTTCTCTTCATTAGTTAGCAACTCTCTCTTCCACATCTCTCTTTAGTCCTCCCTTTGCAGACTATATCTGGTGCTAATGCTCAAACTTCACTCCTCTCATCTCTCTGCCTTTCTCCTGCAGAGACTACACCCCAGAACCTCTCTCTCTCTCTCTGTCTCTCTGTTCGTTCTCCCCCTCGTTCTGCGTTCTCTCACTCTCACATCCTTCTTATTCCGTTCCGATCTGTCCAAAAAGGGCGAGTACCATTGGTCAGTATTTTTACCCCTGATACCCGAAGTTATCTCCCTCTAATTCCATTGGATATTCAAATCATGACAGTCACGCCTACACGCCTTACTCTCTGTGGTGGTCAATTGGTCATTTAATTGATTAGCTAGATTTCACCCCCACCACACACTACCTTCCCCTCTCTTCGTTCCGGCGACGTCGTAAATTGGCTAGATGAGTCTGGGTAGGCGCCAAGACGTTGGCTGGCAGACCAATCGAGACATTCGGCCAGACGGCTTAGTCCGTCTGGCAGACAGTGCTGTCTCCACGAGAGCTAAAAATAGCCTTTAATTGGCTGAGGCGACAGGTGAATGCGTCGGTCAGCTATTTAGTCCGTCTGGTTGGACAGACCGTCTCTGTGGAGCCTCTCCCCTATGCTTAATTGGCTGGATCCGAACCATGGGGCCGTCTGCCTGACGCCCAGAATATTTGCGTTAGAGCTTATGTCCAACTGGGCTGGTGGCGATTGACCACGAATTTGGTTGAGTTTATTTTTGACCGTGACAATTTCCCCTTGCAAAAGACTATGCACCGCATTGTCTCAAACAACGGTACAAAAAAATGACAACAACCGAATTTGCTGACACACAGCTACACGTGCAAATGAAAATACTTTACAACCAACGGTTATAAATTATAAATATCATTAT
>CM031608.1:20530475-20537975 GCA_018398815.1 Conus ventricosus
GAAAAAACATTAAGAATTTACCCTAGTGAAGTGGAATAACTGCTGAATACCCAGTACTCCTACCTAGGCAAATGACGATGATTTTTCGCTTATTTATTACTCCGAGTGAGGGCGATACTAGTTTGCCAGAACATCGTAATTAGAGGTATACAAATAAAGGCTGAAAACTTGGATGCTCTCTTAAGCTCGGTATTGCAATTACTAAAAACGGAGACAAAAATAAACACCCATGTATCATCTGACAAGGTTACTGTGATGGTTGACAAAGACAAACTAACAGTACTGACTTATTTTAATTAAGTATGTTGCTTTTATTGCGTTTTACTCTGTTGATGAAGTGCTGCCAGAAGGATTAATAAGAAGATATGTATAAGATTAATTATATAAAAAATCTTATTAAAAATGGAGGTTCAACAGTTTAGGTAGAGCAAATACTGAACTTCAAAAGGAAATAGAAATGACTTGGATAAGTATAGGGTTACTAGAAAGAAATATGCTAAAGCTTTAAATGCTCTTTCTTATGTAATTACTACTCATCGGCTGTAGCTAGCGTAAGTGCTGGGTCTGGCGTTGCTCTTTTAGCTACTGATGCTGGAGCGCCAGCCTCTTTAGCATTAGGAGGTCTCGGGTTAGGGTTAGGTGCCATGTCTATGGTTGTAAGTGCTGTTTTAAAAAAAAAACTCCTAAATTACAAAGCACACCGCCATTGTTGCCCTAGCATCGGCAAAACTTTGTTCATTAAGATTAAGAATAAGCAAATCATTACAGGATCAAAACATTACGAACGAAGAATTTGATAAGCTTATGGCTGATGGTGAGGATTACAGATGACAGAAAATTGAACTTCAAAGGAGTGAAAAAGACTTTTACTTCACGACAGGTAGACGCTGATGCAATAAACAGAACATGAAAAACAAACACATGATCGGTTAAACCCAAAATAGGCCAAAAAAATAAGTTTAACAAAAAATAAGTTTAGCAAAAATAAACACTATTTTTTTTGTTAACTCACTGTGTTTGACGGGACAACTTGCAGCTCTTCACGAACAAACGATCTTTTAGGGGCAGGCCTTTTAGACGTAGTAGCACCGCTAGAAGAGAGAGTTTCTCTTAAATAATATACGGAGGGTCTGTTTCATAATTCTTTCAACTTCATATACATCTACACTCCATATAGGATCGTAGCCCTAATTCTAACATCGCCCTCCGCCTCTCCAGGAGCATACAAGTATCTTACTTTTAGTCCAAACGGCAAGAGTTTTTTGAGTTCCCTGCACATCTTCAGTAATGCTAATTTTTTTTAATTTGATCGCGTTTACTGGCTTCAGCCCTGTCGCTTTAAATTCTTCATTGTTCATGGCACGTAAGACTGCTGGCAGTCTCCTAACCCATTCTGTGTTGCGTTCTCTGTACTTCGTAGTGTACTTCGTAGTGTCCATAATTTCTCTGTGATATTGATAGGTAAACAGGCGTTCAGCTAGATTCTTATTAAAGTTTTCTACTAGGGCTTGTGATCGATGGTTGCCTGGGATCCCTCTCTTAACTGTAACATGATGTTTTAAAAACAGCTGGTTTACAGAACCTTTAAACTCTTTTCCATCATCAACCTGAATCACCTAGATACTTTAATGGGCCTCGCATGTATATTTGTTGTAAAGCCACAGCCACAGCAGTTGAGCTTTTATCCGTTAAAGGCTCAGCGTCTTTGTATCTTGAAGCCATGTCAACAACTGTCAGAGCATACTTAAACTTTTTTCTTCTAACTTTGTCATGTGGAAGATACAGCAAGTCCATCTGGTGGGTGTCATTAGAACTGAGTTAACAAATCTAGGCTTATTATTCTTTTGGGGGCAGGCAGATATATTTGCCAAATTGCCTGTTTTGAAAGCCAGTCTTTCGCATCTGATTCAGACACTCTAGCAGCTTTACTCTAGTTTTTCATAGCAGCCTTTCCTTTCCAATACCCTTTAGGAGAATAATATATTTTGTACTTCGTATTGTACTTCGTATTGTACGTCGTATTGTCCATAAGAAGGACTGTATTTTAATTGTATTTTTAATTGTTTTTAGATTGTTTGTGCAAGAATATAGATTGCTCCCATAGCACCCACAATAAAACCAATTTCTGCTATTTTCTGTTCTTCTGATGGTTCATAAAAGTCAGACAGTTCTGGCGGTGGCGATTTAGAAACTTCATTCCTGTCACTAAGTAATACTCATTCATTGCCTCATCAACGTCTGTAAATGTGTGCTCTGCATGACCTGTTCCCTTAACTTTTTATTAATAAAGTCTAAGTGAGCAATTCGTCTTTCTCATAAGCGTCTCTTGCCTTAGCTAAATCTTCCATGCCTTGTTATGCGTTCTCTCTCTTCATCAGACCGCAATTTACTAAACATATAATTGCTTCCAGAGAAGGCCAATGCATTAACAATAGCTCCTCCTACCATCATAACTACTCCTGCCATCTTTTAAAAATTATTTTCTTATAAATTAATATTTTTATGAACTAATATTTTCTGGTATAATCCCCTGTGTAACAAGAAAGTCTTTTGAGGCAATGCCTGCAGTAATTACAACTATAACCTTAACAACGTCCTCAAGTCTAACCTTCCTAGATCTGCCGGCTTCATTTTAAACATGTTTTTTGCTAACACGCCTATACTAAGGCCGCTAATTACAGCAGAATGGTAAATCGTATTGATAATCTTTTTTTCACTCATCATTTTATTAACTAAAAAAATAATTAAAATAATCATAATACGAAAGGCTATCTATGTGCTTTTCAAATCAGATAATCTTTTGTTGTCAAAGCTAAAAAAATGGTTTGCAACTAGTTATGGCGATCTTCATCTTTCCCGTGTTGGCTGTTTTATCCCTAACAAGCATTATGCAGGGTTGAATAAACTATAACACCAAACGATAGGCAATGCATAATTAACCAGCGTAAACACATGTTTTAACAAGTATTATATTAATTTTTTATTGTATTTTTAAAAATGATAGTGACGAACTATAAGTGTGAGGAGCAGGCAGACATACGCTCACAGACACTGCATAAAGAAAGATTATACTCTCTAAGCTGCTGTGGAACAACTAAAACAGTATTAGGCGTTGAGACTAAGTATTGAACAGATTCAACAACTGTTAACATCAGACGTTGAAAAGTACTACGCTAGACGCGAAGCACAGCTAGGATCAAAAATGGTTAGATCAGTGGGTCAGACAATGGATTAGTTTATATGCTAAGTTTAGAAAGTAAGATGGAACCATTGATTCAGAAGAAGATTAAAATACGACTTATCGCAAGATTCCGGTTTTTAACAAGACCTAGAAACTCTTGCATGTGACATGTTTTACAGATTTGGACAATGTATGCCCATCTTCAAGGATTAATTAACTTTTAATCATATAATTTTGATCATATAAATTAATCGCAATAAAAAAAATGAGGCGGAAGACCCACAGACAGTCCACAGAACAGTGGAATTTTACACACGTGAATTACACAGGTGAGTAAATAATGTTACTAAGTCTACAAGTCCTGGCGTGTTGAGCTGGTGTAAACTACTGAATGAGAACAGACTGCAAAAAGCAACCAATCAGCAAAACAAAAATTGTTAGATAGTAATACAGCATCGCCGCACCACACCACAACAACATCACAATCAAAACGAGAAGATGTGATCATTATGTATGGGAGCTGCTGTTGTTGCTGGGGTGGTTTTTAGGCATACAAAATACCTAACAACCAACCTAGCAACAAAGCCGCAACCCCCCACAGTAAAAGAAGAAGAAACCGCCTTCTGCAAAAAAAGTGGCAGCCTCCTGCAGTAGACCCCATTTTCTATGGAATAGTTTTTAAGAACAAGATTAAAGTACAAGTAAGAACTCGATAAGTAGCAAGTTAAGTTAGTTATAGAAAGTACTTTTTAGTTAAGTGCAAGTAAAGTACAAGTAAAGTGCAAAAAAATTATAAAGTAATATAAAGTACTAATTAGTTCTTAAATAAGTACTAATTAGTTCTTAAATAAGTACTAATTAGGTTCTAAATAAAGTACTAGTAAGTTCTTACGTTAAGTACAAGCCAAGCTGTCAAGTTAATCTTTTAAAGGTTCTCCAATGTCCTACGCATAAAAAAGCTCAAGAACTTACTAGAATTCTCTTGTTATTGAAGGAGACAAGTGATTTTTTGTTAACAGCAGTGTGTTTTACTTGATAAGAGTAAGCGCCGATTAACATTTGTGTGATAAAATATTTTTTTTCAAAGAGGGCTTCTTGTAGTTGTGTGAAGTTATATTTTTTTGACAACTTCTTTACTTATACCTTTAGCCTTCTTCATTACAGAAGTTCTGGCTAGCAACGCTGTACATCTTGCCCGCAAACCAACAAATTCTTTGATAACGTCCCATTAATTCATCCTTCATCTTTCCAATCACTTTCTTGTTCACAGTTAAAGTAAAGACTGTCGTTAGGATAGTCATCATGTACGTACCACCACCAGTTCCTATCGCTACCTCGGCTTCTAAATCCTTATAGAAGTCTTTCTGTGGGGACGTCCTACCATAAAACATCAGTGTCCCTGTGTAAAGTACGTCTTAAGCTTCTGGTACCGCGGTTTAAAGTATGTCGTACAGAAATTCAACATCATAACTTTGACAACTCCTAATACAGTAAAGCAATAACACCGGCTCGTCCAACTAACATCCTTTTTCTCATCATAATGCCAACCAGGCTGTCGTTAAATCTTCTAAAGTCTTGATTTTGGTTAGAGGCAAACTTAATTGCTTGGTTTTCTTTAGTAACAAATTTAGCATCTTTACTATTGTGTACGTTCTCCATGGTTTGTTGCCAAAAAGCTGTTGTTCATCAGTGTTAAAGAAGTCTTTTTTCTAGCATCAGTGCTTGGGTTTCTAAGAATCAGTATTCTTCTTTGATGTAGGCTCATAAAGGGCTCTTGATCAAAAGCAATGCGTTCATGAACACTGTCAGTTTCAATCCCGTGTCCTAAGTAAAACTGTAGAGTCCTGTAATGGCCACAATATTTAGTTTTGTGTCTAAGATTAGGCACAAGTTTAGTTCATAGGACTCATCTTTAATCTTCTGGCGGGTAGTGGGAAATCGTTGGTGGAGATCGTGTAGTTCATAGGATATTCTAAATCTACTTCTAAGATTAGTCCCATTGGATTAATCAGCGGAAGCCTGTGACATCATACTTAACACAGTATTGACATCATGAGGCACTTTTATCATTGTAAAGTTATCTCAGTGGAATGTTGACTCATGCCCATCCATACAGATTGTTGCGTCTAAGTACATTATAGTTAGACGGTTTAGTGGGATCATAATCGCTAAATATTTTATGTTGCTTTGCAGTAAAGGATGTAGGACCATGCTACTACTCCCCACAGCCCGTCTTATCATCTGGAGTGTGGGTAAATAATCAGAAATTAAGCCATCTGGATGTTTGGAGACTTAAGAAAGCGTCCCATGAAAGGCCCGCAGTTGCAGAGATGTAATGAGACCGAGTCTAAGTTTGTTAATGTTTCAATAGCATGTAGATCTGTAAGACTGAAAAACTCTGCTAATAAACACACTCAGCCAATAAATATTGATCAATGAAAATCGCCCCTTGTTTTGACAGTGTAAATTCTATCCCAGGCTTTCTGTTGCGTATTCATATTTAGCATCAGTTTATGTCTTTTGCCTCTAAGACTAGACAAGAAAGCGCCTTTCGGAGGAAGCAAGTCTTCGTCAAACCGTCCCACGAGTTCATGTATTCATAAGGATAGCCACCTTTGCGCACTTAAAGATGGTTCAAGTATTGTAGTGATTGAAAGTCTTGTAGAGACCCCGCTTGGGAGGTTGCCAAAACTGGCCATCCGATTTTGGGCTGAGTCATAAAAGGATAAACAGTCAAGCGTAACAGTCATGTACTTTTCTGAAACTGTGCAAGCAGGTAACCCCTTATATTCAGAATTACTGCTTGCATGATAAAATGAGAATCGTAGCCTCGTAAGTTATGAAAGAGATAGGCAGTTTCCATGTCTTAGGTCACTTTAAGGCTGAAGATTACAATTGTTTGTGCGCGGTGCCCTCTGAAACGTTCCAGTAATGTGATCGTGTCTCTTTACTGCATTGCTAATATTCTTTATTGCAAATCCAACAGTGTGTAGATGAATCATAACATTCTTGGTCTTCAGGAGTCATAACAATGTCTAAAGATTTAGTTGGTTGGAGTAGTAATATACGAAGTTGTTTTTCATCTGCTCTAAAAATCTACTAGGCGCGTTGGGCCTCGTAAATCTCGGCGTTGTAATGTTGCGCGTCTGACCAAACAACAATAAACGCATAAGACAGATCTGATGGTGAGTAATAAGGTTGTTTTTTGTTCTTGCTGTTGCGGGCCGTAGTACTGTGGTTAAGAGCGTTTAAATCGGCATAAACCATGTACGGGCCTGTATTGCATTTTTTTTTTTTTTTTGTTTTTTGTGTACTTTCTTAAAACAACTTTAGACACTGGTTTAGGTGAGGAGGAGTTTGGTTTCACCATCTAACAAAACTTATACAATGTTTCTATGACTGGCAGCTGCTTCTATAGTGGATTCTGCCAGACACCTGCTCAAAGCCCTTGTTTAGCATGATCCTTTGATGTATAGCGCATAAGTCTGCTTATTGTTTCGGATTAATACATAATGACTCTTTGTACTATCTTCATAACAGGATCAATCTACATGTCTTGTTAAGTGATTCGCCTAAAGTAGGTGCTTGGGAGAAATCCCTTAAAGGACAATGTCTACTACAGACCATGTAACGTTTACAGTGTTTGGTTTTTTTTGCCTTCAAACAGAGATTTATACTTTCTATACTCACTGAAAGGTTATGTGTATCAACTTCACTCTTGCTTATATTGTTCAATAAGTAAGATACTCTTTCCTGCGGTTCTTTATAACAGGATGTAAATGCGCTAAAACACACCACATAAAACACATGTTGTCAGGATTTTTATGTTTAAGACTGCTCGTTTTAAAACTAACTCTTTGGCAGGAAGGTAAGAATTGCCAACTATAGGATAGAACTTTGTATGTTTCAATATAAGTCTGAAGGACTGTTCCTTCAGACCAGCCCAGAACCTAACTTTGCTTCTCCTTGCATGTAACGTGTAGTCCACAGTAGTCACCCAGTCAGAATTAAAGTCGCGATAGCTAATAAACTTCTTTCTGTTTAGTTGAAAACCAGACTCCATGTAGCTATCAACAACAGTGTTATATAAGCCAATCATAACGCAACAAAACACTTTTACTGGCGTTAGCGTTGAAGAGGTACTCTGGGATTTTAGAGATAGCATGTGCTACGCTTTCATGAACGTTAATGGTTAATGAATCCATGTCTACTTCACTAAACATTGTGCTTAATTGTTTTGTCACTACCTTCAACCAGTGCGCTGGCTGGCAGTTTTTCAACTCAACACGCTTGTGAGGCTCATTTTTAACTCCAAATAT
>CM031608.1:20542975-20545475 GCA_018398815.1 Conus ventricosus
AAGGTACATGCTATGTGTAACGTGTCCATTCATAACCAAACGGCCAAACTGGCCTTCCTTCCCGAAAGTTTGTGATAGGATTTTACGTGTTTGCCAAATGTTATATGCGTGCGTTTCACACACGAACCTCGGATTATAGCCTCAATCGAAGGACTGAATGAGAAAAGGAGTCCGAGCAATGTTAACACCGTGGGAAAAAATCCCCCTGTACCGAAAATCCGAACCGCAACCCCAGGATCACGAGTCCGCGCTCACCAACAGAGTCTGTCCGCCCATACCATCTTACAAAACTAACAATATTCAGGACAAGCCTCACTTACCGCTGACATGGATGGGGGGGGGGGGGGGGGGGGGGTGAGTCTAGCGCGTTTTTAGTGCACCATCCTATGTGGCGATGGCCAATGCTATCCTCTCCCATCTTCATCATCGCATGGAACAAGGGACCCCCGACACGTGGTATTGAATAACACAGCCACAGCTACTTTTCAAAATCAGATTAACAGACCAAGTCATCATAATAATTTCTGCGTGATAGCCAAATCAGTCACATGCGCGTGAGAACAGAGAATGCCTGGACAACATTCATCAAACAGAGCAAGACGGTGGGGGGTGGGGGGGGGGGGGGGGGGGGCATAAACACGCAATGTCATGTGTTGCATTAATTAGAGCGTGCCAAGAAGGGGCAGACAGCGGAGAAGGGAGTAAGGAGGTTGGGTAAGAAAGAATGGAGGTCAGGGACGGTCGGGAGGGAGGAAGGAAAGCGAAGAAGAGTTTTCTTTCAATCTTCGTAACCTGGCGAAACGTTACCTGGTGATATAAATGTACCCACATCTCTGTGGTAGGAATGAAATTAAAGTTTCCATTGCTGCATATCCCCCTTCAGCTCTGGAACCATCCTCTGACCCCCATCCCTACACCCTATATCCATTCTCCATTTCATTTCAGCTATACACACACGCGCGCGCGCTCACACAACAGACATACGCGCGCCGCCGCGCACGCGCACGCAAGCGCAACCCCCCCCCCCCCCCCCACACCCAACACACATTTTTTTCCCACGTTGCGTCATAAACTTGGACAATGAGACAAAGAGATTGACAATGGGACTATGAATAGATTTCAGAGTAAAACACATGTACCATTTACATTTTCGCACGCACGCGCGCGCGCGCGCGCGCAGCGCGTGTGTGTGTGTGTGTAAGAGTAAGAGAGAGAGAAGAGAGAGAGGAGGTAGAGAAGAGAGAGAGAGAGAGAGAAGAGAGAGAGGAGAGAGAGTCAAGAAGCAATGAAGAGAGTTAGAAAGAGTCAGAGAGAGTGAGAGAATGAGAGAAGAGAGAGAGAGAGGGAGAGAGGAGAGAGAGAGAGAGAGAGAAGAGAGAGAAGAGAGAGAGAGAGAGAAGAGAGAGTAGAGGGAGTCTGAGCAAGAACAAGACAAGACAAGACAAAATTCTATATTTACGAGGATAATAGATAAGCACTGACGCTTTTTACATCCAGTCCTCCTCCTGAGTAGGTGACTACAAACCATGCAGTGAAACATAAATGTAAGAAATCAAGAAGAGCAAGGCAAAGCGGTCCATGTAATCATAGAGAAACATCAAATGAAAACGAAGATAAATGAAAACAACAACAAAAATAAGAAAATAACAAACAAAACAACAATAAAAATATAATAACAAAATAAAAAAATGAAAAAGAGAGAGAGATTAGAAAGAGTCCACACACACACACACACCCACACACACACACACACATCACAGCACACACACACACACACGATTAAAAGTCACAGAGAGAGAGAGAGAGAGAGAGAGAGAGAGAGAGAGAGAGAGAGAGAGAGAGAGAGAGAAAGAGAGAGAGAGAGAGAGAGAAATAGAAATCACAGAGAGGAGAGGAGAAAGAGAGAGAATAGAGAGAGAGAGAGATGAGAGAGAAGAGAGAGAGAGAGGGGGGGACGAAACGGAATTTTATTCAATGAAGGGCATAGCCCCATTTGAAGGGGAATGAATTCCAAATAACGAACACAGCGAGGTAAGCAAAGCCAAAACAAATTAGTATACCGACCTGGTGAAATGTTTTCCCTCTGATCGGCTGGGTAGTCCCATAAACAATGCAGGTTTTTTAAGATACCCGTCGTCGAATTTGCGGGTCCTTCAGATTTGACATGAGTAGAGAGCACAGAACAGACATGGTGAGCATAAGATGCACGAGAACATTCTTTTCTCAGGTCGTTGAGAGCAGGACAACGAAGTAAAATATGTAATTCAACTTTATTCGCGCTTTGACACATTATATTGGACACGTTAAATCGTTCACTGTGTCTTTTTTTGTTATATCGAATTGCGATGTGTTTTCATATCAGAGACACCCTATCTAAACGTCGTCAAAAATGCCAAATGAACGTGTATGTCACAGCTAGTAAAAAAATAAAATAAAATAACAAATCATTCGCTAATTTCAAAGTTTCCAAAGACTTAAAAGTCCTGTACCAAGTGAATCT
>CM031608.1:20552975-20558726 GCA_018398815.1 Conus ventricosus
TTCCAAATTTTTCGCTGCCTTTTAGGCCGCATGATCCGCCCACTCGTTGTGGGTGATTCCGGAGTGAGAAGGAATCCAGCAAAAGGTAATCTGGTACCCTTTATAGACAACTCATGAATGATATGTTTTTTTTCCCAATAGTCATTTCCAGTCGATTTCTTATGGCCTCGGGGTTTAATGGCTTGTAAAAGATTTTGAATCCACACAGAAAAAGATTTTGCATGTATCCGTCGAAAGATCTACAATGTAATTTAATGCCATAAGTATGGCTACAAGTTAGCAGTAAAAATGGAATAATGTTTACCAATGTAGTATCGTTTCTTCTGTTTTAAATAAGGGTATTACAAAAGCTGCCCAGTTTTTCCCATCTTCAAGAATGATCCATCGGTTTGGTGTTGTGTGTGTGTGTGAGATGTCAGCCGTGTTGCACAGAATGCCTCAGTTCAAAACGGTAAAATATATTTTACGGTGCTACAGCGGCAGACATGCGCACAAGGGCCCTACTCAACTCCCCTTTTCCCCCAATGAATTCACCCCCTTTTTTTTTGTGCCCCCGGGAAAAAAAAAACAACTAAGAAACAAACAAACAAAAATCCTCAGCTAATTCTGAAAGATTGTATTTGTTCGTTGGGTTTAGTACCTTCGTCGGATGTTGTGTTCCAGAGATGTTTCCGAACATCGACTGATTGGGAGGGGGTTTGAGGGTGGGGGGGGGGGGTGGGGGGTCGGGGGGTGGGGTGGGGGGTCCCTTCATTTTGTGGCCCCTCAACTCGGGTTGTGGGGGAAAAACGTTTCTATCGGTTTTCATCAACAAAAAAAGATGAACGTGCCTCTCCCGCCCGGCCCCCTCTTTCCCTCCCCCCTCTCCCACCTCTACTCCATCCTCTCCAGTCCACTCCCAACGGTCTTTTACGCGCATCCTCTCCACCATCCCCTGCTCCTTCCTTCCTCCCCCCCCCCCCCCCCCCCCCCCCCCCCCCCCCCCCCCCCCCCCCCCCCCGAACCTTCATGTTCACACGGACCTGGCTTCGTTTCGTCGCAAAACCAGAGTGTTAACTGCCAGCTCGCAGCATCTAGAATGTTGTCTTCCAACCAACCAGATCATGGGGGAAGGTGAGAGAGAGAGAGAGAGAGAGGAGAGAGGAGAGAGAGAGGGGAGAGAGAGAGAGAGAGAGAGAGAGGCTTCAGATTACGTTTTCATTGGCAATGGCCTACAGAGCCTTTATGGCCCTTTTTGTCAGTGATATACATGAGTATTTGCAGCGCCCAAAAAAGAAAGTTTATGATACAAAGAAGCATAAATTGCAACGGATTACTTAATGTTAATGATGAGGCTCGAAGCCATGCAGAAGAAAAAGAAAATAATGTCGTGCTTTTTCGCCACTCAAAATGAATATGTAATTTTTTTTTCTTTTCGTCACAACATGCTCATAAACACAAGTGCCGAGAGAGAGAGAGAGAAAAGAGAGAGGAGAGAGAGAGAGAGAGAGAGAGAGGGGAGGAGAGAGAGAGAGAGAGAACGATAACGATAACGATAACGATATTTTATTCAAAAAGGCCAAAACCCATTGAAGGAAACACGCAGAAACTAACAAAACTTTTCACGCACTTGGTGTACAAGTCACCATAAAAACTATGCCTGGTGTTTTTGAATTAATACAACAGCATCATACTTGTTCCGCCGTTTACACGACATGTACAGATAGATCTACACAGAAAAAATAATCCGTAACACTTTCATTTCTTGTCGAAAAAGTAAGACTAAACTAAAATAATGATGGCCCGCTATAGTATTTGGAGGAATATAATTATTTTGCTTTGAAAACATGAAGTGCTGGGCAAACAAAAACAAAGTGAACTTCATCTCCACACCGGATCCACACGTAGGGCACAACAAAGACCTGTTATCGTTCTAATGTCTTGGACTAGGCACTGGTATTTTCAGAGACACCGAAAATAAACTTTGTTAAAAGCACATTTTTATAGATCTGTCCACATCTATTCCGAAGTATGGTTCTGCATAATGATTCATTTTAAACTGTCTGCACAAAGCGAATCTGTCACTATTTTGGATATATGACAATCCCGATCTGGCATCTACAGTCTTTCGTGCGTTGCTTAAAAACACGAGAGAGAGAGAGAGAGGAGAGAGAGAGAGAGAGAGAGAGAGAGAGAGAGTCTTTCTGTCTGTGTCTTTGTGTGCATGTCGCTTCGTCCCAGAGAAAGTGCAATTTCCCACTTTCTCTGTTTGTACCCAGTGTTTCCCACAAACGTTTTCTGTAACATTCCTTAAACCCCACGTCACACACACATCCATGCATCACTGTGCTCCCCTTCCTTTTTCCACCCCTCAATCCTCCCTCCCCTCACCCTGCCACCGCACCCACACCCTGCACTCCTCACGCTATCCTGTTCCCGTCACCCCACTAACTGACCCCACCCCCCCCCACCTCTGATAACAACAAATCCTATCACCAGCTCGGAAGGTGCAGAAGGGGGATGATGCTACCCGCGGGCTGGTAAGAGAAAAGACTGGAGAGTTAGATGGTCCAGAAGGATGCTTCGGACAATTTCTTTGTCCATCCATCAGGAATCGCTGCCCCCTTCCCACCTCCCTCCCCCGCCCCCGTCTGTGTTGCTGGTTGACTCCCGGCACGGCGCAGCACAGTGGTAGAACACTTAATGATGGGGGGGGGGGGGGGGGGGGGGTGACCGACACCTGCTATAGTACCGACCGGTTGGATAGCATTTGCACATACACACACGCACACGCGCGTGCGCGCGCGCACACACACACACACACACACACACACACACACACACACACACACACACACACACACAGAGGATGGGGATTGGTTCTGGTGGGTTTGGGGCAGAGGATGGGGCTTGATTTGCAGGGAGGGAATAGAGTAAATAGAATTTGAGACAATTAACGATGAGAGAGAGAGAGAGAGAAGAGAGAGAGAGAGATGAGAGAGAGAGAGAGAGAGAGAGAGAGAGAGGAGAGAGAGAGACAGACAGACAGACAAACAGGCAGACAGAGAAACAGACAGATAGATAGACAGAGAGGTGGAGGTAGGTCGGAGGGGCCACAGAGGACCAGAACAGATACAACCAGAGGCAGGAATAATGCCGCCAGGTCCCACCCAGTAGTTCCATTAACTCTGTCTAACTCTCTTCAGTTCTTTCCCTTGAATTTCGATCACCGGTGATCGACGGTTTTCTTTCCGGAATCACAGTATTTAAAACAGCATTTTTGTTTTCTGAAGCAAACGTATTGCCTTAAAAACCTGAAATAGACACATTCATCATAAAAATGTTATTATCTTAGAAATAATGCGAAGAATGTTACGAAAAATTACAAAGAAATCATGCAAAACGCAAAAATCTCAAAAAACTGTTGAGAAGTGCTGGAGACTAAGGGAATCAACTCTTCAGTAAGGGATTCATAATGTCCCGATTCCATGGCGTCCATATGCTGGGTTCTGATGGAATTGGCTCTGCTGGCACTAGTACCTTCCTGGACGATCTCGGATCCAGAGAGAGAGAGAGAGAGAGAGAGTGAGAGAGGAGGAGAGAGAGAGAGAGAGAGAGATAGAGAGGAGTGAGAGAGAGAGAGAGAGAGAGGAGAGAGAGAGAGAGCTCGCCGTTCGGCTATCTGACAAACAACAGGTGCAAAACCCCCCTCCCCACCCCTACCCCCCCCCCCCACACACACACACACATGCACGCACGCCGCGCGCACGCTCCATGAAAGCACCAAGACAACAACTCTGGAAAAACAAAGACAAAAGAGAGAGAAGAAGAGAGGAGAGAGGAGGAGAGAGGGAGAGAGAGAGAGAGGAGAGAGAGGAGAGAGAGAAGAGAGCGCACACACATACGGGGGGACAGAAGAAGCAGGTTGGAAGGGCAAAAAAAAAAACCCCCCAACAACATTTTCAATGCACGTGACCTCCTTTCATAAAAGTGATGAAGGCCCTTTACTAATTTGTATGTGGATATGTACGCGAGATTTTAAAGGGGGGTGAACAGAGGTTCGCATCATGGGAGTGCGCTCGAAGGGGAGAGGGGAGGAGAAGGAAGAGGGGGAGGGGAGAGGGGAGGGAGAGGAGAGAGAAGAGAGGAGAGAAAAAAAAGAGGAGAGGAGAGAGAGAGAAGAGAGAGAGAGAGAGAGAGAGATAAGACGAAACAGCAAAAACAGACAACAGACGAAAAGACAGACAGAGGTCAGAGAAAAATTTAAAATGAAGGAAGTGAAGAGAGAGAGGAGAGAGAGAGAGAGGAGGAGAGAGAGAGACTGAGAGAAGGAGAGAGAGGAGAGGGATTAGGAGGGAGAGGGGGGAGAGAGACTTGGGAGAAGGAGGAGAGAGAGACTAGAGATGGAGGAGAGGAGGGGGGGAAAAGAGAGAGATTGAGAGGGGGAGGGAGAGAGGAGAAGGGAGGGGGGGGGGGAGGAGAGGAGAGAGAGAGAGGGAGAGAAAAGAGGCGTGGAAAAAGAGATTGAGAGAGAGGAGAGTTTTGGATTGAGGGGGGAAAAGAAAAGGGAAGGGGAGAGAGGAGAAGAGAGAGAGAGGGGAGAGAGAGGGGGGGGGGGGAAAGAGATTGAGAGGGGGGGGAGAGAGGAGAGGAGAGGGGGAGGGAGAGAGAGAGAGAGAGAAAGAGAGAGGAGGAGGGGAGAGATTGAGGAGGGAGAGAGAGAGGAAGGGGGAGAGAGAGGAGTAAACAAGAGGGATACAGGCACAAATGCCCCCACACAACCCGACACACAACCAAACACAATGTCAACCTGGGTGATGTCGATGGGGAAGGATAGGCACCCCCAAAAACCACTCACAGTTGTTTTCGATTCTTTCATATATCTGATTCGTCCATAAAACCCATAGTAAAGTCAAAAATTTTACTAACATGGGATGAAAGAAAATCAATGCATATGGAAACAAACAAATAAAAATTCTCTTTCCTGAACTTCACAAATCATTTATCTAAAACATATTAAAATAACCGGGTATAATGATTTTACTTTACCTGGCCAGGTGATCTTAAAATATTCACGAATCATGTTTTTCTTTTCTTTTCTTTTTCTTTTCACTGTCATTTCAAAGCACGACACAAATGCTGGGACTGGTTTTGGTTGCTGGCACGGTCGGGTGGATGCGGCATGGTTTGGTTGGCTGCGTGAAAGTGGCGTGGCCAAATATGAGGTCGAACCCCCGTGAGATAGAACGTGGCTATCAACATCGATTTTCTCCCTTTTTTTTTTCCTGCTTTTAAAGCATTGCCTCTTCTCTTCTCTTCTTTGTCTGCTCTTTTCAATGGAATGGTTGTTTTTTTTCTTTTTTTTTTTTTTTTTTTTTCTTTTCTCCTATTGTTAGAGCTCCCCTCTCTCTCCCCATCTTCCCCAGTCCCCTTTCCCTGCAGACTATCTATGCTAATCTCTCAATTGGTTCTCTTCTCTCCCCTATCTCTCTGTTTTCTTCCCCGAGATTACACTCAGACCTCTCTTCTCTGTCTCTTGTTTGTTTTTCCCTTCTCTCGTTCCTCACTCTCAATCCTTTTATCCGTTCCGATCTGCAAAAAAAGGGGCGAGTCCATTGGTCAGTATTTTTACCCCCTCGTCCCCCAAATTTTCCCTCTAATTCCATTGGATGTTCAAATCTTGCCCCGTCATTTTTTCCTTTTTTAACACGTTTCCCCCCCTTTCTCTCTGTGGTTTTTAATGGTCATTAATTGATTTTTAGGGGGGGTTGA
>CM031608.1:20559726-20562226 GCA_018398815.1 Conus ventricosus
TTTTTTAACCAGTTTGGTGCGCCAACGGGGGTCAGTAACCCCTCCAACACCTCAGCCTGGTAAAAGTTGGATTAGAAAAAAATTTGCATCATCTAGCAAACTTATTAAAGAAGTTAGCAGCCAAAGCGCTTGATGCTCTGCCTGGCATAATAGGTAGTGTTGTTATTTTGGGTTTTGTCTACTATAGGCAAAGTTGCTGGTTATATGGCGACCATCTGTGGACTTTTGGAGGGGCTAGCTGCTGGATTAATTTTTAGTGAATAAAGTATGGCTAACCCGGTAAAAGTTAAAAATACAACAAGGGCTGTCTTTTCGTAGTAGACTGTCAGTGAAAGGCAGATCAACAGGTGGTGTGCTTTCTGGGCTGCTTTCTGGCGGGGGGAGTTAAAAATGGATCGTTTTCCCCAGGGCTAGGCACTTTCTTTAAAATGGATGGGGCGGGCCTTGTGTTTAAGCCTTTATTGTGCCCTAAGTTTTGATCTTTCCCCACCTATGAGGATTTCATTGTTTATTCTGTATCATGCCAATCTGTGTCTAAGGTCAGAGGGTAGCATGTATAATCCATGACCTACAACAAGTCAACCTTTGACCTAGCATGTGTAAGAACGTCTTGTACCTTTGTATGCTTGCAGGCAAATCAACAGCTGAGTTAATAGCTCTTCTAAATTAGCCAGAAATTGTTTTCTGGCATCAAAGCCTGTAGATTGATCCACTATGCTAACTTAGTCTGTGCTTGTGCTCCTAATAGACACCAAACGCATGTCCTTATGGAGTCATTAAGCCTTTGCACTCCTGGCATTGTTAGGCCTTCACTTTAAATCTAAGATAAATGTTGCCCAAGCATTAGGATGTTTTTGTTCTATAGATCCCAATCGAACTTGTTTGTTTGGCTGAAAAGAAGTGTGCCCAGGCCAGTAGTCATAAGTTATTCTCTTTTTGCGCCCCACAAATACAATGTGCCTAACCCATGATTGCGGTCAAAATTTTTTGTCTAAAATCATTGAAGGATTAATGTTAAATTCGTTGCAGATTCTTTCATATGCATTATTGTCCATTGGACTTTTAAAGGATTAAACGCGTTGTCACTTGGAAGGGCACTTTAGTTCAGTTAGTATTCGTCTGTACGGGTAATAAACATGAAAGTTATATACTGACCTTACAAAAGATTGGGAAAGGGTTTTTTAAATGGTTTGCATATGAAACACCGCAGCCAGTAGTTGCGCAGTAAATGGCAAAATTTAACTGATTCTGGTAAAACGCTGGGGCGAGATGCCCATGCTAATGGCACTCTGTCACTCTTTATTGGCGGATTTAAATATCTAGTTAGCGGATTTACAAGTCTAACTTGGAAGCCATATGATTCGTCTACTGCAAGGGTTAAATTGCTGAAGTCTAAAGATTTGGGTTATAAAAACGCTTCTACATTGTAAGTAGCACTTCGTTATATTTAAAAGGGTTTCCCATTTTTTTAAATTAGTTTTTTAAATAGTTATAAAAAGATGTACATCTATATAACCAAGCAAAACGAGATGTGTTCTTATCGTATCCAAATTATCAATTGGCGCGGGAGTGTGTAGGATTGCTCTTAAAGAAATTGGCTTTAAAATTATGTGGGTTAACATATTTGAAGAAGCCCAAAATAACTGGAATTTAAAATATTAGTAACGAGGCGGGGCAACAAATAACTAATGTGCAAACCCCTGATGGCTACTACAACTTTTTTCTTTAAAAAGAAGTACTTGGCAAATTTGGTATATTGTTAAAAATTAACAAAGGCAAATCTCAGAATTACTATGATTTCCCACAAAGAAAGAAGAGAATACACTTTCCCTAGAGGACTTGCAAAAATCGTAGGCTTTCACGGCAATGGTAGAGTTTATACATTTAGCACAAGAGAAGGTGACTGGCAATTTGAAGGTAATAAACCATCTAATTTTCTCGGAACCCAATGATGTATGTTCATTTACAACAGTTAAAAACAGAAGCTAATTTGTTTGATGGCCCATCCGTCAACAGTTCTAAAGGTTTTGCCCGGGAACTAGGGCGGGGTTTTGTGATTATAGATTAATCTCAGTTGGAAAAAACGTGAATTTAAAGAATTAATTAGTGGACCTATAAATTCATTAGATGTAAAAAATACTAACCAAGATGGTAAAGCCGATTGTTTGTTCAGATTTATTAATGGTGCTGGAACTAGAAGATTTACGAACGCCATTAAATTTTTTATATTGTGTGTGCGAGCGTGTGTCTGGGCGTGTGTGGTTTAGTTAACTAGACCCCAAACAATACTGGATCCTTTTGAACTAGTGTACTGCGCTGCTTTTTAGAGCAAAACGCAAGCACAAACAAACAAACAAACAAACACACACACACACACACAATATATGGGGAGGTGCTTGCGGGGAAAAGTAAAAGGGGGCTTTTTGTGGTTCACAATTGAACGACGTAAATTCGAGACAGCCGCCAAAAGCACTTATTAGAGTCCTTTAATCAATAATCA
>CM031608.1:20567226-20569726 GCA_018398815.1 Conus ventricosus
CTTGATCAGCACAAGGATTGACACAGTCTTGATCAACACAAGGATTGACCCCAGCCTTGATCAGCACAAGGATTGACACAGTCTTGATCAGCACAAGGATTGACACAGTCTTGATCAGCACAAGGATTGACACAGTCTTGATCAACACAAGGATTGACACAGTCTTGATCAACACAAGGCATGACACAGTCTTGATCAACACAAGGCTCCACAATCTTGATCAACACAAGGCTCGACACAGTCTGATCAACACAAAGCTCGACACAGTCTTGATCAACACAAAGCGCGACACAGTCTTGATCAACACAAAGCTCGACACAGTCTTGATCAACACAAGGATTGACACAGTCTTGATCAACACAAGGCTCGACACAGTCTTGATAACACAAGGATTGACACAGTCTTGATCAACACAAGGCTCGACACAGTCTTGATCAACACAAGGATTGACACAGTCTTGATCAACAACAAGGATTGACACAGTCTTGATCAACACAAAGCTCGACACAGTCTTGATCAACACAAGGATTGACAGGCCAAATGTCCAACACAGAGACTTCATGGTGTGGCGATGGTCACAGATTGTTCATCACAACGTCCCATGTCGATTTCCTGTTGGATGACAGATTGTTTGTCACAACGTCCCATGTCGATTTCCTGTTGGATGTCACTGTGCGGGGGTGGATATCTCGCGCAGACTGGGACGCAGAGGGAGGGGTGCGGTTATCATACATAAAAAATGTCACGCTGGCGGTGTGTTGTTGTCCGTTGTGTCAAACCCACAAAAGGCTCGGTGGCGTCGGCAAAAACAAATCAGACGGAGAAGACGAACGTTCGCTTATCTTTTTGTACTCCCAGTTCTTATAGAAACAGACAAGACTTTACAATGGGAACGAAGAAATGCTGTCTGTGTGTCTGTCTGTGTGTGTGTCTGTCTGTCTATGGTCAAAATGTGTTTCAGTCGCTCCAGACAAAACTTCTGGGCCGATCTTTCTGAAAAAATTTTCCGTGTGTTCATTATGGGTCACGGATGATGCCCGATATTTTGTTTTTACCAGAATAGCCCTTGCTAATGGCTATAACGGCCCATAACGGTTTTTCTTCTTTCGGAATATGTCAGAAAGTACTTGTATTCAAGATAAAATGGGAGTACGTTTATACATTTTGCATCTTTTTTTCTGCTGTCTCGATGTGTGGGCCTCAGCTATGACGATGTATATCTCTGTTCACTTGTGACGGGCTTTCTGTCAATGCGTCGCTCTGTGGTTGTCCAATGGAGTCGCAGGGGGCTGGTCGGTAGTCGTTGTCAACCGGTGTGTGTGTGTGTGTGTGTGTGTGTGTGTGTGTGTGTGTGTGTGTGGGTGTTGTGTGTGTGTGTGTGTGTGTGTGACAGAGAGATTCGGATTTTGGATAATTTATTCTTTGAATTAATTAGCTTTACACCATAATCTTTAGTAACTTAACACACACAGTCATATACGCACACGTTTTTCAGGATTTAAGATAGAGCAGCAGATCGTATTTCAAACGCTTTTATATAATAAAAAATATTGATGAATTTTTGACAGTATTTTATTTTTAGGCGCCAACAGTAGAGTCAATCGAGTCAGTAAAAAACTGGTTGGGATGCTTATAAAATTTCAAAGGTATGTGATGTTTTATTAATTATCTAATGTAGGAGAGAAGAGAGGAGAGAGAGAGAGAGAGAGAGAGAGAGAGAGAGAGAGATTCCCTTTCCAACACACACCAAAGTGTCCCAGAACTAGAGGCAAAGGAACACTACACACGAGTCGCGAAAAATCACAACGATGTTTCCTGTGTTTTGTGTCTGACATAGGTTGCTTTTGTTTTGTTGTTTGTTTGTTTGTTTGTTTTTTTTTTTTTAAGCAGGTTTTCTCAGATGTTGTTGCGTGGACTCGTTTCATGACATGCTGGCAAAAGACTTTTCTTTTTCTTTTTTTTTTTGTTGCAATAATCGTGTCTCCAGCCAGCGAGCAGCACGGCTAGTTGAGACGTGTGACTAAAAGCCTCGCTTGACACTCTTTTTCTTTTTCTTTCTTTCTTTCTGCGTACGCAGGCTGATACTCCTGCGGACACTGCCTGAAAAGACAGGCAGTGGAGTTTTTGTGTGTATGGCCGTTTTTTTCCCGCCTTTAAGGCAGCCATGCTCCATCTTCGGGGAAGGTGCATGCTATGTGTAACGTGTCATCCATACCAACGGCCAAACTGGCCTTCTCTTCCGAAAGTTGGTGATGGAATTTTACGTGTGTGCAAGATGTTATGCGTGCGTTCACACACGGAACCTCGGTTTATAGTCTCATTCAAAGGACTGTGTGGGGAATGGAGTCAGAACCAATGTTAACTCGAGGGAAAAAATCCCCCCGTACCGAAATTCGAACCCGCAACCCCAGGATCACGAGTCCGGCGCTCTACCAACTGAGCCATTCCGGCCCCGCTTGACACTCAAAAGATCCGATAACAGCAGGACAGAATGCTTTGC
>CM031608.1:20574726-20577941 GCA_018398815.1 Conus ventricosus
GGTCAGACTGTGGTTTTCGGTTCTGTTTTCAGGAGCAAGCTGTCAACAGTGGGTCAGACTGTGGTTTTCGGTTCTGTTTTCAGGAGCAAACTGTCAACAGTGGGTCAGACTGTGGTCTTCGGTTCTGTTTTCAGGAGCAAACTGTCAACAGTGGATCAGACTGTGGTTTTCGGTTCTGTTTTCAGGAGCAAACTGTCAACAGTGGGTCAGACTGTGGTTTTCGGTTCTGTTTTCAGGAGCAAACTGTCAACAGTGGGTCAGACTGTGGTTTTCGGTTCTGTTTTCAGGAGAAACTGTCAACAGTGGATCAGACTGTGGTTTTCGGTTCTGTTTTCAGGAGCAAACTGTCAACAGTGGGTCAGACTGTGGTTTTCGGTTCTGTTTTCAGGAGCAAACTGTCAACAGTGGATCAGACTGTGAGTTTCGGTTCTGAACATTTTTCAGTTTTGTATTTCATCACCTCCCTTAAGGTGGCCCCTGCCTTCAGCTGCGTTTGTCGATGTGTTCATCTGTTTGTCTGCAAGATTATGCAAAAAGCACTGGCGTTGTGGCCAACCTCGATTGGAAAATGGAACATGACCGCCTAAGACGAATCCATTTAAGGTTGGTGCGGATCAGGGGTTGTGATCCGGATTAAAGTGGCGGATCCTTGTGGAGGTCTGCTCTTTCCCTGAATGCCGTTGTAGTTTCTTGTGTTTTTCTTGAAATAATTGTTCTTATTTATGTTTTTGTTTCTTTCTGTCAGTCTGTCTGTCTTTCTGTCTTTCTTTATTTTGCTTTTTCTTTTTCTTTTCTTTTCTTTTAAGAATCGATGTTACTGGCTTTGTATGTGGCGCCGAGTGTATTCTCTTCTATGACGTTGAAACCTAAATTGCGTAGTTCAGGTCTTAATCATGCACCATAGTTTGTTAAAACAATAACAAGAAATTTGCATCCCTACCAACGGGTAAAGAAAAAACCCATCACCAACATCAATAGTTAGAACAACAACAGTAACATTAATAACAACAACGACGACGACGTCAATGACAACAATGACAACAACAGCGTGAATAAGTTCAGTGACAAGCGTCAGCAACCCTCAAATCGACGACAACACAACAACGAATGACGACATGATGCAACAACAGGAACAACCACGATGACAACAACAACAACAACAGAAACAACAATACCAAAAACACCTGAAAGACAGAAAAATGACAATGACACGAAAACAAGAACGACGACGACAACAGAGCCACGATGAAAACAATGACAACTCCACTATAAAAAGAACACAAGAAAAAAAAAAGACAATGACACAAAAACAAAGAACGACGACAACAGAGACACGATAACAACGACAACAACAACAACAACAACAACAACAACAACAACAGCAAAGACAGCAAAAATGACAATGACACAAAAACAAAGAACGGCGACAACAGAGACACGATAACAACGACAACAACAACACAACAACAACAACAACAACAACAACAACAACAACAACAACAGCAAAGACAGCAAAAATGACAATGACACAAAAACAAAGAACGACGACAACAGAGACACGATAACAACGACAACAACAACAGCAAAGACAGCAAAAATGACAATGACACAAAGAAATAAAGGACGACGACGACAACAGTGTCTGATAACATCAACAACGACGACGACGACAACAGTGTCTGATAACATCAACAACAACGACGACGACAACAGTGTCTGATAACATCAACAACGACGACGACGACAACAACAAAAACAGCAGCAAAGACAGCAAAAATGACGACACAGACACACACAAAAAAAGAACGACGACGACAAGAGAGACACGGTAACAACGACAACGATGATTACACGACAAGCCAGCATCAGCAGTAATAAGACAGCACTGTCTGTCTCTTCCTCACCCCTCGCTCTTCTTTCCGCTCTCTTGAGGCATGGCTGACGGGCATAATTTGGTCGGCTGACGTCAGAGTTCGGGAAGAACGTGCGCGAGGCGTTAATGCGCATGGCGGAACAAGGGGGGGGGGGGGGGGGGGGGGGGGGGGGGGGGCGGGGGTGGGGACAGGGATGAGGGAGGAGGCAGACAGACAGACAGGGAACAAAGGGGCGGAGGCTTACAGAGAGAGAGAGAGAGAGAGAGAGAGAGAGAGAGAGAGAGAGAATGGGAGATGATGATATATTCCTTTATTATAGAATATGGCCCCTTAAAAGGGGATATAACATGAACAAAAACAGACCCCTACCCCCCTCAAAAAAAAAAAAAAGAATATTCAAAGAAGAAGGTAAAGAAAACAGGAAATAATCGAAAGCACGCTTTGGTCCGGAATTTTGAAGGCTTTGTGTCGGTACAAGGCAAATTTTCTGGATATCCTCTTCGGCAAAAGCCATGCAAAAGTCAATCTAAACACAGACAGCTGACTATATAATACCAAGGAGGAATAAACTCATCTCTAAGACTATTCAAGGTTCTTTCAAGACAAAACGAAGTTCACTTTCCCGTGCGTTTTTGGCTTAGTGGTCAAGAAAGATCAGAGTCACAATGCTGTTTATAATGAAAATGACGAACAGGGATTTCTGACCTTGCCAAATTAAATCTTATTACTTCAAAGTTTTGGCATCCGTCCATTGACATGAGTCGGAAGGCAGAGTAAGGAATGAAACTGCCCACACAAATCAAATCTGTTATAATCATTCGCATGGCAATTAATTCTTGCTCCCTAGAAACTGATCTAGTATCAGTATGGTACATTGCGATAAATGTTGCTACGTCTCCTCCACCCTCATTTAACTACACGTAGCCGAAATCCAGTTCACAAGGTTTGACCTGCAAATCTGCTTTTCCCTCGTAGCTCCGTCATAAACCAATGGTTTCTTAGCCCTAAGTTATAAACTTTTCTGAATACAATCACATTGACCATCTTCATTTTTGTTGTTGTCATTTGTAGAGAAATAGCAAACCAATACGTCTTTCAGATAACAAAACACCTTCATTAGTTAGAAGGAGTATAAACAGTTCTAAAAAAAAAAAAGAGTACCATGTCTGTAATTGTTTATGGCTTCAGAGGTTGATTATTTGATAAACTGAGGTAAAACAAAAAGCATAGGATTACACGGATCACCTGGTTTAACACCACTGATACAGGTCGTTTAATATGTCAATTTTCCTCCACATCTCATTTCAGTTTTTACACAGTTGTCCATGCACGTTACAAATT
>CM031608.1:20581140-20586140 GCA_018398815.1 Conus ventricosus
CGTGCGTGCGTGCGTGTGTGTGTGTGTTGTGTGTGTGTGTGTGTGTGTGTGTGTTGTGTGTGTGTGTGTGTGTGTGTGTGTGTGAAATGCTCTATTACATTTAGAATAAATAAAATGGGGTTGGCTGGAAAGGGGTGGGGGCGGGGGGCGGGGAGGCTTTTTTTATTTTAATCTATCCTATTTTCGGCTTTTGTATCTTGATCATTCCGTAATTCATTCTGCATCAGTTGTAAGACAGATTGACTAACCATAGTCTTAGAACATAAACAAGATGTCAGCATAAACAGGAATTATGAGAAAAGGTCTACAGTATTTGTACGAAGTTATGTCGTTAATCAAGTCGATCAATTGAACGGAATCAAAGGAATCCAACACAACAGTTGCTTCTGAATTCCGGCATTTAAAGTTTTAAAAACTACTTTTCCACCAAGTGCTATATCACAGCGAAGGAATTTCTGCCAAAACTTCCTCTTGGGTCCCCTAATTTCGACATTCAGAGAACTGAATAACGTTTAGATGTGAGTGTAGTTTCCACAAGTCTCTTTCTCTTTCAGCCCCTCACCTTTCAACAGAACTGGCTCTTAGCACATCGATTGGCATTCTCCATTTGCTTGGATCGTTGCTTGTTCAGGAAATTCATATCAATGAAGTCCTTCACACTTTAAGCGAAAGCAGTCTCGTTGAACTACCATTCAGCACGCTATCAGTTGTTTCTTTGCCATATACCTCGTGTTCCCAGCGCCGGCAATAGGCAAATAAAACGATGACTGCGCCCCCCCCCCCCCCCCCCCCCCCCGCCAAAGTCGCTCATTTTATCTAGACGAGCGTTTTCAAAAACTTTGTTGTGTGTGTGTGTGTGTGTGTGTGTGTGTGTGTGTGTGTGTGTGTTTTCGTGTGTGTGTTGTGTGTGTGTGTGTGAAGAGAGAGAGAGAGAGAAGAGAGAGAGAGAGAGAATGTGTGTGTGTGTGTGTGTGTGTGTGTGTGTGTGTGTGTGTGTGTGTGTGTGTTTGTGTGTGCGCGCGCGTGTGTGCGTGCGTGCGTACACGCATGCGTGCGTGTGTGCGTGCGTGCGTACATGCGTGCGTGCGTGCTGTGTGTGTGTGTGTGTGGTGTGTGTGTGTGTGTGTGTGTGTGTGTGTGTGTGTGTGTGTGTGTGTGTGTGTTAGTGTGTGTGTGTGTTAGTGTGTGTGTGTGGTGTGTGTGTGTGTGTGTGTGTGTGTGTGTGTGTGTGTGTGTGGTGTTATGTGTGTGTGCGTGTGTGTATGTGTATGTGTGTGTATGTGTATGTATGTGTGTGTGTATGTGGTGTGTGTGTGTGCGCGCGTGCGTGTGTGCATGTGTGCGTGTATATGTGAAAGTCTATGTGAAGTACAAAAATGAAAAGGGTGCGTTTTAAGGTATTTACCTTCTTAACGCTCAAAAGTCAGTTATTCTCCTTTTGATATCGTAAACAACTAGCAGCTTAAACTCTGAGAGATGTACCAGTTGTTTTTAGAGTCGTATACCAGACTCTACAGCAGACCATTTTCTTCATGACAAATTTGAGAATTTGGAACCATTTTCCTTTTCATCAAACTCTTTGGTAAAGGGTGAAGATAAGCACAGATAAACAACATTTGTCGTGACTACTGAGCAAATAGATCTAGACATACACGTTCCAAGCCAGACATGCGGGTTGAGCTCGTGCAAAGGTCAGGTATTTAAAAAAAAAACAACAGAAAAAAGGTGTTATGCTGGAGACATACTTAAAAGCTCCTCCTCTCTCCCACCCTCTCCCAGTCCGCCTTTCTATCTCCCATCTCTGTCTCTCTGCCTCTCTCTCTGTCTGTCCTGTCTCTCTCTCTCTGTCTGTCTGTCCTCTCTCTGTCTGTCTGTCTGTCTGTCTCTCTCTCTCTCTCTCTCTCTCTCTCTCTCTTTGCCCTCTCTCTCTCTCTCTCTCTCTCTCTCTCTCTCTCTTCTCTCTCTCTCTCTCTCTCTCTCTCTCTCTTCCGACTGCACACAGTGATGAGTCATTGACAGGACTGAAATTGGAGCGCTGCAAAAGAAATGGCGCTAATTTGATAAATGACTTTTCGCCTTTTTTCATGTTTGTTTTCAGCTAAAAGCGATCTCTGAAATTAAAGTCAGAGGCGGAGATAAGGCTGCAAATGCTGATAAACAAGCCGCACAACCTGTTTTCATTAGGTCTGAATGCTAATATTACCACACACACACACCTAAACACACAAAACACAACACACCAACATCACCATCACACACACACCACACACACACACACAACACACACATCAACACACACACCACACACACACACACACACACACACACACACACACACACACTCCTCTCTACCTCTCTCATCTCCACACACACACACACACACACACCACACACACTCACACACCACTCACACACACACACACACACACACACACACCACACACACACACACCATCACACACACATCACACACACACACCACACACTCACACACACACACACGCACACACACACACACTCACACACTCAACACACACACACACACTCACACACACTCACACACACTCACACACACACACACACACACACACACACACACCACACACACACACACACACACACACACACACTCACACACACACACACACACACACACACACACACACACCACACACACACACACACACACACAAATGATAGATATTTCGCACTGAAAAGAAGACAGAGAGACAATGGAACGTTGACTCTCGTAACAAAAGTGTATGGCTACTTTGGAATGCTTTGCAGTTTACCTCACACATTTGAGGTCTGCTACTGCTTGTAAAGCTCCTGCAGGCAAAGTCAAAAGACAACACTGTGTGTCTTCGGGAAAAAAGACCCTGTCACTGTTGAATGGTGAGTCTCCAATAGAATTTTTGGAAAAAAATATTGATAAGATGGAGTTACAATTTGAAATTCCACTGTTGCTGCTACTGTTGCGGAAGAATAATGGTCAATCTAATTTGAATAAAGTTCTTGTATCGCATTACAAATACTGAATATTAATGAGCAATAATAGTTGGTATGTTTTTTTTTTCCACAGTGTGACAGTAGAAAGCTTTTACAAACGGCATCCAAAACACTTGACGTTAGACGATGATAAAACAAAAAATAAGACAAAATGATTTCAAAGTTTGCCTTGCGTTTAGACCCAAACACGATTTCAGTAAACATGAATCTGTATGTTGTGAGTTAGTAGCCTTGGTGCCACAGAGACTGAATTCGTCTATTTTGTCAAAAGGTGTATGTGGAGTGTCAGTATTACCGTGGCCAAACAGTGACAGACTTATTTCTATGAAAAAAATGTTCAGCCATTTACCTTTACTGTATGTGTTATTATGCCATTGCAAATCGATAGATGTTATGGTTGTGCCATGACCAGATTTAGATACGATGTCCTGTTGTTTCTACCCACAAATGTCGCTCTATGCTTGTATCTGTTTTCAGAACTGACAGCTCTGCTATGGACCATCGCAGTCATCTGGGTATAAACAACAGGAATTGAACTGAATTGAATTGAAGATTACACTTGCAATCAGGGAGAAAGTTGGTTCTTTCCTGTCTTGCGCAGAATTAAAAAGATATAAATGAGGAATACTTCGGTATATCCATACACGACTCTGACCTATGAACAACGCACACACACACACACACACACACACACACACACACACACACACACACACACACACACACACACACAACACACACACTCTCACATACGTGCACGCGTGCGTCACGTGCACATACACATGCACAGGAGAGGAGAGAGAGAGAGAGAGAGAGAGAGAGAGAGAGAGAGAGAGAGAAGAGAGAGAGAGAGAGAGAGAGAGAGAGAGAGAGAGAGTTTAATAATACACACACACCCAAAAAAAATGGAGAACACTCCTCTTTCTAACAGGCCCTAAACGAGCCATTTAATTAAACAGGAAGCAAACATGATTACAAACATCCACGCCTTTATTCTTGTTCTCCTTTTGTAAGAGAAAACGATCAGCTTACTCGTGTGACATGAAAACAAGCGCACACAACACTCACTTGAATCTCTTAAATGAAAAACGGAGAGTTGTAGATCAACGGGGAGCATTCCTACACATTGGTGAGCAAAGAAAGCACTGACGTTTGAATTCCATCCTCGTGACGGAGAGTGCATGTGACAAAGAAGACCATCACACGCTCCCCTCCCTCGTTTCATCTCCCCCCCCCCCCCCCAGGGTCCCGGTGTCCTTCAATTCAAGACGTGTGAGGGCGAACTGGAAAGTGTGAACTGCTTACGCTAAGGGACTGAATGATGAGTCGTTTAAAGTAAGCTCCCTTTAGGTGTCACGTGATCAACGGAAACTGCAAAATTGGTCCCGGGTAATTTCCCTTCAGGTGTCACTTGATTAATGTACCGCTCAAACGTGTGATTCTTAAGATCCTGCAATTGTCGTTCATTTGATTTCCAGCGGAGGTCCGGCATGTTCTTATGAGGGGCCCTGGACACACATGTACTGAGTGAAAAGTCCACCAGGTCCTGCACCGTCAGCCAGAGAGTGACTCGTGGTGTGGTGATGGTGGGTACGTAAATCGCTCTACTGATGGAGGTATTATACTGTCTTTCAGCTCTCTGTTCACAGGTTCAGTTCTCGTTCCCATGACAGAAGTCACGTGCGGACTGTTCGTGTCTGTGTAACTGTGGAATGGGAATTTGGAATGATAATCGCTGTCTTCCAGACATCTCTTTGCCCTTTCCCCCCATTTGCCATTCTTTCGGTGCTATTTGGACATCTTGTGTGCAAGCTAACCTTCCACTAACAGACTACTACCGTTGCTGCTATTGTTGCTGCTATTTAATAGTAGTAAGTAGTTATAGCAGTGGTTATAGTAGTAGTAGTAGTAGTAATAATAATAGCAGTAGAAGTAGTAGTAGTAGTAGTGGTAGTAGTAGTAGTAAAAGTAGTAGTAGGGTTAGTAGTAAT
>CM031608.1:20591140-20606140 GCA_018398815.1 Conus ventricosus
CAGGTTGGACAGGGATAGAAGACATCTCATTTACCTGTCCTGTTTAGGGATTCTCAATCTGTTGATCATTCTGTGACTGATTCCGTATTACTTATAAGACAGATCAACTAACAATTGTCTGAGATCATGAACAAGACGTCAGGAAACACTGAAATAAAGAGAACAGAACTACAGTACTTTGTACAAAGTTTATACCGTTAGTTGAGTTGGTCAACTGAACTAGATCGAATGAATCCGACACAACAGATGCTTCGGAACTCTGGCATTTACAGTTTTTAAGTTATTCTCCCGTCAAGTGTTAGATCACGGGGAAAGAATTTCGCCAAAACTTCCCTCTGGGGTATACTAATTTCATGACTCAATGATCTGAATAACGTTTAGATATTGTGAAGTCTCAGCGAGTCTCTCTCACTTTTACGCCCTCACCTTTCAGTAAAAACTGGCTTTTAGCACATCGATTTTCCTTCTCGATTTTCGCGCTCCTGGCTTTGCTCGGGAAATTCATCTCATTTAGGGCCTTCATACTTTAAGCGTCTCGTTGAACTTCCATTCAAAACGCTATCAGTTGCCGTGTACCTCGTGTTCCCCGCGCCGGCTATGGGCAAATAAGAACGATAACTGGCCAAAAATGTCGCTCAGTGAAACTATATTTTGTGTTTAGACGTGCGTCTTCGAAAACCATGCATGCGTGCGCGTGTCACGAGAGCACGTGTGCGCACATGTGTGTGTGTGTGTGTGTGTGTGTGTGTGTGTGTGTGTGTGTGTGTGTGTGTGTGTGCGCGCGCGTGTGTGTGTCTATGTGTATATATGTGTGTGTGTGTGTGTGTGTGGGGGGGGGGGGGGGGCGTGCGTGCGCGTGCGTACATGCTACATGCGTACGTACATGCTTGTGTGGGTGCGTGCGTGCGTATGTGTGCGTGCGTTTGCGGGGTGGGATGGGATGTGCGAAAATCGATGTGAAGAAGAAAAATGGAAAGAGTCTGTTCACTGAATTTACCGTTCAACGTTCAGAATTGACTTTCTCCATTGTACATTGTTAACAACTAGCTGCTAAAACACAGACAGGGGTTTGCCAGGGTTTTAAGAATTGTGAACCAGACTATACATAAGACCTTTTTCTTCATCACAAATCTGAGCATTTGGAATCACTTTCCTTTTTAAAAAAAATCTAACTATTTGATAAAGGGTGAAAATAAGCACATAAAAACAACATTCGTCATAACTACTGAGCAAAAAAGAGAGAGACAAACACATTCGAAGCCAGACTTGCGCGAGTTGAGCGAATGCAAAAGTCAAGTATCTAAAATACATCATGTCTGAGGCATCCTTAGAATGTCCTCCTCCCCCTTTAACACCCTTTTTTACGCGCCTCCCCCCCCCCCCCTCTCTCTCTCGCTCCCCCCTTCCAGCCTTCTCTCTCTCTCTCTCTCTCTCTCTCTCTCTCCCTCTCCTCTCTCTCTCTCTCTCTCTCTCTCTCTCTTCTCTCTCCGGACTGTACACAGTGATGAGTCCTTGAGGGAAGTGAAATTTGAACACTGTAAAAAAACCACTGAAAATAATTTGATTAATGACGTTTCGATTTTTTTTTTTCACTTTTTCCATTCCGCAAAGGACAGCGTCTGCAGCTGAAGTCAGAGGCAGCGATAGAGCTGCAAATGTTGATAAACAAGTTTGCAAAAGCACACTGTTTCATTAATGCTGAATAATGATGTCACACAAAAAAAAACCAAGGTGGATTATTCAGAATTGGTGGACATTTTGCAGTCGGAGAAAGGTGGAAGAACAATGGAGCATTGACGCTTGTAACAAAGTGTTCAAATATTTTGCAATACTTTGTAGTTTTTCTCACACAGTTGAGGCCTGCATTTGCTTGTAAAGCTGCCACTGCCGAAGTCAAAACATACCTGTGTGTGTGTGTGTGTGTGGGGGGGGGGGGGGGGGGGGGGGAGGGGGAGGGGAGGGGAGACTGACTTTGTTAAATTTTGTGTCTTTCTTCACTGCAGTTTTCGAAGTGCTCATATATAATTATGCAGCAACAATTTACTATTTTACTGCTGCTAATATTGTTGCAAAAGAAATCTGTTAATCTAATTTCGATATATTTCTCGATCTGCATTACAAAATCCTTACTATTAATGGTCAAAAATGTATCTAAAGTACTTGACTTAAAGAGAAAGGTTAGTAAAAAGTGGACAGATGCTGTGAAGTCAGATCATTTGCATTCAGAGCCAGATTGAAGTAAAGCAAACACGATTCTTTGTGTGGTAGTTAGCTTTGGTAATACAGACACATGATTCGTGTGTTTTGTCAAAGGCTGTTTGTGAATAAGTTAGCATTATCGTGGACAAGATAGTGACATATTTAATTTTATGAAATGTTCAGCCGTTTACGTTTATCGTGGGTGCATATGACATTAGAGATCGATGGATATTTGATATTGTACTAATGACAGATTCAGACAGGATGGTCTGATGTTTCTACTATTAATGTCGTTCTATACTCGTTTCTAATTTGAGAGCTGACTTCAATGAGGTGAAAGACCTATACAGTCCTTGTGGTCAGTTAGACTATGAACAACACGATCTGGATTGAACGTGCCATTATGCCAACAATCAAGTGAACGTCGATTCTTTCATTGACCTGTCCAGAATCAAAAGATATTAGTCAACAAGACCTCAAACGCATCGGCACGCAACTCCAACCATGAATTAGTCACACACACACACACACACACACACACACACACACACACACACACACACACAACACACATACAAAAGCATGCATGTACTGTACCGTGTTGTGTGTGTGTGTGTGTGTGTGTGTGTGTGTGGTGTGTGTGTGTGTGTGTGTGTGTGTGTGTGTGCGCGCGCGTGTGTGTTTTGAGTGAGAGAGAGAGAAAGAGAGAGAGAAGAGAGAAGAGAGAGAGGAGAGAGGAGAGAGAGGAGGAGAGAGGAGAGGAAGAAGTGAGAGAGAGAGAGAAAGGAGATGAAGTGAGAGAGTAGATGAGCGCAAGTTTAATTAATATACGCACAAAAAATACGCAGTTTGAACCCTCTTTCTTTCACACAAACGTAAAATGAGCTTTTTTGAATAAGCAGGACAGAAAGGCAATTACATACAGTCATGATTTTAACCCTGCGTTTTTTTGTAATACAATGGCCAGATAATTTTTCATGTGAAATGGAGAAAAATAGCGCACAGCTCTACAATCTGAATCTCTGAAACATAACGGAATGCACGAGGCCAGTAAGTACTAATTTCTTCCTGGTGTGCAAGGGAACCATTGACGTTTAAATCGCTCGTGATGCGAAGCGCATGTGACAAAGTGGACATCATTACGTCACTTTACCCACTCCTTTCCCCCAAGCGTCTCAGTGTCTTCACGTAAAAGATGTGCGTAGACGAACAGGATAGCGTGAACTGTTTGCATCGCGATGACTAAATTATGGATGTATAAGTTACCTACTTAGGCGGTTCAGTGATCAACGAAAACGGCAAGTTAGTTCCGGTATTTTCCTCTTTAAGAGATCACTGATTAATGGTTATGATGGACGTATGGTTCATCTATGTCTAGGGCTCTGTTCATTTCATCTCTGCAATGGTTCGGGAGTTTCTTCGCAAGAGTCTGGCTCACATCATACTGTGCGTGAGTCCACCAGGTCTGCTCCTTCAGCCAGAGCGACTCTTGGATGGTGTGGTGGAACGTAGTTCACCACTATTGACGGAGCTGTTTTGGATTTCACTTCTCTGCTGCAGGGTCTGTCTGTCCCCTGGACAACAGCCATGTACGGCTGCGCATGTGTAGACTGTGGATGGGAAATGAAAGATTGCTGCCAGTCCTCTCTCTGCCTTCAGACATCTTACCTACCCCCCCCCTTTTTTTTTTCCCTGCATCACATCTTTGGGTGTTACTTGGACATTCTGTGTGCTAGCTTGTGAACCGCGCCTTCCTGCTCAATGGTCTCTATGACAGATGCCACTTTAGAATGGGTAGAAAAATTTTAGAGTGTATGTTTCTGGCACCTTCTTTATTTATCTTTATTTTTGTTTAATTTTTTTTTATTATCTTTCTTATATAAAAGGTTTTTTTTTGTGTTACTTTTAACTTTCCATTTGCCCATACTTTGTTATCTGGCTCTTTTAAATTTGAAGGGGAAAGGGGAGAGGAGAGAGGGTGGGAAAGGGAGAAAACTCAATGTAGATGTGTGTGAGTGTGAGTTGCTATTATTATTTTCTTTTTTACTCTCTCTTCGCTTCATACTATTTATATATTTACAAATAAAAACATCTTTTTCTAAAATCTATGACCCGTTTTTTGGCTTTGGCGTGTTTAATTGTTAAGCTTAACTGTTTTGGTGTTTTTTAGTTAAACAGCATCAATAGAAGTGGGTGGGTTAGCCCAAAGAAGGGTATGGTGGAATAGATAAGAATCCAAAAAGGCATGGGTAAATGTTATGTCAACAAGATGGTTGGTGAAATGTAGTTTAGAATCTGTATTTGTTTAAATTTATTATTTATCGGGGCGGTGCGTTTGTTGGAAAAAAACTATTTAGGGAAATTTCAATATAGAAACACTTATTGAAAAATTATACTGTGTCTTTTCAGTAGTGCATGGTTTAAAATAGTTATTGCACTTTAGATAGTGTATGGTGTTTAATTTAGTATGAAGGCAATCAATCAGAAGTGCTGGTGTTAATTATAGTATGAAGTCAATCAATCAGACAGTGATGGTGTTAATTATAGTATGAAGGCAATCAATCAGATAGTGCAGGTGTTAAATTTTAGTATGAAGGCATTTAATCAGTAGTGATGGTGTTAATTATAGTATGAAGGCAACAATCAGATAGTGATGGTGTTAATTATAGTATGAAGGCAATAAAACAGTTGTAAGGTGTTAATTATAGTATGAAGGCAATCATTTAGATAGTGTATGGTGTTAATTTTTGTTTTGAAGGCAATCAGAAGTGATGGTGTTTTAAATTTTAGATGAAGGCAATCAATAGTGTGATGGTGTTAATTATAGTATGAAGGCAATCAATCAGATAGTGTATGGTGTTAATTATAGTTGAAGGCAATCAATAGGTGTTCATGGTTTAATTATGTATGAAGTCATCAATCAGAAGTGCATGGTGTTAATTATAGTATGAAAGGGGATCAATCAGATAGTGCAGGGGGTTAAAATTTTAGTTTGAAGGCATCAATTCAGATAGTGATGGTGTTAATTATAGATGAAGGCAATCAATCAGATAGTGTATGGTGTTAATTATAGTATGAAGGCTCATTCGGTTGTGATGGTGTTTAATTATATTAGAGGCGATTCAATCATTGTGTATGGGTTAATTATTAGTATGAAGGCATCAGGGAAAAATGGAATTTGTAGAACAATAAAAGGGGATAGGGTGAATTATGGGGGGGGGGTTGTGGGTAGGCGGTTTAAATGGGTTTGGTGGAAGGAATCGTATGTATGGTGTTTTTAGTTGAATTATAAACAATGTGCTAAGGTGTTAATTTTTAAGGCGATCAATCACAATTCTTTTTCTGAGGATCATGAAACCAAGGATGTCAGGGGAAAAGACTGAAATGGAAAAGAAAGAACAAAAAAAAAAATTTTACTTACATGGTCTCTTGCCCAACCCCCCAAAGTGACAAATCTTCGTAAATTTCAAATAAAAAAAAAACAAAAAAAAAACACCCACAAAACAAAAAAAAAAAATTTTACAGAAGCGCTTTCGGTTTTTGCAAAACCTTCCTCAGTGACCATGGAAGTCGGCGTCAAAAACTAGTTGACGTAATGTGGTGTTTTTTTACGTCTTTAATCCCCCCCCACCCCCTCATTACTGTATGATAAATAGTGATGCCTGGGTGAAGCCTTGGTTCAGCGAAAGGCAAAGTTTCCCAGGCCAGATTGTTCACGTAAAAAACCAACTAATCCCACACATTGGGGCCAAAAGGGTAGTTGGTTTTTCAACTTGTGTCTCCACATCCTCTCTCTATCTTTTCTTTTCTGTACATCTGTGGTCTTTTTGAGTTCAATCACACACATTTCAAATCTGACAGCTGGTGTCCAGGTCCACAGAAATGGCGTGCTACGATGTGTGTTTTGCTTTCTGATGATGTCAGAGCGATGACAACTGAAGCGTGTTTGTAGGGTGTTTCCCGTCTCACCAACATACTGTACATCCAAGGCCCAAAGTCCACAGTTGATCAGGTTACACTAGGTTGGTACTTTTACATGTGATGAATCCCTTATTTGGAAAATGGTGACCCGTGCGAACACTCTTGAACGAGGTCGTTTCCTCCAGGTGTTCCTTGCACAGAACACATCGTTTCGCTGTGCATTTGAAGCAACCCGGGTACCAATGAATCTGTAGCAGACGCTTGATGTTGTACTGCTGGTGGTTTGCTGGGCATCAGATGGTTTCCCCAGATTGCGACAGTTTCGCTCACAACAATGGGAGGTTTGGGAACGGCTCTCTTCATGCGTCTACTTCTGTGGAGCTCCCTCATTTTTTCCTTCAGCCAAAAGGTCAGAGGAGGGTTTGGAAGGGTTATGGCGGATAACAATGGCACCCTGTCTGACTGATGGTTCCTCCGTTGGTACTGGAGTGCTCCTTCCTGGGAAGTGTCTGTGCCTTGTTGATGGCAGAGTTTCCCCCAGAGCTAATGGATAGCCATGGTTATGTAGGTGGGTTCTCGCTCTCTGCATCGTTTCAGGAAACAAAATCATCTTTACAGCAGATTCTTCGCAGGCGGATAGTCTGCCCGTAGGGGATGCCCCTCAGACGGTCTAGGGTGGCAGGAGTTGAAGGGTAGGTACATGTGAGCATCCGTGGATTTAGTGTGAAGGTCTGTGGTTTATTGTATCCCCAAATGATGCTCATGTTGACGTCCAGGAAAGGGATGTTGGTTCTACCCTAGTTGGCTGTAAACTTTATCGTGGCATGCTGGTTGTTTTTTCCAGTTGAGGGAACAAAGCAGCTTTGGGTTTCCCATGGAACCAGAGCATGACAATGTCATCATGAAACGACGCCAAAAATTTTGGATGGACATGCCCGGGTGAATTTTCCAGTACATCCTTAGTTGACTGATCAGCTGAACTAGGTCCCAATGAAGACGACGCAGCAGACGCTATGGAACTCTGGCATTTCAGTTTTAAAACTATTCTTCCACTAAGTGTTAGATCACAGAAATGGAAGTTTCCCAAAACTTCTCCCGGGGGTCTCCTAATTTCAACACTAATGATCGGAATATCGTTTAGATGTTGGGTGGTTTCCACAAGTCTCTCTCTCTCTCTCTCTCTCTCTCTCTCTCTCTCTCTCTCTCTCTCTCCTCACTTTTATGCCCTCATCTTTCAGTAAAACTGGCTGCTAGCGCATTGATTTGATTTGCATTTTCCATTTTCTTCGCTCCTCGTTTGTTCAGAAGATTCGTATCGTTGAAGTTCTTCATGCTTTAAGCGAAAACAGTCTCGATGAACTCCCATTCAGCACACTATCAGTTATTTCTTCACACTTTTTCTCACGTTCCGCGCGGCGGTAATAGGCAAATAAGAACGATAAGTTGCCAAAAATGTCGCCCAACGAAATTCATTTTTGCATTTAGACATGCGTGCGCGAAAACCATTTATGTGCGTGCGTGCAGAGAGCTCACATGTGTGTGCATATATTATATATATATATATATATATATATATATATATATATATATATAATATATATATATATATATATATATATATATATATATATGTGTGTGTGTGTGTGTGTGTGTGTGTGTGTGTGTGTGTGTGTGTGTGTGTGTGTGTGCGTGTGTGTGTGTGTCTGTGTGTGTGTTTGCGCGCGCGCGCGCACGCGCGCGTGCGTGCGTGCGTGCGTGCGTGCGTGCGTGGTGCGTGTGTGTGTGTGAGAGAGAGAGAGAGAGAGAGAGAGAGAGGAGAGAGAGAGAGAGAGAGAGAGAGAGAGGAGAGAGAGCGTGAGTGTGAGCGCGAATAACTACAGAATGCGTACAACAGGGTAAAAACGGTGTGAACAACAACAAAAGCGTGGATTTTCAAAGCGCTTCAAAACTCTCCGTTCTTTCTTCCTTCTTTCCTTCCTTCATTTATTCATTCCTGTCTCTCCTGCTTTCCTCATACTCCTTTCAACTTTCATTCATTCATCCAAAAACAAAGGATAAAAACTGGACAAAACATTAAATTCATTGACCCAAGCGATGAAAAGTTGGGGGAAAAAAAACTCTAGGGAGAGCATGACAGCAGAATGTGTTCAGAGAAGAACCTCCCCCACCCCTTCCCTCCCCAAGGCAAAGGTTTCAGCCCTAAACTTCTTACACTTCAATGGGGCCGGTTCACATCCAGGTGACGGCTTCTGCTCTCATACTTTTTTCATGGCGCTGGTGGTATTCGAACCGGCAACTTCTGAACGGATGGACGCGTGACGACATTGCCTTGGATGTCTTGCCCACTTTGCCGTGGCACAACTGTTCCAAGTTGGGACATTTAAGCTTTCTGAAGTTCACTTCTTTTCCTGCTCGACCAGACACAGCTGGAGCTCTATCCATCTGTCTGCCATTGCTTTCAGGGTTTTGGCCTCTTCTTGTAAGAAATCACGAGCTGTTTATGAGATCATAGGCTGATGAGCTTACAACTCCCTTGCCCCAACTTGTACGACGAGAACTCTGGTTTAGAAAGCAGAGTCTCTCAAGTTGCTGGCTAGAGTAGCATGCTTCTCAGTTCTGTAAATGATATGAGCTTGCTGCATTCAGCTTTCATGTGACACTGTGAGTTAAGTCAGAGTCATTTTGTTTCGATCAGCGCGAGAGAAGTACAATACTCGGATTTAACGCCACTGTTCCTAACAATTTGCGGGTGGGTTTTCCCATTCTGGAATGTCTGTTGTGCACTCCTTGTCATCGATGCAGTCAGTAAACCCTGCATCCATGCTCTCGATGTCACAGCATGCCAGACCATGCGTCGTGGCCACCTGCCGTGGAGGACGTCGATGCTGGTGCTTCTCGTGCCGCAGAGTTTCATGGTAGTGCTAACCATATGTGCGATCTCTCAAACACTTTGGTTGTGCCTCCATGTGTGCCTTTCCCGGCTTTGCGTTGCTTTGCATGAACCCAGGGCATGATTTACTGTTTGTCTTGCTCTGACAGGCGGACACGTAGTGTCAACTGATTTTCCGTGTTTCACCAGGTTTGAATTCAAAGAAGAAGGTTAAAAACAGTCTCAGTATGTCATATATCATTCCAACTGTCACTTCATTGAAGTGCCTTTTCCCATGTAGCCCATTGCCCCTGTTGGCCTTACTGGACTGCTTTCTAGATTCTTTTGACATCTTCTCTTTCTTCAGTTCCTGCATTCTCTTGTCTCTCTTTTGCTTCCATTGTACGTTTGGCCACCAGTTTATTTCTGTTGCCCCCAGCCCCTGTCTTTCGGTCGACCGTGTCCTGCTGTTTCCCTGATCTTTCATGGCTTTTGCCATGCCACGTGTCCTGCTGTTCCCTGATCTTCATGGCTTTTGCCATGCCACGTGTCCTGCTGTTTCCTGATCTTTCATGGCTTTTTCCCATGACACGTGTCCTGCTGTTTCCTGATCTTTCATGCTTTTTGCCATGCCACGTGTCTGCTGTTTCCCTGATCTTTCATGGCTTTTTGCCATGCCACGTGTCCTGCTGTTTCCTGATCTTTCATGGCTTTTTGCCATGCCACGTGTCCGCTGTTTCCCTGATCTTTATGGCTTTTTGCCATGACACGTGTCCTGCTGTTTCCTGATCTTTCATGGCTTTTGCCATGCCACGTGTTCTGCTGTTTCCTGATCTTTCAGGGCTTTTTGCCATGCCACGTGTCCTGCTGTTTCCCTGATCTTTCATGGCTTTTTGCCATGCCACGTGTCCTGCTGTTTCCCTGATCTTTCATGGCTTTTTGCATGCCACGTGTCCTGCTGTTTCCCTGATCTTTCATGGCTTTTTGCCATGCCACGTGTCCTGCTGTTTCCTGATCTTTCATGGCTTTTTGCCATGCACGTGTCTGCTGTTTCCTGATCTTTCATGGCTTTTTGCCATGCCACGTGTCCTGCTGTTTCCCTGATCTTTCATGGCTTTTTGCCATGCCACGTGTCCTGCTGTTTCCTGATCTTTCATGGCTTTTTGCCATGCCACGTGTCTGCTGTTTCCCTGTCTTTCATGGCTTTTTTGCCATGCCACGTGTCCTGCTGTTTCCCTGATCTTTCATGGCTTTTTGCCATGCCACGTGTCCTGCTGTTTCCCTGATCTTTCATGGCTTTTTGCACGCCACGTGTCCTGTTTCCCTGATCTTTCATGGCATTTTTGCCATGCACGTGTCCTGCTGTTTCCCTGATCTTTCATGGCTTTTTGCCATGCCACGTGTCCTCTGTGTCCCTGATCTTTCATGGCTTTTTGCCATGCCACGTGTCCTGCTGTTTCCCTGATCTTCTCAGGGCTTTTTGCCATGCCACGTGTCCTGCTGTTTCCCTGATCTTTCATGGCTTTTTGCCATGCCACGTGTCCTGCTGTTTCCTGATCTTTCATGGCTTTTTGCCATGCCACGTGTCCTGCTGTTTCCCTGATCTTTCATGGCTTTTTGCCATGACACGTGTCCTGCTGTTTCCCTGATCTTTCAGGGCTTTTTGCCATGCCACGTGTCCTGCTGTTTCCCTGATCTTTCATGGCTTTTTGCCATGCCACGTGTCCTGCTGTTTCCCTGATCTTTCATGGCTTTTTGCCATGCCACGTGTCCTGCTGTTTCCCTGATCTTTCATGGCTTTTTGCCATGCCACGTGTCCTGCGTTTCCCTGATCTTTCATGGCTTTTTGCCATGCCACGTGCCCTGCTGTTTCCCTGATCTTTCATGGCTTTTTGCCATGCCACGTGTCCTGCTGTTCCCTGATCTTTCATGGCTTTTTGCCATGCCACGTTCCTGCTGTTTCCTGATCTTTCATGGCTTTTTGCCATGCCACGTGTCCTGCTGTTTCCCTGATGCTTTCATGGCTTTTTGCCATGCCACGTGTCCTGCTGTTTCCCCTGATCTTTCATGGCTTTTTGCCATGCCACGTGTCCTGCTGTTTCCCTGATCTTTCTTGGCTTTTTGCCATGCCACGTGTCCTGCTGTTTCCCTGATCTTTCATGGCTTTTTGCCATGCCACGTGTCCTGCTGTTTCCCTGATCTTTCATGGCTTTTTGCCATGCCACGTGTCCTGCTGTTTCCCTGATCTTTCATGGCTTTTTGCCATGCCACGTGTCCTGCTGTTTCCCTGATCTTTCATGGCTTTTTGCCATGCCACGTGTCCTGCTGTTTCCCTGATCTTTCATGGCTTTTTGCCATGCCACGTGTCCTGCTGTTTCCCTGATCTTTCATGGCTTTTTTGCCATGCCACGTGTCCTGCTGTTTCCCTGATCTTTCATGGCTTTTTGCCATGCCACGTGTCTGCTGTTTCCCTGATCTTTCATGGCTTTTTGCCATGCCACGTGTCCTGCTGTTTCCCTGATCTTTCATGGCTTTTTGCCATGCCACGTGTCCTGCTGTTTCCCTGATCTTTCATGGCTTTTTGCCATGCCACGTGTCCTGCTGTTTTCCATGATCTTTCATGGCTTTTTGCCATGCACGTGTCCTGCTGTTTCCCTGATCTTTCATGGCTTTTTGCCATGCCACGTGTCCTGCTGTTTCCCTGATCTTTCATGGCTTTTTGCCATGCCACGTGTCCTGCTGTTTCCCTGATCTTTTCATGGCTTTTTGCCATGCCACGTGTCCTGCTGTGTCCCTGATCTTTCATGGCTTTTTGCCATGCCACGTGTCCTGCTGTTTCCCTGATCTTTCATGGCTTTTTGCCATGCCACGTGCCCTGCTGTTTCCCTGATCTTTCATGGCTTTTTGCCATGCCACGTGTCCTGCTGTTCCCTGATCTTTCATGGCTTTTTGCCATGCCACGTGTCCTGCTGTTTCCCTGATCTTTCATGGCTTTTTGCCATGCCACGTGTCCTGCTGTTTCCCTGATCTTTCATGGCTTTTTGCCATGCCACGTGTCCTGCTGTTTCCCTGATCTTTCAAGGCTTTTTGCCATGCCACGTGTCCTGCTGTTTCCCTGATCTTCATGGCTTTTTGCCATGCCACGTGTCCTGCTGTTTCCCTGATCTTTCATGGCTTTTTGCCATGCCACGTGTCCTGCTATTTCCCTGATCTTTCATGGCTTTTTGCCATGCCTGAAACCTCCGGAACTTTCAATTTTCTGTCAGTCTATACAATAAACCATTACCACGAGAAAAGAAAAGTGTTTCACCTCAAAATAAAATTCCACTGTAGTGCATACTGTATATCATACCATGAGCACGAAGAAAGAAAGATACCCAAAGAAATTTCATTGTGGTGGAACACAGTGTAGTAAACCATTAACATGAGGAAAGAAACTTCTCTACAGGGTTAATTCCAGGGTGGCTTAACATAGTATTTTAAAACGTTAACATGAAGAAGGAACAGTGTCCGAGAGAAATTTCGAGTGTGGCGCAGCAGCGTAATAAAGCATTAACCTGAGGAAGGATAGCTCTTCTAGAAGAAATTCCAATGTGACGCAGTATAATAAAGCAAGAAAAGAAGCAAGAGAATTCTCCAATCAAAAATTTTATTGTGGCTCAATACAATATAGTGAAGTACAACAAGAAAAAGAAAAAGAAAAAAATCTAAGCAAAAATAATCAGTACGACTCAACACAGAAGACCAAATCTTTAACATAAAAAATGAACGTCTTCAAAACGAAATTCCATTTATGGCGCAATACACTTCAGTAATGATTGATTTAAAGAAAAATGTCCTCCGACGACAAATTTTATGTGTGCAATACAGTATAATAAATTATTAAAATGGAGAATGAAAAATCTCCGAAAAGAAATTCCACTATGCGCAACACGGCAATAAACCTATTTATGTATGTAGAAATTAAAGTTTCCGGAGTGAACTTTTCCTATTGGGCGATAAAGTGTATTAAATCTTTAACATGAAGAAAGTGTCCAAAGAAAACGTGAGTTAAGACGGCAACGGAGTATAGGAAACCATTACTATGAAAAAACACATATGAATTGACAGTGTGTAACAAAATCACACACACACACACACACACACACACACACACACACACACACACACACACACACACGCACAGAGGTGTGCACTCATACACACCACATAGAAGCGTGCGCGCATTTCACACACACACATCACACACACACACACACAACACACGACTCGTATTAAATAGTCACCTCCGTATTCGTCACTGTCGCTTGGCAGAAATCACAAAATCGAGTTTGATTTTATATGTACACGTTTTATCTGCATCACACTAGGAACAAAAGAATCTCACCGTCACGTCATCTCATCGTCGACGCTTTGACATTGACTTTAAAATAGCACAAAAACAACGAAAATGGAAATTGAATTGCGTGGAATTGTGTGACTGCGTTACGTAAGGCAGACTAATTTCAAGCTGACGTTTTGTTTCAACAAGTCTTAACCTTAAAGCTGGTTGTTCATTCGGGTGTTAGTAAGCAAGGCTCAGATTATTCACACATTGCGGGAAAATGTAACACTAGAAACACGAAACCAAAAGTGAATTCGTGGCGGAGAATTTTTCACTGTCATTTAAATGAACTTGTGGAAAATTCTCTCCACCTTCCACCACTCTCTACCCATCTTTCCTCCCACTCTCCTATCCCCTCTCATTCCTTTCCCGTACCCCCCCCCCCCCCCCCCCATCGCCACACACCCCAACCCCGTACTTTCAGTGATATAAAACATCAGTCTGCACGCTTCCACTCCTCCTCCCCTCCCCCCCCCCCCCCCTCCCCGCCCTCGCCTCCTCTTCCTTTCCGCTACCACCCCCATCCCCCACCCCTACCCCCGTACTTTCAGAGATATAAATATTACTCTGCTCGCTTCTGCCACCACTTCCTCCCTCCGATCCCCCCCCCCCCCCCCCCACGCCTGCACTCCTTTCTACCCCCCCCCCCCCCCCCCCCCTCAGGCTTAGATAATGGTACGCCGGTCTGATTAACTTATAGAGCAACGGCTGCCTCTTGCTACAGAGAATATAGAAAGAAAATCAACATGCTAGTACGTTACATTATCATCTGTCTTTTTTTTTCAGTATCAGCAAGCCTATGTCGTACCTTGAAAGTCCCGATGCAGGGAAGAACGATTGTCTGACAGTGTTTTTAAAGAATTGTCACAGTGCCTCGCTGTCAGAAATTATGCTTGAGTTCCTGGTCCTTTGGCATCCGTTTGTGTACGAAAAGAACGCGTCCACACAAATGTAAATATATTATTGTGAAAAGCTGTTGAAAGAAGAAGAATTGTTATTTAGTCGTCTTTGTTTTGAGATCTTCGCTTAGTAAAGGGAGAGAATTACAGAGGGTGACTGGTTTATCACAGGAAGATGGTCTGTTGTGTCGGAGGACAGACCGGTCGAAGTTACAGTCCTTCGAATGAGACTATAAACCGAGGTTCCGTGTGTGAACGCACGCATAACAGCTTGCACACACGTAAAATCTCATCACCAACTTTCGGAAGAGTAGGCCAGTTTGGCCGTTGGTATGGATGACACGTTACACATAGCATAACACCCTGCGTGAGAAATGGAAAGGATGAAGGAAGTAAGGAAACTGAGTGAACGATATTGACTGGATGACACGGGAAACGACTGAATGAAGCGCCAGCTGGCTGCTCTTAAGTCGGCACTACCCAGACAGCCCGTTGTGTAAACGAGTGTGGATTGTAAAACGCTTAGAGCTTGGTCTCTAGCCGAGAATAGGCGCTACATAAGTATTCATTATCATTATTATTATTATCATTGCTTGAAAGCTCGGGGTCCTGACGTGACCTTGACATAAGGTGAAGGCCATATCTGAGAAATTTGGGTATGCCTTTGAGACTATGGACTGTGGATGGATTTCAGCTTGGTTTCTAGCCGAGGGTAGGCGCTATATAAG
>CM031608.1:20611556-20649056 GCA_018398815.1 Conus ventricosus
ATCTTCTGGCTTTTGCCATGCCACGTGTCCTCTGTTCCCTGATCTTTCATGGCTTTTTGCCATGCACACGTGTCCTGCCTGTTTCCCTGATCTTTCATGGCTTTTTGCCATGCCACGTGTCCTGCTGTTTCCCTGATCTTTCATGGCTTTTGCATGCCACGTGTCCTCTGTTTTCCTGATCTTTTATGGCTTTTGCCATGACACGTGTCCTGCTGTTTCCCTGATCTTTCATGGCTTTTTGCCATGACACGTGTCCTGCTGTTTCCCTGATCTTTATGGCTTTTTGCCATGCCACGTGTCCTGCTGTTTCCCTGATCTTTCATGGCTTTTTGCCATGCCACGTGTCCTGCTATTTCCCTGATCTTTATGGCTTTTTGCCATGACACGTGTCCTGCTATTTCCCTGATCTTTTATGGCTTTTTGCCATGACACGTGTCCTGCTGTTTCCCTGATCTTTCATGGCTTTTTGCCATGACACGTGTCCTGCTGTTTCCCTGATCTTCATGGCTTTTTGCCATGACACGTGTCCTGCTGTTTCCCTGATCTTTCATGGCTTTTTTGCCATGACACGTGTCCTGCTGTTTCCCTGATCTTTCATGGCTTTTTGCCATGACACGTGTCTGCTGTTTCCCTGATCTTTCATGGCTTTTTGCCATGACACGTGTCCTGCTGTTTCCCTGATCTTTCATGGCTTTTTGCCATGACACGTGTCCTGCTGTTTCCCTGATCTTTCATGGCTTTTTGCCATGACACGTGTCCTGCTGTTTCCCTGATCTTTCATGCTTTTTGCCATGACAACGTGTCCTGCTGTTTCCCTGATCTTTCATGGCTTTTTGCCATGCCTGAAACCTCTGGAACTTTCCATTTTCTGTCAGTCTGTACGGTAAACCATTATCACGAGAAAAGAAAAGTGTCTCCCTTCAAAATAAAATTCCACTGTAGTACATACTGTATATCATACCATGAGCACGAAGAAAGAAAGATTCCCCAAAGAAATTTCATTGTGGTGGAACACATTAACGTGAGGAAAGGAATGTCTCTACGGGGTAATTCCAGAGTGACGTAACTTAACATGGAGAAGGAAAAGTGTCCGAAAGAAATTTTGAGTGTGGCGCAGGAGCGTAATAAAGCATTAACCTGAGGAAGGATAGCTCTTCTAGAAGAAATTCCAATGTAGCGCAGCACGGTATATAAAGCAAGAAAAGAAGCAAGAGAATTTTCCAATCAAAAATTTCATTGTGGCTCAATACATTATAATGAAGTAAAACAAGAAAAAAGAAAAAAAAACTAAGTATAAATAATCAGTACGGCTCAACACAGAAGACTAAACCTTTGATATATACAATGAACGTCTTCAAAAAGAAATTCCATTTATGGCGCAATGCACTTAAGAAAATGATCGTTTTTAAAGAGAAAAGTGTCTCCAACGACAAAGTCTTATGTGGCGCAATACAGTATAATAAATTATTAACATGGAGAATGAAAAATGAAAACTCTCCAAAAAGAAATTCCACTATGGCGCAACACACAGTTGTAAACCTATTAATAGGCCTATGTAGAAATTAAAGTTTCCGGAGTGAACTTTTCCTATTGGGCGATAAAGTGTATTAAATCTTTAACATGAAGAGAGAAAGTGTCCAAAGAGAATTTGCATTAAGACGACAACAGAGTATAGTAAACCATTAATATGAAAAAACACTTTATGAATTGATACTGTGTAATAAGATACCACACACACACACACACACACACACACACACACACACACACACACACACACACACACACACACACACACACACACACACACACGACTCGTATAGTCCCCTTCGTATTCGTCACTCTCGCTTGGCAGAAATCACAAAATCGAGTTGATTTTTAAATGTACACGTTCATCTGCATTACTCTAAGAACAAAAAGAATCTCACCGTCACGTCATCTCATCGTCGACGCTCGACATCTGACTTTAAATAGCACAAATCAACGAAAATGGAAATTGAATGCGTGGAATTGTGTGACTGCGTTACGTAAGGCAGACTAATTTCAAGCTGACGTTTTGTTCAACAAGTCTTAACCTTGAAGCTGGTTGTTCATTCGGGCGTTAGTAAGCAAGGCTCAGATTATTCACACATTGCGGGAAAGGTAACACTAGAAACAACAAACCAAAAGTGAATTCGGGGCGGAGAATTTTGCACTGGACATTTAAATGAACTTGTGAAAAAACTCCCTCACCTTCTCCACCTCTCTCCCATTCTTCCTCCCATCTCCTATCCACTATCATTCCTTTCCCGTGCCACCCCACCCCCTCTCCACACAACCGCAACCCCGTATTTTCAGTGATACAAATATTAGTCTGCTCGCCTGTATCTCCCCCCCCCCCACCCCCACCCCACGCCCACGCCTCTTCTTCCTTTCCGCTACCATCCCCATCCCCCATCCACCCCACCCCCGTACTTTCAGAGATATAAATATTAGTCTGCTCGATTTTACCACCACCTCCTCCCCCCCCCCCCTCCTACGCCTGCTCTCCTTTCTACCCCCCCCCCCCCCTCCCCCCTCAGGCTCAGATAATGGTACGCCGGTCTGATTACCTTACAGAGCAACGGCTGCCTCTTGCTACAGCTGAATACAGAAAGACAATCAACATGCTAGTACATTTACATTATCATCTGTCTTTTTTTTCAGTATCAGCAAGCCTATGTCGTACGCTGAAAGTCCTGATGCAGGGAAGAACGATTGTCTGACAGTGTTTTGAAGGAATTGTCACAGTGCCTCGTTGTCAGAAATTATGCCCACGTTCCTGGTCCTTTGGCATCCGTTTGTGTACGAAAAGAACGCGTCCACACAAATGTAAATATATTTTATTATTGTGAAAAGCTGTTGAAAGGAGAAGAAGTGTTAATAAGTCGTGCATTTCTCCGGTTCCCCTTCTTGTACCTTGGCCCACCAAGTCATGAAAAGCGTGCTGTCTTTGTTTGGAGATCTTCGCTTAGTAAGGGAGAGAATTACAGAGGGGACTGGTTTATCTCAGGAAGATGGTCTGTTGTGTCGGAGGACAGATCAGTGATCGATGTCGTAAGGCCGGTATGGTGACAGCGCATGCCTCCAGAATCGTTCTAAGTGTTCATCATGACACGGAAAATGTCAACGAGGTCACGTCGGGTCACCCTAGATCAGACTCACGTTGCGCAACGTCAATACACGACGAGACGGAAATATAGAAGAGTTCTCTCCCTTGAGATAACAACTTGAATTTGTATACTATTTGCACGAATTACCTGATTTCACTGATTGATTTTACATGGTTGGTCCCATCAGTAATGTACAATTAACATCAGAAAACCCAACCAGGTCTTTGTGGACTCCCAATGACCCTTTTCTTCATAAAACAGCCTCAGAGCAAGGCCACTGAAAACCCTTTACAACATTAAAAAACGCCCATTAGTACATAAATAACCCACCCTGCCGAGAATAGGCGCTACATAAGTATTCATTATTATTATTATTATTATTATTATTATTATTATTATTATTGCTTGAAAGCTCGGGGGGTCCTGACGTGACCTTGACATAAGGTGAAGGCCATATCTGAGAAATTTGGGTCTGCCTGTGAGACTATGGACTGTGGATGGATTTCAGCTTGGTCTCTAGCCGAGGGTAGGCGCTACATAAGTATTTATGATAATAATTACCGCCACACTAATTCCCTACATTATTACCACACTAATTTCCTTCATGGCTGCTACACTAATTCGAGATTTAGGTGATTCAAACCGCTCGGTAACATCGGTTATCTGCTCAAAGTTTATTTGGGGTTTCATTAACATTTTAAAACATAGCCCATAAGGCAACTTTTCTCTTGTTAAAGGAAGATATTTGAGTTACGTAATAGTGGCTCAATGGCTTTGTGACTAAAGCACTGTTCTGTAGATCAGTTCCGTGATGGTGGCTGAATGGCTTTGTGACTAAAGCATTGTTCTGTAGATCCAAACGTCCTGGGTTCAGTTCCCGTTTGACACAGCCAGGTTATGGCAGATGGTCTGTGAAGAGGACACATCCTGTGCTTACGGCAACTCCTCCTCCAGGCCTTTGGAATGAGACTTTAAGCCGAGGTCATAGTGTGAACGCACAAAATGCAATTAAAAAAATACACACACACACACACACACACACCACACACACACACACACACACACACACAGAGACACACACACAAGCGCACACACAAATACGTACAGAGAGAGAGAGAGAGAGAGAGAGAGAGAGAGAGAGAGAGAGGAGAGAGAGAGAGAGAGAGAGAGACAGAGACAAGAGACGAGACAGACAGACAGACAAACAGACAGACAGACAAAAAGACAGACAGACAGACAGACAGACAGACAGACAGAATCCCACTGTATGTCGGTTAAATTATTTATATCACAAGGTCTGTGCGTGGTGTGTGTGTGTGTGTGTGTGTGTGTGTGTGTGTGTGTGTGTGTGTGTGTGTGTGTGATAGAGAGAGAGAGAGAGAGAGAGAGAGAGAGAGAGAGAGAGAGACAGAGAGACAGAGACAGAGAGACAGAGAGAGAGAGAGAGAGACAGAGAGAAGCCTGCTGTATGTCCTTTAAATTGTTTGTATCACAAAGTTTGTGTTTTTCCTAAACCGCGATGAATTATCGAAGAGATGGAGACAGATTCAACGAAAACAATTGGAAGCTAATTACTTTCCCTCGTTGGCTGTCGGCCAGACATAAAAGCTAAAGGAAGAGATAGCATAAAGAGTTTCCTTGGAGAGAGAGAGAGAGAGAGAGAGAGAGAGAGAGAGAGGAGAGAGAGAGAGGTGAGAGAGAGCATTCCTGACAATTTAAAATCGATTTCAAACCATTCATATCCTTCCCTAAATATCAGCACTCCTGTCCAATATCCTTTCTCTACCTAAAAAAATAGACACATAGACACACGTGGTGTGTGTGTGTGTGTGTTTTGTGTGTGTGTGTGTGTGTGTGTGTGTGTGTGTGTGTGTGTGTGTGTGTGTGTGTGTGTACAGACACAGACAGACAGACAGACAGACAGACAGACAGACACACACACACCACACACACACACACACACACACAACCACACACACACACATATATATATATATATATATATATATATATATATATTTTATATATATATATATATATATATATATATATATATATATATACAACAAACTAATAAATTCCAAGGATAAGTACCGAGCACCATTCCAGCAACTTACAGAGCAGCTTGGTGTTGCAATGACTGCAAGAAATATTGAATTATAAACAAAGCTTGCTCTTATGTCTTAGATTGAAGAAATAGGGGGAGATAAGCATACATATCTGCAGTGGTAGATAATTCTGCCTAACTAGCAGTATGTGCTTGAGTGGGTGAATGGGGAAAAATAAAATAAATGCTTCTCAAAATGAGCCTTCAGCAAGCTTATAGTCTTCAAGGGGGAGACATCTCCAATAGGGAGGGAAACTCACTAACATATAACATATATACTGCAGATAACATATGTTAGTGAGTTTCCCTCCCTATTGGAGTCACCCAGAAATCATCAGCAAGAGTGGCATGAGACCAGACATAGTAGTCCACTCTAAGTCAACCAAGCAGCTGATCATGATCGAGCTCACGGTGCCATATGAAAACAGAATGGGGGCAGCTCAAATCTACAAGACTGAAAAGTATGCTGATCTGGCAAACAGCCTGAGGAGAGAAGGCTATCAGGTCAAAGTCCTCACTGCAGAATTGGAGCTAGGGGATTTGTAGGAACGTCTGCATACAGCCTCATGAAACAGCTCTCAGTTGCAGGGAAGGAAAAAACCAGACCCCTGAAAGCAATGGCAGAAGCGGCAGAGAGGTGTTCAAGCTGGATCTGGTCAAGGAGGAATAAAAGTGAACTTCATAAGGCTTAATTTCCCTACAAATATCAGGTGTCCCTGTGGCTCAGTGGTTAAAGCGCGAGTCATTAAGTGGAAAATGAGCATCTCCAGAGGTCATGGGTTCGAATCCCAGCCATGGCTCGTCCCAAGATGGGAAACAAAAAAAAGGGGCAGCAGAGGGACATCCGGAGTCATGAACCGGGTGTGGCCCAACCCCCTAGAGTGTCAGGAGATAAGGGCCGAAACACTTGCTTGAAGGGGGCTTCTCTTCTGAGGACTCTCTGCTGCCACGCTCTCCACGAGTTTCTTTCTACTGATGCATGGGTAAACCATTGACTTCCGGGAATAGGCCGGAGGACGTCCGGGAAAGACCGGAGGACACTGGGAAAGACCAGAACCAAGGGCTCTGTGGGCTGGCTCCCCACTTTGCCTTAAACATGTGGCTACGAAGAATAAAAGGAAAAGATGCTCCAGGATTCACCGAAAGGGGGAGAGAATGATGAATCCATCGGTGCTCAACCAATCACGACTGCAAATCCCAAACGGACTATGAACATGGACCAAATGGAATATCCATGTGTCTGTGGAAAGCGTTTCGCTACCACCCGTGGCATGAAGATCCACCGAACAAAGATGGGATGTGTGAAGACTCATCTGAATGAGCAGCAGCGCACTGCATCAGCAGATAAGACGTCGGAAGACCAAGGCCAGGATTTAAACCACAGTGCCAAGGACATCCACGCTGTTGGTTCGGATGAGGAATTTGCACAGGCCCTCGATGCCAGGCGCCTGAAACTAAACCCTGCCACGAGCAAACGAAACTGAAGATTGGGAGAAACTGGATGCAAAAATCGTCCAAAGACTCGATGCACTGATAGGGAAAAGCACCCTTGAACACAAACTAGCCACATATGGGGACATTGTGTATGCCACATGTAGAGACGCCTATGGAGTAAAACTACCCAAAGAGAAAACACCTCCAAAGAAATCCAGACGCCAAGAAAAGATGGACAAGATCAGAGTCCAAAAGAACAACCTCAAGAAGCAAATGAAGACCGCACTGCCAGCTGAAAAACAAGGCTTGGAAAAACTGTGGGAAGACCTGAAAGAAAAACACAGCGCCCTCAGCAAAGCGGAATCTGCGAGAAAGAGGAAGAGCAAAAAGAAGAAGACACAAGAGCGCTTCTTCAGAGACCCTTCCAGTTTGCCAGAACACTGTTTGAGCAGCCAAAATCTGGGACCCTAAGTGTGGACAAAGGAGTTCTTGAGCAGCATCTGAGGAAAAAATACTCTGACTCACAGAGCAAAGCACCACTCGACATTCAAGGTCTGGTGTGGCCAACTAACCCTGAGGAACAGTTCAATGGCAAGCCTCCAACGTTGGCGGAAATAAAGAAGGTGGTCGACAAAGCCAGAGCCAAATCATCACCAGGGCCAACGGAATACCTTACCAGCTTTACAAGAAATGTCCCAAGGTGCTGGAGTGGCTCCACAGGTTGCTGCGATCGGCTTGGAGAAACCAGAAGATCAGCGGCCAGTGGATGACGGCAGATGGTGTGTACATCCCCAAAGAGCAAAACGCAAGTGACATCAGCCAGTTCAGGCCAATATCACTACTGAACGTCGAAGGAAAATCTTCTTCTCTGTCATGGCAGCAAGGCTGACCAAGTACCTGATGGAAAACAAGTACTTGGATGTGTCAGTCCAGAAAGGTGGCATCCCAGGCGTGGCTGGCTGTGTAGAACACGCCACAATGATCTGGGACGCAATCCAAAAAGCAAAAACAGAAAGAAAGACCTGGACGTAGTGTGGCTTGATCTGGCAAACGCATATGGATCTGTGCCCCATGAGATGATACAGTTGGCTCTTGAGATGTACCATGTGCCAAAGAACATCCGCGACATGCTCAAGAAGTACTTCAATGGCTTCTCAATGCGGTTCTCTACAAGGAGTACACAACAGATTGGATCAACTTGGAGGTGGGCATCGCAATGGGCTGTGCAATTTCCCCAATACTGTTCGTGCTGGCAATGGAACTCATCTTGAAAGCAGCAACAAACAACGCGAGACAAACAGACCTTGGCGATGGATACAAGATGCCTCCTCTCAAGGCCTTCATGGATGACACTACAGTGATTTCATCCAGAGAAGACGAGACACGTCATGTGCTGGAGAGGCTGGACGACATAGTTGCCTCATCCAGAATGCAGTTCAAGCCAAAGAAATCACGGAGTCTCTCACTGAGGAAAGGAAAAGTGGCCGAATCTGTGGTCTTCAGTGTTGCCAACCAGGCCATTCCAACAGTCACAGAAGAACCAGTCAAGAGCCTTGGAAGATGGTATGATGATACGCTGAAAGACACACAAAGAGCAAAAGAAACCAAGCAGATGGCGGAAGAAGGCTTGGAGACCATTGACCAGTGTGGGCTCCCTGGCAAATACAAGGTCTGGTGTCTGCAGTTCATGCTGATACCAAAGCTCCTATGGCCTCTGATGATATACGACATCTGCACCAGCACAGTTGAGGCAATGGAAGCCAAAATCAACAAGTTCACAAGGAAATGGCTTGGTGTCCCACCCTGTCTGACTGACATCGCCCTGTACTGTCGCCAAGCAAAGCTGAAACTACACTGAAATCCATCCTGGAGGAATACAAAGCAGGGAAGATCAGACTTCAAAGCATGCTGGAAGACTCAGGAGACAAGGTGGTAGAAGCAATCAAGCCCCAGCTGAAGACAGGCAGAAAATGGAAAGTTCAAGAGGGGGATGGATTCTGCAAAAGAAAGTCTCAAGATCAGAGAAATAACAGGACACACACAGACCAACAGACAAGGACTGGGGGTGACCAAAACTGAATGGTGGTCAAAGGCCAAAGGAAAAGCCAAAAGAGACATGATGATTCAGGAGATGAGAAAAGAAGAAGACCAAAAAAGACTCCAAAAAGCAGTCCAGCAGAGCCAGCAAGGGCAATGGACAACGTGGGAGAATGCACTCCAAAGAAGTCTCACTTGGAATGACATTTGGCACATGGCCCCTCTCAGGATCGGCTTCATTCTCAGATCTGCATATGACCTTCTGCCCTCAAATGCAAACTGGTGAAGTGGGGGAAAACAGACGATCCTGCATGCCCCTCTGCCATGAAAAACAAACAGTGGAGCATGTTCTAAGCTCATGTAAAGTAGCCCTGGCTCAAGGAAGGTACACATGGAGGCACAACCAAGTGCTCAAAGAGATTGTACAAGTAGTCTGGGCCAGTACCAACACCACAAAAGGGAGAATCAGGACTCCAAAAGCACCCGCAACATTCTTCACGGCAGGAGGCAGCAAATCATGGCCAAGAACAACAGTGCCACTCGAAACATGCAGGCAGAGTCTGCTGGACGGGGCAGATGACTGTGAGTGCACTGCAGACCTCCCCGAATGGAAGAGTCACCCAGAAATCATCAGCAAGAGTGGCATGAGACCAGACATAGTAGTCCACTCTAAGTCAACCAAGCAGCTGATCATGATCGAGCTCACGGTGCCATATGAAAACAGAATGGAGGCAGCTCAAATCTACAAGACTGAAAAGTATGCTGATCTGGCAAACAGCCTGAGGAGAGAAGGCTATCAGGTCAAAGTCCTCACTGCAGAAATTGGAGCTAGGGGATTTGTAGGAACGTCTGCATACAGCCTCATGAAACAGCTCTCAGTTGCAGGGAAGGAAAAAACCAGAGCCCTGAAAGCAATGGCAGAAGCGGCAGAGAGGTGTTCAAGCTGGATCTGGTCAAGGAGGAACAAAAGTGAACTTCATAAGGCTTAATTTCCCTACAAATATCAGGTGTCCCTGTGGCTCAGTGGTTAAAGCGCGAGTCATTAAGTGGAAAATGAGCATCTCCAGAGGGTCATGGGTTCGAATCCCAGCCATGGCTCGTCCCAAGATGGGAAACAAAAAAAAAAGGGGCAGCAGAGGGACATCCGGAGTCATGAACGGTTGTGGCCCAACCCCCCTAGAGTGTCAGGAGATAAGGGCCGAAACACTTGCTTGAAGGGGGCTTCTCTTCTGAGGACTCTCTGCTGCCACGCTCTCCACGAGTTTCTTTCTACTACCACTGCAGGTTGTATGCTTATCTCCCCCTATTTCTTCAATCTAAGACATAAGAGCAAGCTTTGTTTATAATTCAATATATATATATATATATATATATATATATATATATATATATATTAGACAGAGAGAGACAGAGGCTCACACACACATGTATCTCTCTCTCTTAATATCTACATATACATGTAGATAGATAGATAGATAGATAGATAGATAAATGTATATATACATATGTGTATATATATATATATATATATATATAAACTTGTATACATTATACATATACATATGGGTTCATCAAAGGATTTCAACAAGATGGTTCAGTCTGTGCCAGTTTATCTATTCATTTATTTGTTTATCTTCATTTGTTTACTTATCTCATTATCTCATGTTACTGATGACTTCAATTAAATTCGAATATTCATACATCACCCTCATAGCTCAGTTGGTAGAACGCCAGACTCGTGATCCTGGGGTTGCGGGTTCGAATCTCAGCCGGGCCGTTTCGGTACGGGGGATTTTTCCCTCGGAGTCAACATGATTATGACTCCATTTCCCATAGAGTCCTTCGAATGAGACTATAAACCGAGGTTCCGTGTGTGAACGCACGCATAACATCTTGCACACACGTAAAATCCATCACCAACTTTCGGAAGAGTAGGCCATTTTGGGCCGTTGGTATTGATGACACGTTACACATAGCATGCACCCTGCGTGAGAAATGGAAAGACTGAAGGAAACGAGGAAATTGAGTGAGCAATATTGAACGACATTGACACGGGAAACGACTGAATGAAGCGCCAGCTGGCAGCTCTTCAGTCGGCACTACCCACGTAGGCAGCCTGTTGTGTAAACGAGTGTGGATTTGTAAAGCGCTTAGAGCTTGGTCTCTAGCCGACAATAGGCGCTATATAAGTATTCATTATCATTATTATTATCATTGCTTGAAAGCTCGGGGGGTCCTGACGTGACCTTGACATAAGGTGAAGGTCATATCTGAGAAGTTTTGGTCTGCCTGTGAGACTATGGACTGTGGGTGGATTCCAGCAACTGCTGCCCTGACGAGTGAAAAAGGTGTCAATTTCCTCAGTGAATTAATCATTACGATGCTGACCGTGCTCAAGGTCATTGAGTCCAGAAAACGGGGGTTAGGCAAAATGAAGAATGGAAAACTGTGCAAGTCGCGCTATACTTAAAGTGCAGCGGTGAAATGCGTTCTTGCCAGTCACAACACGACCGCTTGGCTCAATCCCTCGTGTTCACCCACATGTTGTCGCGACTGAACTGACCATAAACCCTGATCCGCTGACATTTTGGGGTGCGTTCAGTGACCAGGTCTGTTTTCTATCCTTTCCTGATGTACCTATTATTTCTTTGGAAAAAAAACGAAAAAACAAACAAACCCAACAGCACCACGATCTGTGCATTTGATGGATGCTCAAGAAAAGATACACCCAAAGGTGCGGGTCGGACCCAGAGAAGCACTGTCCTCAACTGCCGAATAAACCCGTTGAGAGCAATTGGAAGCCTACGCTTTGTTCATACAGGGTGCAGGCACGCACAGGGCTTTCCATCGATGTTTAACTAACAGTGTATCGTACGCAGCTCTCTCTATCTGATTGTTGGGTTTTGACGAAGACGAGATTTGAATACGATTTAAAGTTGGTTATTACTGCTGTTCCGTGTTTTACTTTTCACATTTGGTGTTGTGGTGTTCGTCAGTAAAAGGCGCGGATATACCGACCCAGTTTGGGTGGCTGACGTGTGAGTCATGTAGTAACTTACCATCCTGAAAGAGGGAAGCCTCTTTGCTTCTACTTCATTGAGCGATCAGCATTGAACTGTTCTTGCTTTAAATGCATGTAGTATGAAAAATATCTTATCCCGGGTTTTTTTTTAAATCAATATTCAATGATTACTATATTTTATTTCAAACGAAAACAGGAATGTAGGAATGAGATATTTCTGGCTGTTCCAAAGAGTGCTGATGTGCAAATGGTGTGGTTTACGGAGAAAGTTAAACGTTATTTGAAAGATTTGGTTTTACAAACCTGGCACGAATATGTAGCCAATGAATATATGTATGTTAAATATAGGATGTTGCAGCCAAATTATGGACATGCCTTCTATCTCACCATTTTACCGTATACATGTATCAGTTCGGTGAAATTTAGAACCAAAAAATAATACACTGTATAAACGTTTGAAACCATGTACAAAGGAGTGACAGATTTTGATAAATGGTCTGCTAATGATGATGCAGATGAATTCCATCATGGACGTGTGTGACTTTTCTTCCTCCATTACTCCGGAATGAACAATTACCTATTTATTACAGTGTACGTCCAAATGCATGAAATGTTATGGACTGTTTTGTTCAAACAAAAATCTACTGCGAGCTTTTTTTTAATTTTTTTAATAGTTGTAATATATCAGCATATTACGCAGCAAATCAACCTCACTTAAGCAAAATTGTGACAGATTTTTAAAAGGCATTTGTTCTTTTGTAAGTGTTTTACTAGAAAAAAAAATGTTTTGGCTCTCGACACCACTGCAATTATGGATGTTACGTTTGTATCAGCTGATTTGTTTCTTTCGATGTGCCAAGCGGAACATGATAATAAAATCATCTTGACTTGCCTTGATTTGCTTTATTTTGCACTTGTCTCAGCATTTTTTTTATTTGAGTGAGAGAGAAAAAAAAAGAACTTGATCGTTGGGTTACAGAAAACAAAAACCAGAGCAACATTTTTTTTTGACGCCGAAAGGGTTAAAAATGAGCAGGGTTGAAGGACTCTTTCTGTTCCTATGTCACTGGATTGGCAAAAGTATTTTTCAGTGAGAGTTCAGCAGTTTAGCATGAACATGGAGGAGAGAGGAGAGAGAGAGAGAGAGAGAGAGAGAGAGAGAGAGAGAGAGAGAGAGAGAGAGAGGGTATATGGAAGGAGGACGTGGGGGTATGTAGACCGCATTCGCATGGCAAAAATATAGTTTTAAAACAATTTCAGAGTCAGGCACAGAGGTTGCACTGTGCCAGGAGTTCATGTGGGAGTGTGTGTGTGTGTGTGTGTGTGTGTGTGTGTGTGTGTGTGTGTGTGTGTGTGTGTGTGTGTGTGTGTGTGTGTGTGTATGTGCGCGCGCGCGCGTGTGTGGTGTGTGGTGGTGTGTGTGTGTGTTGTGTGTGTGTGTGTGTGGTGTGTGTGTGTGTGTGTGTGTGTGAGTGTGTGTGTGTGTGTGTGTGTGTGTGTGTGTGTGTGTGTGTGTGTGTGTCTGTGTGTGTGTGTGTGTGTGTGTGTGAATGCGTTCGCGCGCAGGGATGATACTTGCAGATGTTGCATCACTATGAGCGTACTATGGAATATACATCATTCGCGCCTAACCCAAGACTGCAAATTCAGATCAAAAGGTTGTCATGCATTATTACCCTTGGAAACTGACCAAGATTAGCAAGCAGAACGACACGGGTCGTAAAATAAAACATTTTAAACAGTAGAACACGTAGTACAATAGCAGCGAAACGTAGCAAAACGTAGAGGAATAGAGCACTGGCTGAACAAACCCTCATGTGTGAATGACGGAGCAGGGGGGGGGGGGGGGGGGGGGGGGCGGGGGGGCGTGGGCCACTCGGTTGCCTTTGGGAGAGAGAGGACGTTTTGAATTTACTGGAAACCTGGGAGTACTTAGCAGGTGTTGACACACCTAATCCTGTTATCCACAAGATGTTACTGTTTGCAGTTGTCTCCCAGGACACATAAACCGGGAGGAGGAGGAAAAAGAATGCCGAAGAGTGTTCGGGATTTCTTTGTCTCTGCTTGTTTTTTTTTTTTTTTTTTTTTTTCCAACTGTATTTCATTTCTCGTATTCCTGTTTTGCAGTACACTTTGCTACACACACACGCACACACACACACACACACACACAACACACACACCACACACACACACACACACACACACACACACACACACACACACACACGCACGCACGCACGCACGCACGCACGCACGCACACACACACACACACATGCATGCACGCACACCGCACGCACGCACGCACACATACAAATACAAAAGAGAGAGAGAGAGAGAGAGAGAGAGAGAGAGAGAGAGAGAGAGAGAGAGAGAGAGAGAGATAGAGAGAGAGACTTTGCTCGTGTTCTTATTCCATTTAGGCAAGAATATTCTACCAGGGGAGCACAAGAAGATCGAATCCTCCTTTGAATCCCTTAATGATTGCTCTGATTGCATTGTCTAAAACAATTGCCAGCAAAGGTTTGGCAAAAAGGAATATTGTTTGTACGTCCTGTTTTAATTAGCTCTGTCTGTCTGTCTGTCTGTCTGTCTGTCCCCCCCTCTCTCTCGCTGGCTCACTCTCTCCCCTCTCTCTCTCTCTCTCTCTCTCTCTCTCTCTCTCTCTCTCTTCTCTCTCTCTCTCTCTCTCTCTCTCCCTGTCTCTCTCTCTCTTTGACTTTACAACCGTTGCGAACCGATTTTTTTTCCCAAAAAATAAATAACCTCATTAACTTTAAACGATATTTTCATGCGAATCTTCCGCGCGCTGTTTTTTTACAAAGCATGTTAGGAATTGCATCCGTTCCTTGCTTTTTAGTAACTAAAGTCAGTCAGCCTACACAACAATATCCTCTATGTTTGGGGTCATGTCAGCGTTTATTTCGTACGTGTATATAATTAATTATCTGCGACACACAGGGTGCGATCAGTGTCAGGTTGCCATGAGGCCACCCGCTAGAAAACATCCTGCGTTGCGCTTCTAGCGAACTGCTTCGCTGGTGTTCTGATGTGCCTTGCTCTTATTTACCATGGGCAGATCACCAGGTACACGGTTTCTTACTGAGTCATACGTATAACACCTCCTCGTACTTCTCTCTCTCTCTACCTCTTTCTTTATCTCTCTCTCTCTCTCCCTCTCCTCTCTCTCTTTTTCTTCTCTCTCTCTCTCTCTCTCTCTCTCTCTCTCTCTCTCTCTCTCTCTCTCCCTCCCTTTTTCTCTTCTCTTCTCTTCTCTCTCTCTCTCTCTCTCTCTCTCTCTCTCTCTCTCTCTCCTCCCCCTTTTTTCTCTCTCTCCCTCTCTCCCCCCTGTCTCTCTATCTCTTTCTCGGTCTGTCTATTAGTCTGTGTGTCTGTCGCTCTGTCGGCCTGTCTGTCTTTCCCCCCTCTCTCTCTCTCCTCTCTCTCTCTCTCTCTCTCTCTCTCTCTCTTGGTATGTCTGTCTGTCTGTCTCTGTCTCTGACTGTCTGTCTGTCTGTCTGTCTCTCTCTTTCTCTCTCACACTCTCGCTCCTCCCCACCCCCCACCCCCCTCCGTTTGCCCGTCTCTCTTGGTCTGTCTGTCTATCTGTCTGTCTGCCTGTCTGTCTCTCCCTCTCTCTCTCTATTGGTCTGTCTGTCTATCTGTCTGTCTGCCTGTCTGTCTCTCCCTCTCTCTCTCTTGGTCAATCTGTCTGTCTGTCTGTCTGTCTGCCTGTCTGTCTCTCCCTCTCTCTCTCTCTTGGTCTGTCTGTCTATCTGTCTGTCTGCCTGTCTGTCTCTCCCTCTCTCTCTCTTGGTCAATCTGTCTGTCTGTCTGTCTGTCTGCCTGTCTGTCTCTCCCTCTCTCTCTCTCTTGGTCAATCTGTCTGTCTATCTGTCTGTCTGCCTGTCTGTCTCTCCCTCTCTCTCTCTCTTGGTCTGTCTGTCTATCTGTCTGTCTGCCTGTCTGTCTCTCCCTCTCTCTCTCTTGGTCAATCTGTCTGTCTGTCTGTCTGTCTGCCTGTCTGTCTCTCCCTTTCTCTCTCTCTTGGTCAATCTGTCTGTCTATCTGTCTGTCTGCCTGTCTGTCTCTCCCTCTCTCTCTCTCTTGGTCAATCTGTCTGTCTATCTGTCTGTCTGCCTGTCTGTCTCTCCCTCTCTCTCTCTTGGTCAATCTGTCTGCCTGTCTGTCTGTCTGTCTGTCTGTCTGTCCTCTCTCTCTCTCTCTCTCTCTCTCTCTCTCTCTCTCTCTCCTCTCTCTCTCTCTCTCGCTCTCGCTCCTGCCCCCATTCTCCGTTTATCCCCACTCCCAGTCCCACCCTCTCTCTTCCAGGCCTTGTGTTGCCGAAACTGTCCCTTGGCATAAGTGTTGTGGATCATTCTGCCATCCTCAAAACCGTTCTCCCACTATCTGTCCACAGAAATGATTGGTAGATGGCAAGTCTTTGTACTCACAATAATAACAATCATTTTCAAAAAGCTAATTCACATTTTAAAAAGAAAACTGTTCGTTCCGCAAAACAATCCAGACAAACAGATTGCAAGACGACGAAGCATAACGCATTTCGACCTCTTGGGTCTTCTTCAGGCAAAACAAACAACATTTAGGACAATGAAAACGAACAAGGAACCACTTATTTTCTCATATTCGGCGCAAAATGGGTATTGAATGAAAACGAGGCTGTTGGGAAGGGACCATGGGAGTTTAAATGATAATAATGATGGTGACAATAATGATAACAATAACAATAATTGTGATGATAGTGACGATGATGATGATGAAAATATTTAAATGATAAGAGAAGGAAGAGTCACTTTGGTGATGATGTGATGATAATAGTCATAACATTGATAGGTCATTCACAAGTCAACTCAGGGTTCTTAAGATGATTCTTTTAACACCATATAAGCATAAAAATCTAAAGCAACAATCTAATTACCAACACCGCATGCACACACGCACGCACGCACGCGCGCGCACAACACACACACACACACACACACACACACACACACACACACACACACACACGCACACGCACACAAACACAACGCACACAAACACACACGCACACACAACACACACACACACACACACACACACACACAACACACACACACACACACACACACACACACACACACACACACACACACACACACACACACACACACACACACACACACACACACACACACACACACACACACACACACACACACACACAAACACACACACACACACACACACACACACACACACACACACACACACACACACACACACACACACACACAAACACACACACACACACACACACACACACACACACACCAATGCCGATCAAAGGAAAAAAAACACGGAGAGGAAGAGGTAAGGGGCATTGAAAGTGCGAAGAAAACGCAATAGCTAATACTGTTCATGCATCTACATTGAATTCAATGGCGTTGTCGGCAGGAAAAAAGAGAGAGAGAGAGAGAGAGAGAGAGAGAGAGAGAGAGAGAGAGAGAGAGAGAGAGAGAGAGAGAGAGAGAGAGAGACATAAAAGAAAAGGACAGAAAAAGAAGGGTCAAGAGGGTTGTACGGAACATAAGAGATCCAAACGAGCAGAGTTTATATGGGAAAGAATTTCAAACAGGAGAGGTATAGAAACAAATAGCGCGTTCACCAAACATTTTTAAGTGCAGATACCTTGACTGAAATAAAATAAGCATGTAAGGGAAGGGGAGGGCGGGGAGTTCTCTCGATTGGTGAATACAAGAAACTAGATTACGTAACTGGAAATGAAATGAGGCAGGGAACAGTAAACAATAAACAGTAAACAAGTGGGGTAACTTTTGCTCCCATAAGAAAACCTAACACAGAGTAACTTTTATTCAAGACTGGCACAGCCTTTTAAACTTGAATAAAATCAGACAAACACATAGACGAACAATCTAATAGTGGGGGGGGGGGGGGGGGGGGGGGGGGGAACAAGCGCAGGCCAACAGCTGAACTGTCTTCATAGTAATGACTTGGCAAAGATTTGGACTTAAGGAGGTGGGGGAGGGGGGGGGGGTGAAGATGGAGAAACTGGGAACATGAAATTAAGAAAATATATTACAGATATGAAAACTCTTCACTAGCTGCATAAGGTAAACCATCACAATCCCTTTTGAAGGCAGATATATTTGTATTGCCTGCTCCGAGGCCTTTCGTCCGCTGGGTCGGAACTCATCAGGGAGACACGGCTGGTTGTGTCTGCGCTCCTGGCGTCAAATAGAGACACACCACAGTCTGATCACACCCTTGGTGATGAGAACACCACAGTATTATGGACTGTGGTGTGTCTCTATTTGACGCCAAGAGCGCACTAATCAAATCAGTTCATAGAAAGTCGTTTATTTATAATAATATAAGTTCGCAACAATGGTATGATCATTTTTCTGCAGTCTTTGGGACTACAGACGACAGAAGCGACGAGAATGATATAGTGACTGAGGATGCTGGAGATTTTGATGAACCTTTATTTAATGATCGGGTAAGCAGACAGGAGGTAACTGACAGTATAAAAAAAATTAAAATCAGGAAAAAGTGCAGGCCCAGATTTGATTTTAGGTGAAATGCTGAAAAATGCCAACTCAAAGATAATTGATTTCCTTGTCATGTTATTTAACAGACTGTTTAACGATGGAAACTTCCCTGCATCTTGGGCCAAGTCTATAGTTATTCCTATTCATAAAAAGGGAGATCCCAACAACCCAGACAATTACCGTGGTGTTGCGCTTACAAGTGTCATTAGCAAAATCTATACACATATTTTAAATAAAAGACTGACAACATGGGCAGAACGAGAGGAAAAAATTATTGAAGAACAGGCTGGGTTTCGATCAGGTTATAGCACTACAGATCACATTTTTTAGCCTTTTCGCACTAATTCAAACGCATTTATTGAAAAACAAAAAATTGTACGTCGCATTTGTGGACTTTAGAAAGGCTTTTGACTCTGTGAATCGAAACATGCTGTGGATGAATTTACGTAAAAGTGGAGTGGATGGCAAGCTGTATATGGCTCTTCGTGGTGTCTATGATTCTGTGTTAGCATGCGTGCGTGATAGGTGTGTTTATTCAGATGTCTTTAACTGTACACAGGGAGTGAAGCAAGGTTGTTTATTAAGCCCACTTATGTTTTCATTTCTTATTAACGAATTGGCAGTGGAGATAAGTAAAAATGGAAAACATGGTATTCAAATGATCCCAGGAGCAGCTGAATTTTTCCTTATGCTATTTGCAGATGATGTAATATTGTTGTCCATCACTGCTGTAGGTAATCAGAATCAGTTACATAGGTTAAATCAAGAGGCAGATCGTCTATTTCTGAAGGTTAACCTTGATAAAACTAACATAATGGTATTTAGAAAGGGTGGTCATCTCTCCCGTCATGAAAAAGGGTTTTATGGCACCAGTGAGGTTAAAGTAACTAATTCCTACAAATACTTAGGCATGATTTTTACAACAAAGTTGAGTTTACAAAACGCAGTAACAGAGACTTGTAGAAAAGGTAAAAAAGGTGTTACAGAGATCTTAAGAGCTTTGCGCAAACTTAACTCAATTGATCCAAGAATATTCTGGAAACTCTTTGATGCCAAAATTGAGCCAGTTCTTACATATGGTGCTGAAATATGGGGACTTTATAACAATAAAGATTTAGAAAAAGTACATACGTTTGCAATTAAGCGCTTTTTAAATGTTCCCTTACATTCTTCGAATACTGTAATCTATGGTGAAACCGGCAGATACCAATTGTATATTAGGTCAAACATTAAATGTATAAAATACTGGCTAAAACTGTTGAGGCTTCCTGCCTCAAGACTTGTAAACAGGCTTATGAAATGTTACTGAATGAACATGAACGGGGGAAAGAAAATTGAGTATATTTTGTTAAGAAGATTTTGACAACTCACGGATTTGGGGTTGTATGGATGTGCCAGGGAGTGGGTTATGAGGATGGTTTTATTCTGGAATTCAAAGAGAGGATGATAGCTTCATATAAACAAAACTGGCATTCTAAAATGGAAAACACGGATAAATATAACTGGTTCTATGGCTTTAAAAGTATATTCGAAACGGAAAAGTATATTTCAGTAGTAACGAACAGATGGCATAAAATTTGTCTCTCCAGATTTAGAACAAGGACTCTTGGTCTAAACGCCCATAAAAGATGGTTCTATACTGAATCATCTACAACGTCACCTTGTCCATTGTGTGGCTTTCTTAGGGAGGATGAGTCGCATTTTTTGTTTTATTGTAAAAATTACAGTGCTGTACGTGATAAGTGTGTAATTTTTCAAAAGAATGTTGCCATAAATCAGGACACATTTGGAGTTTTAAAACTGAATTATGACGATAATTCAGTGAAATCACTTGCCAGGTATATTGCGGGGGCATTGAAAATGCGATCAGAGGCTATCGTCAACTAAAATTAACGACGTTCGAATGGGAAATAAGTGCTGCAGGAAGTAGTAAAATTTTTTGGTTGTGGTATTTGCATATTTTCTTTTATGAATGGTGTCAGACTGGATGGTCGAGATACTCGCCTGTTTTGCTTGTGTTTCGGGCTTTCCACTGACATGTTTATTTTATGTTTGTTACCTTCGTTTTTGATATGATTATTTTGTGTTGTACCCCCATGTCACAAAGGCTGTAGCTAATGACATTAAACATGTTCAGTGTTCAGTGTTCTCTCTCTCTCTCTCTCTCTCTCTCTCTCTCTCTCTCTCTCTCTCTCTCTCTCTCTCTCCCTCCACCCCCCCCCCCCCCCCCCCCACATCCCGATTCCCATGCGGAGCAGGTCTGGAATGTATTGTCACGTGCGTTTTGATGGCTTGTTAATGACGTCTGAAAAAAACACAGCTGTCAAAGATTCACTTGTTAGGTTTGCAGGCCTAACTGTTAAATCAAAGGTGCGTTACACGTTTCCTTGTCTTTTGTTAGCTTAGTTGTAGTTTGTCTTTTGAGTTTGTTGTTTTTGTTGTTGTTGTTGTTGTTTTTGTTGTTTTTTTTTGTTTGGGGTTTTTCTTTAGTGATGCTGCGATCTATCTCAGTTTTCTGACAGCAAAAGAGCAAGAACTCGAACGGATATACACTTTTTGATTTAAAAAACCCCCACCAAACTCCCAAGGATATCTTTGTCAGTGTCACAAAAAGAAGTTTGAACACGATTGGATACTCTAAAGGTTTTAAAGACGCAGAGGAAGGTAATTGTGTCCGTTTCGGTCAGAATAAGATACAGGGCTGAACTGAAGCATGCCCGTTTACCACACACACACACACACACACACACACACACACACACACACAACACACACACACACACACACACACACACACACACACACCACAAATGCGCGCGCGGCGCGCACACATGCACACGCACACACACGCACACACACCACACACACCACACCACACACACACACACACTTACGCACACACACACACACACACCACCACACACACACACACACAAGAAGAAGAGAGAGAAGAGAGAGAGAGAAGAGAGAGAGATAGAGAGAGAGAGAGAGAGAGAGAGAGAGAGAGAGAGAGAGAGAGAGAGAGATGGATGGAGAGAGAGAGTGCGGTTATGTAGTGAGTGTGAGCGAGAGAAATGTGTGGGCCAGAAGATGAGTGCCGTGTCTTCTATTGTCATTCCGCTGCAACGAGTTGAACGCCGAGAGTAAAAACCAAATCACGTGATCGCCAAACAAGAACAAACCAATGACCAAACAAACAAACGCGTTTCCACCGATTGGGTCTCCCTCAGGCAGGACAATTAACATTTTCAAAAGTGAAAGCAAACGACGAACAGACAGTCACTCATCTCTTCCATCTGGGTGCAAAAGATGGTCTTGGGTGAACAACTAAAAAAAACCCAAACAGAATGGGACTGAATTTGAAGGGGAGAAGATAAAGGTTAAACCAATAATGATAAAGTCATGCTAGAGTTCACTTCAAAAAAAGGAGTCTTTTATGGACTGGACAACGCCATCAATCTGGTGACGTTCAAAAGGTTGGTTTTGTATTTTTTTAGCAACAGCGTCAATCGGGAAAAAGAATGACGGATGATATGCTCATTAGCTGTTCTGCCCTCAGTGTGCATTTCTATATCTGGCAAGCCTTTTTTAGGGGTTTTCATTGTATGGGCCAGTTTTCTTTGTTCTGTGTGCCACTTTAAAGCTATTTTTCTCATGTTGACCTTTGCTTCAACAGTCCAAGGTGATCCTGATTGTGACCGTTTTCTGCTGAACCCTGTTGTCTTGCGATGATCGGTGTGTTGTTTGTCTTCTTCTTTCAGTGTTGGAATCCATGTCTGAATTGTTAACAGAGGAATCATCCGTTGCTTATATATCTGTCCTTTCCCAGAGCTGTATCTATGTTTGGCTTGCCACCACTGTACATATGCATACACACTGACTGAAACCAATTTATTGTCAGATTAACTCAAGGTTGTACTGACAAATAATACTGCATACACACTGCACAAGCCCACTCACGCGCGCACAAACACGCTCTCCCACGCACGCACCCCCCCCCCCCCCCCACACACACACACACACTAACAAAATAAGCCGATCCTCTTTTTTTTTCCCCTTTTTTGTATGTCTGTTTGTCAGTCTGTCTTTGAAAAAAAACTAAGGGAAAAAATCAATTAAGTCTTTTGCGTCATTTAAGTTGTTTGCGTTGTATAAGCAGCACATTACCAGCGTGAGAGTGCCAGTACACCACACATTAGAACACTAACAGACCCAGACGCTTTGTATCAACCGCTAAAACACTAAAATCAGTAAAATTGTGTCATTAGTAAGAAAACATACAGACTATGCATGGTATGTAAGAGACTGGTTGGAGACAAAAAAGGAGGGGAAAAAAGAAAAGAAAGAAAAACAAAAGTAGTGGAAATTGTTTTTTTTCCGCTTTTTTTCGTCTTTTTTTTTTTTTGCAGATGAAGAGGACAGTGTGAAGCACCAAAAAATGAAGAGGTGGATTTCGGCCTTAGGAAAAAAATGTCACCGCCTAGGTGCTCCATTGATCCGATAACTGATGCCACCAAAACAAAAACAAACAAACAAAAACAAATCCCCGTACTGGTATCTACGTGTCTTTAGTCTGCTGTTCCACTTGTTGAGAAACATGACCATAACTTTCCATTCTTTATTTGATCAGCATCTAGAAACTTAAACCAAACTATGTGGAAATGTAAACAAACAATGAATGTGAAGGCGACCGATTTCCAGTGCCTGAATCAATTTTTGATGGTAAAAAAATCAGCGGTCAGAGCTATCAAATGTTCCCCCAAAAAGTACAGTTACAGCAAAGCCTACGCTTTATGAACACTATGCATGCTACTCCCTCCAGGCAGTAGTTCAGTCACTGCAGCTAACTGATGAACTGCCTGGAAAGAGGAGACGATTATTTACTGTTGTAACCCTTCGATTTGTAAGCAGCGCCGATTTGTAAGCGCTTGCAAATCGGCACACATTGCATGACTTGTAAAACCGCCGATTTGTAAGCAGCGCTGGTTACAACTGAGCTGTGCATCACTTAACATCCGGGTGATTACACTTTTCTTCATGTAGAAAGTTGGCTTTATTATGGCCGTCCTTAGTCAAAATTTATCTTCGTCAAAGACGGGCTTTCATTAATTTAGCGAAGAGCTGACAAATTTATATTTTCCATTCCCTCAATGTGGGAACAAACCTTTGTGTAAAAAGAGTAACATGCATGTCAAAATCTCTCTCTCTCTTCTCTCTCTCTCTCTCTCTCTCTCTCTCTCTCTCTCTCTCTCTCTCTCTCTCTCCTTGCCTTTCGCAAACACCATCATGTCTTTGGTTGAGAGCTGACTCCAAGAGCTGCTATACGGAAGAAATCAGTTCTTGACCTATAACACCTTAAAAAAAACTCCAACCAGTTCCCAGTCTCTCTGTTTTGTCCTGAGTTGTTCAAGAAACTGCCTCCAGCCATGTCAAGTCTAACTTAGCGTTCATTAAGTAATCTCATCCCTGTCTGTCGATCAGTTGTGTCACAGCATCGTATCAGCTCTTTCGAAAGCAGCCAGGGAGACTAGGAATGTTTCTGTGTTCACTCTGTGGTACATTTAAATCACTTTGTCGATCCTCGTGTATATATATATACAAACTCAAATCCACTTGTAGCATCTCTAGTCATGCATTCTGTTGGGTTCGTTCTGATCTCACAGTCATTATTGATTACCCTTCCTAAGTTCCAGACCTCTTTGACAATGTCCTTAGGGGGTTGTACTGGATACATTTCTTCTACTACAGGCCTACACAAAACCTGTCTCTGTTCTCACCAGGGCACTCTTTCATCGGAGTCTCAGTCTTTCGCTGACGGCGTTTCGTTGTGATGTAAGCATATATTCTCCTTGAAGAAAAAAGGGCATTGCTATCGCAAAGTCATGTGGTTTAAGGAGCAGCCGAGCGCATATGCCACATTTGAGCTGATTGAAAAGCATACTTGTACAATTATGCATTGTGGACATTAGATAGAAAGTAAACCCTGGTAAACGCAGATTAAGCGCGGCCATTAGGCCAGTTGAAGATGCAAGCATTCAAACAGTGATGCAAAATGGGAAGAGAAGCTAGGAAACAGTATCGACCGGGAGAGCAATATTTTCACAGAAATATACACAAAATACGAGAGATAGAGCTTCCATGGTTTAAAATCAGGACAGTAAACTGGATTTTCAGTCATAATATTTGAGTTCCAAGAGCGTGGGCAACAGTATCATGGGCAGTTTATGCTCGGGAAAATTAGATGCCAATCGTGTTCGTCTTTGTCATGGTGGACACAGTGCATTTCCTGGCAGAAACTAACGTTCTTCATACTCACTGCTGCAATGCTGGCAGAAACTAACGTTCTTCATACTCACTGCTGCAATGCTAAAAATGCCCATTTCCTGGCAGAAACTAACGTTCTTCATACTCACTGCTGCAATGCTGGCAGAAACTAACGTTCTTCATATTCACTGCTGCAATACTAAAAATGCCCATTTCCTGGAGAAACTAACGTTCTTCATACTCACTGCTGCAATGCTAAATATGCCCATTTCCTGGCAGAAACTAACGTTCTTCATACTCACTGCTGCAATGCTAAAAATGCCCATTTAATCAGAACCATATAATTTCTAAACAAACCTCAAAACAGACTGCGTTTGAAACTTAAAAGAAAAAAACTACTATGTCGCAGAACGAAAGAAACAAACAAATTATAATAAGCCACACACTGAGTTTCGATTTCATGTGTAGATTTGTCAAACATCTTGCTACAGCATACAGACGCAAGAAAACTACACCACAGTAAACTCCCTTTGGACGACAACTGAAAAACCAAAATCAGAACAAATCCCAAAAGCATAAACTGACATCAGCAACATTCATGAATTAAGGACAGTCTATGAGTCACCCCTGGCTGAATCAATTAATGTACATGCAAGAAATTGTACCATGGGAACAGTGCGATGTCTCCTCCGGTGGGTGGCCTCGATATTGATAACTGCCGGTGCCCATGGCGTGACGAAGCAAACCTGGGTGTAAATGTGTATAAGGGGCCGGAATCATCCCCATGGGAGTAATCCATCAGTGAGAGGAAAGTAGAGAGGGGTGGAGTGTAGGAAGAGGTTGGGTTACGAAAATTAGACAGAGTGAAAAACAAAAAAACGACTCTGTATGAAATGTGCTATAATTATTCTTTCACGGAGTCAACAGACAGCAGGCTTAAGAGCTCCGTTCACTGTGCACAGCTCATAATGTCTTGTCTACTCAAAGAATTTGTCTTAACTCGATGATAGCGTATCTTAATGAACACAAAAGTCAATTCCAAATATATTTCAGTGGCAAGTTACATGGCACAACATTAGCAGGAATAGCAGCAGATGTTTAAGACGGTCACATTGGAGGAGGAGTGTGGAGCTTTTGACAAAGTCACATCAGCAGGAACAATGCGGAACTTTTCACACAGTCAAATTACCTTGAAAAGGCGCAGAATTTTTTTTTAAAGGTCACATCAGTAAGAATAGTACGTTTTCAAGCTGCACAATAAAGAACTTAATAAAATAGTAGGCAACGGTGCAAGTTGCCAAGTTCACATTAGCAGATAACAGTGCAGAATTTGTGAAAAGGTCAGGTTAACAAGAAATGGCGCTAAACATTTTGAGAAAAAAAAATTAAAAAAATTTTCTTAAAAAACAAACTCAAAAAAACAAAAAAACCCAGCCGTTTAAACTTAGAAAAAGAAAAAAAAACCCCTTAACCTTAGTCGCGGGGAACCCGAAAGAAACCCCCAAAAAAAAATTTTAAAAAAAGGGCCAACAAAAAAAAAAAAAAAAAAAAAAAAAAAAAAAAAAAAAAAAAAAAAAAAAAAAAAAAAAAAAAAAAAAAAAAAAAAAAAAAAAAAAATTTTTCCAAAAAAATTTAATTGTGGGAATTGTAAAACACTTCCTTACAGAAAACCAAAATTTTGGAAAACTTAACCCCAAGAAATTTTGGCGAAACAGAAAAAAAAATCAAAAAAATAAAAGAAAACGCAAGAACATTCTTTTTAAAAGTCCATTAATTAATAAATTTAATTAAATAAAAATTTGTCCCATAAGGGCCCCAATTTCCCCTCTTTCCTGAAAAATGCCTAACCCTTTAACAACCCCAAATGTTTAAACCAACGGCCCCCTAGTTTTGTGGGAAAAATTGAAAGGGGGGGTTGGGTTTTTTTTCGTTTTCCCGGAAAAAAACCAAAAAAATATCTTTTTAAAAAGTAAATTTTTCTTTCCCCCAATTTTTCAACCACGCAGGTTAAGGCTTGTAACTTTTAAACCAAAACCAAAGGCCACCGGTTTTTCCCAAAATTGTGGGGGGATTTTAACCGTTTCCAAAAAAAAACGTGCGTTACAGAACAAAAACAAAAAACCACGGTTTAAAGGTCCCATTGGAAGGACGGGGTTTTGGGAAAAGGAATCAGAACCAACTTTTAACTCCCAAAAGGGAAAAACCCCCCTTTTTTTTTAAATTCAACCCCATAAAATGGGTTACGTTTTTTCCGGCGCCTAAAAACAAAAATTATACCGGGGCCCAAGGTTCAAAATTAAAAGGGAAACCCCGGTAAATTTTTAAAAGGCGGTTTAACAAAAATGGGAAACTTTTAAAAAAAATTCAAAGGAGAAGGCAGAAATTTTCCAAACCCAATTTTCAAAAAAATTAAATAAAAATTTTTCTTTTTCCCATATCGGGTGCCGTCGGTTTTTTTTTCAAACCCCTTAAATTTTTTTTCCTTTTTAAAACCCGAAGGGTTTATTTCCCCGTCTTTCCCTTTCCCCCCTGTTATTAAGAATTTCTTCTTCCCTTCTTCTTCCTCCCGGGGTCTCTAGTTTCCCTTCCCCACCCCGGGCCCCTCCCCTTTTCTCCCTTTTTGGGGCTGTTAAAAGGAGAGCTTTAAAAATCAAAACCTTTTTGTCCATTCCAAAGTAAAAAGGGGTTTTGCCTTTTCGCCCCGGGAAAAAACCCCCCTTATGGTTGAAAAAACCCCAAAAATGGCCCTCCAAACTGGGGATTTTAATTTAAAAAAGGGAACCACTTTAAAAAAACAAGGAACTCACTTTCGGGGCCTCAAAAATTTCAAACCCTGCGAAAATTTTCAGATTTTTCAAAAATACCAAGAAAAAAGTTTTTTCCAAATGGGTTTTGTTTTTTTTTTTTTCAAGGGAAAAATTTGGGTTTAAAAAACCCCAAAACTATTTCCATTTTTTTTTCAACCTTTTTTTTGATAACCCTCTTCTTTTTTCTTTTCCCCTGAAACTTTCCCTTCTAATTTTTATCTCCTCGGGGTTGGGGTTTTCCCCCCAGGCTTAAAATTTCTTCCCCCAAAAAAATTTTTTTGTTTTTTCTTCGCCAAATAGCCCTTTTTGGGGGAAAAAACCAAAAAAGCCCAAAAAACTAAAAATTTCGGGGGTCCAAAATTTAAAAACCGGGCCCCAATGGGACCCCAATTTAAACCTTAGGAGAATTTACCAAGAAAAAGTGACCCCAAAAAAAATTGGATTAAGGGCTTTGAAAAAACCCCCGATTTTCCCCAACCCCTTTAAGAAACCCTTTTTTTTGGCCGGGCATTTTTTCCCCACTTTTTTAACCGCCCGGAAATTTGAGTTTTGGTGGTGAGGGGCCCAAAACCAACTAAACCTTGGAAACCCTACCAGTTTGGCCCCAAACCCTTTAATTTCCCCCAAACCCTTACCCCCCAAAGGGGGCCTTCCCCCAATTAACTTTATTAAATTCCCAAAAAACCCCCCACCTAAACTCCTTTCCACCCTTTTTAACCCCCCCTTTTTTCCACCTTTACCCCTCCCCTTTTCTTTAAAAACCCTTAGCCCCCAACCCATTTTCCACTTTAGATTTCCCAAAGGTCCAAAAGGGGCACCACTAAGTAAAAAAGGGGGGAAAGGTAGAGTGGTGGGGGGTAAAAATCAATAGCTAATCAATTAAAAGACCAATTGACCACCACAAGAGAAAAGGGCCCGGTTTTTTTCCCCCAAAAAATGATTTGCATGAATTGAACTCCAAGGGAAAATTAGGGGGAGCTAATTTTGGGGGTGTGGGGGGAAAAAAATACTGACCAATGGTATTTTCCCCCTTTTGTTGGAGAGATGGGAAACACCATAAGAAGGATGGGAGAGTGAGAGAACGGGGAACGAGGGGAAAAAAGAACAGAGCCCAAGAGGGGGAAGGGGTTTCTAGGTCTGCTTGAGAGAAAAGCAAGAGATAAAGGGGAGGAAGAAAAAACCAAATTTTAGAGTTTTAGCATGAGATACCCCCTGCGGGGAAGGGACTGAGGAGAGATGTGGAAGAGAGAGTTTTTGCAAATTAAAAGAAGAAAAGAAAGAAAAGAAAAAAAAAAAAAAGCAACCATGCCCAAATTTGTTTAAGAGAACTAGAAAGAGAGAGAGAAGAGAGTGCAATGCTTAATCCCGGGAAAAAAAAAGGGGAAAAACAGATCATGTTGAAAGTCCTGCAAAAACCCAAACCCGGGGGGTTCAAACCCTCATACCGGGCAGCGTCACTTCCCCAAGCAGAACCACAGACCAACGCCAACGTCTCACCTAAACCGGGGGCCATCAGACCAACCCCCGTCCCCGGCATTTTTGTGTTTTTTGGAAAGTGACAGTGAAAAAAAAAAAAAGGAAAAAAAAACAAGCAAATTCGTGAATAGTTAAAAATAACCGGGCCGGGTTAAAGTAAAATCTTTTTATAGGGGGTTAGCAATGTTTGTTTTAGAAAAATTTAAATTTTGTGAAGCTAAAGAAAAAGAGGATTTTTTATTTTGTTTGATTTCTAAAATGCATTGAGTTTTTTCCTATGATCATTTTTAGAAAATTTAAAGTTTTTAAAATAGGGTTTTGATGTGACAACATGATAAAAAATGAATTGTAACAAGCTTTTAGTGTTTTTGGGGCCTTTTGCGCTATTTCCCTTTTCCCCCCACGAATTACACCGATTTGAACAATTTATTGCGACCTGCCAGGATTTTTCGGGCCCATTTATTATAATTGTTCAACTTCTCAAGGGGGAAGCTGGGGGGTTTTTCCCCAAGGGGTTTGTAATCCTAAACAAGGGTTGTCTTACTGAAATTTTCCCCCAAGATAGTTAAATACAGCTTGGCATTGTTTTCCCAAGAAATTTAAAACTGGGTTTGGAAATTTCGGGCCCCAGATACTCATTTTGGGGGGCAAAAGATTTCCAAAAATTTCGCTCTCAAAATTGGGCCCAGGCGCGGGGGCGTCTTAAAAAACAACACGTTTTTCCCAACAAATTTTTCATTCATAGGTTTTGGCTATTACGAAAACCCCGTGTGGGAAACCCCACCAGTTTGGGCTGTCTTTTCCATAAAACTTGTTCAAAAAAAAAAAAAAAAAAAAGGGAAGTTTAAATGGCGGAAAAAAAAAGAACCCCCCCTTTTGAACAATTTGTGAGCGTCGCTCGTGATCAAGGTTACCCCAGGAGAAGATTTGCGTGCATTCTTTGAAAACCAACAAAAGAGGGAAAGAATAAAACGCGCGGAGAACGACGCGTCGCAGAGAAATAGCAGAGCAGGAAAGAATGAAAGCAGCGCAACGCGGGAAAACCAGAAAGATTTCCCGCAGGAAAAAAGAAAGTTTAAAGGGATTCAGCTAATGATAATCAGGCTAGGGAAAAACGGGAAAGTTTAAAAGGGTTAAAATTAAGATTTTGGAAAAAGTGAGAATACGGGGGAAGGCCACCGATGATGGTACCCCCTTTCCATGACTCGTGCGCACCCAATCCCCCCCCCGACCCAAGTTGCCAAAATTCTCTGAAGGAACCGATTCGATTGATAAAAAAAACATCACCCGTTTCAAAAACGTTTGCGACCAGTCAGGGTTGGCCCCCAAAGGGGGGGCAGTAAATTTGCCCGGCGTTTATTTGACGGGAAAGGAAATTGCAGATTTTAAACTGCTTTTACCACCAAACAACTTCTGTTTTTTGGGCTGTGAAGGAGTCTTTAATGAGGGATTGACCTAAAAAAAAGGGGAAAGGGTTTCCGGAAAAAAATTTTTCTTTCCCAAGAAAATTCCCAAGCAGGTGAAAACAACACCCCGTTTTGGTGCACGTCAAACCACTATTTTGAAAAAAGGGTTAGAGTTAGTGGTACAAAAGAAGGGTTTGCAAAATTTGAAAGAGCTGTTATGAAAGAACAGATTTTGTCAGGTTGGGGCCCCCTGATTAACCATCCCTTTGAAAGAAAAGACACCCCAGAGACAGCAGGGAGTTGTTGAAGTTTCGCAGAGGTGTTTTAGAGGGGCCCACGTTTTGGCCACTAAGGTGAAAGGAGAAACAGGTGCTAGGCACGGGGGAGAAGAGTGCAAGGAGCCCTGGGAAAGATTTTTTCCTCAAAGTCTGCAAACCCATTGGGGGGGCAAAAGGGAAAGGGAAAAGGGGAAATTATTGTTTCATTTGTCACAAAAAAGGGACTGTCAAAGGGATTGTCGAAAGGGGCCCAAGAAGGCAAAACCTTGCAAGAGGTGGATAATGGCGTAAAGGGGAAACGCCCTTTCCTGAACCAAAAGGGTTTCAGGTGGGAAAAGGGGTAGAGTGGGGCCTTTTGGCTACACGGGAAACAGAGTCAGTGTCGGGGAGGGGAGGGCACTAGGCTGAGTGGTTCATTACCAGTGGAAAAAGGTGGATTGGCCACAGGGGGGTGAAAGTGTTACAAACACGGGTTTCATGCGGGTATAAACAAAGCTGGTCGATAAAGGGATTTGACAGGGGAAATCCAGACCTGTACTCTAATCGATGGCACTGTGAGGGAGTTTTCCCGTTTCAAAAATAAAAAAAGTTTCGTACCCCTTCCCTTTCCAGGCGAGTTGTCTGCGTTGGTGATGGAAAACCCCCTTTACATTTTGATCATAGGGAAAAATTTCCCGGTGCAAGGGACCAGGGGGCCTGAGTTTTTGACTGCTAAAAGGGGGACAGTTTAAAAAACGGGGCAAGAAGGGGGAAAGGTTGTTTTAAACCCCTTAGTTTTTCCCGAAGGAAGTCGGGCATAGACGTGGGCGCCTGATGATTTTAGGGCAGCACAGGAACAAGACCCTTTTCCCCGTGAAGTCTTGGGAGTTGGGAAGAGGTGGGGAGAAAAAGGGGGTTTAGGGAGGGGGAACAAAAAATTTCTTTTGAAAGGGGGGCAGTTTTACCGAGGTTTTACCAAGGGGGAAAACAGGTAAAAGGGGACCACTCATTTTGAGGTACCACATTTTATCGTGACAAGCCTGTTTGTGGGGCCCGGTCGCCCCATGGCTGGTCAACTCGGCACCAGCAAAACAGCTAACCGATTATTGATGACTTTTTATTGGCCAGGGGCAATTTGGGAGACCCAAAAAACGGGTTTTGCATTTTCAAAGTTACGTTTGCAAAGGGGCCCGCCACAAGAGGGGGGAAGAGGAAACGCCCTTAAAAATCCCCCTTTAAATTTACACACCGTTCAGGAGGGGGGCTATCGATCTGTTGGCCCAAACGCGCCCTGTTCCAAAGGGGGGGCACAGGTAAAGTGTTGACACTTTTGGGCACGGGTACCAGGGAAAACCCAAAACGGGGCATTGGGAAAGGGCTTTTAAAACCAACAGGCCTGAAAAGGGGTGGGAGACATCTTTCTCCTGGGGGGGCCACACAAAAAATCAGTGACAGGGGGGCCAGTTTACCCTCAGGGGTGATGAAGGAGGCCCAAAAGGGGCCCAAAGGGGGCACACAGCGCTCACTAAAACCCCTAACCCCTCCACAAAAAAAATGGGGTTGGTTGGGGAGATTCAATGGGTTTCTGAAGGGAACTTTAAAAACTCTGTGAGGAAAGGCCCGCAGATTTGGGGCCGGGTACATACCCCCGGCACTGTTTGCCTACGGGAACCCCCAGGAAAGCACAGGCTTTTCGCCATTTGAGCTGCTGTATTGGGACAGTTTTTGGGGGCCGTTTTGCATTCTCAAAGAGCTGTGGGCCCCGGGGAAAAGGAAATCCGAAGAAATCAAAAAAACCCCATATCGTATGTGGTAGACTTAAAGCAATAGGGTCGAGGAGGGCAAGGGAAGGGCCAAGGGAGAGTTTGCAGGGGGCAAGGGCGTCCAAAAAACAAAAATGACCGGAAGGTGAGGAAAAACAATTCCTCAAATTTGGGGGATCAAGTCCCCTTTTTTTGCTTCCCCCCGGAACAAAAAACAAGCTGCTGGGGCATTTGGGAAGGGGCCCTTTTACCACAAGAAAAGTAAAATCAGGGCTAAACCCAAACGATGTGAATTGGGGAAAACCCAAAAATTTTCCATGCAAATTTAAATCCGCAAATAAAAATTTAGCGGAAGTCAGCACATAGGGGCACAGGGTCAAAGAAAGGAGTAGGGGGGACCCCCGCAGAAAAGGGGAATTTTTGGGTTTCCTGATTTCCAGGAGGAAATAATTTCAGGGGTTGGCACTGTATGAAAGGGGTTTGACAGTAGGGAAAGGAAAGGGAAAATTGGGGGCTCCTAAAACAGTATAGGGCTTTCCCCGACGATAAACCAGGCAGGACAACTCTGGGGACATTACGGGGGAGTTGACAACAAAAGAAACCCCCTACATGTAAAAACCAACCCCATTTCCCCTAAACCCCCAAGCCCAAATGATCGAGGAGGAGTAAAAGTGTTGGACCTTTTGGGGGGATTGAAAACCCTCCAAAACAACATATGGCACCCGTTTGTCTTTGTGAGGAAAAAGTCCGGTGACATCGATTCGTTTTCGCTAAAGCCTTTTGAACATTTTCAAACCCAAGGCATGCAGAGGTATACCAAACATGGAAACCTTTCGCTCAGATCGCCACAAGCAAGAGGGCCCGTATTTCCCCCCGGGTCGATTTTGAGCAAGGGTTTTCTGGCAAATAGCCCTTTATGGGGACTCAAAAGGGAAATCACAAACATATTCCACTCCCAAGGGGCTATACCCGTGGCGAGTTAACCCCCCCTTTGGGATGGCCCAAAGGCACCTGGGGGTCTTTTCTCGAAAGATAGGAAAAACATTGACGGGATTGGGAAGGGGATTGGGGGAATTTTATGGATGACATTCCCGAAAGCAAACCCAGACATGGGGGGAGCCTATGAGGCCCGCTAAAGGGGCATCTTGGAGAGGGTTTAGACAAGGGCCAAAACCCACAGCCAGAAACCCAAAAAAGTGCCAGGGTTTGGGTTTCCAAGCCTGGAGTTCCTAGGGTTTTGGTGTCGGAGGGAAACCCCAAACACCCGGGAAAAAGGAAAGGTTGGGGAAATGATAAATTTGAAGACCAAAGACCAAAACAGAAGTCAGGGGTCCCGCTAGGTTTTTTTGGCTTCTACAGGGAGTTTGTTCCAAACTTTCCCCACAATCCCCGAGTCCTCTCATTTAATTTGGGCCCAAAGGCCGGGGAAAACCCGGGAGTGTCGAAATGGTCCAAAGCTGCAGAGCAAACACGCAGACGGTGTTGGAAAAAACTAGGTTTCCCCTCCCTCTTGAAGCAAAAAGATAAGTCAAAAAACCCTTTTTGTTGCGGGCCGATGCCAGTTGGGGAAAGGTCAAATTTGTTGCAGGAGCATGAAGAGGGCCCATTTCCCGTGAGAAATGCTCAGAAATTGAAAAAAGTGTGAAGAAGGGGCGCAACGGTGGGGGAAAAAGTTTTAGGGGTGTCGTGTGGGGCCCTTTCGAAGTTCCAAAAAATCCTTTTTATGGGAAGGATTCGGAACGAGACAGAACACCAACCCCCTCAAATTCCTTCAGGAGGCACAGTTAAAAACAGCAGATTCGCGTTTTGGGAATGGCACGCAGCCCTACAGGTACCGAGTGCAGTACTTTCCCCGGTCCCACAAATGTCGGGCAGACTAAATTTAAATCGTGTAGTCTAGCAAGCTGCAACTCAGAGGGGGTTAGCCAAATCCGGGGGGCCTTGTTGAAAAAAAGTGTTGATTCCAGTTATGTTGATTGGATATGGGTTCATTCCCAGTTGGTTTGCATATTTTTTTTTGTTGATGAGACTTTTTCATATTTCTTTGTGAGACTTTTTCAAGTGGATGTAGTTTAAACTTGGACATACAGTCGCTTTTGAATGATGCCTTATTTTCAATGAGTTAGGATGGGAAATTCCCCCCTTTAAGTGTCATGGGTCGGGTCATATTAAAAAGTGCTTTTCATAAAAATTGGAAGAAAATGTGGGAAATCCGCAGGTAGGGGAAAAAGCATAATCGCACAGAGGTCGTTATAAAATTAGTTGAAATAACCAAGAGCGCACGGCCAAAGATAACTCATTGGAGTGGGGATTTTACAAAAATAAATTTTTTAACTTTTGAAACCCTTGTTGAAAAATATTTTTTTTTAAACTTTGCGCGTGTAGCGTGTGTCCGCAAATTCGGTTGTTGTTTTTTTTTTTCCGTTGTTTTTAAACAAAGCGGGGCAAAATCTTTTGCAAGGGGAAATTGTCACGGTCCAAAAATTTAAAATCAACCAAAATTTGTGGGCAATCGCCACCACCCCCGTTGGGCCTAAGCCCTAAATCAAACTTCTAGCGGGCAGGGGGGAACCCGGGGCCCCAAAATTTGGGTCCGGGAAATTTAAACTTAGTGGGGAGGTTTTACCCCAGAAAATCCGACCCCCCTAGACTGACAAAACGCTTTGGAAACCGGGCGCCCTTTCCAGCCCAACGGACCCCTAAATGGGGGCCCGCCTTTTTCCCCCCCCCTTTGTGAACCACGTCATTGTCAGTTTAGACATCGGGACGCCCACCCAGGCTCACTGGCCCCCTTTAGAGTGCCCCGGTCCACAAAAGGGACCACTAAAATGGAAAGGGGGGAAGGGAGAGGGGTGGGGGGTGAAAACTAAATAATCAATTAGATGACCAAAATTGGGCCCCCCACAGAGAGTAAGGCGTGTCAGCATGACTGGGGAAGATTTGAACATCCCCCAAAGGGAATTAAAAGGGACTAACTTCGGGTGTCAGGGGGAAAAATACTGACCAAAGGGACCCGCCCTTGTTGGGAGAATGGGAACCCCCATAAAAGGGTGGGAAGTGGGGGGAGAAAAGGGGGAACGAGGGAAGAACGAACAGAGACAGAGAGAGGGGGAGGTTCTAGGGCCGCTTTTAGAAAAAGCAGAGAGAAAGGGGGAAGGGGAGAAAAAAACCCAAATTTTAGAGTTAGCATGAGATAGCCCCGCAGAGGAAGGACTGAGGAGAGATGTGGAGAGAGAGAGATAGTTGCTAATTTATGAAGAAAAAAGAAAGAAAAGAAAAAAGAAAAGAAAAGCAACCAGTCCATTTTTATAAGAGCAACTAAAGAGAGAGGAGAAAAGAGAGTGCAATCTTAATGCCGGAAAAAAAGAAAGGGGAAAAAGATCGATGTTTTATAGTCACTGTTTTTTCCCCTAACCGGGGGTTTTGACCTCAAACCTGGCAGCGTCCCCCTTCGCCAAGCAGAACCACAGACCAAAAGCCAAAAAGTTTTCCCCCTGACCAGGCCCCCATCAACCAAAACCCCGTGCCGGCAGTTGTGTCGGTTTTTGAAAGTGACAGTTTAAAAGAAAAAGAAAAGAAAAAAAAGACAGCGATTCGTGAAAAATTAAAATACCCCGGCCCCGGTAAAGTAGAAATCTTTTAAAAACCCCCCTTAGTCAAAGAAGTTTTAATTTAAATTTATTTTGGAAGCCAAGAAAAGGAGGGAATTTTTATTTGTTTTTATTCATATGCCCTTGATTTTTTTTTTCTAAGGGCATGTTAGTAAAGTTAAAGACTTTTTCTAGTGGTTTGGGTGTTAACGAAAAAGCATGATAATGAATGAGATTGTAACAAGCTGTGAAATGGTTTTTTTTGGGGTGGCCTAGTCCTTCCCCACTGACATTACACCGAGGTTGACAAATGTGTGGTGTTTTGTGGGTGTGTGGTGTTTTTTGTGTGTGTGGGGTGGGGTGTGGTTTGTGGGTGTGGGTGTGGGGCACGCGCGCGCCCCAAGTAAAATTTTTTGTGGTGGGCCCATGCGGGCGTGCGCCGGGTTTCTGTGGTGTGTGTGAGTGTGTGTTTTTGGTTTTTGTGTGGTGTGGTGTGGTTTTGTGATTGTGTTTTGGAAAAATGTGGTAATTTATCTAGGTTTTTAAAGGAATGCGGGGCGTCATTTTGTGTGAGCGCATGCATAATGGTAATTTTACTTAAAGTAATTGGGGTGTAAAATTTTTATGCATTTTAGCAATGTTTTTAAAAGAGATGGTAGTAAAATGAATACTGAAATTGGGAAACCCTGTAGAGAATACATAGTCTATCGCACGTTTTTTTTTTCCCCTTCCTTTCTCCTCCCCCACTTTTTTGCCCTCAATTTCTCCATTGTCGCAAACGATCCCCGCTCCCCCCCCCCCACCCACCCCTTCCCCCCCTCCCCCCTTTTCCCCCCCCCCGTTTTAAATTCCCCCACTCCCCCCACCCTCCACCAAAACCCCCCCTTCAAAAACTCCCCCCCTCTCCCACGAACCCATCCATTACCCCACCCCCGCACCTCCCCCCCCCCCCCCCCCAATTTCCCCCCAACATTTCTGCATTCTTTCTCTCCTTTTTCCCCCTAAACTCCCCCTAGGTCCAATTTATATCCCCAGAAAAATTTCCCCTGCCCCTTTCCCCCTCTGTTTCTTTTTCCCGCCTATCCCTAAATTCCTGTTTTCCGTCCCGTCCCTTTTGCCTGCCTGTCCCCTAAGATGTCCATCTTCCCTCCCCCCCCCCCCTCTCTCCTCTCTCTTTTCTCCGCCCCCTCTGTCCGATGTTTGTCCCCGTTTTTCCCCCATTCCCTTTATCCTTTAAAAAAAAAAAAACCCTCAGCCCTTCCCACCCCATCCCCCCCCTTTCCCCCCTTTTTCCAAACCCCCCCCCCCCCTTTGCTACAATATTCGTAACATTGCCCCCCCCCCTCCTCTCCTCTCTCCCTTTTCTCTCACTGTGGGTGTTGGGGTGGGGTGGGGTGTGTATTTTTTTGTTTCGGGGTGTTGTGTTTGTGTTCTAACCGCCTCATGCTTTGGGGTTGGGTAGCATGGCACATTGAGTGAAACCAGAACAAAAATGGTTCTCGTGCGTGGTCTCCTTTTCTTCATCCCCATGAAACAGGCAGCTGGTGGAAGTTTTTCTTTTGCTGCTTTTCCGAACGTGGAATTCCCCTCCCCTCCCCCCTGAAACGCTCTCTCTCTCTCTCTCTCTCTCTCT
>CM031608.1:20654056-20664056 GCA_018398815.1 Conus ventricosus
AGCATCGAATCAACCACATCAAGGGCATGTTTGTTTTGATATTTTTCCTGTCAGGGTGGCTTGTTTCCCCAGACAAAAGCAATCCCGGGCCAACGATGGTCAATGTCAGTATAGACGAGACCACACCAAAAAATTTTTGGACCCCACCAAACTACAACCCGGGTTTCGCCCCCCGTCCGCAACAAGTTCAAACAACACACAAGGTTCTGACGCCTCCCCCTTTCTCTGTAAAACAGGTCCCAAAAAAAAGCGCACCTTGCAGTTACCCAGGCCCCCGGGAGGCCAACACACCGGTGCTTACCCCCCGAAGATGGGGTTGCTATTCATGGACAAATTGCTGAATGGGTTGCCCCCTCAAAAGCAGCATGAGAAACGAAAAACAAACAGAACTTATCGAGGGGATGCAGATTTCTTAAGAACAGTTTGATCGCTTGCGCAATGGAACGATTACACTGTGACGCTAGCAAAAACTGAAAGGAATCGCACCGGAATCATTCTCGAGGCGAAACAACTAAGATTTTTTAACGTAAGAAGGCCCAAATGGAGCCCCCCAAAAGTGCCCCCGCAAATTTTTTTCACTTCTGAAAAAGATTTTTCCCCGACAAGAAACAAGGACATCGAAAGACTTTAAATCCCACGCCGGGCCCAAAAACCGAGGGCTGGAACAACCCCAGACCCTCAGCCTGCACCACCGCTGGGAAAGATAAACTCCAAAACTTTAGGCAAACAGGCAGGGAAAAAAAATTTGGGTGTCTTTTGTGTCGAGTGGCCCCCGACCTTGGGAACTCAAAAAAAAAAAGGGGCCAGGAAGGGGCCCAAAGGTTTCCCCCCCAAAAAAAAAAAAAAAAAAAAAAAAAAAAAAAAAAAAAAAAAAAAAAAAAAAAAAAAAAAAAAAAAAAAAAAAAAAAAAAAAAAAAAAAAAAAAAAAAAAAAAAAAAAAAAAAAAAAAAAAAAAAAAAAAAAAAAAAAAAAAAAAAAAAAAAAAAAAAAAAAAAAAAAAAAAAAAAAAAAAAAAAAAAAAAAAAAAAAAGGGAAAGGGGGAAAAAAAGGCAGGGGATGGGGGGAAAAAATCGGGGGCCCCTCCCTTTAAAAAAAAAAATTTCTTGGGGGAAAGGAAAGGGGGCGGGGGGGGGGGGGTTTTGGGGGGGGGGGGGAAAACCACAAAGACCCAAAATCTCCCCGGCAAAGCAAAAAAGTTTCAAAGGGAAAACCCCAAAAGCACGTGAGACTTATAAAGCAAAGGTCAGACAAATGACTATGTTGACTGTTACCGGAATCGCCAGGGAGGAGACTGTAAGAGTAGAAAGCAGATGTTGTCTCAGCTACAGCCCATCCCGCAGTGATGATGGTCCGTGTAGGGACACGCTGGTGACTGACAAAACCCCTTCACACCAGGATGTTCTTCAAGCGATAGACGTTGAGCACTCCATATCCCTGGTACTAACTGATTGTACCCCAGAGGGTCATTCTGCTCAGATCCCACCAATTGTGTCAGAACCTGTACCGACATACCCTCACCCTAGACACTTCAGACAGCAGTTTGAACTCTTGTGAAACAGGCAGTGCAGTGGGAATGAAGCAAGGTGACGTTGAGAGCCAATCACCTGCCATTTTGCAAGCATGTAGCTTGCCACAGGTGAAGTCCACGGCACAAAATATGTTCTGTGGTGACTGAAACTTCCCAAAACAGCAGGTCGTCTTACTCGAAGCAAAACGAGGTGCAAGACAAATGCAGGTTACTGGAGAGCTTTATCCGCATCAGTACAGCGGGAAGGGGGAAAGGAGATAGTATGATGGCGGACAGAGGAGAAGGAGGGAATGGAAGAGGTGACAGTGGTGCGAGGAAGGAAAGGGGGACAGGGGAGGGAGAGGGGTGAAAGTGTTATGGGGGGAAGAGGGGCAGGGAAGAGTGAAGGGGAGGAAGGGGTGATGGGAGGCGGTTACAATACGTTACCGCAAATGCTCTCTACCAGCGAGAATACTTACCGCAAAATCGTATATTACGATACCGCAAAAGACTGCTACTTTACCGCAAATAGATTTTGTTGATTTCTGTAGCCTTTTAGGAAGAAGACCACTAACGCCTGCAAACGGTTCCACAGGGAATTTGCCGACATGTTTTTATTCTCCACACCCTAGCATATTTGCGTTCATGGACAAGCTGAAACTCCAACAGAGCAAAACGTACATGAAAATCAGAGCAGCAAAGTCAGGCGTACTTGCACTCGCCAGCCGAGACGTGGAGAAGCAGAACAACCTGCGTGAAATACAGGCAGCCTATCAGCATGGAGCCATTACTCAGTCAAACTATGTGTGGAGACTGGCACTAAGGTACCAGCCCGTCCGAATGTGATGACGCTCTCCAGCTGATGCGATGCTGAACTGTGATTGATTTTTAATGCCAAATTTTACTGTTTAAGTTTAATTAAATTCAGAGACAAAGTAGAAGATGCTTGAACGTGATTTTGAATGCAAGGGTTTTTTAAGGTACCCTTTTTAATGCCAAATTCAGAGACAAAGTACTGTGGTACTGTCAAAAGTACCTGTTGAACAGATTTGGGGGTAACGTATTCCTGGGGTGACCAAAACTGAAGGGTGGTCAAAGGCCAAAGGAAAAGCCAAAAGAGACATGATGATCCAGGAGATGAGAAAAGAAGAAGACCAAAAAAGACTCCAAAAAGCAGTCCAGCAGAGCCAGCAAGGGCAATGGACAACGTGGGAAAATGCACTCCAAAGAAGTCTAACTTGGAATGACATTTGGCACATGGCCCCTCTCAGGATCAGCTTCATTCTCAGATCTGCATATGACCTTCTGCCCTCAAATGCAAACCTGGTGAAGTGGGGGAAAACAGACAAATCCTGCATGCCCCCTCTGCCATGAAAAACAAACAGTGGAGCATGTTCTAAGCTCATGTAAAGTAGCCCTGGCTCAAGGAAGGTACACATGGAGGCACAACCAAGTGCTCAAAGAGATTGTACAAGTAGTCTGGGCTAGTACCAACACCACAAAAGGGAGAATCAGGACTCCAAAAGCACCCGCAACATTCTTCACAGCAGGAGGCAGCAAATCATGGCCAAGAACAACAGTGCCACTCGAAACATGCAGGCAGAGTCTGCTGGATGGGCAGATGACTGGGAATGCACTGCAGACCTCCCAGAATGGAAGAGTCACCCAGAGATCATCAGCAAGAGGGGCATGAGACCAGACATAGTAGTACACTCTAAGTAAACCAAGCAGCTGATCATGATCGAGCTCACGGTGCCATATGAGAACAGAATGGAGGCAGCTCAAATCTACAAGACTGAAAAGTATGCTGATCTGGCAAACAGCCTGAGGAGAGAAGGCTATCAGGTCAAAGTCCTCACTGCAGAAATTGGGGCTAGGGGATTTGTAGAACGTCTGCATACAGCCCCATGAAACAGCTCTCAGTTGCAGGAAGGAAAAACCCCGAGCCTGAAAGCAATGGCAGAAGCGGCAGAGAGGTTTCAAGCTGGATCTGGTCAAGGAGGAACAAAAGTGAACTTCATAGGCTTAATTTCCCTACAAAATCAGGTGTCCCTGTGGCTCAGTGGTTAAAGCGCGAGTCATTAAGTAGAAAATGAGCATGTCCAGAGGGTCATGGGTTCGAATCCCAGCCATGGGTCGTCCCAAGATGGGGGAAAAAAAGGGGCAGCAGGGACATCCGGAGTCATGAACCGGGTTGTGGCCCAACCCCCTAGAGTGTCAGGGGATAAGGGCCGAAACACTTGCTTGAAGGGGGCTTCTCTTCTGAGGACTCTCTCTGCCACGCTCTCCACGAGTTTCTTTCTACGCAGATTGCGGTTTTGTAGCATCGGTTTTGCGGAATGATATACCCACTTACGCTATAATGTGGCTTTTTTTGCGGTAACGTGGTGCTACCTGGGAGGCAGAGGGGGAAGGCAAGTGGAGAGAGTGGATGGAGAGATGGGAGGCAGACAGACAGAAGGATCATGGGGGAGACAAATGATGGTGGGGGAAGGGAATCTGGCGGGGTGCAAAAGGGGGAGATGGAAACACTAAATGACGGGGAGGCCGAAGCCATAACTGTATCAACATATATATGTACGTGGAATTGCGAAGGCTGATGCAAAAACTGGATATACCAGACGTTGTGTCAACTCTTTTGTCTTTTGATATCTTTCATTGAATGAAACATTCATATACGTGGATACGATTTCATTTTTGCCTTTTATTGATTATAATGTATTTGCGTCAAAAGCTGTTAAATTGTCTAATCAAGGACGTAGTTCAGGTGGAGTGTGTGTGTTTGTGCATAAGTGGTTGTCACAATTTGTTAAGAGCATTGATACACATTGGACCAAGTTATTATTTTGCAACTTGATCGAAAGTTATTAGAAACAGATAAGCCAATTTTCTTATTTGTACATACATTCATCCATATGATAGCAGATACTGGACACAGACAGAGCAGGGGTATGGGATTGAAATCATTGAACAATGTTTGATGGACTTGTATGAACGTTACGAGGATTTTCTACATTACAATATGTGGTGACCTGAATGCAAGGACAGGATGTATGAATGCATCACTACAGAATGAACTGTTTACGGACAATGTATGGAAAACGGATAAAGAAGTTACAGATCAGATGATTACTCGGCATTCTGAGGATAAAGAAATAACAGGTTTTGGGCGAGATTTATTGAATTTATGCACAACGTTTGAATGTATAATTCTCAATGGTCTAAGTAATTATGATTTTGATGAATCACTCACTTTTGTATCGAGCAATGGAGGGAGCACAATTGATTACTTTATAACTTCTAGTGGTTTATGTTTACAGAATTATATTAGTTCTTTAAATGTTCTGTCCTCTATTGATTCATCACATTACCTGTTTGTATCAAACTGTTAACCACCTGAATTCTCAGGCAAACGTGGACAGCCAAGGTAAGAAAGCAAAAAAGTGGATGGAAAAGCAATGTTGGGATAAATCATTAGAACAACAGTTCCTTGAAAAGGTCAATACAAAGGAAATGCAAGCTCTAGCACATATTGATAATGATATAAATCAAGCTGTAACCTTGTTTCTAGAACTTGGTGCTAAGCAGTAACTGCATGAAAAAATGTGTCTGTATTGATAAAGAGATTAAACCTCCACAGTGGTTTGATGCTGAATGTAGACAGTTTTAGATAAAAGCAAGGAATTCGTTGATGATACTGAGGAAATCAAACAAAGCAAGGCACGTAACATATACTGTGTCAAATACACAACGATCAGAGGAAAGGAGACAATTTGTTCAGGATAGGAAGGAGTACAAAACGCTGATAAAAAGAAAAAAGAGTAGCTTTAAACGTGAAAAAGCAAGAAAACTTGCAAGTTTTGCCAAAGACAGTAAATCATTTTGGAAAGAAGTTAAATTCATGTCTGGTAAGAAAAGGCTCGCATTTGTCCTGAAATTTCTGACCAGCAATGGCTTCACTACTTTAAAAACCTATTCAATGTTCCAGAAATAAAAACATTTGATTTTAGCTTTGAAAGTTATGAATCAGAATGCAGTGATTTAAACTCACCTATTTATGAAAGAGAAGTTTATGAGGCAGTTCATAAACTGAAAAATGGAAAAGCATGCGGTATTGATGGAATTACTTCAGAAATGCTAAAACTATGTAGTGAGCAATCAGTCAAATTCATGACAAAATTTTTTAAATAATCTTTTCGAGAAAGGTCAATATCCTGAGGAATGGACAAAATCCATTATAGTACCAATTTTTAAGAAAGGTGATAAAACAGTAACAGATAATTACAGAGGTGTGTCATTATTGAGTTTAATGAGTAAATGCTATAACTAATATTCTCAACAAGAGATTAGTGAACTTTACTGAAACAAATAAGAAGCTAACAGAGTCCCAAGCAGGTTTCAGAAAGGGGTATTCTACATTTGACCACATTTTTACCTTGAATGCAATCATTCAGAAATGTTTTTCAAAGAAAGGAGGAAAACTTTTTCCATGTTTTGTGGACCTGAGAAAAGCGTTCGATTCAGTTCAACATGGATCATTATTTGAGATTCTGATATAAACAGGAATTCATGGTAAATTTATTAAAGCAGTAAGGGCTATTTATAAATCAGCTCTTTCATGCGTCAGAATAGAGGATCGTGTAACTGATTTTTTGATTGTCCTGTTGGGGTGAGACAAGGCTGCATCCTGAGCCCAGAACTTTTTTCGATTTTTATAAATGAAATTGCTATGGCTGTGGAAGAAAATGGAATACATGGTATTCAGTTGTTACCAGGTTATGTTGAGCTATGTATGCTTTTGTTTGCTGATGATATAGTTCTGCTGTCCGACACCGCTAAAGGTCTACAGAATCAAATTGATGTACTGAACGAATCTTGCAAAAAGCTATTTCTGAATATTAACAAAGACAAAACAAAGATTATGGTATTTCGAAAAGGGGGTTTCTGGGCAAGAACGACAAATGGAATATAAATGGAGATTCTTTAGAAGTAGTAAATGAATATAACTATCTCGGTTTTGTGTTTACAACCATAAATGAGCATACCAAAGTGTGTTGATGCTCTGGCGGTAAAGGCAGAAGAGCTTGCATTGAATGTGTGAAACATATTGGCAGATTGCATGATATTTCAAAATCTTGTTTTTTCAAAATATTTGACACTCAAGTACAACCTATATTACTGTATGCGGCTGAAATGTGGGGTATGAATAGATTAGACAACATTGAAAAGGTTCACAGTTATGCATGTAAACGATTTTTACGAGTCCCATTAAAAGTACCAAATAAGTTTGTTCTTGGGGAAACAGGGAGGCACCCATTATATGTGAATAGTTATTTCAGATGTGTTAAATATTGGCTTAAAATTCTAAAGATGGATATGACTAGAATCCAAGGATGGCATATGCAATGCTTTGGAAATTATATGAAAGGGGCAAAGTTTGTTGGGCAAGTCAGATCAGAAACATTATGTTCAGAATGGGGTTTGGGCATGCATGGATAAATCAAGGTGTAGGATGTGAAAATGCTTTTCTCTCTTTATTCAAACAAAGACTGAAAGATAATTATTTACAAGAATGGGAGGAATCTATTATGAATAAAGATATATACAAAAATTATCGGCTTTTTAAAACAACCCTCGAAAGCGAACCTTATTTCCAGTTTTTAGATATCAGATGCTTCCGTGACGGACTTGTGAAATTAAGACTGGGGGTATTACCAATAAATGGTTCTTCATTTAGGAGAATATTTAGTGAAAACCTAAACTTTGCTTGTTCAACATGTAAAGTAATTGAAGATGAAAATCATTTTGTACATAACTGTCCTAGATATGATGAAATAAGAAACAGATATCTGAAAGGTATTAAACAACCGTATACCGATACACTTCACAAGGGGTCAGTAGATGCGATAAAAAAAACTTGCCATGTATATTTTCTATGCTCTCCGTCAAAGGAATATTGTAACTAGTTGAAGGAGAAATTGATGAAAGATTTAAGTCTCTTGTGTTGTAATTCTCAGATATTATTATTTACTGTAACAATTGCTTTATTCCACGTGCATAACATTCTGTATATTTTGACCCTATTTCTATGGGCTAGTGGCCTAGAGAATAAAGTTTTTGTTCTTGTTCTGTTCTTGTTCTTGTTCTCTCTCTCTCTCTCTCTCTCTCTCTCTCTCTCTCTCTCTCTCTCTCTCTCTCTCTCTCTCCTTCTCTCTCTCTCTGTACATGTGTATGTGCGCGTGTGTGTGTGTGGTGAGTGAGTGAGTGAGTGAGTGTGTGTGTGTGTGTGTGTGTTGGTGTGTGTGTGTGTGTGTGTGTGTGTGTGTGTGTGTTGGTGTGTGTGTGGGTGTGACATTTTCCTGTCTGTCTTTCTGCTTCCTGTCCTTTTTTTCTATTCTTTCTGTCGCCGATTTCTGTTATTCCTTTAAGAACCGAGCCCTTTCCGGTCCTTATCTGTTCTTACTGGCTGGCCTTAAAGCCATCTGTCTTCTTCTCCCGTGAGTATAGTACCCCCACCCGTTCCACCTCCACCCCATCTCTCCAATATGTCATCAGCCCTTAATACAGAAATACCTCCCATTTGCTGAAAAGATCCAGTTGAACCTTCGACTTAAAAGCAATCGACCATGTGGGTCATATCACCCATATCTATGAGAATTAATATGAAAAAAAAAACAACAAACCCATAGGCCATATCAAGGCTGACTGATATGCTTGGATTACACCAGCAAACTAATTGTCAAAGAAATCTGATAGAGGCTGGAACATGAACAGAAATAGCAACAAAGTAGAGTAACTCTTGCTCCCTTGAAAAAAAACAAAAACAAGCCATAACATCAAACAAAATGCTGTTACGACACCAAATCGCCTGGCAGGAATGACAACACGGAGCACACAGAACCAACGAGGAGACACATCCTCTCCTTTGTGCTGTGTGCTCTGTGTTGGTGGCGTAAGCAGCATTATGTTTGGGGTTAAGGGCCTTGAAATTATTGCACCATAGGAGCAAGAGTTACCCTGCTTGTTCGTTATTTACTCATTGTCAAATTTCACTTACAAAGGAGGTTACCCCAGTGGAAAGGTAGAGCTTTGGATGAGTCTGTTCCTCTGCCAGCATTCTTTGTGCCTCTCTCGTCTGTCTTCCAAAGTGATGCATGGTCCGTGTTTCCTGATTTCTTCTGCTTTGCCCTGAACTACGTGGGAACTCACTCACTGGCGCACCACGCTGAAGAATAGTTCACTGGGTTCATCCAGTTCTGTCAGGTATGTGCTGGGAATCCTTGCAGGCTTTCCCTTGTCCACTCTGCAATGTTGCCAGTCCATCGTGCCTTCCCACCCACCCACCCCACCCCCTCTTCTCCCCCCGCCTCCCTTCTACCCATCTCCCTCCGTCAATATTTCCTGGAGGATCATTTACGGAGACCATTGGATCTTGTTACATGGTCATAACAACGTAGTTTCCTTTTTCTGACGGATATCAGAAGATCCGCGTATTACTCTGCGTCTCACCTGATACTCCGACGCACCCGCTGATTGGTAAAATCTAGTAATAGCATCTCATTTCCATGGCTTATAGGGCCTGGTCTTGTATTTCATGATGTTCTTGTTCCTTTCATACAGCTTTTAGTCTGGACCATGCCGTGGTTGTCTTCGTTGCCCTTGAGAGGATTTATGGTTTGGATTCCTGACGGCTAATAAAGGATTCCAGGTAAGCGAATCGTTGAACAGATTCTAATTTCTGAACATGGACAGTTATATCAGTATTGATGATGGTGGTGTGGCTGGCCATTAGCTGGGTCCTCTGGGTGCAGATGTCTATGCCATGTTTTGTTGGTGTGTCGGCCAGTCGTTAAACAAGCCTGGTGTGTTCTTTCTCATTGCTTGACAGACCATTAACGTCATGCGGAAATCGAAGGTCATGGATGGTTCTTCCCCCAATGCTGACGGTGCCGGCACGATCTTGAAGTGCATCAGTCATTAGGCTGTCCAGGAGTATGAACATAGAATGAGTCAGAAAGCAGCCATGATGAGTTCCAACAGAAAAATGGAACTACTGTCCAACAGCACCATGTATGAGCAACGCACTGGTCGCTTTGGAGAACAGTTGAGGATGGTGTTGAGAAGCTCCTGCTGATATTACATTTCTTCAACGTAGAAAAGATCAGCGCCTTCTGAAAGTCGCTTTCGACTGCTTTCTCTAAGTCTTTGAAGACCAGCTAGAATTCTGTCTGTCTGTCTGTCTGTCTGTCTGTCTGTCTGTCTGTCTGTCTGTCTCTCTCTCTCTCTCTCTCTCTCTCGCTCCTCTCTCTCTCTCTCTCTCTCTCTCTCTCTCTCTCTCTCTCTCTCTCTCTCCTCGCTCTCTGATGCTGGGGATATTTTCTTGCAAGGGGTCTGTAGGTTAAAAAGTCTGAATGATGGTCCTTCTGCCTTTGCGGAATCCAGACTTTTTTCTGCGACAAAGATGGTGCCTAATTGTGACTGCGATCTATTCGG
>CM031608.1:20669056-20689056 GCA_018398815.1 Conus ventricosus
GCGCGTGACCCACGTGCTCACGGCATGACCACACACCCACGCTCACAGACACCACACGCACGCACGCACGCACTCACATCAACACAACCTGCACGTACAAGCGACACAACCACCAGGCACTCACGCGTGCACGCAAAAACCCACTCAGACACTCGGAACGTGGATTGGGAAGTTGGGGGAGCAAGGGGGGGGGGGGGGGGGGGGGGGGGTTACGACTGATGAAAGAAATTTGTTTTAACGGCAGATTTGAAAGAAGAGGATGAAGGTTGGTGTCTGACACTGATGGGAAGTATATTCCAGACAGTTGGCCCTTGGAAGGAGACAGAACGTTGACCAAAAGATTTGTTCTGACAATCACATTCCAGAAATCAAAGAACAGTTTCCGCTTTGATTAAGGCTGTGTGAGGCCAATTCACATAGGCTAGAACACCAAGGCTACATCAAAATGGTGTTATGCTCTGCATAGTTACTATGCGAGGATTGTTTTCAGTTGTGACAAGCTCCTAGCTTAACATTATCAGTTTCCAAAATCCCGTGAAGTCGGAGTGTGGCTGCCCATATGGCGGGGTAAATCAAAAACGGTCACACGCGTCATGTTCTCATCCCCAGCTGATGCATTTGTACCCTAGTGTTCAAATACTTCGGCTGTGCAGATGATCCCTAGAGTCTTTTAGCCAGGGTACAACAACAACAACAACAAAAAACAACAACAACAACAACAACAACAAAACAACAACAAAAACAACAACAACAACAACAGTTCTGGGAACTTGAAAAAGAAGTGGCTCGGGAAATGTTGTGGTTTGAACAGAACAGAAGAAACAAACCAAGCAAGAAAAAATGGAATAATAATAATAATTTAAAAAAATGGAATGAAAGATGGAAAAGCATATACAGAAAATGAAAAAAAACAACACACACACACAAAGAAGTTTGCGGCAGGAACAAGGCATCCACTGTAGAGACAATCAGATAGCACTGGGGATGGAGGAACAAGGCATCCACTGTAGAGACAATCAGATAGCACTGGGGATGGAGGAAGAGGAGTGGTGGGGGTGGGAGTGCGAGGCTATTTACCAAAGCATTCTGAACAGGAATACAAGAGTGTTTCTCCCGGAAATCTGAGAGATTGAACTCAAACGTACATACATAGATCAGGAAGCATCAGTGGAATAATGCGTTCGAGCAAATGTGGAAAACGTTGTTTAGATTCTGAAGGCAAAATAATGTTCGCGTACACACACGCGCCGCACGCACGCGCGCATGCACGCACGCCACGCGATCACACCAAAACACACACACACACACACACACACACACACCACCACACACACGGACAGACAAACACACACACACACGCCGCGCACACACGAAAGACACACACACACACACACACACACCACACCACACCACACACACACACACACACCACACACCACACGCGCGCACGCGCGCGCGCGCGCGCGCGCGGGGCGCGCACGCGCGCCTGCACCGCAACAGTACACACGAAACCTCTCTGCCTCTCTCTCGCTTACACACACACACCACAACAACACACACAACACACAACAACACACACACACACACACAACACACACATCACACTCACACACATACACATTCTTAAAGCACGCACGAACAGCATGCACGCACACGCACGGTGGAAGGAAAGAGAGACCGAGAACAAGACACAGATAGAAGGGGGGGGGGGGGGGGGAGGGAGGGGAGCAGGAGGGGGGGGGAGGATACGCACGCGACAGAGCACCACATGAACATAACACGGGTTTGGTAGTGGTGTGGAGCATAAAACAGAAAAATGCCAGATGAATAATCATGACGGGATAGGCAAACAAAAATCAGAAAAGCTGATTAATAGCAAATTTGGTTCACAAAGGTGTTCTATTTTTAAAGCGAAAATGCAAACAAAGAGAAGATATTTCAACAACAACAACAGTCACACAACACACAAACAGACACAACACGACAACACAAACACGAACGCACGAGACGCAAGACGCACGCAGCAGCAGCACGCACGAGCACGCACGCACGCACAGCACGCAGCAGCAACACACACCACAACATCATACACACGCGTGTTTGTGTATGTGTGTGGTAGAGATGTAACGAAATGAAACATTGGCTCAGATGACTTTAATTCTAGACAGGGACTTAGGGCAATCAACAAAATTCCTCGGTTAAATGTTTTGATTTTAAAATATCAAATTTTGGTTTAAGGGAAGGGGATATCGAGAAGAGAGAGAGAGAGAGAGTCAGAGAGATGAGGAGAGAATGCGAGAGAGGAGAGATGACAGACAGACAGACAGAGAGAGAGAGAATGAGAGAGAGAGAAGAGAGGAGAGAGAGGAGAGAGAGGAGAGAGAGAGAGAGAGAGAGAGACACACACACACACAGATAGAGAGAGAGAGGAGAGAGAGAGAGAGAGAGAGAGAGGAGAGAGAGAGAGAGAGAGAGAGAGAGAAGAAAGAGTTGTTGTGTGTGTGTGTGTGTGTGTGTGTGTGTGTGTGTGTTGTGTGTGTGTGTGTGTGTGTGTGTGTGTGATACGTATGCAAATCTACATTACTGGTCAATTCATATGAAGACATCACTGAACGAACATCGCCAGCAACGTCAACATCACCATCATGGTCGAGTCCACCTCCTCACCCAACAGATGTTCTGTCGTCTCTGTCACGAAGAAGAAAGACATTAGCAGTGCTCCTTGCCACTCCTTCTGTGACATGTACCGCTGAGTCGACACGAGCCAGCAATCACCATGATTAAATTGGACACGGAGAGACACTGTCGGCAAAATCCACCGCTCGTAAAACAACGGCGTGAATGTCAGCTTCGCCACTCAAAACTCTATCGAGTCTTGTTGATAAACAAGCGACCACTGAAGCGATATCAAACTAGTGTTAAGAAGAAGAAGAAGAAGAAGAAGACAAAAAAAATCTCCATCCAAATGAAAGTCAGACCAAAAAACCGGTTTCAGTGCTTGGGCTATTCCAAACGAACGACAGGAATTCATGTGGTATTTTGTCGTATATTAGTCTCTTTGTAGTAAATTAATCTTTACCTTGAATGATGTGCACGTTTTGTGGCATAAACCCCTACGGGCGGTACTTCAAGGAGTTACAAAATTGAGATTTCCATCCGTGTACACCTGGCTCCAGTCTACGGATTGCTGGTTGGTCAAGAGTTCCTTTTAAAAAAAAAAATCAAAATGTAGATCACGTGACCCCCAGTGCCTGCATATACCCCGAAAGAAGAGCTAAGATGAATTTCAGAGATCCCATAGATTATGCCATTTTGGAAGCGTGTCAATATTCATCATGTACCGAACCTGACATCAACATGCTGATGTTGATTAGGAATCATGGCAACCTTCACTCTGAGCCAGTCCTCGTACGAGTATCAACACACCGATGTTGATCAGGAAACATGGAAATATTCAGTCTGACCTAGTTCTGACATCAACAAACTGATGTTGATTAGGAATCATGGCAATAGTCACTCTGACCTAGTTCTCTACATCAACAAACTGATATTGATTAGGAATCCTGGCAACATTCACTTTGACCTAGTTCTCTACATAAACAAACTGATCTTGATTTGGAATCCTGGCGACATTCACTCCAAACCAGTCCTCATCCCAACCAATTGATGTTGATTAGGGTTTATGGCAACATTCACTCTGAACCAATCTTTACACCAACAAACTCATGTTGATCAGGAAAATCGGCAATTTTCACTCTCAACTAGTCCTCACATGAACATAGGCCTATTAATGTTGATCAGGAAGCACGGCAATACATTCGCCGTGAAGCAGTCCTCACATCGATAAGCTGATGTTGATCAGGAATCAAGGCAGGCAGTGTTCAGCATGTACTGGACATCACGTCATCAACATGCTGATGTTGATCAGGATTTCAAGGCATGCAGTGTTCAGCATGTACTGGACATCACGTCATCAACATGCTGATGTTGATCAGGAATCAAGGCAGGCAGTGTTCAGCATGTACTGGACATCACGTCATCAACATGCTGATGTTGATCAGGAATCAAGGCAGGCAGTGTTCAGCATGTACTGGACATCACGTCATCAACATGCTGATGTTGATCAGGAATCAAGGCAGGCAGTGTTCAGCATGTACTGGCCATCACGTCATCAACATGCTGATGTTGATCAGCAAACATCAGACTAATGACTATGTTCTTAAAGAACGTCATCAACATGCTGATGTTTGTTAGTTTGTTAGTTTATTAGTTTGTTATAGTAAGTAAGTAAGTAAGTAAGTAAGTAAGTAAGTAAGTAAGTAAGTAAGTAAGTAAGTTAGTTAGTTAGTTAGTTAGTTAGTTAGTTAGTTAGTTAGTTAGTTAGTTAGTTATGTTGATTGGGTGGTTGGAGGATTGGTTGGTTAGTCAGTCAGTCAGTCAGTCAGTTAGTTAGTTAGTCAGCTAGTCAGTTAGTAAGTTGATCAGTAAGTTAGTTAATAAGTTAGTTAATTCGTTGGTGGGTAATTCAAGTGTGTTGGTAGGTTGCTAAGTTAGGTAAGCTAGTTGGTTGGCTGGATAGTTAAGTGAGTTAGCTGGTTGGTTGGGTAGTTAAGCTAGTTAGTTGGTTGATTGGTGAGTTAGTCAATAAGCTGCATTCATTTGTAACTCCACACCCATCCACAGCGATACCACAGGCTGGGATAAGCAGCCCAGGAGCTGATGGAAAGAAAAGCCTACCTTACACTACACTACACTACACCACACCATACCACCAGAACGACAACACGTGACTACTGATAGCGACAATGGAATTTTGTCCTGTTGACCTCAGCGTGATTCGAACTCACAACACTGACTGTCCGCTCGATACTCTCACCAACTGATTCACCCAAGCACCCTGGCCTGCCTACGTCAGAGGGCAAATCTATACATGTATGACGTCAATTAGGAAACCCTCCACGTAGTTCAGATATCGTACGCTTCTACGGTGGAACCTGTGTCTCGCCAGACTTCCTGTCCAAGGCCGTCTTTCAGGGTACAATAACGGTTGGAAGTCTTGGAGGCAGCTCCTAAAAATCCTGAAGGAGAACACGTTTTACACTGTCTCAAAGGAGAGTAGCACGTCCCCCCTGTCTCGCAAACAATGGCGTTTTGATCCTGTCTCAAGGAGAGTAGCACGTCCCCGCTGTCTCACAAACAATGGCGTTTTGATCCTGTCTCAAGGAGAGTAGCACGTCCCCGCTGTCTCACAAACAATGGCGTTTTGATCCTGTCTCAAGGAGAGTAGCACATTCACCCCGTCTCATGCCAACACACACACACACACACACACACACAACACACACACACACACACACACACACACACACACACACACACACACACAACACACACACACACATACACACACACGTCGTTTATAATGTCTCAAGGATAATGTACATATACGATCATTTTGTCTCAAGAGAACTGTTACACACACACTGTGTCAGAAGGGGAACAGTAGGTTCATTCTGTCTCAAGCACAGAAAGAAGCGTTTCAAACGTGTCCCGTGGATGATGGAAGGGTTACCCCGTCTCAATGAGGAGAGCACATTCAAACTGTCTCGGTGAGAAAATTGACCCCGTCTCAAGGAGAAGAAGAACACGTTCATCTTTTCTCAAAGAAAAAAAAACCGCGTTCACACCTGTCTTAAGGAGAATCGCCAGTTCGCCCTGTTTCAAGGAGTACAGTGCCGTTCATGATCTCAAGTTCAAATAGCACCTTACCGCCTTGGCTTAAGACTGTGTCAGAACAATTGACATAGGCCAAGGCTACATCAAAATGTCGTTATGCTCTGCATAGTTATGCGGGGATTGTTTTCAGTTGTGACAAGCTCCTAGCATGACGCCATCAGTCTCCAAAATCCCATGAAGTCGGAAGTGGCTGCCCATGTGGCAGGGAAATCAAAAACGGTCACACACGTAATGTTCTCATCCCTAGCTGATGCATTTGTAACATAGTGTTCAAGTACTTCGGCTGTTCAGATGATCCCTGGAGTCTTTTAGCCAGGGTATGACAGCAACAAATAATGATAGCACCTTAAACCTCTCTCGAGGAGAATAGCACGTTGGTCCTATGTTATGAAAAATAGCAGATTTTCCTCGATTTGATTGATTGATTGATTTAATTTAACGTCTGTTCACAACAATGGTGATATTAGACTAGCAGATTTTCCTCGTGTGAAGGGGAATACTACGTTCGCTCTGTCTCCAGGAAAATAGCATGTCACCCTGTCACCCATGTCTATTACGCTTATCGCCGAGGGTTGAGAAGATCCATGTCAATATCGCCTGTCACTCTGGTTACTACGATTCACGTTGAAACAGACATCATTTAGGGTGACAACCTTCATGACGAAAACAGTACATCATTAAGAAGACCCGTGTCAAAACACCCTGAGACTCGGGTGAAAAGAACCTTGTCCACAGGGTCCATCATTCAGGTTTAAATAGTTCATGATGAAGTAGTGCAACAGTCTTACTAAGATCCATTTCGAAATAGTATCTCCCTCAAACAACGAACAAGTCGAGTGACTCTTGCCCCTTGGTCAAATAAATACACGCACATACCTCCAAACGAATGCTGCTCACGACACCGAATCGCCCAGCAGATATGACTACACAGAGCACACGGAGCAAACAAACCCCCCCCCCCCCCCAAAGGATGTTCCAAGCTTGTCCATACACCCTGTACTTGACATGACGACACAGAACACATACAGCAAACAAACATCCCCCCCCAAAAAAAAAAATAAGGATGTTCCAAGCTTGTCCATACACCCTGTACTTGACATGACGACACAGAGCACATACAGCAAACAAACATCCCCCCCCCCCCCAAAAAAAAAGGATGTTCCAAGCTTGTCCATACACCCTGTACTTGACATGACGACACAGAGCACATACAGCAAACAAACATCCCCCCCCCCCCCCCCCCCCCAAAAAAAAGGATGTTCCAAGCTTGTCCATACACCCTGTACTTGACATGACGGCACAGAGCACATACAGCAAACAAACATCCCCCCCCCCCCCCCCCCCCAAAAAAAAAGGATGTTCCAAGCTTGTCCATACACCCTGTACTTGACATGACGACACAGAGCACATACAGCAAACAAACATCCCCCCCTACCCAAAAAAAAAGGATGTTCCAAGCTTGTCCATACACCCTGTACTTGACATGACGACACAGAGCACATACAGCAAACAAACATCCCCCCCCCCCCAAAAGGATGTTCCAAGCTTGTCCATACACCCTGTACTTGACACCTCTACCCAAGACCAACAACAAGAGAAGTGAACGAACAAATTAACATAATACTCAAGACTGGCACAACCTTTTCAATCTTGAATATAGTTACACAAGCACACGGACGAACAGTAACAAATACACGTAACCTCAGTCTAACTGGCAGAAAGGGAATCTCAAATAATGCTGGGAACAGTAAACAGTACATAACGAAGAAGTAGAAGAGTAACTCAGTATATCCATCAAAGTGAAACAGATTCACACTGACAATCCCATCGCTGGGGGTTAAGAAGATCCACTGTCGAAACGGGTCATCACTCAGATTACAAAGAAACGTTTTAGAATAACGCCCATCGCTTCAGAAGCCATGATGCCACCGGCCTCTGCCCAGCCCTGCTATGGAGTCTTGGGAGAGACACCACTCATCTCATCACTAAATCCTCAGCTTAAATCGGTCTGGCAGCAAAGATGAAGCCGACGCCAATTACAGACGTTAAAGACTGTTCCAACTGGGCCTGGGAAGGTTCAGCCGCTTCTGCCCTGCCAAGTCACTGAGTCATCAAATCCGTCGGACATTTCTTTTCAAAACCGGAAAACCGTTAAAGACTGCTATGCTAGACTGTAAATGTCGTAGTTTTTCAGGAGAGTTTTGTGGGATTTTGTGATAGTATATGCTGCCATTGATGAATAATCCCACGTGGAGGTTAAATGTGTTGAGAGGTCTTGTCTGTCAAACTGTGGGGCATCTGGTTCATTTTTTTCTTGTTAATGCTTTGTTCGTGTGTTTTGTGTTCATGTTTGTTCGTGTGTTTTGTGTTCATGCTTTGTTCGTGTGTTTTGTGTTCATGCTTTGTTCGTTTGTTTTGTGTTCATGCTTTGTTCGTGTGTTTTGTGTTCATGCTTTGTTCGTTGCTTTTGTCTTTCAGTCTGTTTATTGGAGACAGGGAGAAAGTTTGACAAGGATTTGTACAATAAATGAGAATGAGAAGTTGCAAATTGTTTAGCTTAGGTCATAAGCATTGTCACTTTTGCAGACACTTGCGCACGCAAAGCTTGCGCACACACACACACACACACCACACACACACACACACACACACACACACACCACACCACACACACACAAACACATATACACACACACACACGCACGCACGCACGCACGCACGCACAGCACGCACGCACGCACGCACGCACACACACACACACACACACACACACACACACACAACACACACACACACACACACACACACACACACTGAGCAATTAAACGGCTTTGACATATCTACTTGATTTTTTCGAGTGTTGTTCTGGGTATATTTGATGCCAGTATTACAAGTTTTACACATCCAATTCAGATATAATTACTACATATTAAAATAAATCTGTCATCTACTTCATGTCTTGATATGTAAAGGAACTGACATAACTGTCTTTGGGATAACTCCACACTGTGGAATCTTGTGTAACAAAATCGCTGACATATGTGTGGAAAAAAGATGCTGGAATTAAAATGTGTGCACAGCAACTTACTATATCCTTCATTCTACGAGACAGTCATCAAATTTATGACAAATGGCTTGGGACTGTTTAAGAAATTAGTTCGAACAACTTAGCTCGTATGTTGAAATACAAAGTAGTCAACTTTCAGTATTGATTACGTCACTGAAAGAAACGAAACGAAAAAATAAAACATAGACAAACGAATCACAAGACAAAACACGACGCGTTTCGACCTCTTAGGTCTTCTTCAGGCAAGGCAAGGCACACAACACTCAGGACAACCAAATATGAACAAACAATCACTCATCTTCATCCGATTCGGCACAAGATGGGCGTAGAATGAACGCGTCGTGTTTTGTCTTGTGATTCGTTTGTCAACGGGTTTTTGAGTTTTTTGGGTTTTTTTTTTTTGGGGGGGGGGCGGTGCTTTATCAATAACTTTTCAAATTTGCTTAGACTTCCGCCTGCAGTCGCCTCCTTTTGCAACTACAAACAGAATACTGAGAACAGGGCCACAGGCACAGCAGTGTGTTCAGTACTGAGAACAGGGCCACAGGCACAGCAGTGTGTTCAGTACTGAGAACAGGGCCACAGGCACAGCAGTGTGTTCAGTACTGAGAACAGGGCCACAGGCACAGCAGTGTGTTCAGTACTGAGAACAGGGCCACAGGCACAGCAGTGTGTTCAGTACTGAGAACAGGGCCACAGGCACAGCAGTGTGTTCAGTGCTGAGAACAGGGCCACAGGCACAGCAGTGTGTTCAGTACTGAGAACAGGGCCACAGGCACAACAGTGTGTTCAGTACTGAGAACAGGGCCACAGGCACAGCATGTGTGTTCAGTGCTGAGAACAGGGCCACAGGCACAGCATGTGTGTTCAGTACTGAGAACAGGGCCACAGGCACAGCAGTGTGTTCAGTACTGAGAACAGGGCCACAGGCACAGCAGTGTGTTCAGCACTGAGAACAGGGCCACAGGCACAGCAGTGTGTTCAGCACTGAGAACAGGGCCACAGGCACAGCAGTGTGTTCAGCACTGAGAACAGGGGCCACAGGCACAGCAGTGTGTTCAGTACTGAGAACAGGGCCACAGGCACAGCAGTGTGTTCAGTACTGAGAACAGGGCCACGGCACAGCAGTGTGTTCAGTACTGAGAACAGGGCCACAGGCACAGCAGTTGTGGTTCAGTACTGAGAACAGGGCCACAGACACAGCAGTGTGTTCAGCACTGAGAACAGGGCCACAGGCACAAGCAGTGTGTTCAGCACTGAGAACAGGGCCACAGGCACAGCAGTTGTGTTCAGTACTGAGAACAGGGCCACAGGCACAGCAGTGTGTTCAGTACTGAGAACAGGGCCACAGGCACAGCAGTGTGTTCAGTACTGAGAACAGGGCCACAGGCACAGCAGTGTGTTCAGTTACTGAGAAACAGGGCCACAGGCACAGCAGTGTGTTCAGTACTGAGAACAGGGCCACAGGCACAGCAGTGTGTTCAGTACTGAGAACAGGGCCACAGGCACAGCAGTGTGTTCAGTGCTGAGAACAGGGCCACAGCACTAGCAGTGTGTTCAGTACTGAGAACAGGGCCACAGGCACAGCAGTGTGTTCAGTACTGAGAACAGGGCCACAGACACAGCAGTGTGTTCAGCACTGAGAACAGGGCCACAGGCACAGCAGTGTGTTCAGTACTGAGAACAGGGCCACAGGCACAGCAGTGTGTTCAGTACTGAGAACAGGGCCACAGGCACAGCAGTGTGTTCAGTGCTGAGAACAGGGCCACAGGCACAGCAGTGTGTTCAGTGCTGAGAACAGGGCCACAGGCACAGCAGTGTGTTCAGTACTGAGACAGGGCCACAGGCACCAGCAGGTGTTCAGTGCTGAGAACAGGGCCACAGGCACAGCAGTGTGTTCAGTACTGAGAACAGGGCCACAGGCACAGCAGTGTGTTCAGTACTGAGAACAGGGCCACAGGCACAGCAGTGTGTTCAGTCTGAGAACAGGGCCACAGGCACAGCAGTGTGTTCAGTATGAGAACAGGGCCACAGGCACAGCAGTGTTGTTCAGTACTGAGAACAGGGCCACAGGCACAGCAGTGTGTTCAGTACTGAGAACAGGGCCACAGGCACAGCAGTGTGTTCAGTACTGAGAACAGGGGCCACAGGCACAGCAGTGTGTTCAGTACTGAGAACAGGGCCACAGGCACAGCAGTGTGTTCAGTACTGAGAACAGGGCCACAGGCACAGCAGTTGTGTTCAGTGCTGAGAACAGGGCCACAGGCACAGCAGTGTGTTCAGTACTGAGAACAGGGCCACAGGCACAGCAGTGTGTTCAGTACTGAGAACAGGGCCACAGGCACAGCAGTGTGTTTAGTACTGAGAACAGGGCCACAGGCACAGCAGTGTGTTCAGTACTGAGAACAGGGCCACAGGCACAGCAGTGTGTTCAGTACTGTGAACAGGGCCACAGGCACAGCAGTGTGTTCAGTACTGAGAACAGGGCCACAGGCACAGCAGTGTGTTCAGTGCTGAGAACAGGGTCACAGGCACAGCAGTGTGTTCAGTACTGAGAACAGGGCCACAGGCACAACAGTGTGTTCAGTGCTGAGAACAGGGCCACAGGCACAGCAGTGTGTTCAGTACTGAGAACAGGGCCACAGGCACAGCAGTGTGTTCAGTACTGTGAACAGGGCCACAGGCACAGCAGCAGTGTGTTCAGTACTGTGAACAGGGCCACAGGCACAGCAGTGTGTTCAGTACTGAGAACAGGGCCACAGGCACAGCAGTGTGTTTCAGTACTGAGAACAGGGCCACAGGCACAGCAGTGTGTTTCAGTACTGAGAACAGGGCCACAGGCACAGCAGTGTGTTCAGCACTGAGAACAGGGCCACAGGCACAGCAGTGTGTTCAGTACTGAGAACAGGGCCACAGGCACAGCATGTGTGTTCAGTACTGAGAACAGGGCCACAGGGCACAGCAGTGTGTTCAGTACTGAGAACAGGGCCACAGGCACAGCAGTGTGTTCAGTACTGAGAACAGGGCCACAGGCACAGCAGTGTGTTCAGTGCTGAGAACAGGGCCACAGGCACAGCAGTGTGTTCAGTACTGAGAACGGGCCACAGGCACAGCAGTGTGTTCAGTACTGAGAACAGGGCCACAGGCACAGCAGTGTGTTCAGTGCTGAGAACAGGGCCACAGGCACAGCAGTGTGTTCAGTGCTGAGAACAGGGCCACAGGCACAGCAGTGTGTTCAGTACTGAGAACAGGGCCACAGGCACAGCAGTGTGTTCAGTGCTGAGAACAGGGCCACAGGCACAGCAATGTGTTCAGTACTGAGAACAGGGCCACAGGCCACAGCAGTGTGTTCAGTACTGAGAACAGGGCCACAGGCACAGCAGTGTGTTCAGTACTGAGAACAGGGCCACAGGCACAGCAGTGTGTTCAGTACTGAGAACAGGGCCACAGGCACAGCAGTGTGTTCAGTACTGAGACAGGGCCACAGGCACAGCAGTGTGTTCAGTAACTGAGAACAGGGCCACAGGCACAGCAGTGTGTTCAGTACTGAGAACAGGGCCACAGGCACAGCAGTGTGTTCAGTACTGAGAAACAGGGCCACAGGCACAGCAGTGTGTTCAGTACTGAGAACAGGGCCACAGGCACAGCAGTGTGTTCAGTACTGAGAACAGGGCCACAGGCACAGCAGTGTGTTCAGTACTGAGAACAGGGCCACAGGCACAGCAGTGTGTTCAGTACTGAGAACAGGGCCACAGGCACAGCAGTGTGTTCAGTACTGAGAACAGGGCCACAGGCACAGCAGTGTGTTCAGTACTGAGAACAGGGCCACAGCACAGCAGTGTGTTCAGTACTGTGAACAGGGCCACAGGCACAGCAGTGTGTTCAGTACTGAGAACAGGGCCACAGGCACAGCAGTGTGTTCAGTGCTGGAACAGGGCCACAGGCACAGCAGTGTGTTCAGTACTGAGAACAGGGCCACAGGAACAGCAGTGTGTTCAGTGCTGAGAACAGGGCCACAGGCACAGCAGTGTGTTCAGTACTGAGAACAGGGCCACAGGCACAGCAGTGTGTTCAGTACTGTGAAACAGGGCCACAGGCACAGCAGTGTGTTCAGTACTGTGAACTGGGCCACAGGCACAGCAGTGTGGTTCAGTACTGAGAACAGGGCCACAGGCACAGCAGTGTGTTCAGTACTGAGAACAGGGCCACAGGCACAGCAGTGTGTTCAGTACTGTGAACAGGGCCACAGGCACAGCAGTGTGTTCAGTACTGTGAACAGGGCCACAGGCACAGCAGTGTGTTCAGTACTGTGAACAGGGCCACAGGAACAGCAGTGTGTTCAGTATGAGACAGGGCCACAGGCACAGCAGTGTGTTCAGTGCTGAGAACAGGGCCACAGGCACAGCAGTGTGTTCAGTGCTGAGAACAGGGCCACAGGCACAGCAGTGTGTTCAGTACTGAGAACAGGGCCACAGGCACAGCAGTGTGTTCAGTACTGAGAACAGGGCCACAGGCACAGCAGTGTGTTCAGTACTGAGAACAGGGCCACAGGCACAGCAGTGTGTTCAGTACTGAGAACAGGGCCACAGGCACAGCAGGTGTGTTCAGTACTGAGAACAGGGCCACAGGCACAGCAGTGTGTTCAGTACTGAGAACAGGGCCACAGGCACAGCAGTGTGTTCAGTACTGAGAACAGGGCCACAGGCACAGCAGTGTGTTCAGTACTGAGAACAGGGCCACAGGCACAGCAGTGTGTTCAGTACTGAGAACAGGGCCACAGGCACAGCAGTGTGTTCAGTACTGAGAACAGGGCCACAGGCACAGCAGTGTGTTCAGTACTGAGAACAGGGCCACAGGCACAGCAGTGTGTTCAGTACTGAGAACAGGGCCACAGGCACAGCAGTGTGTTCAGTACTGAGAACAGGGCCACAGGCACAGCAGTGTGTTCAGTACTGAGAACAGGGCCACAGGCACAGCAGTGTGTTCAGTGTGAGAACAGGGCCACAGGCACAGCAGTAGTGTTCAGTGCTGTGAACAGGGCCACAGGCACAGCAGTGTGTTCAGTACTGAGAACAGGGCCACAGGCACAGCAGTGTGTTTCAGTGCTGAGAAACAGGGCCACAGGCACAGCAGTGTGTTCAGTGCTGTGAACAGGGCCACAGGCACAGCAGTGTATTCAGTACTGAGAACAGGGCCACAGGCAAGCAGTGTGTTCAGTACTGAGAACAGGGCCACAGGCACAGCAGTGTGTTCAGTACTGAGAACAGGGCCACAGGCACAGCAGTGTGTTCAGTGCTGAGAACAGGGCCACAGGCACAGCAGTGTGTTCAGTACTGAGAACAGGGCCACAGGCACAGCAGTGTGTTCAGTGCTGAGAACAGGGCCACAGGCACAGCAGTGTGTTCAGTACTGAGAACAGGGCCACAGGCACAGCAGTGTGTTCAGTACTGAGAACAGGGCCACAGGCACAGCAGTGTGTTCAGTACTGAGAACAGGGCCACAGGCACAGCAGTGTGTTCAGTACTGAGAACAGGGCCACAGGCACAGCAGTGTGTTCAGTACTGAGAACAGGGCCACAGGCACAGCAGTGTGTTCAGTACTGAGAACAGGGCCACAGGCACAGCAGTGTGTTCAGTACTGAGAACAGGGCCACAGGCACAGCAGTGTGTTTCAGTACTGAGAACAGGGCCACAGGCACAGCAGTGTGTTCAGTACTGAGAACAGGGCCACAGGCACAGCAGTGTGTTCAGTACTGAGAAACAGGGCCACAGGCACAGCAGTGTGTTCAGTACTGAGAACAGGGCCACAGGCACAGCAGTGTGTTCAGTACTGAGAACAGGGCCACAGGCACAGCAGTGTGTTCAGTACTGAGAACAGGGGCCACAGGCACAGCAGTGTGTTCAGTACTGAGAACAGGGCCACAGGCACAGCAGTGTGTTCAGTACTGAGAACAGGGCCACAGGCACAGCAGTGTGTTCAGTACTGAGAACAGGGCCACAGGAACAGCAGTGTGTTCAGTACTGAGAACAGGGCCACAGGCACAGCAGTGTGTTCAGTACTGAGAACATGTCCACAGGCACAGCAGTGTGTTCAGTACTGAGAACAGGGCCACAGGCACAGCAGTGTGTTCAGTACTGAGAACAGGGCCACAGGCACAGCAGTGTGTTCAGTACTGAGAACAGGGCCACAGGCACAGCAGTGTGTTCAGTACTGAGAACAGGGCCACAGGCACAGCAGTGTGTTCAGTACTGAGAACAGGGCCACAGGCACAGCAGTGTGTTCAGTACTGAGAACAGGGGCCACAGGCACAGCAGTGTGTTCAGTACTGAGAACAGGGCCACAGGCACAGCAGTGTGTTCAGTACTGAGAACAGGGCCACAGGCACAGCAGTGTGTTCAGTACTGACAACAGGGCCACAGGCACAGCAGTGTGTTCAGTACTGACAACAGGGCCACAGGCACAGCAGTTGTGTTCAACTACAAACAGAATACTGAGAACAGGGCCACAGGCACAGCAGTGTGTTCAGTACTGGAGAACAGGACCACAGGCACAGCAGTGTGTTCAACTACAAACAGAATACTGAGAACAGGGCCACAGGCACAGCAGTGTGTTCAACTACAAACAGAATACTGAGAACAGGACCACAGGCACAGCAGTGTGTTCAACTACAAACAGAATACTGAGAACAGGGCAACAGGCACAGCAGTGTGTTCAACTACAAACAGAATACTGAGAACAGGGCCACAGGCACAGCAGTGTGTTCAACTACAAACAGCATACTGAGAACAGGACCACAGGCACAGCAGTGTGTTCAACTACAAACAGAATACTGAGAACAGGACCACAGGCACAACAGTGTGTTCAACTACAAACAAAATACTGAGAACAGGACCACAGGCACAGCAGTGTGTTCAACTACAAACAGAATACTCAGAACAGGACCACAGGCACAGCAGTGTGTTCAACTACAAACAGAATACTGAGAACAGGGCCACAGGCACAACAGTGTGTTCAACTACAAACAGAATACTGAGAACAGGGCCACAGGCACAGCAGTGTGTTCAACTACAAACAGAATACTGAGAACAGGGCCACAGGCACAGCAGTGTGTTCAACTACAAACAGAATACTGAGAACAGGACCACAGGCACAGCAGTGTGTTCAACTACAAACAGAATACTGAGAACAGGACCACAGGCACAGCAGTGTGTTCAACTACAAACAGAATACTGAGAACAGGGCAACAGGCACAGCAGTGTGTTCAACTGCAAACAGAATACTGAGAACAGGGCCACAGGCACAGCAGTGTGTCCAACTACAAACAGAATACTGAGAACAGGCCACAGGCACAGCAGTGTGTTCAACTACAAACAGAATACTGAGAACAGGGCCACAGGCACAGCAGTGTGTTCAACTACAAACAGAATACTGAGAACAGGGCCACAGGCACAGCAGTGTGTTCAACTACAAACAGAATACTGAGAACAGGGCCACAGGCACAACATTGTGTTCAGTACTGAGAACAGGGCCACAGGCACAGCAGTTGTGTTCAACTACAAACAGAATACTGAGAACGGACCACAGGCACAGCAGTGTGTTCAGTACTGAGAACAGGGCCACAGGCACAACAGTGTGTTCAACTACAACAAAATACTGAGAACAGGACCACAGGCACAACAGTGTGTTCAACTACAAACAGAATACTGAGAACAGGACCACAGGCACAGCAGTGTGTTCAACTACAAAAGAATACTGAGAACAGGACCACAGGCACAGCAGTGTGTTCAACTACAAACAGAATTACTGAGAACAGGACACAGGCACAGCAGTGTGTTCAACTACAAACAGAATACTGAGAACAGGGCCACAGGCACAGCAGTGTGTTCAACTACAAACAGAATACTGAGAACAGGGCCACAGGCACAGCAGTGTGTTCAACTACAAACAGAATACTGAGAACAGGGCCACAGGCACAGCAGTGTGTTCAACTACAAACAGAATATACTGAGAACAGGGCCACAGGCACAGCAGTGTGTTCAATACAAACAGAATACTGAGAACAGGGCCACAGGCACAGCAGTGTGTTCAACTACAAACAGAATACTGAGAACAGGGCCACAGGCACAACAGTATGTTCAGTACTGAGAACAGGGCCACAGGCACAGCAGTGTGTTCAACTACAACAGAATACTGAGAACAGGACCACAGGCACAGCAGTGTGTTCAGTACTGAGAACAGGGCCACAGGCACAACAGTGTGTTCAACTACAAACAGAATACTGAGAACAGGGCCACAGGCACAACAGTGTGTTCAACTACAAACAGAATATGAGAACGGGCCACAGGCACATACAGTGTGTTCAACTACAAACAGAATACTGAGAACAGGACCAAGGCACAACAGTGTGTTCAACTACAAACAGAATACTGAGAACAGGGCCACAGGCACAACAGTGTGTTCAACTACAAACAGAATACTGAGAACAGGGCCACAGGCACAGCAGTGTGTTCAGTACTGAGAACAGGGCCACAGGCACAGCAGTGTGTTCAACTACAAACAGAATACTGAGAACAGGACCACAGGCACAACGTGTGTTCATCTACAAACAGATACTGAGAACAGGGCCAAGGCACAACAGTGTGTTCAATCTACAAACAGAATACTGAGAACAGGGCCACAGGCACAACAGTGTGTTCAACTACAAACAGAATACTGAGAACAGGGCCACAGGCACAACAGTGTGTTCAACTACAAACAGAATACTGAGAACAGGGCCACAGGCACAACAGTGTGTTCAATACAAACAGAATACTGAGAACAGGGCACAGGACAACAGTGTGTTCAACTACAAACAGATACTGAGAACAGGCCACAGGCACAACAGTGTGTTCAACTACAAACAGAATACTGAGGCAGGGCCACAGGCACAACAGTGTGTTCAACTACAAACAGAATACTGAGAACAGGCCACAGGCACAACAGTGTGTTCAACTACAAACAGAATACTGAGAACAGGGCCACAGGCACAACAGTGTGTTCAACTACAAACAGAATACTGAGAACAGGGCCACAGGCACAACAGTGTGTTCAACTACAAACAGAATACTGAGAACAGGGCCACAGGCACAACAGTGTTTTTCAACTACAAACAGAATACTGAGAACAGGGCCACAGGCACAACAGTGTGTTCAATAAAACAGATACTGAGAACAGGGCACAGGCACGCAGTGTGTCAGTATGGAACGGGCCACAGGCACAGCAGTGTGTTCAACTACAAACAGAATACTGAGAACAGGGCCACAGGCACAGCAGTGTGTTCAACTACAAACAGAATACTGAGAACAGGGCCACAGGCACAGCAGTGTGTTCACCCAGTGTGTTGTCCCATTGTCCAGCTTTGGAATCAATCTGTCGGAATGTGTTGGCGTGGGAAAAATTCTTCCCGATAACATCTGAAAGGTCTCTGTGTTGGTGAAACAAATAAACGCAAGACAGAATGAAGAGAGAGAGAGAAAAAAGAGAGAGAGAGAGAGAGAGAGAGTGAGAGAGAAGAGAGAGAGAGAGAGACAGAGAGAGAGACAGAGACAGCGACAGAGACAGAGAGACTGACAGGCAGAGACAGAGAAAAACAGAGAGAGAGAGAGAGAGAGAGAGAAGAGACTGACAGGCAGAGACAGAGAAAAACAGAGAGAGAGAGAGAGACAGAGCCAGCCAGCAGCCAGCCAGCCAGCCAGACAGACAGAGAGAAAAGAGGAAAGGAGAGGAGAGGACATGAGAAAAGAGGAGTGGAGAAACAGAGAAAGATTAGAAGAGAAGAGAAGGGAAGAAAAGAGAGAGAGAGAGAGGGGAGAGGAGAGAGAAAAGAGAGGGAGAGAGAGGAGAGAGAGAGAGAGAGGAGAGAGAGAGAGAGAGAGAGAGGGAGAGAGAGAGTGAGAGAGAGAGAGAGAGATGAGAGAGAGAGAGAGAGAGAGAGACTTTTTTTTACACTTTGACACTTTGATATTTTATTGTCATTACCAAAGAGGTCTTTTGACAAGGGGGGGAGAGGTAACAGAACTATAACATTTCCCTCTTCCTTTCCTGCAAACAAATAGTACACATTCATTCCTAGTGTGCACCAAATCAAAGGTTAAAAGCAAATATATTTATTTCATTTCCTTATGTCCTCACGCACAGGAGTAATGCAATTAGAAACCAAACAAACAAACAAACAAAGAAACAAAAACAACCAAAAAAACCCACCCCACCTTAAGACTGACTCGACATCCACTCGATCAAATGATGACAATGTATCTTACTGATCTCTTCCACTTGCGATGAATGATAATATTCATTCAGATATCTTCTTATAATGCATTATCTTAAATTTCACTATCCTTCATCTGTCTAATTTTCAATGCTTCTGCGATGAATTTCGCAACTGATTTAATTACAAGTTCAAACATCTGATGATAACACGACAGCAAACATTTTGTCTTTTCGCTATATCTAACTGGAAAAGAAGAAAGATAGCTATTTCTCTAAATTTGAATGTCTTGTATAGAAACAAGGACAACTTTCGAACAACGTCTGTTGAAGTTGATGACAAAAATATAGCCAATTTAAACAGGGAAGGTTGTCTGTAAAATTTTGGCTGAATGAATTTACTTCTAATATCCTTAAGGCTGAACGCAAAGAACAAAATGGATTTCATTTTCCTGAGACTCTTTACAAAGTGGACACAGCAGATCATTATCATCAACTGTGGCTTGTATCTAAACTTATGAACTGCCATTTCTGATATTCCAAATTTGAATTTGGTCATGACATACTTTAAGTGTCTGTCCATTTCTAAAGTTAAATAAGGTTTCAAATAAAGAAAATTGCAAACATGCCTACAGAAATCAAACCTTTCATTATACTGCACATGATTTGACCATCTTTCCCAAGAGCAGCCAATCAATCGTTGACGAAAGCAACGTATGAATTGCTTAATATTGCTAACACCATGATTTAACCATGCAAAACCAAAACCATATTCAAAGAGACAAATACGTACTTTACTTACCAGTTGTTTTTCCCTCTAGCATCGAGATCATATAACATGTTATAAGCTTTGCGTGGTAACCTGTGCTCCTGCATGTAAAGTAAACTCAGCCAATACGGATGCATTTAACCGCTGAATATATGTACAGGGGGAATCTATTAGTCTCGCCAT
>CM031608.1:20706556-20734056 GCA_018398815.1 Conus ventricosus
CAATGAGGGCGCAATACTTGAAGAAAGCGAAACGGGACTTCACATCATGTGACATCCATGTGGATAACTTCTCTCAAAGTGAATGCACCAGTGATCTTAACAATCTGCTCTCCACAATCCTTTTGAAGTTCACGTGTAATTCATCACTCGCGTTGTTGTCAGTCATGGTTGGCAATAGTGTGGTTAGCGTGACGACCAAGCAGCCACCCTCTTGCAGACTGAGTTTAGTATCCAGATGAGCGAGCACAAATCTGTCATCAGTATTGTCCCAAGTTCCAGATCACGTGTAGCTTTGACCAGAGTCAGCGGTTTCTCCGGTGAAATGCAGTTTGGACCGCACGGGGATACAGAGTTGGCAGGCTGGAGTGATGCCCCAGTTGGTGTTGTCATCTAAATGATCATCGACAATTTGGCATTGTCATTCATCTGCTAAAATTATCAGTTAGATCACCACGACTTTCAGATGATCGTAACACAGCCCCGACCTGTTCCTCTGTGTCATTATTCCTTGCTTAAACAAGAATCACATGAAGGAACCGATCGATCTGGTCCAAACAACAGTGCAACCAACATAGGAGGTCCATTAAGCCAGACACGTCAGTTCAGGCCCGTTGAAAGTACAAGCCGTCAGGTGCGCCCGAACAAAAGCCAGTCTTCAACTGTCAGTAGAACAGCATCGACTGAGGCTGCGAGATGCACGTGGCAGTTGCTTGACGGTGGCGTTTTTCGCCGGTGGGCTCTGCCATGGGAACGCTCCCTTGGAGGTTCTGTCGTCTCAGCCAGCGGCCATTACACAATGGCATCTCCAGGGAGGAATTATGTCCCTTGACTTCTTAATGGAATGCCCTGTGCGTGCCTGTATCCTTTGTCAACACAGCGCAGGCTTACATCAGTGCTGCATGATCGCTGCCAGGTGCTTTATTCGGCAGTTGAGGACAGTGTTTCTCCGAGTCCCAGCTGTACCTTCGGGTGTATCTTTTTCTTTTCATTTTAGAGCCGGACTTCTGTTTCCTCTCAAACATTCTTCAGAATCCAGGAAGACCAGGTTCACCCTTCAGATCTGCAAGGAAACTGGGGTGATGCCAGCCTGCTGATCATCCGTGTGCTACACGCCTTTGATCCACATGAGATCATCTGACCAGGACGTAGCGCACATAGACATCAACCAGGGCTTGTGTCTTGTTCAAGACGCCAGTCGGTATCACCTTGTCATGACAGCAAACCAGCAAATCTACAAAGTCTCTTCGCCCACTGTTGCAAAATTCTCCAAATCAGTCTTCCGTTTGCTACTAATGTCTACACACAATGAAGACTGTCCCTCCTCAGCCTGAACAGCCGTCGGCAGGTCGTGTATGCATGCATTCCCCTTTCAACCAGTCTCCTGGAGCACATTTACTGCAATCGTTTTCTCTATCCATGCTGGAATCGTTTTCTCTATCCATACTGGAATCGTTTTCTCTATCCATTCCAGCACCTTTTGGTTTCTATATTGAAGCGGTCTGCGTTATACATTCCAAAGCTGACCCTTGCTCTTTCGTAGAATGTGGCCTTTTATACTCAGTTCACCTCTTCTTCCTTCGGTTGTCGATGTCGGCATTTGTCATTTACATTCTCGTTTTGTCTGTCACGCCCGATTTCATTTTTAACAACAAAAGAAACCACTCCAAAAACTGACATGGAAACAGATTTTTGTTCATCGTTGAGAAAAAAGGAAATTGATAATCTGAGAGTCTACCCAGCCTCTCTGGAGAATCAATGGACAGGCGCCATCACACCAGCCAGAGAAGCCGGTCGTTACAGTTGCACGCGTGCATGGAGACAGGTGTAAAGGCTTGGATTACACTGAGCTGTCAGCGTCAGCAAGGGACAGTGACGGACTGGCGTGTGTGGGAAATGTTCTTTCTTTGTCTGACAGGTCACGGTGTCCTGCAAGGATTTGTGAGGAGTAATAAAGAAACAGACGGAAGATGAAAAAGTCTGTCACACAACTGAGAGTTCGTGTGGTGCATTATTAAACAAATTAAAGAAAAGAAAAAAAAACAGGGAGAAAAACGAAAGGGAAAACTGTAACCTCAACATAACAGCATTCTGGTGATTTCAGATAGAGTGCATAATTATAGCATCCTGGTGATTCCAGGTAGACTGCATAATCATAGCATTCTGATAATTTCAGGTATACTGCATAATTGTAGTGCCGACATCGTCAACACAGCGCAGGCCTCCAAGGGTGGTACAGGACTGCTCTAAAGGCAGGTGAAGACAGTGCTTCTCTGGGTCCTCCCCAGCACCTTCGGGTGTTTCTTTTTCTTCTTTGCCTTAACTAGGCTGACCCTGGAGAAAGGTCCAGTGACGGTGAGGAAAGACCCACTGACCACAGGGAAAGTCCTGTTGACAGTAGGAAAGACTACAACTTTGGATTCTCTCTTGAGGGCACATAAGACCGTATGGCGAAAGCTTGGCTGTGTCTGGAGTGGCACTGTCTTCATCTGTCCGTGGGCAGGGGTGGTTGGGTCTGTGGGGTGTGCTCGGCAGCTGGAGGGTGGTGTTTTTCCGGTGGGCTCTGCAGTCATGAAATACGGGCTGGTACACCCATGGGATGCTACTTTAAGGCTGTTATGAGCTGCATCCTGTAGTCTGATTTACCTCTGTTCAGGGCAGTTATGTCCCTTGATATCTTAATGGAGTGTCCTTCGCGTGCCTGTACCCATCGTCAACACAGCGCAGGCCTCCAAGGGTGGTACAGGACTGCTCTAAGGCAGGTGAAGACAGTGCTTCTCTGGGTCCTCCCCAGCACTTCGGTGTTTCTTTTTCTTCTTTGCCTTAACTAGGCTGACCCTGGAGAAAGGTCCAGTGACGGTGAGGAAAGACCCACTGACCACAGGAAAGTCCGTTGACAGTAGGAAAGACTACAACTTTGATTCTCCTGAGGCACATAAGACCGTATGGCGAAAGCTTGGCTGTGTCTGGAGTGGCACTGTCTTCATCTGTCCGTGGGCAGGGGGTTGGGTCTGTGGGTGTGCTCGGCAGCTGGAGGGTGGTGTTTTTTCGCCGGTGGGCTCTGCAGTCATGAAATACGGGCTGGTACACCCATGGGATGCTACTTTAAGGCTGTTATGAGCTGCATCCTGTAGTCTGATTTACCTCTGTTCAGGAGCAGTTATTGTCCCTTGATATCTTAATGGAGTGTCCTGCGCGTGCCTGTACCCATCGTCAACACAGCGCAGGCCTCCAAGGGTGGTACAGGACTGCTCTAAAGGCAGGTGAAGACAGTGCTTCTCTGGTCCTCCCCAGCACCTTCGGGTGTTTCTTTTTCTTCATCCTGGTGATTTCAGGTGAACTGCATAGATATAGCATCCTGACGATTTCAGGTTGACTGCATAATTATAGCATCCTGATGATTTCAGAAAGAATATCTAATCATAGCATCCTGATGACTTCAGGCAGATGTATCATCATAGCATCTCGATGATTTCAGGCAGAACTCAAATTCATAGCATTCTAACAACTGCAGGCAGAACGAATCGTGAAAGCATCCTGATGATCTCAGAAAGAATGATCACAGCATCCGGATGATTTCAGGCAGATTGTGTCATTATAGCATCCTGATGATTTCAGGAAGATTGTGTCATTATAGCATCCTGATGATTTCAGGCAGATTGTGTCATTATAGCATCCTGATGATTTCAGGCAGATTGTGTCATTATAGCATCCTGATGATTTCAGGCAGATTGTGTCATTATAGCATCCTGATGATTTCAGGAAGATTGTGTCATTATAGCATCCTCATGATTTCAGGCAGATTGTATCATTATAGCATCCTGATGATTTCAGGCACACTGTATCATTATAGCATACTGATGATTTCAGGCAGATTGTATCATTATAGCATCCTGATGATTTCAGGCACACTGTATCATTATAGCATACTGATGATTTCAGGGAGATTGTGTCATTAAAGCATCCTGATGATTTCAGGCAGATTGTGTCATTATAGCATCCTGATGATTTCAGGCAGATTGTATCATTATAGCATCCTGATGATTTCAGTCATGTTGTATCATTACAGCATCCTAATAATTTCAGGCAGATTGTATCATTATAGCATCCTAATGGTTTCAGTCATGTTATATCATTACAGCATCCTGATAATTTCAGGCAGATTGTGTCATTATAGCATCCTAATGATTTCAGGCAGATTGTGTCATTATAGCATCCTAATGATTTCAGGCAGATTGTGTCATTATAGCATCCTAATGATTTCAGGCAGATTGTATCATTATAGCATCCTAATGATTCAGGCAGATTGTGTCATTATAACATTGTAATGATTTCAGGCAGATTGTGTCATTATAGCATCCTTAAGTTTTCAGGCAGATTGTAGGAGATTCCTGCGCAATATGGCGACGTCAACAACTGGCTAATCTCCTTCTGGGACAGTATGTTCTCTAATGGAAAGAAAATGACCAAGACTAGGTTCCAGCCTATGAGAGGAACGTCAGCCAAGACTCCTGCAGACACATGTTCAATGAACAAGGAGAAGACAAAGCTTCAAGGCAAGAATGAGAAGAAGGATGCTTCGACCTCTACTGAAGTGTTAGAACTGGACGAAGTTTCTAACGGCATGCTCCCTACTCGACCCGGCACTAACACCGGCGCCGATTCGATTTGTAAAAATCCGTCGTGCGTAAGTACAACCATTGACACTTTATGCGATCGAGTCAAAGCATTGGAAACAACAATAGCTCACCTTTCCAATATTATTGTGAATCTGAGAAAAGATAATGTGTCGGAGGGGAAAGGGGCGGTAAAAATAGTGCAGCCCGTTCAGAAGAATATGCTCTACTCTGATGCTGTTAAAACATCTGCTAGGGTTACCCTTTCATTGAAGAAAGGCTTACCTGAAATGCCGATAATAGTGGACCGGAGGAGGGCAAAGAAGCCCAAAACCACCCACGTGCTTGCGGTGAGGGAAAAGAACGCGGTTTCTGATGCAGATACTTCCGATGAGAAAAAAGTCATTACTGAAGTTCGAAATGCTGGATCCAAGTCTGAAAAGTACCTCCAGACAGAAAAAGGTTCTTCCTGGTATTGCCATCCTGCACGATTCTGTACTGAATGGGTGCAGGCACGTAGGCTTGGTCTTTCCTATGGACTTCGTGTCATCAAACGTAAATGCCTGTCCATGGATGATATTGAAAGAGCTGCTAGATCTGCTATAAACGCTTACCAAGAACTCGATGCTGTCGTGTTGCACTGTGGCATCAACACCCTGAGAAACAAGACCCCTCAGGCTGCCAGTGAAGCTTTTGTTGCTGCCGTGCGCAAGTTACAGTCTGAGCATCAGAAAGTGAAAGTTGTTATTAGCAAAATTTCGCCAGTCAAAGATCCTTCCCTGAATGCAAGAAGAGACCTTTATAACGCCTTGGTGTTTGCCGAGCTGGTGGAGAACAAGAATATCTCTTTCATCAGCCACGAGAACCTGCAGCCGAGAGGTCTCCGGGATCAGCTTCACCCCAACCAACGAGGAGCGTTAGTGCTGGCCGGAAACTTGGGCAGACATCTTCACGGTCTTTTCTGGAATCAGCCCAAGCGACGTTCCAAGTCGTACTTTCATCCGCATATGGGGTTCTTTGACTGGAGGGGTTTTTGGTACCCCCACTGGTGACTATCTTGACAATGTATATTTTGAGCTGTAGTTAATATGTGAATGTGTGTGTGTGTGTGTGTGTGTGTGTGTGTGTGTGTGTGTGTGTGTGTGTGTGTGTGTGTGTGTGTGTGTGTGTGTGTGTGTGTGTGTGTAGGTGCGTGCGTGTGTGTGTGTGTGTGTGTGTGTGTGTGTGTGTGTGTGTGTGTGTGTGTGTGTGTGTGTGTGTGTGTGTGTGTGTGTGTGTGTGTGTGTGTGTGTGTGTGTGTAGGCTCGCGCGTGTCTTTGTGTGTGGCTGTATGTATGCCTGTGTATAAATGTATACATTATGTTGGCTTGTGTGTTAGATATACCTGGATATTCTGTTTTGTGAAGGCACACCACATTCATCATTGCAAGTGTTCATTGAGGTCAGACCTTTTGAGACATATAAGTTCCCTGAAAACGAGTGTTCATAGCCTTCATCGTTCTCATAGTCAGTATACTTAGTAGTGCGCTATTGAGACATTGGTTTATTGTTTTTATAACATTGTTCTTTTCGTGTTTTCTTTGAATGTATAGTTTATTTGTTAAGAAGAAGATGTTCCCAATGTGGGCTATTTCGTATTTATTACTACTGTAATAGGTCACTCTCAATATCAGTCAATCTTGTTTGGTGGAGAATGTGCCGTGAAAGCCTATAATTTGCATAACAGCAGTTATGTTACAACTTGCAGTCTGCCATGAAAGCTAAGCAAAATGATTGTTTCAAAATATTTCAATGGAATGCCAGATCACTTCCCAGTAATTTATTATCTTTTGAAAATCATGTTCTGGAGGGAAACCACTCTGTGCTAGCACTTCAGTCTCTGAATGTGGAAAAGCACAGACTACCTAATTTGGAGAATTATTTCTACCCTCCACTTTACACAGTCAGTGAATCAAACAAAAAAGTCCAGACTGCGTTATACATCAGACGGGACCTGGAATTTACTAGGATAGTTCCATTTCCGGTGCCGCAGGAAGATGAAGGTGTATTTGCTACAGGTGCTGTAATCAAAGTGAACGAAGACTCAGTTTACAATGTACTTTCTGTATATTATCCTAATGGACCCCAAGAGGATAATACAGACTGGATGAAGAATACAAATTTAACAAGTAAGAAATGGATCATTGTTGGCGACTTTAATTAATGCTCATGCACCATTTTGGGATTCTGAGTGTTCTAAAGTTTCATCCAACAGATTCGTTGAAAATATTATTGATTCCTCTTTAGTTTTATTAAATGATGGTCGAATCACAAGAATTCCAGATGTTTCAACTCACAAACCTAGCGCAATAGATTTATCCTTAGTTTCACCTAGCATTGCAGTAAACTGTAACTGGTCTATAGGAGAAGATTGTTTGGGAAGTGATCACCTCCCCATTACTATAATCTTTGATGATGACATAAATAATGATGTAACAGACATCGAAGACAAAATTCCAAAGTTTAATTATAAACTTGCCAACTGGGATGCCTACCAGATTTTCTTGCATCGTATAACACAACATTTATTGAGAACGATGATGTTAATTTATTTTATTCTAATTTCAGCAAAGTCATACTGTTAGCAGCCGAGCATTCTATCCCTAAATGTAAATTTAAAAAGATTGGTAAATATGTGGGTAATGTATGGTGAACGGAAGAATGTAGACTAGCTGTTAAATCAAAGCGAATAAGTTACAAGGCTTGGTTACGAAATAAGACAGAAGAAAATTTTGTCTTTATGAAGCAAGAAAAGAACAAATGTAATAAAATTACTGCTCAAGCTTAAAAGAAATACTGGGCAGAATTTTGTGAGACCGAAGTAAAAGAATCGAAGAATATGTTTAAAGTTTGGAAAAAAGTAAAACAAATGAAAAATTGTTACAAAACACAAGCTTACCCTGTAAAATTAACAAAAGAATTTCCAAACACAATGGATAAGGTGGAAGCTTTCTCCCATTTCTTCTCGAAAAATAGTCGAGCTGCAAATCTTCCAGCAAAAATCAAGTACCATAGACATAAAGAGGAACAAAAAGAACAATATAAGAGTCCCATACCAGACAATAATAACTACTTAAATTCTCGATTACAATCATCAGAACTTCTTGAAGCGATAGAATCCATTACATCTTATGATTCAGCAGTGGGCCTAGATGGTATTTCTTACGAGCTTCTTTGTCACTTGCCTTCTTCGTGGAAAATATTACTACATTCGTTGTTCCAAAAATGTTGGACGTACGGCACTATTCCTACAATCTGGAAAAGTTCAGTAGTAGTATCAGTACCAAAAGAAGGTAAAACGAGAACATCTGTAAATAGCTGTAGACCCATTGCTTTAACATCCCATGTTGGTAAACTTCTTGAAAAAGTTGTACAAACACGTTTATTATATTATTGTGAAAAAAATGACATTATTCCAGTCCAGCAAGCTGGATTCAGAAAAGGGCGTTGCACAACTGATCATTTAGTGAAACTAACTTCTCATATAAAAAAGCAATTTTCACGCAGAAAAAGTACATTAGCTACATTCTTTGATGTAAAGAAAGCATATGACCGTGTTTATTGTATAAACTGAAAAATATTGGTATTTCTGGGAATATGTATGATTATATAAAAAAAACTTTCTAGAAGGAAGTAATATATGTACACGAATTGGAAAAATATATTCATCATTCAGGAAAATAGATATGGGTATTCCTCAGGGATCTGTTATTTCACCTTTATTATTTACGATCCTTATACATGATCTCCCAAAGGCATTGTCAAAATCCACCAATGTAGTGCAGTATGCAGATGATATTGCCATTTGGATTAATACTTCATTAAGGAAGCACTCGAATAAAAGGGCAGTAAAATTTGTACAGACAATGTATCAAGGAGAATTGGACAGATTGTCTGCTTACATGAAAGAGAACGGTCTTGAATTATCTGGTGAGAAAACTTGTTTAATGCTTTTTAATAATGGCGAAAACCCAAAAGCTCTGCCCAACCTTATTCTTGACGACAATGTTCTACAATATAAGCAAACAGTCAAATTCTTAGGAGTGTTTTTAACACCGAAGCTGAACTGGAAAAAGCATATTGGAAATTTGATAGATAAAGCTAGGAACACATTAAATTTGCTCAATATTATATGTTGTCAACCATGGGGTCAAGACTGTACTGCACGTTTACATTTATATACATCGTTAGTCCGATCAAAATTAATATATGGACAGGAAGTATACTTCTCTGCATCTAACTACCTTTTAAAGAAACTACAAAGCTTAGATAGTAAAGCTTTAAAATTAGCTTTGGGTGTTCCAGTGCACACAAACACAATGAAATGCTGTAAGGAGACAACCATTTTACCTCTTAATGAACAACGAACATTGGATGTGTCCAAATACGTTGTAAGAGGCCTATCTGTAAAAAAAAAACCCTCTGCTACTGATAAAATTCTTATGCATTCCAACAAGGAATACCCCAAAAGGTCTAAAAATATAACATACATAGAGCCAATTAGAAATTTCACTTGTGAGCTTATGTCAGAATGTAGTATTGATATTGGTGCAATTTCGTAGGTTCCCATTTTTCCTCAAATGCCCCCATGGGAGCATCTCAACGCAAAAATTGATGATGAATATACTACTTTGAAGAAAGATGACAATGTAAATATTCTAGTAAATGAAGTTCGAGAACATCTCGAAAAGACTTATCCAAATCGTTAAAAATATTTACAGATGGTTCAATAATGGAAACGTCTGACAGTGGTGCTGGATTCACTATACCATCCTTAAATGTGCAAAAGTCTTTCTATCTAGGCAGAGAATTTTCAGTTTATACATCAGAGCTATATGCAATTATGAAAGCTCTGAATTATATCTTATATGACACGCCTGTATCATCTTATAGTGTGCTATTTTGTGTTGATTCAAAATTAGTTTTACAATCATTAAAGCACTGGAACTCTAAAATTAGAACTGATATTCTTTTTGAAATTAAGCATCTATTACATTGTTTACTTTCCCGAGGTATAGCAGTTGATTTTTGCTGGGTTCCTTCACATTGTGGCTTAAAAGGGAATGAATAAGCAGACAAATTGGCAAAACAGGGAGCTTGTACAATTTTTGAAACACCCTTCAACAAAGTCTTAAATTTTTCTCCGCATGAATTGATCCAGCGATTGGAAAAGAATATGCGGAAGAAACATCTTAATGAGAGATTATTCGTTCTGCCATCATGTCCAAGGTATCTAGCCAGATTAATTCATAAATTACGCTTAAATACATGGAATACAAAATATTCACGAGGTATAGCGTGTATATGTCAGGAGAATATCTCAATTCGTCATCTTTTATTTGAATGCCCTATACTAACCCCAGCTTATAAGGAGAAGAATATTTTTATAAATAATTCTGAACATGTTGATAGTGTGGTAAATAACCCTTGCTTTTTCATATTGCTTTGGTTATTGCTCAGTCCCCAGTTGCAAAACTATTGTGAAAAAAGCCATTTGAGATATGTGTTTTAATAGTGTTTTGTGTGGTGTGTGTGTGTGTGTGTGTGTGTGTGTGTGTGTGTGTGTGTGTGTGTGTGTGTGTGTGTGTGTGTGTGTTTGTGTGTGTGTATGTGTGTGTGTGTGTGTGTGTGTGTGTGTGTGTGTGTGTGTGTGTGTGTGTGTGTGTTTTGTGTGGTTTTTTTTTTGGGGGGGGAGGTGCTGATAGTACAATGGAATGTACATTGCAGTTTAAAGGTCTAAGAACATCTTGCGATGAAAAGACGTTAAATAAAAGTACTAAACTGAACTGAACTGAATGCAGATTGTATCATTATAGCATCCTAATGATTTCAGGTAGATTGTGTCATTACAGCATCCTAATGATTTCAGGCAGATTGTGTCATTATAGCATCCTTATGATTTCAGGCAGATTGTATCATAATAGCATCCTGATGATTTCAGGTAGATTGTGTCATAATAGCATCCTAATGATTTCAGGTAGATTGTGTCATTATAGCATCCTAAATATTTCAGGCAGATTCTATCATTATAGAATCCTAATGATTTCAGGTAGATTGTGTCATTACAGCATCCTGATGATTTCAGGCAGATTGTGTCATTATAGCATCCTTTTAATTTCAGGCAGATTGTATCATAATAGCATCCTGATGATTTCAGGTAGATTGTGTCATTATATCATCCTAATGATTTCAGGTAGATTGTGTCATTATAGCATCCTAAATATTTCAGGCAGATTCTATCATTATAGAATCCTAATGATTTCAGGCAGATTGTATCATTACAGCATCCTAATGATTTCAGGCAGACTGTGTCATTACAGCATCCTAATGATTTCAGGCAGATTGTGTCATTACAGCATCCTAATGATTTCAGGCAGATTGTGTCATTATAGCATCCGGATGATTTCAGGAAGATTGTGTTATTACAGCATCCTTTGATTTCAGGCAGATTGTATCATTATAGCATCCTGATGATTTCAGAAAGATTGTATCATTATAGCATCCTTATGATTTCAGGCAGATTGTATCATTATAGCATCCTAGTGATTTCAGGGAGATTGTATCATTATAGCATCCTGATGATTTCAGTCATGTTGTATCATTATAGCATCCTTATGATTTCAGGGAGATTGTATCATTATAGCATCCTGATGATTTCAGGCAGATCGTATCATTATAGCATCCTGATGATTTCAGGCAGATCGTGTAATTATTGTAATCTTATGATTTCAGGTGGAATGTAAAATCACAGCATCCTGATGATTTCAGAAAGATCGTATATTTATATTAACCTTATGATTTCAGGTGGAATGTAAAATCACAGCATCCTGATGATTTCAGGCAGATCGTATAATTATAGTAACGTTATGATTTCAGGTGGAATGAAAAATCACAGCATCCTGATGATTTCAGGCAGATCGTATAATTATAGTAACCTTATGATTTCAGGTGGAATGTAAAATCACAGCATCCTGATGATTTCAGGCAGATCGTATAATTATAGTAACCTTATGATTTCAGGTGGAATGTAAAATCACAGCATCCTAATGATTTCAGGCAGATTGTGTCATTATAGCATCCTTATGATTTCAGGCAGATTGTATCATAATAGCATCCTGATGATTTCAGGTAGATTGTGTCATTATAGCATCCTAATGATTTCAGGTAGATTGTGTCATTATAGCATCCTAAATATTTCAGGCAGATTCTATCATTATAGAATCCAAATGATTTCAGGCAGATTGTATCATTACAGCATCCTAATGATTTCAGGCAGATTGTGTCATTACAGCATCCTAATGATTTCAGGCAGATTGTGTCATTACAGCATCCTAATGATTTCAGGCAGATTGTGTCATTATAGCATCCTAATGATTTCAGGCAGATTGTGTCATTATAGCATCCGGATGATTTCAGGAAGATTGTGTTATTACAGCATCCTTTGATTTCAGTCAGATTGTATCATTATAGCATCCTGATGATTTCAGGGAGATTGTGTCATTATAGCATCCTGATGATTTCAGGCAGACTGTATCATTATAGCATCCTGGTGATTTCAGGGAGATTGTATCATTATAGCATCCTGATGATTTCAGTCATGTTGTATCATTATAACATCCTGATGATTTCAGGGAGATTGTATCATTGTAGCATCCTGATGATTTCAGCCAGATCGTATCATTATAGCATCCTGATGATTTCAGGCAGATCGTGTAATTATTGTAATCTTATGATTTCAGGTGGAAGGTAAAATCACAGCATCCTGATGATTTCAGACAGATCATATAATTATAGTAACCTTATGATTTCAGGTGGAATGTAAAATCACAGCATCCTGATGATTTCAGGCAGATCGTATAATTATAGTAACCTTATGATTTCAGGAGGAATGTAAAATCACAGCATCCTGATGATTTCAGGCAGATCGCATAATTATAGTAACCTTATGATTTCAGGTGGAATGTAAAATCACAGCATCCTGATGATTTCAGGCAGATCGTATAATTATAGTAACCTTATGATTTCAGAAGGAATATAAAATCACAGCATCCTGATCATTTCAGGCAGATCGGATAATTATAATAACCTTATGATTTCAGAAGGAATGTAAAATCACAGCATCCTGATGATTTCAAGCGATACGATCACAGCATCCTGATAACTCCAGACAGATTGTATCGTTAAGCAGTCAGATGATTTCAGGCAGAACGTATCATTATAACATCCTAATTTCAGGCAGATCGTGTCATTATAGCATCCTGATGATTTCAGACAGATCGTATCATTATAGCATCCTGATGATTTCAGACAGATCGTATCATTATAGCATCCTAATTTCAGGCAGATCGTGTAATTATAGCATCCTAATTTCAGGCAGATCGTGTCATTATAGCATCCTGATGATTTCAGGAGATTGTGTCATTATAGCATCCTGATGATTTCAGGCAGATTGTGTCATTATAGCATCCTGATGATTTCAGGCAGATTGTGTCATTATAGCATCCTGATGATTTCAGGCAGATCGTGTCATTATAGCATCCTAATTTCAGGCAGATCGTGTCATTATAGCATCCTGATGATTTCAGGCAGATTGTGTCATTATAGCATCCTGATGATTTCAGGCAGATCGTATCATTATAGCATCCTGATGATTTCAGGCAGATCGTATCATTATAGCATCCTGATGATTTCAGGCAGATCGTATCATTATAGCATCCTGATGATTTCAGGCAGATCGTGTCATTATAGCATCCTGATGATTTCAGGCAGATTGTGTCATTATAGCATCCTGATGATTTCAGTCAGATCGTGTCATTATAGCATCCTGATGATTTCAGGCAGATTGTGTCATTATAGCATCCTGATGATTTCAGGCAGATCGTGTCATTATAGCATCCTGATGATTTCAGGGAGATTGTGTCATTATAGCATCCTGATGATTTCAGGCAGATCGTATCATTATAGCATCCTGATGATTTCAGGCAGATCGTATCATTATAGCATCCTGATGATTTCAGGCAGATCGTATCATTATAGCATCCTGATGATTTCAGGCAGATCGTATCATTATAGCATCCTAATTTCAGGCAGATCGTGTCATTATAGCATCCTAATTTCAGGCAGATCGTATCATTATAGCATCCTAATTTCAGGTAGACTGTCTCATTATAGCATCTTAATTTCAGGCAGAGCACATCATTATCATATCCTGATGACTCCAAGTAGAACGTCTCATTATCATAATGAGATCTGGCACAACGTAAAATTATAGCATCCTGATTATTTCAGGCAGAATTTCGGCGTCCTGGCTATTTCAGACAAAACGGTCAGAGCATCATGGTGATTTCAGGGACACCGTTTAATCATAGCATCTTGTTGATTTCAGGTTGAACGTATAATTACAGAATCCCAATGATTTCAGGCAGAATGTATAACCAGAGCATTCTTGTGAATTCAGGGATACCGTTTAATTATAGCATCTTGATGATTTCAGGTTGAGCGTATAATTACAGAATCCCAGTGATTTCAGGCAGAACGTATAATCATAGCCTCCTTATGAATTCAGAGATACCGTTTAATCACAGCATCTTGATGATTTCAGGTTGAACGGATGATTACAGAATTCCAATGATTTCAGGCAGAACATATTATGATCACAGCATTCTGATGATTTCAGGAAGAGCGAAGACACGTCCTTTCACTGACTTTTGTTATATACCTTCTTTCTTGAAATCTATACACCAATGTACTGTTTTTGTACTTTCATACACTTACACACACACACACACACACACACACACACACACACACACACACACACACACACACACACACGCGCGCGCGCGCACGCACGCACGCACGCACGCACGCACGCACGCACGCACGCACGCAAACACACACACGCACGCACGCACGCACGCACGCACACGCACACAAACACGCGCGCACGCACGCACGTACGCACGCACGCACGCACGCACGCACGCACGCATGCACGCACACGCACGCACGCACGCACGCACGCACGCACGCACGCACGCACACACACACACGCACACACACACACACACACACACACACACACACACAATCGTTCGCGCGCGACGATTTAAAACTAGATCCCGTCATTTAGATGAAACTAGAATGTTCTTCAATTTGCTTTTTTCACATTTGTTCACATTTTGTAAATGGAAAATTTCGGAAATCTACTCATGAAATGTTGACTTTTATTTTATGTATTAATTATTCAGGTCTAGGTTATTTTCAACATATTTCCCAAATGTGTTTGGAAGTATGCAAAAACAATCCTAGTTTACGGAAACAGAGTTCACGAAAACAAGACCTCATTTTCGGGGTCTTTGACCGATTGGTAAATCCACTTTGTAGGTTGAGAAAGTACACTACACTACACTACACTACACTACACTACACTACACTACACTACACTACACTACACTACACTACACTACACTACACTAAAGACGCACGCACGCACGCACGCACACACGCACGCACGCACGCACGCACGCACGCACGCACGCACGCACGCACGCACGCACACACACACACACACACACACACACACACACACAGTTAATGGATTATACACGTTACCATACACGAACTATTTTTTTTCCGGAGGGAGAAGCGTGGGGAGGTGGGAGGTGCGGGGTATGACTAATGGAGAGGAAATGATAAAGACAGCATTATTAGAAGGCATGGAACGGGAGACGGGACGAGGGAAGGTGTTGAAAATCCGAAACAATTTCAATGCATGTTTCGATGATCTGAGCGCCTCAGTACATTCACATTTGTTTGCATGGTTTCAGAGTGGGGACACTGCAGGCGGAAAATGGAAACAGAGTGGGGACACTGCAGGCGGAAAATGGAAACAATTGCAAAGACAGAATGACTACGCCGCCAAACGGAAGAGTAAACGAATGGCAAAACAAACACAACGCGTTTCGACCTATTTGGTCCTTTTCAGGCAAGACAAATTGACAGTTACGACAACGGAAACGAAGGACGAACAAACAGTCACAATTACCTCTATAAGAAATGAGGCTTCTTGAACTACGATCACACGCACGCACCTAAAAACTATAACACAAAACGTAAGACAAAAAATAAAAAATAAAAGAGAACAGTCGGTTTGAATAATGTTGCTTTCAAAGAACTAAAACCAGAGCAAAGACAGAATCGCAACGCCGTCAAACGAAAGATCAAACAAAAAAACGATAAGAAGAAAACGCGTTTCGACTTCTTTGGTCTTCTTCAGACGAGACGAATTACATTCACGAGAATGGAAACGAAAGGCGAACAGTCACTTATCTCTTTAAGAAGTGAGGATGGTTCAAACGACGATCACACGCACGCACCTGAAAACTAGAACACGAAAGGAAAGACAAAACAATAGCGGGAGCAGTCGGTTTCAGTCCAGTTGCTTTCAAAGTGGGGCGACTACAGGCGGAAACTGAAACAAGAGCAAAGACAGAAGTGCTTCGCCAAACAACAACAACAACAACAAAGAAAAAAAAAGGCGTTTCGACCTATTTGGTCTTTTTTAGTCAAGATAAATTACGTTCAAGACAATGAAAACGAAGGACTAACAGAAAATCCTTTGAGTCCTTAAGAAGTGAGGAATGTTCAGATACAATCACACGCACACACTTAAAAACGAGAAACGAAAGACAAAACGATCAAAGGTGACAATTTCTCGTCAGTTTGAATTAAAGTTTACCTATTTCTTCGCTTGATTATTGTCTTATTCGTTCATTTATTACGTCCTCTTACTATGAAAATAACTTAAGGAGAAATCGGTTGGGAGCAGGAGGGAGGGGGGGGGGGGGGGAGGAGGAAGATAAGATCGGATGAAAAAGGCGAGGTTGAAATATGAATATTAAACACGTCACCGTCTCTATGGGAATGACGGAGTTCCGTGTTTGAACAGAACCATTTGCTGGTACCTGGCCACAGTCCACTTTCGCCCCCTGGAGAGAACTCCTCAGTGATTCCGGTCTTCGGCACTTGTGGCCCTCCTCCCATTCTGATACGGACAAGAAGGGCGGTATGGTGGATAATCACAGTGTCACTTAGGCTAATTAGTAAATTTAAACTAGGAGGACATGTTGATGATGGATTCTCCCGTCGTGCCCGACGGATGAGTAGGCAGGCAGGTCATCTGCTGATGTGGGCCCTCATGTGGGAATGAAGACCAATTCTTGAGGCACAAAGTCTTCTACAGACGCTGCATAGAATGGATGTTTAACAGAGAACACATTCACCGGCACTTGTGTTTCACCCCATTACATGTTTACTTCCGTTGTTTGTTTGTTTGTTTGTTTGTTTGTTTGTTGTCCCACTTGAAGAAGAGTAGCAGGTCAGGGCTTGTTGTTACAATGTTTGTAACGTTCGTCTAACTGTCCAGTACTTCCACATGTATCGCTTGACCTCTTCCTGCAGTCATGATGCTTTGACACCTAGTCTCATCTGTTAAAGGGCTGCAGCCCTGCAGTCGTAATGCTTTGACACACAGTCTCACCTGTTAAAGGGCTGCAACCCTGCATCATAATGCTTTGACACTCAGTCTCACCTGTTAAAGGGGTGCAGCCCTGCAGTCATGATGCTTTGACACTCAGTCTCACCTGTTAAAGGGGTGCAGCCCTGCAGTCATGATGCTTTCACACTCAGTCTCACCAGTTAAAGGGGTGCAGCCCTGCAGTCATAATGCTTTGACACTCAGTCTCACCTGTTAAAGGGCTGCAGCCCTGCAGTAGTCATCATGCTTTGACACTCAGTCTCACCTGTTAAAGGGCTGCAGCCCTGCAGTAGTCATGATGCTTTGACACTCAGTCTCACCTGTTAAAGGGCTACAACCCTGCAGTCGTGATGCTTTGACACTCAGTCTCACCTGTTAAAGAGCCGCAGCCCTGCAGTAGTCATGATGCTTTGACACTCAGTCTCACCTGTTAAAGGGCTGCAGCCCTGCAGTCGTGATGCTTTGACACTCAGTCTCACCTGTTAAAGGGCTGCAGCCCAAAACAGTGGGGTCCTTGTTCTTGTTTCGCTTCATTGTTGTTGTTCCTCCCTTCTGTTTGTCGTGTCTGTGGAAAGACTCCAAGGCTGAAGCACGTGACGTCTGTGTTTTTAATCCTTTGTTCGTTCCATTTGTTTGGCGATCTAATGACTCAACTTTAATTTTCTTGTCAAAAAAAGAAAAAGAAAGAAAGTCTGACTTTTGGACTGGCAAAAATACACCCCGGCTCCCTGCTGAGAAAAAAAAATGGAGAAAATGAGTTGTGTGTTAATGGCTTTTGATCCTTGTGCATTGCATCTCAATAATTACCTAAAGGACCTAAATGCAATTAACTGTAGAATGGATACACGTACTCATCGAGATAATGGAAAAAAAACTAAAGGCAAAATTGAGATAGAAGTAAGAAAAAAGAAAGAAAGAAAGAAAGAAAGAAAGAAAGAAAGAAAGAAAGAAAGAAAGAAAGAAAGAAAGAACGCGGCAGTGCAAGATTGCAGAAAGGAAAAGAAAAAGACGAAAAGAACAAACAAAACAAAATAGTAGAAAGCAACAACAACAACAAAAAGCAAAGCAAAATGAAAACAGGACAACGAAACCAAATGAAAATCACAGTGATCCAGACCAGACGTGCAAAATGAAAACAGGACAACGAAACCAAATGAAAATCACAGTGATCCAGACCAGACGTGCAAAATGAAAACAGGACAACGAAACCAAATGAAAATCACAGTGATCCAGACCAGACGTGCAAAATGAAAACAGGACAACGAAACCAAATGAAAATCACAGTGATCCAGACCAGACGTGCAAAATGAAAACAGGACAACGAAACCAAATGAAAATCACAGTGATCCAGACCAGACGTGCAAAATGAAAACAGGACAACGAAACCAAATGAAAATCACAGTGATCCAGACCAGACGTGCAAAATGAAAACAGGACAACGAAACCAAATGAAAATCACAGTGATCCAGACCAGACGTGCAAAATCATGAAATATCTTTTTTTTTCTGAAATGGGTTCCAAGCCGACTGACAATCTGAGTAGACAGACGGTCGGTAAGCACCCTGAAAGATTCGTGATTTTCTTTCTTTTTCTATTTTTTTTTTATTGACTGGTTCTTAAATCAAATATTTTTAACGTCCTTCATTTTTAACGGCCTTCAGGGGGAAGCTTAATTTCACCATGTCTTTCTCACGTATTCATTATTACAACACGTACAACTCATTTTGAGCAGCCAACACAGAATCGCCGCAAATAATAATCATGACATCTATATGTGGTCATAGATTAATAAAGTTATGAAGCGTTCGGTAGAAAATAAAGAAACTTAACATGAATAGATAAAAGAACAGAGAGTGAGAGAGAGAGAGAGAGAGAGAAAGAAGGAGAGAGAGAGAGAGGACGACAGACAGACAAGAGAGAGAGAAGAGACAGGGAAGAGAAGAAAGAAAACAGACAGACAGACAGAAATTTTAATAAAGTTTTTTCAAAAGAAGAAAAAAAGAGAAGAGGGGAAAGGGAAAAAGAAAAACGTCTAGACAGAACCAAAAGACACACGACAAACAAAAAAAGACTACTAAAGGGGGAAGGTTTTAAATGCTTTTTTTTTAAATGACAAAAATGTTAACTGCCCCCTGTAAAAAATTTAAAGTTTAAAACATTAGGGTAAGTAAACAAAGTTTCTCAGTATAGAAATAAAATTTTTAAAAACATAGTTAAAAATTTTGGGAAACTTTGTATTCTGTGTGTCTTGAAAGAAAGTTAAAGTTCCACACAAAAAATAATCCATATATCTAACTTTTTTTTGGAAAAACGACGCTTGGGGGGTCTGGGGGATTCTTTTTTCGTGAAAAATTGTTTTTCATTTTGTGAACGGGGCGTCAGGTAACGTGGTATAAGATGTTATGCGAAAGTTGCTTTGTTTACAGGGGGTTTAATAAATATTTTTTAAAAAGGGGACAAGGTAATTAATTTCCCAAAAAAGGGTTTTTAACACAAAACATGCACAGAATAACGTTTTTCCCCATACTAAAAGGGAAAACAAACAAAGGGGAAATTCCCAAAAAAAAAAACCACAGCAGCAACAAAAAAACCCCAAAACGAAAAGATTTCAGCTAGGGGGATATATGCTCAATGTTGAGCCAAGAGGTGAAGTGATCTTCTCTTGAAGGAATAAATGAAAATAGGAAAGTTTAAAAAAATAATAAAAAAACCCAAAAAAATTGAATTCTTTTTTTCGGGGGAAAAGGGGGTAGGTGGGAAGAAAAAATGATTTTGAGAAGGGGAAGGGTGGTGGATAACACTGATCAGAAAGGCAACAAAAATTTTAAGAAACGTATGTTGAATACAGAATGAATAAGAAAAGATGTTGAGCGAAGAATAATAAATGTAATTAAATTGACACTTTAAAAAAAAAAAACCTTAAAAAAAAGATAAACTGCGACATTTTAAATAAAAAGAATGGTTTTAAAATGGACAATGTGTGCATAGCAAGATCTTTAAAAAATTTGAACAATATTTAAAACCGCTGGAGGGAAACCAACACAAAACCGTTCCTGTCAATGTTTACGACGGAACCGAGGTAAACCCAAATTTTCAAATAATCTGAAAGAACAAATTTTGATTCTTCCACCACCGGGCAATGGGGGAAAACACATTGCAAGAAAAACACACGCGTTTTCGACCTTTTGGGGGCCCTTCAGGCAAGAAAAACACACTCAGGGCAAGAAGGGGCGAAGAACGACAAACGATTAACTTCTCGAATTTTGGTCGCCAAACGGGAACTAACCAAACCAAGCATGACAGCACGCTGGAACCGCCCCTGCATCGCTCCACTGACCAAACACCCGCAACCCAGATTTCTCTGCGGTCAAGAGTTAGGTCCAGGCTGGGGACGGTTTGGTTTCTGTTGAAATTACGTTTTCACCATACTATAGACTTGTCACAGACCATTTTAAAGGTGTTAGCAAACCAAATAAAGATTGGGGGGGGTATTCCCAAAGCACATGGAAATGAGAAAACAAAAAGATGGAAAGGGGAAAGGGGAGGGGGGAGGGAAAGTGGAATCTCTCTCTCTTCTCTCTCTTTTTCTCCTCTCCCCTCTCTCCTCTCTTCTCATCTTCTCTTCTCTCTCTCCCTCTCTCTCTCTCTCTCTCTCCACCCGTTATATCCCTTTTGTTATTCCTCCCCAGGAAAAGTAGACGCAAGAGAACATTTTTGCCTTTGCTGAATGTGATCACGGAACCTGCATGTGTTGAATAAGGTGAAATGTGTTTGCTTCTCTCTAAGTCATTTCTAATCTTATCTCAACAGGAGTCACAGCATCTTTTCCCCAAAAATCCCATATATTTTTCACCACCCTTCCCCCGGATTGACTTATCCCTTCCGTAAATTTGACCATTCCCTCCTATGCTTTACACAACCTCTTCCTACAGCTTTAACAATCCACCCCTGCATAAAATCTAACCCCTTCATTTATAAAGATAATAACTGTCACGAGTTGTCGCGAGGCCTACGACGTTTCGGCCCACCCGGGGTTGGCGAGATGCTTATTTTGGTTTAATGTCGTTGCTGTTGTCGGTACCCGTCCCTTAGAGTGCTGTGGTGCGGTTGCACTTGGTATAGTTTCAGCCCTTTCCCAACCCCCCCCCCCTTTTTTTTTTCGGTTTGCTTTCTCTCTCTCTCTCTCTCTAATTCCACCGCCCCAGCTATTCTTCCTGCAAGTTCACGGGTGGCCGTACCTTTCTCTCGAACTTATCTGTCAATCGGCCTCTCGCCTTCTTTACCGTCGCACGTGCTTCGTTTTTTTAGTTTGAATATGCTCACGTCAGAGACGCAGCTTGGCATGTTGGCCGCCATTGCTGAGGAGTTAGCTCTTCATCGAGCGAGGAAGAGTCTCTGGAGGCGCCTGCTCCAGTCTCGTTTCCTTAACCGTATCATCCGAGAGTACAGTCAGTACTTTCAATTCCTGCAGTCGGGCCTTGTAGGCTAGGACATCGCTTCTTCTGTTTCGCATCTTCGCCTCTGTCCTCTCGACTGGACAGAGGTAGAGAGAGTCCTTTGACCCGCTCTTCGGGGTCACCCACCGGTAAGCTGTAAGCATCAGTTTTCCGTGGTCCTGTTTTTTTTGGATTGTGTTGATAGCGGCTTATCTTCGCTTTTTTTGGCGCAATTTTCTTTTGGTATTCGCAATTGTAAGAGAAATATTGTGTGAGACCTTTTCTTCCGTTAATTCCATCTTTAACCCTGCCAATCTAAATTTAATTCCAAAATTTTCTCCTGTATATGTATCCTGTGAAGCGGTAGTCGGTGGGGAAGGAGAGAACCTGGTGATTCAGGGTTGGAACTTGCTTTGGTCTCGCTCGTCCGCCCCGTCACAATTCGCCTGGACTTTTATCCTTCGGCCACACGTCTGTTTTGTGTGTGCAAGGAGAACGATTTTTAAAATGTTCACGAGCGTGCGTAACGCATGATTTTGTCGTTCGGATGCGTGTTGGGATTTGTGTTATTTTGAAAGAGTTTTATAAAATGTACAATGCATTGAATCATGCCATTGAATTACTATTTGCAATGGTGGTGGCAGTTTATTAAGCGATGGTCGCTGATTGATTTATATCCTCTCAAGGAAGGAAAACCGTTAAGCGTGGGGTAAGAGAAGGGTGAAGATATTCATATTTGTTTTATAACCTGATTATTTAATGCAGTCTTTTTACCTCATCGTCGAGTGAGAAGACTTGATTTCAATGGGTGTACTGTGTGCGCTTTAATACACTCCCCATCGCCCATCATGCTAGTGGCTGATAAGACTTGACAGCAATGGTCAGACGGTACTGACGGCAGGTTCCAGTACCCATTCTTCCTCCCCATCCTTCCTTCTTTTCTTTCCCTTCCTCGATCTCTCCTCCCAGCACGTCCTCCCCCCCTCCCGGGGCTTCACCTGAGCACCGATCTGGAATGGTCCACGTACAGGTCGAGGCCACTTTTTCTGGCTGAGCACCGCGGACGGATGGTGCCACACGCTGATCGAGCCACGCCTTGGTCGGGACGAGGGCTGGTAGAGACGCCCGCCAGTCTTGACTGGCCGCCTGTACCCCCGACCGAGACCTTCCAGTAACACTACGTCCCCCCCCCCCCCCCCCCCCCGTGACTCGCTCTTCACGCCCGCTGGAAGTCAGGGAGTTCGGCTTTGGGCGACTCCCTGCGAGAACCAACCCTCACGGAGCACCTAGAGCTACAGGGTGCTCCCTGCGGACTTGAAGGGGCGGGATGTGACGCACTCCGTGGTGTGAGAAAGGGTCTAAATACAGGAAATATATCTTATAATTGTGTACATGCCAATGTGCTGGACTGCTGTAATTGTGAATTGTGTACGTCGTATGGTGAAATATTTATTTTATAATCGTGCATGTTGTGGGTGTGGGAGTGCTTGATTGCGATTGTGCATGTTGTGTGCGAGGAGTGCTTGATCGTGGATTGTGCATGTTGTGTGGCGATTGGAGTGCTTTATTGTGATCTGCATGGTGCGTGTGTTGTAATGTTTAGTTTGCTGGTGTGATAAATGGGGTATTGTACTCGTAATCATTATTGTGTGTCTCTTGCGGAGCGTGTGAGTCTGTCACTCCTTCACTCCCCACCTAGACCGATGCGCTGTCCAGGGCAGACCTCAGGGTCGGTCCTTGACAATTGTGGGGGGCTCGTCCGGGATGTGAGGGGCTCTGCTGTCTCCTCTCGTTTCGCAGAGTACCTGATTAGTTTTGTCTGTGTGTATATGTTTAGTCAGTTTGTCGTGTTGTTCGTGGTGGTTTGCTGGGTGACTCTAGAGGTGAAGGGATCTTTTTATAATATTGGTTTTTTTTGTGGCCTGAGGGAACATCCGTGTGTCACCTCGGAGTCGAGTGAGACCGAGGGAGTCGACCGCGTCCAGACCTCCTTTCTCGCAGGGTACCTCACGCAGGTACGGCGTAAGTCTTGTGCCCTTCTGTTGCCGCTCAGTCTCCATTCCTGTTTGTATTTAGCCATTCTTGTGTTTTTTTTCTCTCTAACCGGGTTGTTGGGTACAGGGGTTGTATCGGACCGCTAGTGTTTTTTTTTTTTTTTTTTTCCTTCCCTCTCCGATTTCCCGTCTGCTAGTATTTTTTTGTTTTTTTTTCGGCCATCCCCACGCACTGTTGCTCGTGCAGTAAGCGCGGTTGTTGCCAGAGTGGGGGCAGCCGGACTAGATTTTGTTTGTTTTTTTCGGGTGAGCCCCACCGCACGTTCTCGTGCAGTAGACCGGTGTTGCCCAGAGTGGGAGCAGCCGGAACTTGTCCGTACACCGTGGGCACACACACACAATACACACATATACACACGGCCCCTAAAATAGTTGTTTTTTTTTTCCGGTGGAATTGTTTTTTCCCCTGTATTTGGAAAAATTTACTGTAGGATATTGTTGTCATGCACGTCCGGCGCTGGTGGTATGGCGACGCGGGGCGTCAAAGAAGGTATTCAAAATGTTACAGTAGTCCCAACTATTAGTACCAGTACTTCGACAACGGTAACTCTACCTATTCCAGTGCGTAGCAGGTAGCCCTGAAGTACTTTTACTACCTCCTTCGCTGGGGGTCTCCCTGTCGAGACTCCGCGACGGCACTTCCGCTCGAAGCCTTCAGAGTATAGCGAAGCAACTGTGGGCTTCTGTTGAGTCGCAGATACCAAAACCTTCTTCCTCTCCAGCTTCCCCTCGCAAGGGGCATGCCCCAGAAGACTTTCCTTATGGGAAAGTCGAGAAACCCAAGGGACGGGTCAGACGATCATCCTCCCGGTCGGGAGTGGTTGAACCCCGCACAGATCACACCCTCTGTCCTTATGTTTTCTGAGCGGCAGCGTGTGAAGAGCTGCTAGGCAGGAAGCTCAGCGTAGGGAAGAGCTGCTAGGCAGAAGCCCCTGCGTAGGGAAGAACTAGGGAAGAGGCAAGGCTCCGTAGGGAAGAGCTAGAACAGATATGGATGGCCCTGGCGCAGAGAGGAGACTGACAGTGCAGGAGAATATCATAAGGAAGATGCCATTCTTCGTAGGGAGGAAGCTGCTAGACAGGAGGCTCAGCGTAGGGGAGGAGGCTGCTCAGCGTAGAGAGAGCTGCTAGAAGACAGGAGTCTCCAGCGAAGAAGGAGGCCTGATCGCGTAGGGAGAAGGCTGCCTCCGTCGGGAAGATTTGATCAGCGTAAGAGGAGGCTGCCAGCCAGAGCTTCTACGCAGGAAGAGATGGAACAACTTCGTTCGCGCCTCCCCGCTTCTGTAAACCTCAGGGGGTTAATCACCAGGCAGGTGATAGAGTTTAAGCCCAAAGTTAAAGCTCCCCGAGATCAGACCTAGTGAAGGACATTGATATGTCTTAGACATTCGACAAGTTGCTAGATCATACCAATTGTCGAGGAAAAAAAGGTATGCACCTTTTTTTCTGGATTATCTGGTGCTGCAAGGGAGGTGTGCTCACTCTAAATGAAGTGCATCTTATGCAGACATGCATTTGGCTCTTGCGTAAGCCGTTTCCCCACCTTACCCCAAGACCTACAGGAGGAAGTTTAGGTCCATGAAGAAGAATAATGATGAGACCTTCGTGCAGTTTGGTGATAGCAGCGACGACGCTAGGTAACAGGCGTCAGTTAGCCTAAGTTTGGACCTGGAGGATCTGATCCTCATTGACACAGCTCACCAACACTGTTCCCCAGAGTTGAAGGATCCGATAGGCGAGACAGCACCTCAGGATTTCGCGGCTGCGATCACACACTGAGGTGTTTGCTGAAGCTCGCAGGGCTTATGGGCAACGCCCAGATACGGAGAGGGACGCCCCTCCACAGGATTTAGTAGCAATAAGGCTCCGACAACGCTTAGCGGTCTAATAAGCAGGCAGTCCATCGGGGACCTCAGCACCTCGATTTTGTTTTTTCTTTGTGTTCGTCCTGGCCACATTAGGAAAGATTGCCCCTAAAGCCGCTTGTAGTCATGGGCTAGTCCTTTCCAGCATCCTCGTGGCCTCGGCTAACGTGGGTTCCATCTCAGCTTCTGTGATTCAGAGTGCCCAGTGTTATTCTCTCTGTTTGTTGTTTCCCTCCTTGGTCCGACACCATCAGGGATTCGGAGCCATCAATCGCTCTTTGTTGATAAGAATTATGGTTTCTCCTAAGGCCCGGGGGGCGCTAGTATGAATGTGTGCGGGTTGGAGCTGGTTTAACTTCCACCCGTCCTTCAGTACTTATTCCTATCTCCACCCCCTACTTCTGTGGCGAAGTATGGGCTATCCGCGGTGGAGCGACCTCTGTATTCCCTTTATCATAGTGAATTACTATCACCTTCGCAGACGGACGCAGTCCCCAGTCCGAGTCTACAGAACTGCCCGTAACAGCGTGTGTGGGAGCATCCACACAGCGCCAAAAGCTCAGAAGCAGGCACAGGAATTGCCTCCCTTCTTCAGCCATCTCTACGAGGTTCTGCAAGGCCGATCCCTGCTAGCATATCCGTCTTCAGGCCAGGACTTGGATGTCCAAACGCCTACGACAACTTGTGGAACGTCCCTCGCGCATCTCCCGAACGCCAAGGTAGCTTCAAGCTCCCAGGAATCCTTTTAGGGTTTTTACCCAGGCAGATCGTGTGCCAAGCAGCTCGAGGTTCCCCCAAACCTGAGAGAGTCTGTCCTCCGGCTAGGCCCACGATACCCCCATGGCAGGTCAAATGTCTCCAACGACTCTCGAGCGAGAAAGACCAAGACTTCTTTGGCAGGAGACTCACAGGTTAGGCAGTACTGCCGCAGTTTGCGATTCTGCCAACGGACAACGCCTAAGGGCCGCCTGACCGTGTTCCCCAGGGTCTGTGCCACGGGTTGGGGAGGCCCCATTCAGCCAAGGTTGGGGTCGACCTGGTGGGACCCATTAATCCACCATCCGAATTCGCGGGTCACCCGCTACACTTCGGTAAGTGGTAGAAAGCTGCGCGTCGATACCGAAGGCGGTCCCGCTTCGGGACTATAGATACCCCCCACTATTGCTAAGCTTCTCCGCAGCTTTGGACGCGCACTGGCGTGGCCCAAGAAGAAGTATGGGGACGGCCGTAAGTTTGTACTGAGACGATCATCCATCCTCTCCAGTTTCCTGGAAACGGATCCGGCCATCAGTCCGTCGACTCAAGAGTTAGCAGTGGAGCTGCAGTGTCATGCGTTCAACTTTTCCGTCATATCAGGGTTCCTTACTACGGATGCTGACTATCTAAGCCGAGCTCCGTAGTTAGCATATTGAAAATCAGTCAGAGGACACCTCCCCTCACCAGGGATATATCCCTTTTTGGTCTCTGTATCAGTGTATGACAGTTGTCACTTCAATGAGGTTAACGGTAGTGGAATCATCAATGGTTCGATTGTACTTCATTTAGGGGTTTGCTTATTTGTTTGATACATGTAGTATTATGTATTTCCCCGCGTGATTCTATCGTGAATTGTTTATTGATTCATCGTACTCTGTCGATCACAGGAGATGGGTTTAGGTCCCATTGTTGGGAAGTTGCACATGCGACAAGGTTCAATAGGAGCACTGTATCTCAAGAAACAGATGCTTTTAGAAGGGGGTTGGTCACGAATTTGTCGCGAGCCTATACGACGTCGGCCCACCCGGGGTGGCGGAGTTGCTTATTTTGTTTATTGTTCGATGCTGTTTGTCGGTACCGTCCCTTAGTGTGCCTGTGGTGCGGTTGCACCTTGGGTATAGTTCAGCTCAACATCGTTGCTTTCCTCTCTCTCTCTCTCTCTCTAATTCCACCCGCCCGTGCTATTCATCCTGCAAGTT
>CM031608.1:20739056-20759056 GCA_018398815.1 Conus ventricosus
AATATTGAATTATAAACAAAGCTTGCTCTTATGTCTTAGATTGAAGAAATAGGGGGAGATACGCATTCAACCTGCTATGCAATGATTCTCAACTAACATATGTGCTTGAGGTGGTGGATGGGGAAAAAATAATAAAATAAATGCTTCTCAAAATGAGCCTTCAGCAAGCTTATATCTCTGAGGGGAGAGAGACATCCTCCAATAGGGAGGGAAACTCACTAACATATAACTCCTGGTCATATACCGATATTTCGAAACTTGGTGGTTTCTCCTCAGTGACCGCGGAAAGTGGTAATTTGACTCCTCTGCCTTTTCAGTTTTAAGAAGAATGCAATCCCAGAAAAGGCTGGTGTGCAATACCGTAGTATGTTTTGTTGAGTTTTCAAAAACCAACCAAAGGTGCCATCTAAGAAGCAAAGAAAATCATAAAAGAGCAAAACAAGCTACATTTTCTTGTGAAAAGTAGAAAATATAAAAAGATATCCTCTAAGACACAAGTGCTGAGGGCCAGTTCTTGGAATGAATCCACAAGGGACTAAAATACAACAAACTAATAAATTCCAAGGATAAGTACCGAGCACCGTTCCAGCAACTTACAGAGCAGCTTGGTGTTGCAATGACTGCAAGAAATATTGAATTATAAACAAAGCTTGCTCTTATGTCTTAGATTGAAGAAATAGGGGGAGATACGCATTCATACCTGCAGTGGCAGATGATTCTGCCTAACTAACAGTATGTGCTTGAGTGGGTGGATGGGGAAAAAATAATAAAATAAATGCTTCTCAAAATGAGCCTTCAGCAAGCTTATATTCTCTGAGGGGGAGAAAACATCCTCCAATAGGGAGGGAAACTCACTAACATATAACTCCTGGTCATATACCGATATTTTCGAAACTTGGTGGTTTCTCCTCAGTGACCGCGGAAAGTGGTAATTTGACTCCTCTGCCTTTTCAGTTTTAAGAAGAATGCAATCCCAGAAAAGGCTGGTGTGCAATACCGTAGTATGTTTTGTTGAGTTTTCAAAAAACCAACCAAAGGTGCCATCTCTCTCTCTCTCTCTGTATTTATATATATATAAATACAGAGAGAGAGAGAGAGAGAGAGAGAGAGAGAGAGAGAGAGAGAGGAGAGAGAGAGAGAGAGAATTTTGTTGTTGTTGTTGTTGTTGTTGTTGTTTTTGTTTTCTGACTAAACTGAAGAACGACGTACCATCAATGAAACAAGACATATATGAATACCATTTTTAAAAAAATGAAATAACTAATTCACCTGTCTCGAGATTTGCTTGGAATGCCAGCAGTAACTTACGTGACTATAACCGCGATGATTGTCACAAATGTTATGCATAATGATGGATCTTAATGGACCAACAAACGTCTGCACTCCTTTCAACAACACATCACCATCGGGACGATTACTTCCAACGCTCTTTGAATTAACAAAGAAATTGTGTCATAAAATTGTTTTTGATATGGGTAAACTAGAAACAGAAAGGAAATTACTTTCGTGTAGACTGATCAGCATGGTAAGAAGGTTGGTTCTTCTTGTAAAATGATGAAAGGTATTAAAAGCGTGTTCTGTCTGTCTGTCTGTGTGACTGTGTGCAATGTGCAGTCTTTGTTTTTGGATATACAAATCCTCAGTTTAATGATGACTTATAAGCATGCTAGACAGATTTTTTTTTTTTTTTTTTTTTTTGGCGTACGCAAGCTGATACTCCTGCGGAGGCGCCCTGTATAGACAGGCAAGGATTAATCCCATCTACACAACAAAGGGAGTGAAGTTATGTATGTGTGACCGGTTTTTTTTTATCCGCCATTAAGGCAGCCATACTCCATCTTTGGAGAAGGTGCATGCGATGTGTAACGTGTCACCCATACCAACGGCCAAACTGGCCTTCTCTTCCAAAAGTTGGTGATGGGATTTTACGTGTGTGCAAGATGTTAAGCGTGCGTTCTCGCACGGAACATCGGTTTATAGTCTCATTCGAAGGACTGTATGGAAAAGGGAGTCACAACCAATGTTAACTCCGAGGAAAAAAATCCCCCTGTACCGAAAAGGCCCGGCGGAGATTCGAACCCGCAACCCCAAGATTACGAGTCCGGCGCTCTACCACTGAGCTATTCCGACCCCGCTCGAGAGATCAAAAGCAATTAACTTCCTCAGTTAAACAAAAAATGCACTCGGGGGCGGCAGGGGAGGAAACGGACAGGGGAAGGGGAGCAGTGAGGGAGGCGGGGAGGGGGAGTTGGGGGGTGGGGGTGGGGGGGCAGGTCGTGGGAGAAGGAAGAGACAGCGAAAAGGGGACAGGGGAAGGAGAGAAGAGGGGAGGAAGGGGGGAGGAGGGAGGATGTAGAGAAATAGAATAGGGGAGACGGAAGAGTCAAGGGGAGAAGAAAGGAGCCAGGTTGCTAATGCTGCTGTATAGCAATATCATGCATCACTTCTTTCTTTTTTCATGACATGTGTACAATGATGACTCTCTGTCTCTCTGTCCCCTTCACCTCTCTCTCTCTCTCTCTCTCTCTCTCTCTCTCTCTCTCTCTCTCTCTCTCTCTCTCTCTCTCCTCTCTCTCTCTTCAGTGTATTCTTCTTTTCATTCCTCTTTGCCAATATGAACATCTGTGCATGTTTAAGACTTGATGCGTGCGCTTGTGTGATATGATTGGGGCCTATGTGGTATATCGTCAACCAATCAGTCTTGTTTAATAGTGTATGCACGTGAATGCATGATATGCCTGTTATTTAACATTCCTTTTCCACTCCCATCCACCATGAAGTCGAATTGGTCAGCAGAAAAAAAAAGCAAATCTTTATTTCGTCATGAAATGTTTCATTCGTTAATAACATAGCCTTTGCCTGTAGCTGCTAATACAAACTTGTACCTCCTTTATATAAAGACTATATGTCACAGTAACACAAAAGCATCAGAAGCTAAACTCTCTCTCTCTCTCTCTCTCTCTCTCTCTCTCTCTCTCTCTCTCTCTCTCTCTCTCTCTCTCTCTCTCTTGTGACTTTAAAAAATACATATACATTTTGAGTAACGAAAAAGCAAGACATTGTTTTCTTTTTCTTCTACATGGCTTCGAGCCTCATCATTAACATTTACGTCATCCGTTGCAATTTATGCTTCTTTGCATCTTAAACTTTCTTTTTTCGGCGCTGCAAATATTCATGTATACCCCCTTGACATAAAGGCCATTACTAAAAACGTATCTTAAGGGTCTGAAGCGTCTCTCTCTTGTACCCTGTTAAGATGCCAGGAACTCTTCCATAAAAACTGTATCCTCTCCTTCTCGAAATTCGGTGCTAATAATTACCTCCTTTCAGCGACTGTCACTAACTCCGCCTCTCTTTCTAAATCTTAATCCTTCTCCAACGTCATCGCCTGTTGTTTTATTTGTTTTGTTTTTTGTTTTGTTTTCACTTGGCTTTGTGACCTAGTAACCTTTCTAAATTCTGGAAAGTCTTGAGGGATTTGTTTGTTTGTTTGTTTTTGAATCTCTCACTATGATTGATAGCATGATGACATTTTAGTTGTGTCGACTTTCTTGTAGAAATGTGAAGCCTTCTCAGAGTTAACACGATTTATACATTTTTCGGAGTATATCTGACAGCATGGCTTTTTTTTTTTTTTTTTGATTGTAGTTTTTGTTACATTTAGTAATTTTTTTAATGTATATTTTACGTGGTTAATCTGGAGGTAAAGAGTGAAGCGGAATGGCCGACACTGTCAGCACAGTCTTTGTTGTTGTTGTTGTTGTTATTGTTGTTGTTGTTGTTGTTGTTGTCCGATTTCAAGATGCCAGTGATCTGGCCATCGTGCAGTTAATTGATGTCTGAACGGTGTTGAAGAAACTGTTGCAGATAGTGCTGTCCTTTAGGGGACAGACAATTGCTTTTCTTTTGGAAAGGACGGGAATCTTTTCCTTCCACTCTGTGGGGACAGTGCAGAGAGGGCGCTTTGTGGTCAGCTGCGTTGTGACCACATTAATATTCTCTCTCTCTCTCCTCCCCCTCTCTCCCTCTCTCTCTCTCCCTCCCCAATCTTGACAGACACTATGCATGCTATATTAAAGCCCTTTTAAAAAGATTGAACAGATTTTCTGGCTCAACAAAATTCCTTCTTCCCTACCCACGCATTGATCAATATAAAACATGCCTAGCTTACGCTGGACCATATGTCTAAAACTCACTTCCACCGAATCTACAAAATACTAATACTTTAAAACTTTCCAAGAAACATTTGCATAAACATTTTGTGTTTTAGTAATTTGATTATTCGATTAAATGATAAGCGTCCATTCGCGAAGTCTTCTGTGAACCACATTGTGAATACATCGTCTAAACATATAACCTACTCCGTTAAATCGCTCATCCCCACTCCCACTCTGTCTACCATCCTTCTTCTCCTCCCCCTACCTACCATTCTCTCCCCCCACCTCCTCTGACCTCTTTCTCTGTAGTTTTGTTTGTTTGTTTGCTTGTTTGTTTGTTTATTTGTAAGTTTCCTTCTGTTTCACCACCCCCATGTCGTTATTACTTTCATGAATACAGTGAAACCTCCGTAACCGGACCACCCACTGGACCCGCCAAAAGTGGTCCACTTACAGAGGTGGTCCGCTTACGGAGGTAGGGGTGTGTCACTGAGTGCCGGGGGGAAGGAGGGGGTGGTAGTGGGTGTGTGCATGTGTTAGGGGCATTTCTTTATATTATTATTGTCCGTTTTTCACAGACTCATTTAATAAATCAAAATGTCTAAAATTGTACTGTACAGGTATATAAAACGGCCTTTATAAAAAGACAGGCAGTGGTATGCGAAGGCTTTCATTTAAAAAAAGTTTTCCATTGTTGTTTGTTTTGCGGCAGCTTTTCTTTCCATGCAGAGACTTGATTTGCATCAACGGAAGCGCTTTCACCACATATGACGCAGCATTGATGTTGTGGCGATGTTTGAATTTGTCGAGCCAACCATTTGATGCTTTGAAGTCGGGCTTGTTCTGTGCTTCTGCGAATTCTTTGGCCTTTTCTTGTATTAATGGTCCACTCAATGGCAAGCTCAATCCCCTGGCCCTTGTAAACCATTCAAAGATAAGACTGTCGATCTCTCTCTCTCAAACTGTGTGTCTTCAAGCTTGAGTCTTTTTCTGTCATCATTTGTGTTTTCTTCAAACGCAGTCATCCATTCTGCTTTTCGTTTCAAGATTCTCTGGACTTGCGACTTCCCAACGCCATATTCTGCAGCAAGTTGTCGTTGTGATTTTTCATTTTCGCTTTTCCTAATCAGCTGGACTTTGTCTTTAATTGTCAGTTCCTTCGCCTTCGCCTGTTTCCCTGCCATGTTTGCTAAGCAAGTGAAGCGAGTACAGGTGTATAGAAGCTTGTGGACTGTAAAGCAGCTATTGAATTGTTTATGAGTTCCTATTCATCACATTTGTCGCACTACACGATCCCGTGCAATGTGTGGAATGAACTCTTACTCTCTCTACATGGTGGTCCGCTTAAGGAGGTTTTAGGCCAGTTTGGGGCCAAAAGTGGGTGGTTCGGTCCGGATACGCGAGGTGGTCCGGTTACAGAGGTTTTTAATAGTCATACAAAGAAGGAAGAAATTCGGGACCAGAGAAAAGTGGTCCTAGTAACGAGGTGGTCCGCTTACGGAGGTGGTCCGCATGGGAGGTTCCACTGTAGTTTGCTTATCGTTGTAGAATTAGATTACAGTGTTGCTATGTGGAATTGTCAGTAATGAATGACATGTGTTGAAATAATGTATGCATGACAAGGACAGCTTGTAAGACTAGTGTCACGAGTTTGTCACGAGGCCTATGACGATTGACCCATCTAGGGTGGTGGAATTATTCATTTATTTATTGTCGTTGCTGTTGTCGTGTATCCGTCCCTTAATGTGGCTGGTGATGCGGTAGTCGGTGGGGATGGAGGAGAACCTGGTGATTCAGGGTTGGTACTTGCTTGGTCTCGCTCGTCCGCCCCTGTCACAATCACCGGTCTCTTAGTCTTCGGCCACCGTCTGTTTGTGTGTGCAAGGGGAACGAGTGTTTTATGTTTGCGATCGTGCGTACGCATGATTGGTCGTTTGGATGCGTGGTTGGAGAATTGTGTCATTTTGAAATGTTGCTATAAAATGTGGGGATAATTGTGCCATTGAATTATTATTTGCAAATGTGGTGGCGGTTATAAAGAAATGGTTGCTGTATTAGTTCAGTTCCTAAGAAACGAAAATGTTGAACGTGAGGAAGGATGAAAATATAAATTGCTATTTGTTTGTTTAGCCTGTTAATGCAATATCTTACCTGCTTCGTGTGAGGAGACCTTTAGCGAACACTCCTCATTTGGTTTGTTTACTGTGTTATGCTCAGGTCTGTGTTGAGTTGGTGTTACTAATGTATTCAGGGGGGGGGGGGGGGGGGTGTCAAGGGTGTCGGCCTTGAAAGACTCTATTCAGGAACAGACCCGGTTTGGGGCACCTGAGTCGACCCGATACTCCCCAGAGGACTTGGGAGAGACAGAAGTGTGGAGGGAGTGTGTGTGTGTCAAGGGTGTCGGCCTTGAAAGACTCTATTCAGGAACAGACCCGGTTTGGGGCACCTGAGCCGACCCGATACTCGGAGGACTTTGGAGGGACAGGGGTGTGGGGGAACCACATGAAGCACGGAATGGAATGTGTGTGTTGAAATGATTAATTGTGATTGTGCATGTTGTGTGTGTTGGATGCTTGTTTGTGACTATGTGTATGGTGTGTGTGTTGAAATGCTTAATTGTGGTTGTGCATATTATGTGTTGTTGGAATGCTTATTTGTGATTATGTGGGTGTCGGTATGAATAAATGGTGTATTGTATTGTAATCTTTCTTGTGTGGTCTCTTGCGAGGCGTGTGAGGTCAGTCACCCCTTCACTCCCATCTAGACCGATCCTGTCAGGGCAGACCTCCAGGGGTCGGTCGTGACATTTGTGGGGGCTCGTCCGGGATGTGAAGGGTTCTGGCTGTCTCTCGTTTCGCGGAGTACCTGTCCAGTCCTGTCTGTTTTGTATATGTTTAGTCAGTTTGTCGTGTTTGTTTGTGGTGGTTGGCTGGGTGACTCTAGCGTGTAGGGAGTCTTTTGGTGGCCTGAAGGAACATCTGGTGTGACTGGGGAGGTCGAGTTGAGACCAGGGGAATCGACCGCGTCCAGACCTCTTTCCGCCGGGTGCCTCACGCAGATACGGCCGTAAGACTTTCCTCTCTGTTGCCACTCAGTCTGCCATTCCTGTTTTGTAGTTAACCAGTTTTCTTAACCGGGTGGTTGAGTACAGGTGGGTGTATCGGGCGTTAGTGTCACATTTTTTTTCTCCGGATTCCTTCTGTCATTTTTTTTTTTTTTTTGTCGGTGAGCCCCACCGCACTGTTGCTCGTGTTGTGGAGCGCGGTGTTGCCAGAGTGGGAGCAGCCTGGACATTTTTTTTTTTGTTTTGTTTTGTCGGTGAGCCCCACCGCACTGTTGCTCGTGCTGTGGAGCGCGGTGTTGCCAGAGTGGGAGCAGCCTTGACATTTTTTTTTATTTGCTGTTTCTCACAGTCAGTCACCAAGAGACGTGACATATCCGAGCGGTATTTGTTTCTTTCAAGTGGAATTGTCTTTCCCCTATATTTGAGAACCGTAGGATATAGTTTCATGGCAACGTCCGGTGCTGGTGGTATGGCGACGCGTGCGTCGAAGAAGAAAGGTTTTCAAAATGTAGTCCCTACTATTAGCACCAGCACTTCGACTACAGTGACTTCTACTTATTCCAGTGCTGTAGCCTATAGTCCAGCGAGTACTTTCACTACTTCTTCGCTAGGGGATCTTCCTGCTGAGACCCCGACTGGCACTTCCGCTCGGAAGCGTCAGAGTATAGCGAAGCAACTGTGGGCTTCTGTTGAGTCGCAGAAACCGAAACCCTCTCTTCTCCATGCTTCCCCCTCGTAAGGAGTATGCCCCGGGAGACTTTCCTCATGGGAAAGTCGAGACCCAAGGGACGGGTCAAATGGGTCATCCTCCCGTGTCGGGAGTGGTGAATCCCGCCCAGGATATCGCCTCTGTTCTGATGTTTCTAGAGCAACAGCGACGAGAGGATGAGGCCCTCCGTCGGGAAGAGTTAGATCAGCGTAGGGAAGAGGAAACCCGGCGTAGGAAGAGGCAGCTCTGCGTAGAGAAGAGGCTGCCAGATAGGAAGCTCTGAGTAGGGAAAGAATGAAACAACTTCTTTCGTGGGCTCCCGCATCTGTAAGTCAGGGGGTTAATCAACAGGCAAGTGATAGGGTTAGAGGCCCAAAATTAAAGCTTCCAGAGTTCAGACCTAGTGAGGACATTGATATGTTCTTAGAGCATTTTGACAAGGTAGCTAGTTCGTACCAATTGTCCGAGGAACAAAAGGCCATGCACCTTTTTTCTGGATTATCGGGTACTGCAAGGGAGTGTGTGCTCACTCTAAATGAAGGCGCGTCTTATGCAGACATGCAGTTGGCTCTGCGTAAGCGTTTCCACCTTACCCCAGAGACGTACGGGAGGAAGTTCAGGTCCATGAAAAAGAATAACGACGAGACCTTCGTGCAGTTCGGAGATAGGCTGCGCAAAACGCTAGGGTACTGGCGTCAGTTGGCTAAGCTGGAGCTTGAGGATCTGATTCTCATCGAACAGCTTACCAACACCGTGTCCCCAGAGTTGAGGATCCGTATAGGCGAGACAGCACCACAGGATTTCGCGGCTGCGATTCATACCGCTGAGGTGTTTGCTGAAGCCCGTAGAGCTTATGGGCATCGCCCAGATACGGACAGGAAGACCCTCACAGGATTTAGTGGCAATAAGGCGCCGACGACTGCTAGCGGGTCGAACAAGGCAGGCAGTTCATCGGGACCTCAGCACCCCAACTGTGTTTTCTTTGTGGTCGTCCTGGTCACATTAGGAAAGATTGCCCTAAAGCCGCCGGTAGTCATGGGGCTAGTCCTTTCCAGCGTCCTCGTGCCTCGGCTAACGTGGGGTCCATCCCGGCTTCTGGTGGTACAGAGTGTCCAGTGTTTCTTTCTGTTGTTGGTTCTTCCTTGGTCGACTCCATCAGGGATTCGGGAGCATCAACGCTCTTTGTGGATAAGGATTTGGTTTCCCCTGAGCTCAGCGGGGCGCCAGTTATGATGTGTGCGGGTTGGAAGCTGGTTTTACCTCCACCCGTCCTTCTGTATGCATTCCTATCTCCACCCCCTACTTCTTTGGCGAAGAATGGGCCATCGCGGTGGAGCGACCTCTGTATTCCCTTCTCATAGGGAATACCATCACCTTCGCAGACGGACGCAGTCAGTCTGTGTCTACGGATCTGCCCGTACAGGCGTGTGTGGGAGTTACCACGCGCGCCAAAGCCAAGAAACAGGAGCAGGAATTGCGTCCCGTTCTACAGCCGATCTCTGACGAGGTTCTGGCCAGGGCCGATCCTGCTACCATGATCCGTCTTCAGGCCAGGACTTGGATGTCCAACGCCTGCGACAACTGGTGGATCGTCCCGCTCAGTCTGCCCGACACGCCAAGGTGAGCTTCAAGCTCCACAAGGGGATCCTCTTTAGGGTTTTCACTCAGGCAGATCGGGTAGCCAAGCAACTAGTCGTCCCCCAAAACTTGAGAGAATCTGTTCTCCGGCAGGCCCATGATTCACCTATGGCAGGTCATATGGGCTCAAAGCGGACTCTCGAGCGGGTAAGACAGGGCTTCTTCTGGCCGGGGATGAACTCTCGGTTAGGCAGTACTGCCGCAGTTGCGATATCTGCCAACGGACAACGCCTAAGGGTCGCTTGAGGCGTGTTCCCCTAGGATCAGTGCCACTGGTTGGGGAGCCATTCAGCAAGGTTGGTGTCGACCTGGTGGGACCCATTAATCCACCATCCGATCGCGGTCACCGCTACATTTTGGTAGTGGTAGACTACGCGACTCGGTACCCAGAGGCTGTCCCGCTTAGGACTATCGATGCCCCTACTGTTGCTGAAGCTCTCTGGCAGATTTGGAGAGCGATCATCATCCTCTCCAGTGCCTGGACCGGATCCGGCCAGTCAGTCGTCGACTCATGGGTTAGGCAGTGGAACTGCAGAGTCATTCTCGCCATATCAAGGGTTCCAGCAATACGGATGCTGACTATCTCAGCCAAGCTCCGTAGTCAGCACGCACATTGGAGAAATCAGTCAGAGGAACACTTCCCCTCAACCAGGGTTTTATCCCCTTTTGGTCTGTGTATTCTGTGTAGTGACAGTTAACGGTAGTGAATCACCACTGGCTCTGGTTGCTACTTTCATTGTTGGAAGGTTTGCTTAGTTGTTTGATAAATGTAGTATTATGTATCTCCCTGTGTAATTCTATCGTGGAATCTTTGTATTGGATTTACCGTACTCTGTCGATCACAGAGGATTGGGTTCGGTCCCATTGTTGTGAATTTGCACATGCGTCAAGGTTCAAAGGAGCACTGTATCTCAGAGAAACAGATGCTTTTAGAAGGGGGGTTTGTCACGAGTTTGTCACGAGGCCTATGACGATTGACCCATCTAGGGTGGTGGAATTATTCATTTATTTATTGTCGTTGCTGTTGTCGTGTATCCGTCCCTTAATGTGGCTTGTGGTGCGTTTGCACCTTAATGTCGTTCAGCTCAGGTTGGGTTTACTTTCTCTCTCTCTCTCTCTCTCTCTAATTCCACTGCCCGTGCAACTCATCCTGCAAGTTCACGGGTGGCTGGTACCTTTCGCTTGAACTGGCTGTCTCTATCGGCCTCTCGCCTGTCTTTTTACCTGCCGCACGTGCATCATTCCTCTTAGGCTTGAGGTATTCTCACTGTGACGTAGCGTGGCATGTTGGCTGCCATCGTTTAGGCAGGTTTCTCTTCACTCGAGCGGAAGATGTCTCTGGGAGCGCCTGCTCCGGTTCTGGTTCTTCACCACTTCGTCGAAGGTACGGTCGGTACCTTCATTCCTACAGTCGGCCTGTAGGAGAGGGACATCACGTCATCTCTTTTCCGCATCTGCTCCGCTGTCCTCTCGACTGGACAGAGGGTAGAGAGTCGCTTGACCCGCCACTTGGGTCAACCACGGGTAGCTGGTAAGCATCAGTTTCGTGGTTTGTTTGTTGTTTGTTTTTTGTTAGCCGGCTAATTCTTCTCTTTTGCGCAATTTCTTTTGGTTTTCAAAATTATAAAAGAAATATTGTTTGAGACCATTTTTTCTGGTTAATTCATCTTTAACCTGGCCAGTCAAAATTATATCCAAAAGTCTTTCTCCTTTTTATGCATCTGGTGATGCGGTAGTCGGTGGGGATGGAGGAGAACCTGGTGATTCAGGGTTGGTACTTGCTTGGTCTCGCTCGTCCACCCCTGTCACAATCACCGTCTCTTAGTCTTCGGGCCACCGTCTGTTTGTGTGTGCAAGGAGAACGAGTGTTTTAATGTTTGCGATCGTGCGTACGCATGATTGGTCGTTTGGATGCGTGGTTGGAGAATTGTGTCATTTTGAAATGTTGCTATAAAATGTGGGGATAATTGTGCCATTGAATTATTATTTGCAAATGTGGTGGCGGTTATAAAGAAATGGTTGCTGTATTAGTTCAGTTCCTAAGAAACGAAAATGTTGAACGTGAGGGAAGGATGAAAATATAAATTGCTATTTGTTTGTTTAGCCTGTTAATGCAATATCTTACCTGCTTCGTGTGAGGAGACCTTTAGCGAACACTCCTCATTTGGTTTGTTTACTGTGTTATGCTCAGGTCTGTGTTGAGTTGGTGTTACTAATGTATTCAGCAAACACCTCCCCTCGCCCACCATGCGAGTGGCTGTTAGGATAAGCAGCAAATTTCAGACCGTACTGACTGCGGGGTTCCAGTACCCTTTCTTCTTTCGTTCCAGTTCCTTCCGTTTTCTCTCCTCCCGGGGGCTTCACCCGAAGCTTGCGCTGTTGGTGCCACGCAGTGAGAGGAGCACGTGGAAACCTTGCTGGATGGTCCTAACCCTGTCCAGGACTTTCCGCAACAACGCCTCGTCCCACGGGGGGCGTTCTCCACTGTCCACGGACCTCCTACAGCGCATGCGACCGGTGTGGTTAGCTCTGTGTCGTGCCATTTGGGGGTGTGTGTGTGTCAAGGGTGTCGGCCTTGAAAGACTCTATTCAGGAACAGACCCGGTTTGGGCACCTGAGTCGACCCGATACTCTCAGAGAACTTGGGAGAGACAGAAGTGTGGAGGGAGTGTGTGTGTGTCAAGGGTGTCGGCCTTGAAAGACTCTATTCAGGAACAGACCCGGTTTGGGGCACCTGAGCCGACCCGATACTCTCGGAGGACTTTGGAGGGACAGGGGTGTGGGGGAACCACATGAAGCACGGAATGGAATGTGTGTGTTGAAATGATTAATTGTGATTGTGCATGTTGTGTGTGTTGGAATGCTTGTTTGTGACTATGTGTATGGTGTGTGTGTTGAAATGCTTAATTGTGGTTGTGCATGTTTATGTGTGTTGGAATGCTTATTTGTGATTATGTGGTGTCGGTATGAATAAATGGTGTATTGTATTGTAATCTTTCTTGTGTGGTCTCTTGCGAGGCGTGTGAGGTCAGTCACTCCCTTCAACTCCCATCTAGACCGATCCTGTCAGGGCAGACCTCCAGGGGTCGGTCGTGACAACTAGACTTTGGCCTAAAATCTTCATCCTTGCGTATTAAAGATCAATCAGTTCAATAAATCAATCTCTCTCTGTCTCTGTCTCGGTCTCTGTCTCTCTCTCCTCTCTCTCTCTCCTCTCTCTCTCTCTCTCTCACCTCTACTCTCTCTCTCTCTCTCTCTCTCTTATGTAAGTGGGGCGTGGAATTCTGGAGGTTAGAAAGGGAGGGAACACTTGGAAATGATGCACGGGAGCGCATTATAAATGTTATACAGGCATACGTGTGTGTAAATATAAGATGATGTATGTCTAATGTACATAATGAAGACTTTTACGATTACACATGTAACTTCCTGTGCCCTTACCACATTTGTCTTTGCCCTGAATCACACTGTTGATTTGATTTGGGTTTTTTTTTTCGTCTATTTTAAAAGTGTCTTTTTTTTTGAGAGAACGATGAACAGTTTTTCCAGTGAACTTACTCTCAACCTTTTTTTTATAATCGTAAAATTTTCTCTGTCTGTCTGTCTGTCTGTCTATCTGTCTGTCCGTCCGTCCGTCCGTCCGTCCGTACCTCTCTCTCTCTCTCTCTCCTCTCTCTCTCATCTCTCTCTCCTCTCTCTCCTCTCTCTCCTCTCTCCAAGATTAGTACATCTGTCTAGTCTGTCTGTGTGTGTTCGTGCAAGAGTTGGTCCATGCATGTGTTTCAGTGTAAGTGTGCCCGCGAGAGCGCGCAAACGCGTGTATTTGTGTGTGTGTGTGCGCGTGTGTATGCGTGCGTGCGTGCGTGCGTGCGTGCGTGCGTGCGTGCGTGCGTTCTTGCGCGCGTGCGTGTGTGTGTGCTGAAAAAGTTTTGAAATGAGATATACAAACTGATCAGAATCAGAGAACAAGAAGATGCGTGTAACAAGGGGGACAACTATGCTTTGAGTTCCACAATCAAGGAAAGTATTGTGGAGTTCTCTCTCTCTCTCTCTCTCTCTCGTCTCTCTCTCTCTCTCTCTCTCTCTCTGATTTCTATAAACTGTACAATACGTTGTATTCGCTACCGGCTAAAATTTACGACAATGGATGATAACAGACTGCCACTACCACAGAAGGCGTACAGGATGTTATTCGATTCAGATACACGAGAAAAAAACAACAACAACAAACAAACAAAAACAAAAACAAAACCCCTGGGTATCAAACATTAGTTGAAAACTGCATCAGCTTGGTTTTGAATATGTATGGGCCAGCTGAGGAATTCAGAATATTAAAACTTTTTGCATGAATTTAAAGACAAATTGGTTTCATGTCGATGGCAAGATTGGGACTTCCATATTAAAAACAGTGAAAGATTTTGGGACAGTTTGCTCCATACATAATGTCAAGCCGTGTTTAGAAATGGATTTATTCAAAACATCTGAAATGTATGATGACAAGGTTTAAATGTGGTGTTAAAGTCATTCCTGTGTATTATTATTGTTTCAAGAAACACACTGAGATTGATTTGCGTTGGCCTCTTTGTAAAAAGTGAAATGAAGATGAACTGTATTTTCTTTTGTGTTGCCCCGTATTAAGTGATTTAAGAATGCGATTTATACCACAAAAGTATTGTAAATCATCCTAACCAGTATCGCTTAAGTTTGCTCCTAGCTTCTAGAAAAGATAAAATTTATCGATTTACATATGCAAAGCATTTCACCTGCATTCTGTGATGATGTCATGACGGAGGGGGTCTAGTGATCTCTATTGTAGCCAATGATGATGTGTTGTAGCCTACATTTTGTAGGACAAAGGCCTTAATGAAAAATATCATTCATTCATTCATTCATTCTCTCTCTCTCTCTCTCTCTCTCTCTCTCTCTCTTGTGTCAAAAAAGGGCCAGTTGTCACACATCTGAGCCCTGCCCTAATTGCATTGGACCAAATTTGAATTGGGCCCTAATAGAACTGGGCCATTGTGATTTGGGGCCGAAGTGGAATTTGGCCGTAATGGAACTAAGCCATATGGAACTGGGCCGTAATGGAACTAAGCCATATGGAAACTGGGCCGTAATGGAACTAAGCCATATGGAACTGGGCCGTAATGGAACTAAGCCATATGGAACTGGGCCGTAATGGAATTAAGCCATATGGAACTGGGCCGTAATGAACTAAGCCATATGGAACTGGGCCGTAATAGAACTAAGCCATATGGAACTAGGCCATAATCGAACTAAGCCATATGGAACTGGGCCGTAATGGAACTAAGCCATATAGAACTGGGCCGTAATGGAACTAAGCCATATGGAACTAGGCCATAATGGAACTAAGCCATGTGGAACTGGGCCGTAATGGCACCTAATCCTACTGGTGCTGGTCCCTAATGGAACTGAGCCTCAATAGTACAGTGCTGGTCCCTAATGGAACTGAGCCTCAATAGTACAGTGCTGGTCCCTAATGGAACTGAGCCTCAATAGTACAGTGCTGGTCCCTAATGGAACTGAGCCTCAATAGTACAGTGCTGGTCCCTAATGGAACTGAGCCTTAATAGTACAGTGCTGGTCCCTAATGGAACTGAGCCTCAATAGTACAGTGCTGGTCCCTAATGGAACTGAGCCTCAATAATACAGTGCTGGTCCCTAATGGAACTGAGCCTCAATAATACAGTGCTTGTCACTAATGGAACTGAGCCTCAATAGTACAGTGCTTGTCCCTAATGGAACTGAGCCTCAATAGTACAGTGCTTGTCCCCTAATGGAACTGAGCCTCAATAGTACAGTGCTGGTCCCTAATGGAACTGAGCCTCAATAGTACAGTGCTGGTCCCTAATGGAACTGAGCCTCAATAGTACAGTGCTGGTCCCTAATGGAACTGAGCCTCAATAGTACAGTGCTGGTCCCTAATGGAACTGAGCCTCAATAGTACAGTGCTGGTCCCTAATGGAACTGAGCCTCAATAGTACAGTGCTGGTCCCTAATGGAACTGAGCCTTAAATAGTACAGTGCATGGTCCCTAATGGAACTGAGCCTTAATAGTACAGTGCTGGTCCCTAATGGAACTGAGCCTCAATAGTACAGTGCTGGTCCCTAATGGAACTGAGCCTTAATAGTACAGTGCTGGTCCCTAAATGGAACTGAGCCTTAATAGTACAGTGCTGGTCCCTAATGGAACTGAGCCTCAATAGTACAGTGCTGGTCCCTAATGGAACTGAGCCTTAATAGTACAGTGCTGGTCCCTAATGGAACTGAGCCTTAATAGTACAGTGCTGGTCCCTAATGGAACTGAGCCTCAATAGTACAGTGCTGGCCCTAATGGAACTGAGCCTCCATAGTACAGTGCTGGTCCCTAATGAAAGGTGGCCTTAATGGTGCTGAATCTCCAATTGGGACGACCCCGGATGGTAAAAAGCAGGATGTGAACCCTGTAAGCTGGATCAGACGCCAAACTGTGTATCGTGAATCAAACGTTTAAAGTGGGTCGCCCCGCTATGGCCAAGGTCAGCTAAGGCCCAGCACCACTAAATCCCAAGTATATACCTCATCATATGAAATGCATATACCTCATCAATATGAAAATATATATACCTCATCAATATGACATGCATATACCTCATCAACATGAAAATATATATACCTCATCAATATGAAAAATGTATATACCCATCTACATGCCTCAATATGAAAATGTATATATATCTTCAATATGAAAATGTATAATATCTCATCAAAGTGAAAATGTGTATACCTCATCAATAAGAAAATGTACATACCTCATCATAAGAAAATGTATATACCTCATCAATATGAAAATGCATATATCTCATCAATATGAAAATGTATATATCTCATCAAAATGAAAATGTGTATACCTCATCAATAAGAAAATGTATATACCTCATCAATATGAAAATGTATATACCTCATCGATATGAAAATGTATATACCTCATCAATATGAAAAATGTACATATCTCATCAAAATGAAAATGTGTATACCTCATCGATAAGAAAATGTATATACCTCATCGATAAGAAAATGTACATACCTCATCAAAATGAAAATGTATATATCTCATCAAAATGAAAATGTGTATACTTCATCAATAAGAAAATGTATATACCTCATCAATATAAAAATGTATATACCTCATCAATATGAAAATGCATCAATATGAAAATGTATATACCTCATCAATATGAAAATGCATCAATATGAAAATGTACTGCGCCCTTATGCTAGAGGGCCCTTGCCGTCACGGGCCTTACTAGAACATGGACCCCAATGCAACTGGGACCTAATGCAGTGGCTGTGACTGAGGTTGAGCCCACTGCGTCCCACTTCTGTTGAGGCACAGTTCAACAGGGCCCAGCGCTGGTCGCATTGGCACTGGCGGGTATAATGGAATCACTTTTTGAACAGTGGATTAGCGTCAGTGCCAGACTGACTATTGGAACTGGGTCCTAATGGTGCTGAGACCCGGCGGCATGGTCTCGTTTAAAGCATGTTTCCCGTTTTGTCGGTTCCTTAAAACCTGTTGGTTACAAATATAATGGAAGTTGAGGAGGTTTTTTTTTTTTTTTTTTTTTTTGGGGGGGGGGGTATTGTGTGTGTGTGTGTGTGTGTGTGTGTGTGTGTGTGTGTGTGTGTGTGTGTGTGTGTGTGTGTGTGTGTTGTTTTTCTTTTTATCTTAATCGTTATTGTACATTTTCACGTACCATTTGCTTCAAGAGAGAACTTGTGAGTGTATACGATGTGGAAGGTGGGAAAATGCAGTATTGGTTTGCTCCGTCTTCCCGCCTTCTCTCGGATTTCGTCTGAATGATCTATGATTCCATCGTTCTGCCCGGTTCTTAGACACATTCTGTAGAGCCGTAGATTCTTTTTGTGCCTGTCAGTGTGTATGTCCGTCTGCTCGATAAGTCGGACACAGTGGATTTTTTTTTAAATCAAAGTTTAGTCCTACAGGTTTGTCCTTTGGGTCAGTTTCTACCTATGTGACATTTGTAAGTCTCTATAGCTTCGAATCAGTACACTCAGTGTCTGGCATGGACGCAATGTTCATTGGTAGCTCAAGCAGACATGAAGTATGCCTCTTCCTTGGGTGATCTGTGTGTAATGTAGTACACCACGACGCCGGATTCACCCCCCCTCCCCCCGGTGAAATTGTAGTCTTCATTTTGTTTCTTTTGTGTGGCATAGATTTACATCCTCTCAGACAATGTCAGCAGCAGGTGTGGCAAGGGGTAGCACAATAGCCAGCAAGTGTGGCAAGGGGTAGGACAATAGCCAGCAAGTGTGGCAAGGGTAGGACAATAGCCACCAGGTGTGGTAAGGGGTAGGACAATAGCCAGCAAGTGTGGCAAGGGGTAGGACAATAGCCAGCAAGTGTGGCAAGGGGTAGGACAATAGCCAGCAGGTGTGGCAAGGGGCAAGACAATAGCCAGCAGGTGTGGCAAGGCGTAGGACAATAGCCAGCAGGTGTGGCAAGGGGCAGGACAATAGCCAGCAGGTGTGGCAAGGGGCAGGACAATAGCCAGCAGGTGTGGCAAGGGGCAGGAGAATAGCCAGCAGGTGTGGCAAGGGGCAGGACAATAGCCAGCAGGTGTGGCAAGGGGCAGGACAATAGCCAGCAGGTGTGGCAAGGGGCAGGACAATAGCCAGCAGGTGTGGCAAGGGGCAGGACAATAGCCAGCAGGTGTGGCAAGGGGCAGGACAATAGCCAGCAGGTGTGGCAAGGGGCAGGACAATAGCCAGCAGGTGTGGCAAGGGGCAGGACAGTAGCCAGCAGGTGTGGCAAGGGGCAGGACAATAGCCAGCAGGTGTGGCAAGGGGCAGGACAATAGCCAGCAGGTGTGGCAAGGGGCAGGACAATAGCCAGCAGGTGTGGCAAGGGGCAGGACAATAGCCAGCAGGTGTGGCAAGGGGCAGGACAATAGCCAGCAGGTGTGGCAAGGGGCAGGACAATAGCCAGTTCCTACACAGATCCTGTGGAAGAAGTGCAGCATGTGAGGTCACACTCTTCTTAAGCCCGCTCCAGCACCACTCGTCAGGCCCTGACCTGGAACCGGAAAGGGTGAAGGAACATCTAGAATTATAATGATGATGATGATGATGATGATGATGATGATGATGATGATGATGATGATGATGATGATGATCATCATCATCATCATCATCATCATCATCAGCAGCAGCAGCAGCAGCAGCAGCAGCAGCAGCAGCAGTAGCAGCAGCAGCATAATCAGCATCAAAATAATCGTAATCATTTCACTGTGTTCTTTTTACTCATCTATTTACTTATTTATTCATATATCTGTGTATTCATTGTATTTATTTATTATCTTCTCTCCAACATCAGTTCCATTCCATAATTTTGGCTGTTCGCAGATAATCGAAGAGGTAAGTGACCATCTAATCGCCCTTCGTTTTCTTTGTTTTGAACGTGATTTGTCTTTTCTGAAGAGGAGCTGATAGGTCGAAACGCGTTGTGCATGTTTTGCAATTTGTATGTTCCTTTGCTTGGCGGGCCCAGTCATTCTCTTGAGAGGAGACGCTGGGGAAGAACTGAAGAAGAGGAGAACCAACTGAACAGTCAGAAAAGACAACTGTGGAGTCCAGTACGCTGAACAAAATGTTAACAGCCTGTACTCCCATGAGACGAAAATGTCCTGAATAAGATGTATGTTCCCCGTTTAAATCCAGTTATTTCCTTTGCATTCGACTGCATATTCATTTAAATGAATCTGAACGTTTTCGCCATGGGATTTTGTGAATGTTACCTGGAAACTCTATGTAACATGGAAACTATGTCTTTCTCCTCTGCTTCGACCGCTGCTGTAAATATTTGAAATGTGGAAACGCACAGAAACAGTCTGGCCTAATCTTCCGCTGTGGTAATAAGTGTGTTCAAATGGAGGACACGATACTTTGGGAATTGGTACCATTCTTCTCTCTGAACACAGAATGTTCTAGGTATACCCAAAGACTCCTAATTCTTTTGCTATCTGCTAATACATAAAGTGAGTGGCGTTGTTCGGTCGAAGGATACGCTGTTGTTATTCGTCGAAGGTCTCCATGCCATCGTCGCTGTACCAGACGTAACAGTACGATGGTGATATTAGACAGTATAGCACTTAGAATCACAGTGATGATGGGACTGGTTTAGATTCACAGTGATGCTGGGACTGTTTAGAATCACAGTGATGATGGGACGTCCGGACTGGTTTAGAATCACAGTGATGAGGGACTGGTTTCTACAGTTTGGCCCATACTATCATTCAGTCTTTGTGAGGAAGACATTCCACACGATGTTCGTGCCCAATTTCTCTGAGGCTGTTAGCAGGTGTTGTTTGGGTCATATATCAGTTGAGGTTTCTCCATAGTTTCTTCC
>CM031608.1:20769056-20894056 GCA_018398815.1 Conus ventricosus
TGTGTGTGTGTCAGGGATGAAAACAGTTTTAAAAAAAAAAGAGGAGATTGGCGGGGATCTGGGGGTTCACCATGGGCCCCAGTGGGGTACATGGGCAACAGCCCAGCAGGGGTCAGGGGGCGGCGCCCCTGAAGCTGAAGCATATTTTGTATTAAATATGGCATAAAAATCTTTAGAAATCACTTTCTTGCTTCTAAACAACTCATTCTATAGATCAGCTTTCAACACCATGAAGACTGAGACTGATGTGGAAAGAAACTATGTCAATTGAGACAAACATTTAGTATGATGAATCCTCAGAACTCTAGCTAAAGAAAATTTGACAAACAGTGCTTTCAGGACATAAAGAATAAGGCCTGTAGATAAGTAAATCAGAGTGGGAAATCAAACTAAGTAAATCAGATGTATGAAAACGACTGCTGGACTTCAATAAACACAATATGAAAAATGATTACTTTGAAGTCCTTAAAAAAAAAAAACTGAAGCTTTTGGGCCTTAGACCCTTCGTCAGGAAACACTAAACACAAAAAAGAACATAAAAGAACAAATGACATAAAAACAAACTGATGTCACAACAGTACACCCCCCCCCCCCCCCCCAACTTCCCTCTTACAAACTAATCATATCCCCCCCTCTTGACAAGTGTGTGTGTGGGGGGGGGGGGGGGGGTTGATTGTGTGTGTGTGTGTGTGTGGGGGGGGGGGGGGTGTGAGGTGGGGGGGGGGGGTGAGGGGGCGAAGTGTGTGGGGTATGCGTGTTGTGGGGTGAGGGTGGGGGTTGGGGGAGAAGGAGGAGGAGTAGAGAAAGTATATAGGTAGTGGGGGGAGTGGGCTGTTGGAAAAGGATTTCATAGGGGGGCTGTTAGCAGACACCTAACAAATGTAGCAAACGTTTGCATTATACCAGGGGAAAAGTGTTACACAATACTGTTGTGACATCAGTTTATTTTGATGTCATTTGTTCTTTTATATTCTTTTCGTCACTTTGACGTTTTTCCCTTGCTTTGAAGACTCTACGAGTGGAAGTACTTAGAGTAGGAGTCAAACTATCTTTGGAAATTAAACGTAGATTGTTGCATACCCAATGATCTGAAAACATGCCGTAATGGTGTGGGAAACACACACATTTTCTGTTGGTGACTGGGACGCTCGATGTGATCTCTGATTGCCACAAAGCCACGACTACCAAAGTAGACACGTTTTTGGCAAGGCTCGCAAAACACTTCAAATTCGCCGTCTTTGTCATGTTTTCTTATTGCATCTTCTTCTTCTTCCTAAAATACTGGTTCACTCAAAAACGAGTAGGTCACCAGCGCGCATGTTAAAAAGTAAAATAAAATAACATAAAATAGTGCGACTCAGACTGTTGGCCCCTGGAGCAAATTTGGCAACAAGGGGTCGCACTCGATATTCAAGAAGTTAAAAGCAATGGCCAAATTCAGGCCCAGTTAACAGTAAATATCTGGGGAAGTAAAAAATAGAAAAACATCAATATGCAGATCTCAAAACTGTTGTATCAATTTGTTTTTTAAAAGAGATTGCATTTGTGGCAATCTTGATGGCACCCGGCAGTGAGTTCCACAGCCGTACAGAACTGGGATAAAAAGAATGTAAGTGGCTGTCAATATTTGATGCAGGTATGGTATAACACTGACCGCCACTCCTGGTGCTACTTTTATTCAATACTAGTTGTTCCATTGGAATATCAATTACTTTAGCTCTGCCTTTGAAAAAGGTGTTAAGTTTAATAAAAGCTCTTCTCTCTTCTAAGGGTTTCCATTCTAATTTCCTCATGTTCTTCCTAGTATTCCCCTTTTCTCTGATGTGGTTCCCTGTTACGAACCGTGCTGCTCTCTTCTGAATCTTTTCAAGGTTATCAATGTCCTTTAGATGGTAAGGATCCCAAACTGAGCAACCATATTCCAGTACTGGTCTAACCAGTGTTTTGTAGCAGTCGTCTTTAACACGTCCTTCTGCTGCCACTCGGTCTTCTAGTGGTTCACATACTTCTTTCTTTTCTTTTTTTTCGTTTTGTTTGCACTCACTAGCGGCAAACTCTCACTGTGAATCGACGCCATGATGATAAATGATACTGGAAGGAAACAGAATGAGAACTACGCCGTTTGAGAACATTACCGACAGAGAAGAAATTCGCTGTGCAGACAAGTTGAGATCGTTTCTGAGCATCATTCTTCGAATAATTTTTCGGCGGAGACTTTTTCTTTCGGCGGAGATGCGAAAAAATAACGGCGGAGACGGCGGAAACGGCGGAGGAGTTTTCATCCCTGGTGTGTGTGTGTGTGTGTCTGTGTGTGTGTGTGTGGTGTGTGTGTGTGTGTGTGTGTGTGTGTTTAGGTGTCATGTCCCAAAGATGTCATAGCGATACAATTAAACAACAGAACCTGACCGTTGAGGAAGTCACTCCAACTCAGCCCTGGAAGGGAAAGGGTTTATTTGGCTTATTGAGAGGTACATTTAGCAGTGACGTTGTCAGTCTCAAGAAAAATCTGCACCCGCCCCTACCCTCACCCCTTTACCCTCCACCCCCTCCCACTCCCCCCCCCCCCTCCACCACCACCACTCTCACACACACGCACAGGCTACATAAAGTTTTCAAACCCTAAAGATAAGTTTTTTTTTCGTTTGTTTTTAGGGTCAAATTTATGAATCATTAGAATCATTGGAACTACTATAAGGCTTTTTGCAGATGACAGCTTACATAGAACAATCAGAAGCAAGAATGATACACGCATTCTACAAGAAGATCTAAACAGTTTACAAGAGTGGGAAAGAACTTGGAAAATGGAATTTCATCCCAGAAGTGCCAAGTGTTGCGTATATGTAATAAACGCTCACCAACTAGATCAGAATTCATAATACTGTTCAGAAACCAATGCTGCAAAATATTTAGGCGTGATTTTTGATAGTCGTCTCAAATGGAAAGAACATTACAATTTAGTATGTAAGAAAGCAAATAACATCTTAGCTTTCTTATACAGGAACATCAACGACTGCCCCAAAAAGGTTAAAGACGACTGCTACAAAACACTGGTTAGACCAGTACTGGAATATGGTTGCTCAGTCTGGGATCCTTACCATCTAAAGGACATTGATAACCTCGAGAAGATTCAGAAGAGAGCAGCACGGTTCGTAACAGGGAACCATATCAGAGAGAAGGGGAATACTAGGAAGAACATGAGGAAATTAGAATGGAAACCCTTAGAAGAGAGAAGAGCTTTTATCAAACTTAATATCTTCTTCAAAGTCAGAGCTAAACTAATTGATATCCCAATGGAACAACTAGTATTGAATAAAAGTAGCACCAGGAGTGGCGGTCAATGTTATGCCATACCTGCATCAAATATTGACAGCCACTTACATTCATTTTATCCTAGTTCTGTACGGCTGTGGAACTCACTGCCGGGTGCCATCAAGATTGCCACAAATGCAGTCTCATATAAAAATCAAATTGATACGACAGTCTTGAGATCTGCATATTGACGACTTTTCTATTTTAACTTCCCCAGATATTTCATGGTTACCTGGGCCTGAATCTGGCCATTGCTTTTAACTTTTTTGAATATCGTGTGCGACCCCTTGTTGCCAAATTTTGCTCCAGGGACCAACAGACTGAGTCGCACTTTATTTTATTTTATTTTACTTTTTAACATGCGCGCTGGTGACCTACTCGTTTTTGAGTGAACCAGTCTTTTAGGAAGAAGAAGAAGAAAACCACGAGCGAGCAGCAAATGGGGACCAGACCATTGAAGTTTTGATTGAAAATAGGATGATTTATATCGCCTGTCCGGAGCCGACTTCGTCCCGTGACTGGAACCTGGAGTCCATGGGGCATTGATAGAGCTAAACCTTGTATTGTTCGGTGATTTTCTCTCTCTGTCTCCGCGTGTGTGTGTGTGCGTTACACTCATATACGGTGGAAAGCAGACGCGGGATCTCGAGCCGGCGCGGGGTACTGAAGATCTACCCAGATTGACCTCCGTACTCTGTGTGTGTGTGTGTGTGAGCGCACTGCAGCGCGTGCGCTACAGCCCGCATCAATTGATGAATGATCTTGCTGTTGTCTGATACGTCAATTAACTAGACGAGCCTTGCCGACAACTGCAACATTTTGCCCAAAACAGCTGACCATGACCTGGCCGTGACCTCAGCAGACGGCAACAGGTGTGAACTCTCTGCTCGCCGTAACGCTTCTTCTAACACAAGGAATCCAACCTAGAGATTCTAATTCACAAATGAAAAGTATTTAAAACTCAACGTGTCCACCTAAAGTATTAAAATTTGATAATGTGATCGTACACCTCGTGTTATTCCTCTTTGATGTGTTGCCGCACATGCCTCCTTGTGTGTGCAGTGCTGCCATCTACCACTATCACATGACACACTTGTGCATTCTGATTGGGCCAGTAGCTTTGCGACCCCTGCATGGCCAAAATCATAACAAGCTTGTCGTTTTCAGCCATCATGGCGAACCCTCGGAAGTTCAGCGAAAAAATAGCGCTGCACAATCAAAAGCAGGCCGAAGAAACAGCAGCCTTCGAGGCTATTATGAAAGAAGTGAACAGTGCGACTCGAACGGTAAGAGCAATTTTGAACGATTCTTCGACTAGCATCGCTTTTGCATCCGCATCGGGCTTTCATCACACTAGTCACAGGGTAGGCAACTCTTGTTTTGTCACTGAATCCCTTTTTTCCCCCCATTCCAGGCCGCGTATGCCAAGCAGCATCTGCCAATCTCTCCAACCCTTGGTGCCTATCGAGGAGGGTCATTACCGAACGTCAACCAGATCGGTACTAACCAGGGCATCGATTTACAGGTGAGTACGCCGCGCGTGGCTTTGCCCCAGTTCTCGCGATCGTTTCGCACACAATCAAAACATGGCGTCGTGTCAAACCCCTTTTCGTACCATTATCAGTAGATCTGGTTTCATACGATTGAATTGCTGCGTTTTTAGTTAAATGACATAAAGCAATCGGGTCTAGTCAGATTAGGCTTTGTTGTTATTTTCATAATTTTATTCATTTATTCTTTGCAGACTGCCTTACAACATTTAGAGGATATCAAACAAGGGAGACCAAACATTGCAGATCGTATTCATTCTCGCGTGGACAGACAGCGACAGATGGGTGGACCACACAGACAGAGGCCTTTTCCAACAGACAAACGTGTATCCTTTCATGTCAGTTTTTAACTTTTGGATTAAGAGTGAAAAAAAAATACTGGAGACTTTTTTTCTGACTACCACAACATCGTAGTCAATGATTATGAATAGCCTACATTGAAGTGTTTTACTATTTGAATGATTTGGAAATTATACCAGTTGAGATACTGATTAATACAGAGTACTGTAACTGGTTTACTGATCAGAGCCCTGGGCCCTGAGGATTTTTGACAGTCCTCAGGGGATTTTAGAAATTTCAGACCAGCTCTGCTGCCAAAAAAGGGAAGTAATTCAATTATCCCCCCTTACGGGATTCTCAGTAACACAGACTCGCACCAAAAGTACACACACACACACACACACACACACACACGCTGCCGGTCTTTATCTTCACACTGTTCTAACTACAGACACGCACACACACACACACACATGCATGTAAGCACACACACGTGTACACGCACACACATTAAGATACACCCTCTCTCTCTCTCACACACACGTACACACACGAAACATACACATACATATGTTTATGCACATGCAGCTCACACAATCCACAATGTTGAAGTGTGGTGACCCCTATTTCCCCCACCCCACCCCACCCCCACCCCCTTTGCAACAGAACAGGTTATCAAAAATATATACCTTACTCTGATCTGGATCTGAAACACTGCTGTACCTATTCATTACTTTCTGATCAGCTGGTCTGAAGTTTTAGGATGAATACAGAAAAGGAAATGTTGGGGTCTTCACTGCTTCAGACACCCAACGTTTGTTAGATGACTAGTCTCGAAGTAGTTGGAATGGGAAGAAATGGGATTTTACAGACCAGCTTGAAATGGTGAATTCATACTTAGAATACTGAAGAATTTAAGATAGTGCAGCAAGGTTAGCCATCAGAAAAGGAAAAGGAGGGCGAAAGAAGTGGACTGAGGGAAGAAAACCATGCCAATTTAGCCATAGTGCTACAGCAAAGCTTGGCATCCTTGTTCAGTTTCTGCACCACTTCAAAGGATGAAAATACTGCCAAGACTAGTAAATACTGGAAAATGTTGGAAAATCTGAAACAGACCTGTTTACCCCTATGATTTTGTGGTATTTGAACATGTGATTCATGACTGGCAAAAACATGAAGAGTACAACAAACTGAAAAACAACAACAAAAAAAGACATCAAGGGGGGATAAAACAACAAAAATTTCTTGAGCGGTAGTGGCTCATGTGGATTTAAAACCATAGTGATGTCCGGTAGAGGTTCTTGTGGATTTTAAACCGTAGTGATGTCATGATGTGCTCTGACCAAAGACTGAAAGATTGACAGCTATGGCTGACTTGTGTGCAAAATCCTGTCTGGCTGTGCCTGTTTTTTCAACAACATGCAGATCTATACATAGGAATAATAGTGTAGATTATAGGCCATGGGAAAAAAAACTAATCAAAAAACCCCAATCCTTTCCCCACCCCCCACCCCTCCTGACAAAACCATTGGACGAAAACTGCAAGAGGGCATGAATTTTACAAGGGTATGCTGATGAATCAGAGTTTGAAAGTGAATTGTGTTGGTAAAATCTTTTTTGTTGAAATTTTGTAGTGAACTACAAGATCTTGTAGACCCGTACCCTCTGCTGCACGATGGTGTTTGAAAATAACCACCCACACCCTCCTCTCCATGCTACCATAGTTCATTCAGAGACGTGGTCTCTATTCATTTAGAATCGAACCAGTGACAAGATTTGTCGCCAAAAAATGAGGACAGAGTAATGACCCCTTTCTTTACTGCTAATGTTTTCCTCATTTTCGCTGTGTTCATTGTACTGTGCAATAGACTGTAAGAAAACTGTCACCATACTGTTAGAATCACAAACCTGTTAAAAGAGCTTGAACAAGATTTCTTCCTTTTAAAGGAAATCAACTTACACTTTTTAAACAAGATGTTATAAATCTCCCTTCACATGTAGGCGAGGCACAGCCCTGATGTGGCCCTTTGCGGTCGGCTGGGCTATAAGCAACATTATCTTATCTTATCTTATGTAGGCGAGGCTTATTTCTCTGTGTCTGTCTGTCTCTCTGCCTCTCTCTCTCTCTGTGTCTCTCTCGCACTCTCTCTCTAGTCTCTCTCACTCTGTCTTCACACACACAAACACACACATACACACACACACACACACACACACACACACACACACACACACACACACACACACACACACACACACACACTGATACTAACTGATACAGTGATGCATTTCAATTTGGAATGAAACGGTATACCTGAAAACACTGAACAAATGCAGAATAGCACACACACAAACATTCAGACCTTGAAACAGTATAGCATGCGTTCACATGTTAACAAATTGCACTATCACAAAAATACACACATGTACACACACACACACACACACACACACACACACACACACACACACACACACTCTCTCTCTCTCTCTCTCTCTCTCTCTCTCTCTCTCTCGCATTCAAACACGTACACATACACACACACACACACACACACTGACACACACACGTATGCACGCACGCACGAGCGCACACACACACACACACACATGCACACACACATACACACTGTGATCGTTTCTACTCACAGAGTATCCACAAGATGAAAAGTAACATTAGAGCAAATTCATGATGCGTGATTGTGATTGTTGAAAAACAGAGGTATATTAAGAAATATTTGATTTGTGATGTGGTTATGTTAAAATTGTGAGAGAGCTCTGAGGTACCTTGGTCTGAACTTGTCCCTTGCCTTTGCTATTTGTCCCCACACTTGAAGCAGCCAGGGGACATTGTGCCCCATGATGACTGAAAAAAAACAACAGAAGTTCTGCATCTGACGCTGGGGAATACCTATTCTTAGGTCAACAAAAGTGCACAAATATCCAATGAAATAATCGGATACATTGAGTTTCAGTTGTAGCATGAGCATATATATGGTGAAGTCAAATTGTAAATTCATCACACTATTCACAGTGTGTGTTGTGGCAGTTTTCAGTCGGTAGATTTTGTCACATCAAGCAAACATTATATTGTCTTGGTTTTGGCTATGGTTCCAAGGCGAGACATAGGCACTTGTTCTCTTTTTAGACAGCATCTACGGTCCGGCCATGAATCTCTCGTTATTTTAGATCTGAGTCTGCTTTCATGTTTGATAAAAACTGACAAAAAATTGATCTTTTCCTCTTGAACAAATGAGCCAATAGAGACACTGACAGTGTGGAAAATGTGATACTTGAACTTCGTTGAAGTAAAAGGTTTAACTTTAGTATACCAAGATCAATTGTGAGCCTATCCTGGGGCCTATTTCAGTGTATAGATATATGTGTTGTTATTGAATAATATTCCTTTTTCGTTTCTCTGGGACTGGATCTGATGCTGATCGTTGGAGTAATAGTGCAGGGTAGTCAGTACTGGGACTGGTATGCAAAATCCCTAGTGAGGTTACTGAATAACTTATTTTTTTCAGTTTTTAATTTTAGAAGCAAAGTGGGTTACATTGAGTGTGATTGTTAACATTACATCAGATTGTCTCGCGGAAAGGATTCAGGATCTGTTTACTCATACTATTTCACCTTGTTTTGTATGCATGTTAGGAGAAAATACTTCATTCATTGTATCTAATGAACAACAAAAAATCTCTCTCTCTCTCTCTCTCTCTCTCTCTCTCTCTCTCTCTCTCTCTCTCACACACACACACACACACACACACACACACACACACACACACACACACACACACACACAAACACACACACACACACACAAGATGAAATTCTTGAATGTGATTGCTCACACCCACATACACAAAAGAAGAAATTCTTGAATGATGATCGCTGTTCAACCATGCTGTTGCTATGGTATGCCAGTTTTGGGGCATTGAACAAAGCATGACAACACTTGCTAACTTTCAGATTGCGTCTGGCGGAGTCTGTTTCTTCGAGTACATGTTCTGAAAAATTGAAAACAAAATGGAGAGGGAGCATGAGTTTGCGCTAAATTATGCTGATGAATCGTGTTTGAAGAACTAATTTTTATTATAGGTTACTGCAAGATCAGGTTTCCCACCACTGATTCTCCTCCTTTTTTATGGTTCAAGATTTATGTATAGTCTTTTTATAAAGCGCCATTTTTTGTTGAAAAGTATACCAATTACAGTTATAGGCTAAACAGGTGTGGGGAAGGATAGTCGGAAGCTTAGCTTCAGGAGAGGGGACTTTTTCCCCATAAAGTGGCAGAGTCATGTTTGTACAAAGCTGAGATTTGGAAGTTTGTAGAACCAGGGTTCCCTTGAAAAAGAAAATAATTACGGCATACAACACAAGCTGATCGCATGGCAAGCTCAATTCTGGGTATAAATGGCTGTGATGGGAAGCAAGCTCATGACCCCCCATGTCAGGAATCCATGATGCTGATCAGTTCGCCAGAGGGGCTGTTCTCTTCTATGAAAATTGATGAGATAGAATCTTCTCCTTGGGATATTCATAATTGACTTTGTGAAGACTTTTGATGATGACATAGATTGATGATTCTTCGTGATCTTGTATTTTAAAAGTATTTTTTATTTATTGTTCGAACATTGATCTTTGCCGCTAATGTGCAGTGCTTCCCAAGTTGTGTGCTTGTGAGTACTTCATGCTTTTTAAACAAACAAAAAAAAACACAAACAGAACAAGACAAAGAAGTGAAAACATGAATACAGGAAGTTATTGATGCCAAGGCAATGGAATCTCTTTCATGTGATCAAAGATATTGTGAAATCTCAAACTAAATGTAAGCTCAAAAACAGAAGTTGTCTTCACAAGAAGCACATGCGCCGTATAATCGCCAATCAGTTTTTCAAATGGCATTTAAGAAATTGGAACTTGATTTTATGATCCTGCATACATACTTGCTATTGCAGTAGAGGTACACCATTCATTGAAATGAACACACTTTTTTTTGCACGTAAACTTTGGAATTAAATCAAAATGCAAGGAGATAGCTAAACCTGTTGAAATTAGGAATTGTGTAATTGTTATAGAAAGGTTTAGATGGAGACCAAAACAGTTGCTAAGGGTAACAAAGTTGCAGAAACAGTTTCTAAGAGCAGCCTGTTGCATAAACTGTGTCAAAGAGCAGTCTGTATCTGGTGTTAGTCAAAGTGCTTATCTGGTCTGATTTTGATTATTATTGCTTAGTTCAGTAGACAGTATGTGCGAGCAATAGGACTGTAATGCAAGCAAGCACTGACCACTGTCAAAAGTACCAAGCATTTCTTTTCCAGATTTTTTGTAGATCAGCTAACGCTATTTGTTCCATTATTTATGAGTGGCTGACAGTACTAAAGGAAGCAATTTGTGCAGCAGGGCGTCCCATTCAGTGGATTTGTGTGTCCTGATACTCAGTGAAATCGACAAATTCCGGATAGAATCGGTCAACAAGTTTTGTTCTGCATATGTCTGTGCTGTACATCAGTGTGGTATGCATCGATTTTCACAGGCTGAGGAGATACCATGAAACCTGACCAAAACCGGGATCACATGTTTCAAGTGCACCTTTCACAGGAGAATACAAATTGTTTCAAGGGAAGTCACTCTTACACAAACACACACACACACACACACACACACACACACACACACACACACACACACACACACACATACACACACACAAAGCATAGCAAGCACATATTTTCAGTTCCTTCAAACAACACACACACGTACACACACACACACACACACACACACACACAACACACACACACAACACACACACTCGCACTCACACTCACTCACAGGCTGTGTAGCAAGCAAGGATTTTCTGTTCCTTGAAATAACATGCATTATGCAATGATGGCGTCACTTAATCAATTCTGCTCTGGCTGGAAGTTGTAAAACGAAAAGTGTCTCATGAAGAATCCCAGATAGCATCCTAGCTGAAGGAATCTGTTTAGCTAAAAATCAGGACGGCAAATGGGTTAGTAGAAACTGTGCAGCAGCTGCTACAAAGTGAACTGCCAGCCTAAAAGTGAAACTGCTTCTATCACCCTTATTTTATATCATTTAAACAGTTGAGGTTGAAGTTAAAATACCTTTTTAAAGCGACCTTTATTTGATGTCATTTAACCACTTTTAAATTGAAGTTAAAGTACCTTTTAAAGAGACTTCACACGGTTAAGCAGCCCCCTGAAAAAAAAAAAGATTGGGGGGAGCACTGCTATGTCTCGGTTGTTGAAGCCAATTAAGAATGCAGCATAAATGGTTCCATTTCAAGGAACTCAAAGCCACAGCAGGAATATGTCAGTTAGCAGTCCGGCTGCGACTGCATGAATAGACTCTTGGTTCCTTCCTGTGTGGGCGAGAGCACATGTTCCTATTATAGACATCTTAAACATTGGATTAGATACTGTGGCTTAAGGAAAGAAAACAACTCTGCCATCATGGCAATTTGATCATCAATATTACTTTTGTGTGTGACAGTTCCTGTATTTTGTGTAAGCATATCTTTTGATTGATTATTGAACCTTGTGTTAAAAAGCTAATATGGGAACATTTAGGAGATACAAGGCTTGGAAATGGATTGGGCATAGTACTACTAGTAGAACCTGCACTTTCAGTAACTTAAGAGTCGGCCCATTGAACCAGTACTGTGAAAACATGGTTACAATATAGAGAGGAGATTATTGAAATATTAGAATTCTGATATTTCTGATCCTTGCAGTTGAAAGAGTTGTCACAAAATGAAATGAGCAAAACAAGATGCTGATCCTGAAGGATGCCAGTGTCAGTTTACCACCCATTGATAATGTATGTTAATGAATATCAAAATATCATTATATTAACTTGCTGGGGACATGTTTTGGGATCTTCACTCTGCATTATGTGTGATATTTCTCTGAGTTGATGTCCGTTTTTACATTGTTTGAAAGGAAAGAAGCAGGAGGTTTGGGAAAAGGTCTTGACATTTTGATGTGTGAGCCATGTTTTTGCCAAGATACAGTCGTGAGCTAAAGTTAAAACAGTGGTGTGAGAGGTGTATTTCAGTATGTCACTATGTGATCTTTAACTCAGATCTCAGGTGGACTGCTCTCCCTACGGATCAGCAACTTATCTATCCCCTCCGCCAGATACCAGCTGGCGCAGGTAAGCCTTCATATGTCTGTGAATGGGTCTTGTTTTCATTGTTCGTTCTGTGTCAGTATTGTTAAGACCATGTTGACTAAGTGTATATCAGTATATATGTTACAGCTCAGTCTAGTATTTTTCTTGCCAGCTTTAAATGTGGTCCCAAGAGTTCACCCACCTTTAAACATAAGCGGTGGAATAGATAATGAGAGTGATTTGGTTTATTGCTCAGTTTGCCATCAGTTTATGACATAAAATGACCCAGAATGCAGGAAAGAAAGGTTTCTTCCCTTATCTCTATCCCATCGCGCCCCTCCCCCATACCCACCCACCCTCTCTATCCCATCTCATCCTCCTGTCGCCCACTCATCCATGCACTCATTCAGTCACACACAAACACATAGACACAGACCCCCTGTTCCCCCAACTCCCCCTCCACACACACAGACACACACACACACACTTGGACACACACACATACATACTTGCACACACACCTTTTTAGAGTAATGTTTAACTTCTGGTCTAGGATAGTATGTCTTCCAGAACAGATTGGAATTCTGTCGCAGAAAGATTTTGATTCTGTATGATACATTTGCTACTGTGCAAGTGAAATTTTGTTTTGGTTCTAGGATGTGTAGGCTTAACTGTCTTTGCACACTTACAGTTACACTGATACAGTAATGCTGGGCTGCATGCAGATGCACTGGCAGTTAAAGTCTGGTAAGATGGTGCCTGTCTTACCACTGACGATCCCACCTCTCCTCCCACATACCAATCATTCTTTTTGACACGGAACAGGGTCTCCTTAGTTTGACTACACCACAGTCCCTCTTGTGTCCGGTGGTAGAGGTCTCTGCCTGTGTGCCAGTCTCTCTGTCTGTCTCTGTGTCTCTTTTCTTTCTGTCTCTCCTTCCCCAACCCCACCCCCCCCCCCCCCACCCCCCTCCCCTTGATCCACCTCCTCCCCTTCACCTTGTGTACATAATTACTACTAGCTCGAAAAGAGGAGGAGAAGGAGAGTTTTGGGGAGGGGATGTTGAATGATGTAATGGCCAAATTACAGTTCCAGGTCAGGTGACGAAACATCAGAAAATTGGATGGGGAGGTAGGGGATTGCAAAGGGGTAAAAAAGTGAGTGTAATCTTGTCGTTGGAAGCCATCATGTCGGGTGTTTCTTGTATTTGTGGTATCTGAAATACTTGACTGCACATTGGCCAGTTGAACAGTTTGGCTTGATCTGGTTTATGTAACACATGTAGGGTTGTAGTGGTACTTTTTCATATTCATCTTTTTTTGTTGTTGTCACATGGCTGTGTGATCTAAATTACATTATCTTACCTGATACGAGAGGTAAGAAGCCTGTTACTGGGTGTAGAAGATGTGTATTTTAATCAGGACCTAATCTGGTCCTGAGCTTCAGGACCTCATCTGATTTTGGATGTTAGTTTTTTGCATTTTATTTTGTACATAATTTAAACCTATTTGCGGCCCTAAAGTGGCTTCATTGTTGGCTGAGCTATAAACTTGATGACTTTGGTTTTAAAGAACAAGATACATTATCTATAAACAGACCTGCCTAATGTTATGATTTGTCTGTAGTTTCTACATTATTTTACACACACACACATGCACACACACACATGCATGCATGCACACACACTCTCACTCTCACTCTCTCTCTCTCTCTCTCTCTCTCTCTCTCTCTCTCTCTCTCTCCTCTCTCTCTCCCTTCCAGGTACTACCAGCCAGTAAAGATTCTACAGTCTTGCTGATAGTGAAAACTATGATTTCGTGTCAGGTTGTTTTGATTTGGCGGAGGTGTTTTTACCCACTTCTGTTCTTGTGGGAATCGCAATCATGTGATGCTGGTGGGGGAAGTGTCTTCACTCATGCAGTACAGTGACATCAAAGAAGCAGCACTAAAATGTGTCTGAATCAGAAGCCAGAGACGAAAAAGAAAAGCAGATGGGGAAAGCTTGCTGGCATTAGCTCTGAAAAGTAGAAAACAAAAACATCAGCATTTGCCAGTCAAGAAATACCTGGCGAAGTACACGAAAAAAGAATCATTTTTTTTGCTGTGCTGAAGATGAGCACAGTGACTGAGTGAGCTGTGTTTGACAGAATTTACAGATGTTTGGTCGGAGGAAAGAGACATGAGGGCTGTGGTGATGATTGTTGATGTGGAAACTGTTTAAGGTCTAAGACAGATTGCAAACTGTCGATACCCCTGACAGTGTGTATATTTTGATTATCACTTCGTCAGAAGTTTTGTAAGTGGGAGTTTTAGTGAGGTTTTCAATTTTTCCCTAACTACCCATACTGTATTACTAATCATCACATTAAAAAAAAAAGAAAAAAAAAAGAAAATTCAAAGATTTTGTCACATTCACTAAATACCAATCAAATCGCTTCAGACTTCATCATTTTTTTAAAAAATAGGCGTTTATACACTTTTGGACAAAGAGTTTGTTAGTAAGGATAAGTACTGTCTCGATTTATACCAAACAAAAAAAAAAAAAAGAGGATTTGAGGAATTCACCCAGGGAAATGTTAATTCAACTGTGAAAACATCTATTATATATTACTGAAAACTGTGGTTGTGCTACTGAGACTAGTGAGAGGTATGTTCAGAACTAGGCAGATCTGTAGTCTTGTGTCACTGCTTAAGAACAGCATGCTGCCTTGGCATGCTCCTGTCTTACTGATGTTTTGTGTTATTTTTAGTGTTTGTTTATTTTCAGTTATCTCCATAGCCCTTCTTATAACTATAAGTTCAAATTCTTGTATAGCTCTGACTTGGTTTCCACCTGCAGGACGATATTTTTCAGAATAATAGTTCATAACAGTACTACGTACACCCTTTCTTCCCCACCCCCACGCCCCAAAAGAAAAAAACGACAAAAAAACAAACAAACAAACAAAAAACACCTGAAAAACAACACAAGACAAAATGAGGAACCAACCAATCAAACCAAGCAAAACCAAGCAAAATAATGTTTTGAAAATTAAATTTCAGTTCTTTTTATGTGTTACAAACCAGCAACAGGTTATTTGGCAGCCCTGTAGGCAATTTCATATGAAATTTTAAAGGGAATGTTGTTTTTGCTTATATTTGAAAAGTTAGAAACTGGAATTTTTCACAGACATGATGCAAACTTGAAATTTTCAGTAGTACCAGGATGGCCACAATTCAGTTTTAGGACTAAGGGGTCATCCACACATCACCCCTTACCCCCCTCCCTTATATATTATTATTATTAATTTAAATCTAAGACGCTTCCAACTTGCACTCCAGTTTATCTGTAGATGTAGTAAATTCTCCCAAGTGTTGGTATTATGGCATCTCTGGCCAAAAGTGATGCGCACCTTTTTTAGTTTCTGGTTAGGTCAGATTGGCATATTCATTGGCTGTGTGTAACAATGGCTTCTAACATGATTGAGGCATATTTGCAGGGGATCTGTTGCTTAATTTTGATGCAGAGAATTACAGTATTGCAGCTAGTGGGGAACTAGGAAATAATGATAAGCACATTCTACTGCCTGCCCTGTCCAGTTCACCTGCACATAATAGAGCTTTAAGCTGAATCCAGAATCAGTGGAATTCTTGATGTCCTTTGGGTTAGATAGCTTTTGTACAGTGCCAGACTAGAAAAAAAAAATGTTTGAAATGGTTACGTATGGGGGGAAAGAAAGTAGATGTGAAATTCAAGGGGGAGGAGGGGTATGAGGCCCACCCCTCCATATTTATAGTTGTACAACATTCAGTGTTCCTGGTCTATTTGTTAGTTACAATTTTCACTTTTCAAGTAGTATCACTGTATTACATATGTAAATTCTGTAGTTTCTTCCACTTACTGTAAGCAGCATTGCCAGTACCCTGTATTGCTAAATGTTTTGTTATCAGAATAATCATCAAAGGAACGTTTTGTTTGCATTGTATTCACTTCACTGTTTTGACAAAATCATGACTGTCCTTCAGTCTTTAAATGTGTGGGTGCAGTGGGGGAGGGGGGGATGTTTCCTGCGTCTGTCAGTTCCTTTTTTTTCTGATATCCTTGTTTCTGTGACAGTAAATTGGCACATAATGCTGGTTCTGTTTTTTGTTTTTGATTGTTTGGTTATCTTTAAAAAAAAAATTCAAATATTAGATGGGATTGGAATGGGCGGTGTTGTTGGCTTGTTTTAATTTAACAAATTTGATAGTTTATTATAACCTTATTAATCATGATTGTTATTTGGTTCATTTCAACCAGTATATTTATTACAGCCAGCACAGTGCTTCTAACTGAGTCCCTCCATTTTTCTGTATGTGGAGTGCTGTTGACTGTGGGTGGTTTAGATCATTGTAGAAAAGATGCTTGCTGTCACATGTTGCTCTCAAAGTATTGCTTATGTGCCAGATTCAGCAATTGATGATTGATGTTTTTACTGTGTTGCTGATGAGACTGATTGTCACTGTCAGTGTCACACTGAATGATTGAACAAATGTTATTATGAAAATTTTGTGATTAATGATACGAATTAGTAAGAAATGCACAGAATGGTGTACTGTGTACTGGCATGTTGTTGATAGAATGGAGGAGGAGAGGTAGAAAGGGAAACACACCCACTGCTTTTAAAGAATGATGCACTTGTCAGTCAGCTGGAAAACAAATATGAAGCAGAAATAGGAAAAGCATGTCCCTTACTGAAATTACTCTTACTGCCTCCTGTCTTTCTCCTTCTTCACCCCAGTTGCCCCCCTTTTTTCCATTGCCATTTAGTGTAGTGGATGGCTCATTGAGGATGACTGCCTTTCTGTGTCCAGGTTTTTAGTCCATCAGTTTCTAAAAGTAATTGAACTGGTGATAATAAATGCAATGATGTTTTCAGCACAATTCCTGCTCTGCAACTACTCTAGTTGTACAAGTCTACAAGTAATTAATTGCATACATGTAATGTAGAGCTTTTTTTAAAACTTTTGATTGTATTTTTTTTTTTTTTTTTTTTGATTAGTTGAAAATTTCCGGTATTGTCACTTTTCTGGCTGTTACCTTGTATGTTGTGTCTTGTAAGCTGTCATCAGATTAGGCTGTATGACTGTAATTGTTCTGCTGAACCAGGACAACAAAACATACAAAAAACAGCCAAAGAAATAAAAACCCCAAATTATATATTCAGTGGCGCAGTGTGTACAATGTACTGGAGCTCAGGGAACGAGTTGTTCTGCGGGTCTCTTGCTTTTGCTTTATTTGTTTTTCATAGCTGATACTCTGAAGCTGTCGACAGTCTGAGCTAAAATGCTCTCCTGTTATCAGCCTTTCAGTGTTGCATGAGAGAATACTCTTTTTTCCTTTTATTTGTAATTCATACTGAAGCTAGTTATCATGTAAATTCGATTTTAAAGAAAAAGAATTGTCACCCCCCCCCCCCCCCCCCCTCCCTTTCCTGTTTACACACACACACACACACACACGCGCGCGCGCACACACGCACGCACGCACGTCTTTTCTTCTGGTCTTTGTCCCTGTCTCTGTGTTTCATTTGCTGCTTTGTGTATATGATCATAAATTTGTTTGTGAGTTACTCAGTTCGGCATCACAGGATTGGAATTAATACTATGCTAACGCGGTAATTGTTCTGCATGCTATTTACTTGGTTTTATTGCATGTGGCACAGATCATGAAAGGGAGGGAGCAGGAGAGAGGAGGGGGTGAGGGCTGAGATAATGTTGCTTGTACTTGCCCAGCCAATCGCAAAGGGCCATATCAGGGCTGGGGGTGGAGGGGTTCTGAGGTATTTTCACTGACATTTACGATAGATTATGTCATTAAGTGTGTGTGTGTGTGTGTGTGTGAGAGAACAGGGAAAGGCCGACTCTAAGCCACTTTCACCCTCACCCAGTTTTCGGGCGAAAGTGGCCTAGAATCAGCATATTACTGTTCTCTGACAAGTAAGACTTCAATAACCAAAAAATAACGATTATCTACAAACAAACATACTGTGCAGGGTTATCCGTTTTCAATACTAATTTACTAAACTTTTCAGAGAGTAGCGTAGGGAAAGTAGCCGGACTGAACACGCCCCATAGAGTAACGTAGGGAAAAGCAGTTGCGGCTGAACGCGCCCATATACACGGTGGTGCACCAGGCTATCCGATTACTTCGCGGTATGTTAATTACAGCGCGGAGTTCGCCCGCAGAGAGAGGCGGGCCAAAGCCTGTTAAGGTTTAAGTTGCCCTCTGTGGTGAAGGAGGCTTGTGGGTTTAAATAATATTTCTATTTAGACGCGGAGGAGAAGCTAGTCTTGGAGCCATAGACATCCCGTGCGTACACTTACACACACACACACACACACACACACACCTAGAGAGAGAGAGCACACACTCTTTTTCTAAGGTACATATTCATTTTAAATCATTTTCTTGCGAAAGTCGCATGTAAAATAAATGTTTTCACACACACACACACACACACACACACACACACACACCACACACACCTCCTCCCCCCGCCCTCTTACACACACACAACACACACACACACACACACACACACACACCACGCCACACAGACCAGACACACAAAACACGCACACACACACACACAACACAACTCTGTCAGGGCGGCGACAACGGCCCCGCCTGCCAAAAACGGGTAAGCTTTTAATTGTTATTTGCCGGCCTGCCTAAGGACTTGGCACTATCCGATTACTATACGTGGCCGGCATAAACGATTTTTGGATCACGGGGTGGGCTGATGTCACGGCCGCCAATCACAGACTAGATAGAATCAGCTGATCAGTAGTGGCGACATTTCCGCCCACCACTTGCGTTCATTTCTCCCAGTGCTGTGGTGGTGTAAAGACGGTGCTTTTTCTGCGAGAGAAGTGTTTACATAGGGCAGTTTTAGAAGACAGTGTGGTTTCTAGGTAGAAAAAGTTCTTGAATCAAAAATACCTTTTCAACAGCTTTTATGATTAAATTATTTGGGTGTGGAAGACATGGAATCAGCTACAACTTTCTAACAAGCTCAAAATCTTCCTATTACCACCGCCAACACCAACGGAATTGTGGACAGAGGAAGAAAAGAAATGCTTTACTGAAAAAATATAAGATACTTTGAAAAATAAATTGAAGCAGTTTGTAAAGCACGGTTAATGCTGGCAAGTTTTGTGAACTACTGACGTTTTGGGGAATGACGGGATTCTAAAGCAGAAACAGCATATATAACCCCCTGTTTGTCAAGTTTTCTGAACTGCTGTGACGGGCTCTAAATATAGTGACGGTTACGCGTAACCGCCTGGCTAGCAGCAAAGGGCTAGAGAGCAGCTCGATCTAGCGGTTTTACAAAACCTTTTTTACTATTTTTTAGAACTACATAACGGAAGGTTCACTGAGATTGACAGGGACGACCGCTATTTTAGCCCCACTCATACGTTTGGGGCGTTCACTAAGAGCATTTAAAGGTGTTGCCCTGGCTTTTACAGAAGTAAAAAAAAAAAAAAAAAAAAAAGTAGGTCGCGCAACCGCCTGTAGCGCTCAAATAGGTCAACTAGTATTGGAACACTGCTGATTCACTGACATTCCTGCCTGTCTTCACTGCTTTAACGCCCTGCTTCAACTTTTTTTGGCTGCCTTCGCCTGCGTGGGGGGTTTGGACTACTGACGATAGTATGACGGCTTTAAAATAGTAACGGTTACGCGTAACCGCTTGGCAAACATTTCTCCTTTTGGTGGTTGGCGATAGAACTGAAACAGATCCTGTGATTATTGATTCAGGACTCTGAAAAGGGGCTTGGGTGGCTGTCTTGAATTTACGGCGTTCAAGTGTGAAAAACCCAAAAAGCCCCCTTCACTTTCCCACAAGCACTGTTCTGTCTATTGTGTGTGTGTTTTTTTGTTTGTTTGTGTTTGTTTGTTTGTTTGTGTGTGTGTGTGTTTTGTTCCACCCCACGCACGCACGTCCCCCCACCCCCACCCCACGCACCACGTCCCCCACCCCCACCCCACGCACCACGTCCCCCCCCCCCCCACCCAACTCCACCCCATCCACCCCCACCCCACGCATGCACACACTTAAGTCACTTTTAAGTTTTTAAACTTAGTCATCCCAAGTCATCCACAAGTTTTTACTCAAGTTTTCACAAGTCATCCTCAATTCATTCACAAGTTCTTACCCAAGTTATCCTTAAGTTATTCTCAAGTTACTTCTAAGTTTTTATCAAGTTGTCCTCAAGTCATCCTCAAGTTCTTACCAAGTTAACCTAAGATAAATAACTAAGTCATTCTCTAAGTACAACCCAAGTTTTTATTTGAGTTATCTTATATTATCAAAAACAAGACAATCTATGTTTTTATCTTAAATAGTAGATGTCTAATATAGTACAACACACGCCTCAAAAACGCGTCATCACGAGAATATTTTGCTCGGCGTTTTCTGCGCGAGATTGGTTAGCATAGATCTTAAGGAAGGTTTTACATCCGAAGCAACCGCATTGATTAAAATTTCTGGTCTAGGGAAATGCCTTTTATAGACCCCATGTCTTTATTTATTGACACCATCATTTTATAATACCCATGATCTATTTTTATTAAAAAATTTAAAATTAAGTTTTTAAAATATTATTCCATTATAAAAGGATTCAAAATGACGCTTTCTTATTGGCGGTTTTGGCGTGCGGGTGTCTTTTTCTGCATTTAGTGGCTCAGATTTTTTTGATAGCTTTCGTTTCTGTTGCCATTGTGTATATATTTTTATAGCCATAATAACTGCCCCCAACAGCAGCAATGGCGCCAAAAATGGCAACAGTTTTAAGTTCAATATTCCATGAAGACTTTGGTGCCCTTGTAATCACATGGAGTTTTTATAGGGGGCATTGAATCAACTTGTTCTGGCGTTGGCGGTGTTATGTTTTCAGGATGAGTCATATTCTGTAACATTAATTTTTTTTGTCTTTTTCCACTCTGCAATTTTTTTCCTGCTTCACACGCCCAGGATTTTTAATGGTCCCCGCCTGTTTCCCATCTTTTTCCCTGCTGATTTTTTGGGCTTGGTTACTTTCTCCACCTGATTCAGTGTTTTCTGATTCTGCTGTTTTTCCAGCTCGTTCATTTTGAAGGGAAACAAAATCTATATGATTAAAAGTTATTAATCCCATGATCGCTGGCGATAACAATGTTCCAAATCTATAGTATAAATCACATCCTAGAGACTCTAATGACTTTGTTTAAAACGGGATCTTGCGTTAAATCATACGTAAGATCTTGTTCAGAATCAAGGGGAGCAAATCTACTGACTAGTTTAGTGTACAACTAAGAACCTTTTTGCCCAACGCTTTTCACCATTCTAGCCCCCAGCTGCGTTTCCCATACCTGTTTGATATTTTAAAAATGTCTTGTGGAGACATCTTTTGAATCTGTTCTATGCTGAATTCAGTTCCGAGGAACTGTTTGTTTTCCCACAGCTGCCAAAGAATACAGCCTTTCCTTTTTGGGCATAATAGCTTGATCATCAACTTGGTCATTCATAAGTTCAGGAAGGTTTAGGCCGCCCTGTAGCTGTAGTAGATCATCGCTGTTCATGTTTTTATTAATTATAATTATTTTTTTTTTTAAAATGAGCACCGAAAAACTGTTACCAACCTTGTATACCTTCTGCTGTTTTTGGGAGGCCTAAGTGTAGGATACTCAATGCTTGGTAAAAGCCTGTTAAGAATTAAACCAGCAGATCTTGGAAAACTAGACTTTGAGGATTCAGCAAAGCTAATTGCTATAAATTGCAGCTTCGGTTGCCACGAAAGATTTTCTAGTCAAGAAAGGGAATAATTCCAGACAAATAAATATGTAAGAAAAAAAATACTTTTTATAAAAATGGCTTCACTCGCATAAGATAGGCGGCGCTGTGGTTAATGCGCTTGCTTTTAGCGGAAGTAATTTCGCATTTAGTAAACTGGGGAATGACGGCGAGAGAAAAAGACATAACCAAAGCTAGGGAGGAACTAGCAGCTGCACAAGACGCCTATGAAAGGCAGAGACTTGAGCAGTTAGATTTTATTAATGACACCCTGAAAGAACAGGGGCATGCAGCTTACACATTTAAAAATGTTGACCAAGCAATAAAAGAATATTATCTAGTAACAGGCAAACCGGTCCAGACATTGCCCCCACCAAAATTCAGTGACTTTTAACAACCATCAGAAAAACAAAAGATGCAAGAAATCGCGTTTATTGTCGTTGGTATGACCGTTGTGTATTTGTTGCACATAATATTGGCTGAGAAAAAATGAACAAAATCTATTATTCGCCAAAAGGATATTGGAAGGGAAACACAGCAATAAAAAAAGCTAAGCCAAGCAGCTGGAGTCAGTGAACAAACAGCAAAAGAATGGTTATCTAAACAAGCGTTTTTGGCAAATTATTTACCAGCGCCCAAACGAATACAGAGCCCGCTTTGGTGAATACAACTCCAAACGACACCCATCAAATGGATCTTCTATATTTACCCTCTGATAGGATTAGACGAAAAAGATTTAAGTATGCACTCACAGTCATGACGTAGCTTCAAGATACAAAGATGCGGACCCCTTAACACAAAAGAGTGTTTTCTGCTGTTGCTGTTGCCATACAACGATATACCAACGGGGCCCCTTAACTTTCCCTCGCATGATTCAAGTCGATGATGGAAAAGAATTTAAAGGCCAAGGAATCAATTATTGTTAAAACACAGAGTTACTATTAAAAGAGGGCTTTTCCAGGATTTTCACAGATCACAGTTTTGTTGAAAACTTTAACAAACAGTTAGCGAAAGACTTTTTTCCTACCAGTTATCACAGAGAGCTTATTGACAATTCCCCGCAACACAGAATGGGTTAGAAGCCCTCCCCTCAGTTTGCGCGCAATGAATAATGAAGAATTTAAAGGCTAAAACCAGTACAAGCAATCAAAAGAAAAACAATAAATGTTGTTGAAGGAGAGTCTTTATCCGGCAAACTATTGCCGTTTGGATTGAAAGTAAGGTACCTTTATTTACCGGGGAAGCAGAAGGGACACTCGCATCAGGGCAACCGATCCAGTTTGAGTGTTGATCCATATGAAATAAAAAAAATTGTAAAGATGAATCCGCCCGTGTATTATTTACGAGAAACTGACACAACAAAACCAACCAGCTCCTCAAAGATCTTTGTGAAAGAAGAACTGCAGATAATCCCGCCAGACACAGTTCCGCTTTAATTAATTTACTAAACATTTTTTTGGTTTAAAATGGAAGGCCAGAAGGAAGCGCAGAACGAAACAAGAATGGTAAAGGAAGAGACCTTGAAAATGATACGGAATCTTTTTCAGGCGTGTAATGCTATTAAGGAAACTTTTTCGAGATTAATCAATGCATGCTAAATCATCCAGATAAACCTACAACTCAAACCCCCAAATTGGGAAAAAGAATATCTGAAATAATAAAAAAAATTCGAACTCGTCAAGCAAACATGAGAAAAGATTTAAATAAATTTGGGGATGAAGCTGTGATTGGATCTTATAATAAAAGTTGATGAAAAATATAAACCCCCCTGTTTATGAGCGGCCCTTCCAGTGCCCGATTGCATATAAAACTCTGGATTAACAAACACACGTTTTGTGTTTGTTCTATCTAACGACTCTTTGTTACAACTGTTGTGTTGATCTCATGTAGATTAGATCGCAGTTTTACGTTGTCATGATGAAAAGTCTTATTGCCAAACAATGCTTCTTTGTAGTTGTCATGTGAAAATGTTTGACTGCACAACGCTGCGAGATATTCCCTTTGCTTTCTTAATGATTTTCTCCTGGCTCGAAATACTGTACATTTTTGACCTTAACCCCACATACTCCTTGATCACCTTTCCAGATAATTCATCCTTCATCTTTCCTAAACCTTCTTGTTAGTAATTGAATGCAAAGGCGAATCTTTAGGGTAATCAGATGTGTCATACCACCCCGCATGTCCTTTAGCTACTTCCATTTCCATGTCTTTATAGATGTCTTCATAGGGATATCTATAACAAAACTATCTTTTATCCTGTGTAAAATACTCTGGACTCTGGATACGAGGGCTTAAAGTAGTAAATAAAGAAAACTCTAACATCAAAAGCTTTGATAATTCTAAAACAGTAAACCCAATAAATACGGGTTTGTCTAATTGACTTTCTTTTTTTTCATCATTATGCCAAAAGCTGATCATGAAATCTTCTAAAGTCCTGATAATTAGGTTTGAAGTTAGCTTAATGCTTCGTTCTCTCTGGTGACCAAATCTGACGTCTTTGCGCTTGTGCGGATTCTCCATAGTCTTTCCAAAACAGCTGTTGTTCTTTAAACTTGAAAAAGTCTTTTTTCTGAAGCATCTGTGGATTTGGTCTGAGATCAGTGTTCTTCATGATGTATGGTTTCATGAACTGTTCTTGATCGAAAGCAATTATACGAGGGACAGCTGTTAACTTTAAACCATGTCTTAAAAAAAATTGTAGAAGTCTGTAATGACAGACAAAAAATTTTTTTGCACGAAGAATAGGCACAATTTTAGGCGGCCCTCTTGGATCCATCTTTAGACTTTCTGCTGCTAATGTGGTAGTCATTATGCAGGTCATGGAGTTCCTGAGGATATTCTAAGTCAACTTCTAGAATAAAACCACGCTGTTGATCAGGCGTTAAACTGCCCAACCACTTTAATGCCTTTTGAATATTATTCGGATCGCCGCCTGTGTACATTTTAAAGTTACGTAATGGAAGTGATTGCGCATTGCCCAACCATCAGTTGGGGGGTTGCGTCGAAATACATGAGATAGTTAGACCTTTTAACTTGGATCATAGTCGTCCAAGTATTTGTTGTTTGTTTTACATAATGATGCGCCCCCATACTAATTCCTCCACGCAATCCGTTTTCAATCATCTGTATCATTGGTAAATCTGACAATAAATCAATCTGTACTCCAGTAAACTTTAAGAAAGCATCCCCAACTCATCCGGGCGCAGAAATGAAAATGCGCGGGATCCAGGCTATAATGTTTCATCAGGTCTTTCTGTAATTTTCAAAGACCGTCCGCCACAAACATACATCGCCTTTAAAAGTAGGAGTCATGATAGTCTCCCATCGTTTTACAATCTAACTTCTGCCACGCATCTTGAGCATGCTGGTAATCGGAGTCGCTGATGTCCTTTCCTCTAAGACTAGAAAAGAACGCGCCTTTAGGTGGAAGTGTATCTTCGTCAACCTTTCCCAACTGTTCATGTACTCATAAGGGTAAACGCCCTTTCTAACGAGAGTTGGGTCAAAATATTTTTTCCGTTATTGGCAGGACTTTAAGGACATAGCCAGTGCCTCTAATGAGCCCATCATGGGTTCATAGAGTCGTAGAAAGACATATTATTTAGATTAAAGCACATGTACTTTTCTGATGACTGTGCAATGCATGACACCCTGAAGGCATCGTCCACTGCTTGCATTATAAGATGAGAGTCGTAACCTCGCAAGTTATGAAAGAAGATGGGCAGCTTCCATGTCTTTGGATCAAACTTTAGTTGAAGATTGCATTTGTTGTGCGCAGCTCCTCTGAACTTTCCGCTAATGTGATCATGGTCTCTTACTGTTGGATTCGCTGTTGAGGGGCCCCTAAACCACAAATCCAACAATGGTGGTGAGTCTACTGTTGTTGGTCTTCAGGGGTCATTATGATTTCAGATAAGTTTAGATTATTAGAACAGTCATTACGCACTTTCTGCATGCGTTCTAAGAAATATTCTGCAGCATCTGGCCCTCTATATAATTTTGGGTCTGAATAAACGCCATCCGACCTGACAACGATTTAAAACAAATGAACAAATTTGTGATTACTCATTAAGACTTTTTTTCGAAGTTTTTGTGGCGCTGGCCCTTCATAAGGAAACAATGAGTGATTCGAAGTCTGCGTAAACAACATATGGAGAATGTTGCAGCCGTTTCCAGTTCTTAAAACTAACTTTAGATCCTGGCGGGGGCGTAGTTAGTTCTGTCTTACAGTCTACAGAACTTTTACAATGTTTTATATGTTCACTCGCGGCTTGAGCGGTTGGAATTCCTTTTTTAAACATTTTCTACAGAATTCTTGTTTATGTTCATGTTTTGAAGTATGGGGCTAATAATCTGCTCATTGTGGGGTATTAATGTGTAATGGGGCAGCCTGCTGGCGAAAACATTAGGAGTAAGTCCACATGACTTTTTGGGTGGTTCGCCTATTGTTGGACTGTTTTTTGGACACTTTAATTGGCACCAAATTTGTTTCCTCATCCCATGTGTATACATTAACAGTTATTGGGTTGTTTTTGTTCTTCAAAACGATCAATTGGTCTACACTAACAGGAAAGGATATTCCATTGAAGTTAAGATCTTTGGCGTATTGCCGTTTGTTAGTCACTTTTCTCTGCGTGTTTTGCGGCATGATGCCCGCCTTGCAAGAACGCACCACATGAAACATTGTTGTCTGAATTTTTTATGTTTAAAACTGCTTTTCTTTAAAAACCAACTCCGAGGTAGCGGAATGTAAGCCTTGCCTACATCGGTGCATACTTAGCCTGTTTTAATCTAATCTCTAAGACTTCGCCTCTGACCAACCAAGCCTCTCATTTTAGCTTCTTCAGCGGCAGCGTCAAAATGTGAAGCAGTTCGTCTGCCCAACCCCGGGGTTAAGTCATTATGAGAAAGGATAGTCTGCTGTTTAGTTGAGACCCCGACTTCTAGATTTTCTTCATTTATTGTTACATAGTCGATTAAAACAGCTAACATTACTTTAAACTGGTGGGTCTATTGTTAGTTACTTGGAACTTGAGAAATTGCATGTACAACCTTGCCTGTACGTTTGTTGGGGCAATGACTTCTAAATCAATATCATTCAGTGCTCTTGATAAACGCTCCTCTCGAGCATTCCTTCAAACAATTCGTCTTGTCCTTCATATATCTTAGCCATGCTGTCTTTTCTTTTCTAAGCCAAAATATTTTTTTAAATTTAAAAAAAATATTAATCAGAATCATATCAACGGTCTTTTTGCGCTTGGACTCATAAACTAAAGTATAAACACCTTTTAGTGTTGTTATTGTGAGCTGTTTAGAAAAAAGAGTTTAATGTCTCGTTTACTTTTTTTAAGCATTCCTTTTTATCTGCTCGGCGTCTGGCTTTTGAGAAAAACTTGTCCTCGCCTTTCTTTGAAGATCAAACTTTGTCTTTTGTAGTCATCAAATCGGCCTGTAAACGATTAAATTCTTCATCCGTGATGTTTGAGTCAACAAGCGCTTTATTTATTGTCAGTTTAAACGAACAAGTTAGCCGTTATTAGTTGAACCATAGCTGTGTGCTTTTGGAGTTTAGTTTTTAATTTTTTGCCAGCCGCACTTACAGCTAATGAACACAGACCCAGAGCTAAAGACAAACCTCCAGAGGTAAAGCTGCGGGTTCGCCTGCCCGTTGCTAAGAGGCCTACACTGGGTTTCCCGCCGATGCAGCACTTATAGTTGATGCTCCAGTATTAACATATGTAACAGCATTTAAAGGCAGCAGAATACCTTTCGTTTGGTTTGCTGTATTTTGAAAGGTCTTGCTCTAGTACTTGCTGCATTTGTGTAATGTTGGTTAATCTGAAGGTTTTTACTTCAGGGGCTTCTATAACAGCAGAATTGCCTGCTATCTCTTCTCTTGGCAAACTCCGGGGCTAAAGGGACATTTGGATAAACCTAAACAGACATGCTTTTATATAATGAAAAATAAATTAGTATAATACATAGTCTAATCTGTTATTTTCAATATTCAAGCTGCGCATCATATAATAAAAACAAATGTACTTAAGCCGGTTTATCGGCTTCTTCTTCTTTATCAATTTGAATGTTTATTACGTCTCTCACTCCTCTCCCGCTTCCCTACAACTCATTATCCTCTGTTGACCTTAGGTCAATCCATAAACCGTATTTTTTTGTTAAATAATCATCAAGCCCAACATTGTGAAGATGTAAATCTTTAGACACTAGGTCTGCGTTGGAATTTCTACCCCCCACCCCCAAACAATTTTCTTATTTCGTCAAAAAGATGATAAGGTCTAAGCCCGCTAGCGTAGATTTGGTTAGGAAATACCGTCAATCGAACATTGGGACTTTCGTTATTTTAGGATTTAAAAAACTTTTCGCTTGCTCTTTTGAACGGTTCTTCATCTTCACACAGCAATAAAATACCTTTAAGCGATATTGATAAGACGCTAAAACTAAAATTCCATATAGTTTTCGCCCTGCTTCTGGGGTATTTTGATGATGAATCACTCTTTCGTATAATTGCTAATCTGACTTATATTTTGCCCTTAATCAGCTTTGGGTAAATCAGGGTTGCTAACAACGTCAACTCTAACGAGATTCAGAAATGCTGTACTTTTCTTCGGTGTCTGATGATTTGAAACACGTTGTAAATTTGTTAAAGTTAGTTCATATGACAAAACTGTCTTTAATGCTCCTTGAAAGTATGGTGCATGCGCTTTAACAACTCAAAATCTAAGGAATGGAAAAGCGATTTCCATACGCAAATTTACAGCTGCATACTTTTTACCGTCTTTAGTACTGCGGCGCCTATTCTATGTTTTAGTGCTTCTTCATTTTCGATTCCTTGAAACGCAAGATCAGCCCTTTCATTCCCGTTAGCCATAGATCAGAATAGTTAAAAATAGTCCCGCATTGTGTAAAGAAAATATTTCTTGCCCCTCAATTTTATAGAAATTTTTTTAACGATTGCCCGCCCCCAGATTCTGTACAACTGTCCTGTTTGGGTCTGTTGTTGAATCAAGTACTATTTTGAAAGTAAGACGCGCAAGCCTGGCACAATCACGTCATTGCTCCTAGGTCTGGAAATTTGACAGTAAGAATTTTATCCGCATCAATAGTAGATGGATTATTTGGAACAGTAATATTCCGCTTTTTTCCCTTCACGCCACCGGGTTCTTTCAGTCTTCTATACGGGTTAAGAATCGAGGCCATGTGCTAGTGCCATTTTTTATAAACAAAATAAAAAGTTAATTAATTAAAACATGGGAGGAATTGAAGCTGAAGAAGATTATGATGTTTTTGACCCGGAGACACATGGAGTGAAAAAGATCCCTTTGACACGGGAATCGCCAGCGCTCTCAATGGCGGCGTGAATTAACAGAAAGTGCGGTCGGAGCTTTACAAAAGTTTAGGTCAAGAACCCCCCGAATTTATAGACCCAAAAGATTTTGAATTAAAAGATGGTCTTTGTTTGTAAGGGGCGATCAAGGAGAATCTGTTCGCTTACAACTAAACCAGACCCCTCAAAGTTTTTAGCCAAGAGTACAATTATACAAAGACTTAGTGTAAAAGATCAAAATCGCCTTGGTCTTGTTAGACCAAAATTAGATAGGGATGCAGTTGCTAAACTTCAAAACACACTGCAAGAACTCCCGACAGATAACCAAATGCAAAACATGGAACTTAAAGAATTAAAAACAATCAGCAGGCGAATTAAATAAATACAATAGAAGCAGAAACCAGTTTTTTTAGAAGAAACAGCATTAAAGACTATACACGACTCACCGCTACCCATGCGAGAAATAACGGCCCTTGATCATGCTTTAAGAACCATCAGAGCGAATTAACAAACAATTTAGCAAAACTAGGTGAACTAGATGAGCATATAAAAAGAGAAAAAGAAAAACTTCGTTGAGGCTGATGACGCCAACTTAGGACCTGGTGTTAAAGAAGAATAGCCCAAAGACTAAAAAATCTTGAACAAGAAAGATCGGGAAGACTAGAAGTGCTAACTACTAACCGAGACCAAACGAACTCAAGTGAATAGAATAAGAGAACTACCAAAGAATTTTATATGAAGACACAACACTAGCAGAACGAATACGAAACACTGTTAGAGAGCAAGGAGTCACATTAGTAAGCGTTATAACAGCCTTTGGATTTGCAATAAGTACACTGGTGATGGCTATTACAGGCGCGGTGGCCAAAGTTCAGTACCTCCACCGCCATCGCCACCGCCTGATAAATCATGGGGAAAACAACAGCTTGATCATCTTGCGAATTTATTAAAAAAAATTAGCCAGTAAGCTATAGATTTTTTTACCAGGAATATTGGGGAGTAAATTTTCAGCTGGCTTTTGTCTACTGCAGCAAAGTAGTTGGCTTTATGGCCGAGCACTTATGGGCATTAGTTCTCGTAATAGTTGGGGTTTCTATTTAGTAAATAAAGACCAAGTAATCCCATTTCCAGTTTTAATCCAAGAACAAGCGCTGTCTTTTTATATTCATGGTCATCGCGAACAGAGTCCGCAAGCTTTGCTGATCTTCAATGGCTTTGGGGGGTTTGGACTTCGGGAATTAATGACTTAATCTTGGGCTTCTTTTATTGTTTGTAATATTACTGGGCCCCGAATTTATGTCGTTTTTTTCCCAACCTTCTGTTCATTGCCTGCTATAAGAATTTCATTATTAATAGTTTATTATTATTCCTACCTGGAGTCTGAGGTCAGAAGGCAGCAGATAAACCAGTGCCAACAGCAAAGTCTACTTTCGATCTTGCGTATTGTAAAACATGTTGGTACCTTTGAATACTTGAAGGTAAATCAACTGTAGAATTTTAAAGGGATCCTCTAAATTTTCTAAGTATTGTTTTGTGCGTCAAAGCCAGTAGAAGGATTTAGTTTATGCTCGATCTTGCCTGTGCTTTCGCCCCTAGCAAACACCAAACGTAAGTACGAATAGAGCGTTTATTCGTTCTAATTTCCCGCCCCAGTTAGGCCCTTAGAAGTGTCTAAGATAAAAAGTTGTCCATGCTGTTTTAAAGCTCTTGCTGTAGGGACCCGGGGTCAACAGTTGTGCCAAAAAGAAAGATTTGAAAGGAGGATGCCAGTCATAGTTATACTTTCTGTGCGTGCCCCGAAAATAAAGGTCGCCTAGGCAGATTATGATCCAACTTTTGTCTAAAGCCTGTCTTGATGTTTAAAATTGAATTCGTTACAGATCCTTTAAAAGCCTTCATGTCTATTAAGTTGCTGAGTGGATTAAAAGGTTTGTCATTTGGTAATGGCGCATGCAGTTCAGTCAAAATACGTCTGAAAGGTGTAATAGAAATGAAATCGGTACACTGACCTCACCAAAGGATCATGGTGATTTAAATGATCACATACGCCCTCCACACCCAGTTGATGCGCAAAACACAGCAAAGTTTAACTGGGTTTTGATAAAACTGATCGGATGACTAAACCCACGCTTTCTTGATGTGGTCGTTTTAATAGGGGGGTTAAGATAGCTCTTCAATGGAGTACTCACCTTTTTTTGAAAAGAGGGAGTCTGGGGGCACAGCAATGTCAAGAGTATCAGTTGCTATATTTTTAAGATTGTTGTGCGGCCCAACAGAATATTTGCACCAGTATATTGAACGCCCCTCATTTTTATTTCGTTCAAAAAAATGTTTGTAACAATAACAACTCAAGACCGCCCTTCGTTTTAAACATGCTATTGATAACAATTGCGGGGCCAAAATGGTCGCGCTCCATGAAAATATCCTACAAAATCGTATGGTTTAATATAACTGAATCCAAAGAAAAATAATGCAGTTCTAAAAGTTAATAAAGAAGGGAAGGTAGTTAGCCGGTTTTAAACCCTACCTGATGGTTATTTCGGGTTTTGTTCGCTAAAAGAAGCAATGATAATTTTGACATTACTCTCAAACTTAACAATGCAAATCTAAAAACAATGTTAACATTCAAACCTGAAGAAGAAGTAGCACATTACCTTTTTGATGTAGAGCTAGCTAAAAATGTTAGGCTTTGCAGATGACAATCATAGATTTAGAGTTGTGCCAGACAAAACTACTTTTGAGGGAAAAAACCCGCTCGATCTTGCATTACATTCATTACTCTATGTTCATTTGGACGAACTAACACTGATGAAAACTTATATGATGGAAGGCCCTCAAAATGTTTTAAGAGCTCTTCCATCAGGGAAAGCCCGCATATTGCGATTTATGAAATTATACAATTCCCTAATTTACAGTTTAAAAGATTAGTTTGTGGAGGGTCGGATCATTTAATATAAAAAATCAAAGACAAAACAGGAAAGTTGTAAAATGTGATAACCTGCACATTGTTTTGGAAATAAAATAATAAACTGTACTAAAACATGTCGCGTGGGCCAGAAGAAATCAGGAGTTACATTAGCCCTGTGAGGTGTATAACTTTAGAATTAAAGACCTTGCAGACGTTGCGGACTTTGAACAGAACGGTGAAATAGGCGCTTTTTATGGTTTTGAGTACACTAAGAGGTGAATTTAAAAAAGCAAAGAGGTTTTGGGGACAACAAAAAGTTTCCTAAACAAGAAAAAACTGCGCAATCTAGAGGGAAATAATTTGGCCAGTATGAATATAAAATAGTTCGCAAACCCGACCTCAAATGGCACTTGGAACCATATTAGAAATGGGAAATAAAATTTGAATTCATAAGCCATTACATTTTTAGCCGTTTAAAAAAGTTTTAGAAAAGCATTCAACTCTGGCCCTTTACATGTAAGTCTATGCCCGACGACAATAGTCGGAAAGAAATTGAAATAACACCGTATGGGAAAAAAAAATACATCCTCCACAGAAAAGAAACAGTTGTAAAGGACGCTTCTACAAAATTACAGTTCTTTCCACAAATGAAATTAGATGATGCGTTCACAATGATATTTGAAATTTTTGTCTTAAAAGATGAGGAACGAGGAATGGGGCTGTGGGCGTCATGACGTCCTTTTAAAAGGAATTCTAATTAGCTGGCAAAACTTAGACGTTTAAAACTTAAAGTTACCATCGTCGTTCTAACAATGGGAGGATATTAAGGTCATAACAACAAGCCAAAAAAATCAAAATTAGCTAAAAAGAAACAATCTTACAGAACTGAATTGGATTAATATTACACTTTAACCTTATAGGATTTTATTATACTGAACAAGTTTTAACAGAGAGCATGATAAAAACAATAACTGGATAGATTAAGTTCTGTTATAAAACTATGGAGCAGTTTAAACTTTATGACAAAAACCCCCCATTTTCATTAATTTGTGGACAAACTGGTTGTGGAAAAACATTTATCCTCAACCTGTTACAAACAGTTTTTCGTTATAATTTTGATCAATTGTTTGGGTTTTTTGTCCAACACTTAAATGGAACAAAGCATATCATGATAGAGGTTTATATGGACAATGATAACATTTTATTTAGTTAATCCTAGCAATAAACTGAGTGAGTGTTTAGAAAAAGTTTTATAGACTGTTTGAAGGAACGCAGACACTATTTATTATAGAAAGACTGTTTGGGAGAAAGAGACATAGTTAAAAAGAGAAACACTTTGTCGAAACTAGCTTTCAGCGGAAGACATGCTGGGTAAGTGTGTGGATTTTATGCCAGAAATAAACTCGGTTTTAAAAGACTTTAGAGAAAAAGTTAAAGACTGTATTTTATTTCACATGAAGACAGAGACTCATTTGAAAATGTTTGCGCGAAAAAGATGTTATGGAAATGACCAGGGAAAAACATAGATTAAACAAAAACTGAATCTGAAAAGTTTAGTAAATTAGTATTGAAAACGGATAACCCTACACAGTATGTTTGTTTGTAGATAACCCTTATTTTTTAGTTTTTGAGTCTTACTTGTCAGAGAACAGTAATATGCTGATTCTAGGCCACTTTCGCCCGAAAACTCGGTGGAGGGTGAAAGTGGCTTAGAGTCGGCCTTTTCCTGTTCTCTGTGTGAGAGAGAGAGAGAGAAAGAGAAATATATATAGAGAGAAAGAATGTATGTGTGTGTGTGTGTAATTTGATTACCAAAGATAAACTGAATGGGAGTAAAAAGTCATACACATTAAGAGCTTGGTCAATGAGACTCACTTGCTTATAATTCGAAACAGTGTGTAATTCAGGTCTTCAGAGAATGTAACATTTTTTTAATTGTGAATATCTTTCAACTGTGTATCTCGCTATCTGTAATGTGAGTCACATGTCATTGATTTTACGTAATCCAGTATAACTGGTGAGATTAAAAAGTGCTTCAGCATCAGTCTTGTGTTGGGCTTAAACACTTGAATGACGGTAATATTACTGTGACTGTTGAAGTCATTTTGAGCCAGTTGAATATATTTTGAGTGCAGTTCACAAGAGTTTACATAACCCTTCTTTTATGATGAAATTGACTCTAAGATCTTCGTTGTTTGTTACAGCTAGATCATATAATTTGGCCTTTGTCTTTGATGATTTTCTCAAACCCGGTCCTTCTGACTTCCGAAGATGTTCCTCTTTTATCTTGGCAAGCTCAAAGTCTTTTTCTTTTTGTCAGCACACATAGTGTGTGCTTATGTATTCCATTGATGGTGTTCCCCTTGAGAAGCTTTGTGAGTGAGCTTGATGCCCCTATGTACCCTTGTCACTCCCACCCTGCAGCACAACCTAGCTGATATTGTAGGTCTGGACTGTATTTTGTTATGCTTTATTGCTTCGTTCCTTGAATTGTTAAAGTGGATATTTTTTGTCGCATTTTATTGCTCTTACTCCTTAAATTATTTTAGAAGGATTTAATGTAGTCCACATCAAATAGGTGAAAAAGTTTGTTTTTTTTCTCGTTGCAATGAATATTGCACCCTCACGCACACTTTTGTATTGTCAAATTCTTGGAAGCTACAACCAGTTTGCTTACTCTGCTTGGCCATTTTGTTTGTTTTTGTGGCTAATGCAGTCACCAGCCGACTTGCATTTCTAGCATAAAGCATGGATGTGCTTCTACTCCCTTTCATCTAAGGTTAAATGCATGAGGTATATGTCCTGTTTTGCTCTGCCTTACCTTGCCTTTCGCAACTCAAAGCACAGGGTTTTCTCTAATTTTGTTACTGGCACTGACCTCTGACTTAGCATAATTAATCTTGTACAAATAATGAAGTCCTGACACTATAATATTGAAGATTTGTATGCTGATGAGATGAAAGATTTTTTTCTTTTTTTCAAATGGCCATCAGGGTGGGCAGGAGGAAAAGCTTGTAGCCTAATGGTAGCCGCCAAAGTTTGATAGACGCATTGCATTGCAACGGAACAGCTGCACGTGTCATCAACACTTCCACTATTTCTTCAAGTGCCTTGTTAGCAGAAAAATAGAAGCTGAATAACTGAAAGGGACCAGACGAAACTTTGCGCTTGATACTGAATCTGGGCTAAGGGCTCTATTAGTCTGTGGTGCTGCTGCGTATCCGAGAGGGAGCAGCGTTCTCTTTGTTTGGAAGGGGGTGAGGGTGGGCAGTGATGGTGGAGAGGACAGTAAATATTGCTGTCTGGATTGATTTTGTGATGGCATTTGATTACCAGCATAGGGCTTTTACACACTTGTATATATATATATATATATATATATTGTCCAATCTCTGTTGAGCTCTGAGATTTTAAAAGAAAAAGCAAGCAAACTTGCAAGCACATGTTTGCTTTGACTGTGATTATTATTCATTGGGGGATGGGGGTGGGAGATAACATATCAGCAACAAACCCCTTCTCGGTTGAACCGTCTCTCCCGGCATCCCAACTAAATACCGCAAAACACAAACATACACAGTATAAGAATGCATGTGTGCGGGCGCACAAATACACGCTCATGTACACATACATACACACACACACACATACACACACTATAACTACCACAGTGGCACGCAACAGTCTTGAAACTCAAGTACGAATAGAACAACACAGTGAAGCAGGGAAGAAGAAAAGGATTTTGAAAGTAGAAGGTTTTCTTTTTAGGCTGGATTTGAAAGCACAGTAAGATCAAGCATGATGATCTGACGATGGATTTTAGCATCATGCACCATGTTAAATTGTTGCCAGCTGCAGCAGACAGTCACTCTGGCCACATTTTTGTGGCATAGTAAGTAGGCGCTCTAGATACCCTGTGTTCATTCCACAAAGGAAGCTCAAGATAAGAGAAAGTAGGTATATTCACAGACAATTAACATGGTGTTGAATAGATTTATGAAAGGTGCATGTTTTATCAAGAAAACAGAGAGGATGCGAAGGATTAATTGGTTAACTCTTTCAATCCTTTCACGTTTGAAAGGTGGGTATATCATGAGAGGAATGGAGAGAGTGTGAAGGATACATATTGATTAATTCTTTCAGTCCTGTGCTTACAGTTTGGGCTGATTTGCCTGACCAGGAGGGATACTTCATTGAAACTTTAATGTCTCGGAAACCATTTTACTGAAAAACTTACTATTTCATGTGGTTGTGGCAAAATGGTGATGTTGCTAACACACTGAAATTTCAGGTAATGTGAATCATTCTCAAATGTTGATGCTTGACAAATTCGGGTATTATTTGCTTCTTTGCAAAATTGACATTGATTGAACAACATCAACACCACCACAACCAAACATGCTGCTTGTTCAGATTACTCCCTCCAATTTAGTGTGCCTGTGAGGAACGAACTTTTGTGCAGATTACCTCCCTTTCCTAACAGTTTAATGCATGGTTATGAGCTAACAACCAGTATGACAAAACATGGTACTTCACCAGAATGCTGTTGGGCACAGGCTGAGAATGAAGTTTGGTGGCACCTGACCTGCATTCGGGGATAGGGTTAAATAAATGAACAAGGTCAGACAGAGAAGGGGGTGCAGCGCCAGTCATGCATTATAGTTAAATGTGTAGATGACCTTGTGTCTCACACAGTCAGGGAAACTCTGGGGCTAGGCATTTTACCACCGTAATCTTCATCTTCTGTCAGATTTGTCCAGAGGAGTAATCGATCGTGCTGCTTCCTCATCCCACAGGCCTGTCAAGTCTTGTCTGAATCCATTGTAGAACACTGTCGACTTCTGAGTTACACAGCCCATCAACACCCTCCCCCCCCCAATTTATCAGTGAACTTGTGGGTTGACTCAGGGTGGTGACAGCCCTGATATGGCCTTTTGCAGTGGGCTGGGCTATAAGCAGCCTTACCTGTGTATCAGTGAGTCTAAGTGTAAAACTGTATGTCTTTCTGAAGCTTTGGTTATATTGATTAGGTATGATAGGCAATAGTAATAAATCTGCATGAGAAAAAATCTGTTGAAATGTATGCGAAATAGATAGGGGCACCAAGTGATCTCAGATTGCTAGTCCTTGACTCCATGCACTATCGGATGTACATGTGGTTATGGTATTTTGTTTCACCAGTGTGTTCGGTTTAGCAGGTTCAGGTATATCCAAAAGGTATTTTCCAATCCAGAAAAAAACAATGCTGATTTGTGTTAGATCATTTTTTTGTCTACCCTTGTTGATCATTATTGAAGGTGTGTGTGCGTCGGCCAAAAGATAAAAGAAAACATGAGACTGAAAACTGGTTTTGAGGATATTAAATTCCCATTTTCTCTGTGTGTCTTGGTTACAAGCTTTCAAGAAGCTTTTCGGAAAGTAATGTCATCCACCCAGATCTTAAGATCTTGTTACATGGAAGAGAATTATTGATACCTGTTCCAGCCACTTCTACCCTCAGTGATAGGTATATGGAAATATGTATGTGGAGTGTGCGACAATAGTAATTCAGAAATTTCTCTCTCTCTCTCTCTCTCTCTGTGTCTCTCTCTCTCTCTCTCTCTCTCTCTCTCTCTCTCACACACACACACACACACACACACACACACACACACACACACACACACACATATCAGTATTAAAAAAAAGATAGGTCCATTGGTGACCTCAAAATTGACTGGAAGTAAAAAGGTTTTTATAGTGGATTAGAATGGAAGGGTTGAATTGGATGATCATGTTTGAGAAGGAAGACTGTTACAAGGAGTGGGAACAAGGTACAAAGAAGGCTAACCAGTGGAATTCTGATGATGGAAAATAGTGTGCACAACAGTGTCCATGGAATATCACAGATAACAGGAAATGTAACTAGGGATTTTCATACATGTATATTTTTGTATTGGTGTGTATATATGTCAGTGTAGTATTTTTTCTACCCTTTCTTACAGTATTTCCTTTGCCATTCCCCAGGTCAGTAAGTTGACAGAGATAAGAATGACACCCATGCACAAATGTATGCTCATGCATACCATGCATACTTGCATACTCACCTGTGCACACACGCATGCACGCACACACACACACACACACACACACACACACACACACACACACACACACACACACACACACACACACACACACACACACTAAGTCTCATAGAATCCCAAAACACTATATTGTTAAATCCTGCTTGCCTACATACTTGCATAGTAAACTTCCTTTCCACTTATAACTACACATTCAACAATATGTCCTGACATATTTTCCAGGTCAGGCATTTGGTACTGTTATTGTGTTAAACCTCATCCATTAGTCACACCTTGTTCTGTATTCTTTTTCACCCAGATTTATTTCTTTGACTTTCTTTGTTAATGTTGCTCCCAGGTTTCATAGTTTTGCAGATGTGGTGGTGTGTGTGTAGGTCTTGCCTATGCACAGTGATGTTTGCTTGAAAACGAATGTTTACCCCCCCCCCTCTTAAATATTTTTTTGGTTAAATTTTTATTTGTTTTGGTTTGTTCAAGAGTGATGAAAGGCAAAACTTCTCAGGCAGCAAAACAGGCTATGGGCAGAAAAGAACTATCAAGAAAGATTTCTAGTGGTTTTTAACTTGTTTTTTTTTTTTTTTTTTCTCCAGGAAATGATACATGAAACATTTCAGTCATGATTAGAAATAGAAATGAATGGGTCAAAATGAGTTTGAACAAAAATTATGCAGGTCTGTTACATACACAACAGAATATTGGAGATAATCTGCCTGGAGATGCTTTGAACATGAGAGGAATGGGTGAGAAAGGGACAAGGGATGTTAGGGAATTTCCAGCTGAGATCTTGTGGCAGAACCAGTGATTATGAAAATCAAACAAGCAAACAAACAAAAAGTTGTAAATGGCCAACGTTTAGCTCTTTCCTCACCCATGTAGTTGAGTTTGCTTGTTTATTGGTTTATGTACTTATGTTCATTTCATTGTTTCTTTCATTGTTCCTTCACTTTGGGGATTTTCTTTCATACCTGCCCCTTTGGACAGATCCTTGGATATCGCCCTGCACCTTTTGTAATGGACATGCATGTAAACATAGGCCTGCATTTGCTCTCTGCTCTACATTCAGTTGTATCTCATTCATTCATTCATTTATTTCTGTTTGAGGTTTGATTTGGTGTGGTGTTTTGCCTTGTACAGGAGGTATCAGTATCTTAATGGAGTTTCCCTTTCTCGGTGAGTCTTTCTTCATCGTAGCCACGGTGAAGGGAATGCATGACGGGGTATGGGCATGAGCTGCTCTTGTCAGATGTAGTTTGTCACACGGTCATCCCTGTATAACTGCATACAGCTGTCAGTGTCTTCATCATCATTGTCATCAAGAGGAAGGGGAAGGTAGTGGACACACTATCAGTGCTGATAGGATTCTGCTTTCCAGTGGAAGAGTGGTTAACACAGATGGTCATTTAGTGGTTCGCTTAGTGGTAGAGACACTGTCGGCATTAGATCACAAGCATTGGTGTAGTGTGGTTGTGTGTGTGTGTGTGTGTGTGTGTGTGTGTGTGTGTGTGTGTGAGAGAGAGAGAGAGAGAGAGAACTATTACTCTTGAGCTTTCATACTGGTGACAAGCAGGTATTTGTACCCATATCATTATATGTGGACCAAGCTGTTTAGTAACCGCACAAATACATGGGGTTTCCACTGTCACTGCCTATTTCGTATTGAATATGGATTATTGCTTTTGTTGTTCTTGATCTCACGTTTCCATTTTGTCTTTGTAGTTAGATTCTTTAATTCCGTAGATTTATGATTTTGAACATGTAAACAAGACATCTAGTCTTTATTACTACAAATTTTAGTTTTGTGTTCACAGAGAGATTTTTTTTAATGCATTTATGAAATATATACATTTCTTTAATCATTCAGGCATTTTTGCTATGGTAATAATTAGTCATGCTGTTACCAATTCTGTTTTTTTGGTGTGTTTTTTTGTAACTTGGGCCCTTTGAGCATTTTCCTGGCGATACTTATTGGTGTTCCAATGTGGTATTTATATGACATGTTTGTTCTTGTGCATGCTAAACTTACTTTCAGGCTTTCTTGGAGAATCTTAGCTCTTTGATATATGCTTTTATTGACTGGTACATACTGAGGTTCCCCATTAACACGGAAGGGGCATTCTTGTTAACACAGAAGGGGTATTCTCATTACTCATGAGCTTCTTATCATGAGAATGCTATATATGCATGCCATACTGTTATGGTATAATAGTAGTATATTATATTTATAGTAATACATGATGACAATATAGGTTGCAGATAATACTAAGAATAGTCCAGCTGAAGAACAGTGGGAATATTTGGCATTTCAGTAGAATTTTAAAAAGAGATTCTGTTTCCTGTCTGTCTCCCTGTCATTTTTCTGTTCTCTTCCCCCCCCCCCCCCCCCCCCCCCCCCCTTCTCCCCATCCCCTTCTTCCCCTTCCCTTTCCTAAATTTTCTTTTGTTTTTTTTTTACAAAGTTTAGCTGCATCTCTTAGTTAAGATGTTAAAAAACTTCAGCCTGTAATATATATATATTTATTCTTCAGGAAAAAAAAATCTCAGTATGGTGCGATGAAAATCATATGGGACAAAGTGTTTGAGAGCATCACTGAAGTGGTTCGCTTGTTACATACCAGGATATAGGTTTTTGAGCAACAGATGTGTTGATCTGCACACTGTGCGTTGAACTATTCTGACTTCAGACAGATGTTGGGTTACGCAGTGTGTTGCAGACTTAGGCCATGCCTCGGTAGGTAAGCCAAGTATCCCGGAGCCCTTGACTGTTTTCATTGGCAGGTTTGCACATCACACACCAAGCTCAGTGCAGTTGAGGCACCAGCTGTGCTTCAACATGCACGATTTGGCAACCTTTTTTTCTGTTTCCATTAAACAAAGGGAAAGTAACTCTCTCAGAAAAACATTGTGTAAGCTCAAGCAAGGTGATTTCGATAGACCAGAATATTAGGTTTGTACAGATCCTCATTTAGTTATCATTTAAACAGCATTGGGTAAAATGTTGTCTTCAGTGGTAGATTAAGTTGCCAAAAATTACCACATGATGGAAATGCACAAGTTCATCGAGAGAAAACTAAAGCAAAATTTTTCATGTCAAACAAAACAGAATCTGTTATGTACAAGTCTACTGGTGTTTGTGCACCAACTCAAAACAGTATTTCATCTTAAGACTACTCAAAATGCTGGTGAGAGATGTCTCAGAAAAAGACCTTCCTTCTTTTTTTTTTCCTCTGTATTTCTTTTTCTTTTACAAAATTAAAGAAATGATTTTGGTGTTAATGCGTATTTTGTATTTTTGATTGATGATTGGCAAATAACATGGATGAGTTTATGCATTGCAGCAAATAGTGTGGTAGTGAAACACAATGCCCAAGACAATGAAAGCAGGACTCTCACTTTGTCTGTCCCAGTGCATGGAAATCGGATGTTTTTTGATGGATGTGCAATCCTGATAAAATGAGATCAAACTGACTGCTTTTTTTTCTTCTTCTCTTTCTGTCAATCCCAGGTATATCTTTGTGTCTTTCACTGATGATGTGAAATCTGACACGTATGTAAACAGTGTTTAATACAAAGGGTCCTGTTCTTTCATGCATGTATCCTTGCTTTTGCCTTCTGTCCCAATCCTTTCCTTACCCCATTCCTTATAATCATTCTGGGCTGGTGTTAGAGATTAATGTTCAGATCAGCTTTTCAAAAATGCGATCTGACACATAATTTTCTTGTTGAAGCCCTTCTCAAGGCTCAGTTTTCCAGTGGTATGGCATCAGGATGTTCCCTGTTAGTTTCTCCTTGTTTTGTAAAACTCTTACAAAATGTTTGTGAGTTGCAAACTTGTGCTTTAGGTGCGTCACTCAGAGTCAGATACTTGATTATTTTTCATGGCGAAGAAAGTGCAGGAAATGTGAGAAGTAAGGAGAACTGAAGGTACTCACTTGCAAACACAGGATTTGACTGTAGCCTCAGTATAACTGGCTTGCAGTGAGAACCAGTGTCATGGTCGTTTTGTTGCATTTTGGTTGTTAGTCAAATATGCCTTCATCGACAGTGTAAATGTGTATGCTTAGCTGTGTTTATTAATATTGGGATATCATCATTGCTTATATTTCTGTGTATAAGTAATTTATATTTGCATGAACTGTAGCACATTGTACTGTGAGATTTGATTCTCTTATTAGGCCCTTGCTGCTTTAACTGATTAAGTAATAGCAGAACATTTTTTCCTTTAGACATAGTTACAGGCAAAGATGTCAGAGATGCTTTTACCTGCTCAGACGTTGATAGTGGTAAGTGAAGTGTACGTGTGTGTTTCTAGACTTGGAAAAAGCAGCTTTCAAGGTAATATAGACTGGGAGAATGTTAGAGAAACAGTCTTGAAGTAAAGCTAGATCAGGTAGCAAATTCAAAGATCTGGGAGGAACCGTCAAAAGATGTCAGCCAAGGCCTACAGGAACATAGAACAGGGAGAAAACAGTCTTGTGGGGAACATAGACCTAGTAAAAACCTCGACGTGACAGAAAGGGTGCACGCATGCATGTTTATATGTACATGTACATGTATGCATGTATGTATGATGTGTTTGGTATTTCTTTCAAGGGAAGATCTGTTTACCAATCTCCTTTTTCTCTCCTCTCACTAATTATACTTTTTATACATTGTACATTTCCTTATTATGATTAATGTTTTATGTCCGTATCTTCCTTTTTGTCCTAAGTGCCAACCATTCTGTCTGCCTACTATTTCTTCTGTCTCTTTCTCCATCCATATCCAATGAATTTATAAAGATTTTTTTTTTCCATATCTTGTATCTTTCTCTTAAGTACATATGATACAAAATGACTATAATGTCTAGAAAACTGTGTTTCTATAAAGGGAGTGTCAGGTAATCTGTTTGGGAGGGCAAATGAAACTTCTTGCACCAATCTCCCTCTGTCAGTGGTAAATGTCCGAGGAGTGGTCCAGGTGACAAATGTGGTTGAAAGATGTTACTTCTTTCTGTCACTGTCTGTCATCCTCTCCTCTGTCTCGGCCTTTGTCTTTGCCACTCTTTCACTTACCATCTCTTTGCCATTCTCTTATCATCACTCACTTTATATCCTGATCTCTCTCTCTCTCTCTCTCTCTCTTCTCTCTCTCTCTCTCCTCTCTCTCTCTCTCTCTCTCTCTCTCTCTGTCTGTAGTGTCTGTCTCAGCGTCTGTCTGCCTCTCTGTCTCTCTCTTTGTATCCTGATTCTCTCTCTCTCCCCCCCTCCCCCCCCCTCCCCCCCCTTCTCCCTTTTCACTCTCCTTCTATCCCTCTGTCTGTCTGTCTGTATGTTTGTGTGACTGTGTGTATGTGTGTGTGAACGTGTTTTCACTTTCACTGCCTCTCAGACCTTTGAACGTAGTGCTATACTTGTCCAAGTCTCAGGTTTCTTCATTTATGTTTCTGTGTTTCTGTCTTATCTGACAACACTTTCAGTTCTACTAACAAGAAAAAATCTGTTTTTCTGTGTCTGACATTGTGCCTGTTTCTGTCTGCCTTTGTACCCTTCCCTTCTCCTCCCCCTCCCTCTCTACTCTCCCTATCTCCCTTACTCTGACCATCTCTCTCTCTCTCTCTCTCTCTCTCTCTCTCTCTCTCTCTCTCTCTCTCTCTCTCTCTCTCTGTCTTGAACAATGCCATATGTGACTTCAATTTAAATCTGAAAACACATTCTGATTCAAACAATTTAGCCGTTTGATGATATTTCCTTGGAGCTCTGTCACTGCAGTTTGTTCTCCTGGTCCTCGACAAAACAAACAAGTCAGAGTCAGTGTAAACAGAAGTGGCATAAGCTTGAAGAAGATGCATTCAGATGAACCAGAAATACCTGTTAAGAGAATTCAAGACTTTCAACTCATTTCATGTTCTTGTGCTTGGTTTTCCAAAATTGTCATACAAATGAGCAGTTAGAAGTTGCTGAAGATGTAGAATAACATGTAAAACAAATGGTAGATGAATTTGTAGACTGGGTAATACTTACTATGTGGAGATTTAATGCACAGTCTGAAGTGTGGCAGGAGTAGTGTCATTGACTTTGCAGCAAAATGATTTCAAAATTCACAGCAGGCATGAGTCTGAAAACATTTCTTCCTCATGCAAATGATCATTACCCTGTCAGGCAAGCTTACAGAAACCTTAGAAAGGAAAACCAGTGAAACAAAAGGGCCAGTTCCAACATGATAGCAATGAGGGAAGTGTTATAAGGAAGTCAAGGAGAAGAATATGCAACATAAACAAAGCTAAATCTAAACAAATTGTTCAGTTCCTGTGGTGAATTGGAGACCCAGAAATAGCCTGGGAAGAGAAGTGGAAGGCTGTGAGAATTTGGCAGAGAGAAAGAAGGAAAGCTTGCCCCAGTCCAGATACTGAAACAGACATGAATTAAAAGACAAGAGTATTTAAAACAGTACCTGAAGAAACAAAGGAAAATAGATGGTAGCAGTTTTGTGAGTCGCTTTAATTATGATACAAATACTCACCACACATTTTGGCAAGGAAGGAAGAAAGCACAACCCCACCTGAAATATCTTAGATGCTGTTGGGATCACAAAGCTCAAGACGAATGATCTAGCTGCAAAGGGAGGCGACTGCAGGTGAAAATGTAAACAAATTTGAAAAGTTATTGATAAAGCTCTGCCCCAAAAACATTGAGGAACAAATCACAAGACAAAACATAACACGTTTCAACCTCTTAGTAACTTAGTCTTAGGACTTCTTCAGGCAAGGTACACAACACTCTGGACAAGAAAAATGAACGAGCAATCACTTGCCTTCATCCAATTCGGCGCAAGATGGGCGTTGAATATACTCTGCCTGAAGAAGACCTAAGAGGTCGAAACGCAGTGTGTTTTGTCTTGTGATTCGTTTGTCGATGTTTTTAGGGCGGAGTTTTATCAGCAATTTTTCAAATTTGTCGAGACAAATGAGGAGAGAGGAATAGCTTTACTGAAAGGCTTTGTGAAACAGAGTGAACAGAAGAATTTAGAGGGGGAAAAGGTACATGACCAAGTAAAATCAGCATCTTGCTTACACTCTTTTCAGTCTTTACAAAGGTAGTTTCGATAAAGGCTGTGTCCCTGAAGACTTGACACACGGTTACCTGAAACCTCTACTGAAACAAGGAAAAGCACATAAGTTAATTGGCTACTGCTTACTCTCTTAGCAAAATATAGTATGTAAGCTCGTGGAACGCATCACACCATGGACCTTTAAAGAAGGCAGATCCTCCCACTCAAGTCAAGGAGGCCACTGAGCAGGAGAAGAAAGCCACTGTGGATGGATTGCAGCTGCACTTTAGGAGTGAACTTTCATCCTATGATTTGGACATAGGACATCTGAACCTCAGATTGTCTTTGGAATTACCTTAGGGCTCTCCTCTCTCTCTCTTTTTTGTAAAGTGTTTACCTTTAAGACCTTGCAGTTCTCATTACAAAAAAAAAAAAGAAAAAAAAAGGAGATTGCTCGAGTGTTGACACTAGCAGATGAAGGTGTGATCTACAAAACGTCAAAAAATGGACAAGAAAGAACAAAAATAGTACACCACCAGTTGAACAGAGTTACCCAGTGGTGTTGAGTAAACAGACAAGCAACCAAACTGGGTCATCCATCAACCCAGCATTGGTCTGCATTCTCATCAAGACACCAGGAAAATTACTCTCACCAGTTTTCTTTAGTAAAACAGAAATCAAACCGGCTAAGACCTTTGCTACATGGGCATCGGTTTTGATAGAATGTCGACCTTTTGAAAAATGTTGAGAATATGACACTCAAATATAATAAAAGGTCAGTCTGTTGGGAAGGCAATGGCAACTAAAGGCATTGAATAATACCATCGCTACTGACTGTATCAAACACTTGTATTCTGTGTGGTTGATCATGTATTACGGCTTACAGCACTGTTCCAGCAGTATCTCCTTAAAATTGAAAGAATTCACATTGAAGCTATGAGATTGCTGTGGGAATTTCAAAGGACACACCAGTGGAAACTCTGCATAACCTGATTGACCTTCCTTTGATACAGATCAAATGCAAGCTAAAACAGATGAAGGCATGTTTTAGAGCACTTGAACATCCCCCAAATCCACTACATCAGGCAATTGACGAAACGAAAGGCACTCGTTTAGGATGAGGAAAATGAGGCAGGAGACAAAATACAGTTTGTATGCCAGTTGTCAGACCTGACAAACTAAGGACCGGGAAAATTGTCCTGACCACTTCAAACGCATCTTCCAATCTGCTGCTGTACCAGAGCTAACAAGACACTGTTGAGAATGGCCAGAGGGCAATTGGGTGAAGCTGGAAAAGTCGGGTTGTTGATACATAGTGAAGCAAAACTGCCAGACAATCCAGGAAGACAGCGGTGCCTACACCTTAACAATTTCAAGTCTAAGAATGGAGGAAGAAAAAAAGTGGCACAAGTACTCCACTGACAGTGATCCACAGAAAAGCTTGGACCTTAGCAAGCCATGATTCTGATCAACCCCATAAAACTGCTTCAGAAAGTGGAAGGTGGAATGAAAAGCCCTGCTTTTCATGAAGTAACGTGCATCCTTCTGTTGGAAAAATTCATATGGATGATGTACTGGATGGATGGATGACAATTAGAACTGGATTGCAGCTTGGCCAGTCTGATATGATTAGAAGCCCACAGAATCGTCTTGACAAACAAGGTGAAACCACCATACCCAAAACCATCCTGCTGAACTCAACGTCAAGAGAGGAAGTGGTTGCACATCCAGACTAAAAGAAAGAGCAAGAAAGCAAAGAAATATATGAATAATCTCAAGACAAACATAGCGAAGACTCCTAGAGAAAGCGGCACTTGTGTGGGCCTTTCCAATGTCCGACCCAAATGACTTAAAGCACATGAAGTGATACAAGTGGATAATGTGGAGTGTCCATAGATGTGAATGTGTATGTGTCGGTGAATATGCGCATGTGTGCTTGTGTTTGTGTGTCTTGATCATGCATGTGTGTGTGCGTGCTTGCACATACTCATGTGTGTGTGTGTGTGTGTGTGTGTGAACATTCTATTGGTTTATCTGTGTATTTATTTGTATTCATCAGGCAATACATTAGTGGTATGTCATGAAAAAGTGCATATTGGGATCTATCGCATATTCATACCAGAGACCCCAGTTTGGTAATTGTGGGTTTTGATGCCCGTGGGTGTGCAGGTGTGGATGGATGGGGAGAATGAGGTGGTTGTCTTGTGCGCGATCCACAGGCACATATGTTCATCCCAGTTAGTATTATATTTGTCACTATTATTTTAATTTTCACGTCTCTGGTATTTTAATTTTCACCACTGATCATCGTTGTTGTTGTGATATTGATTATCATCAGTAGTAGTAGTGTTATCATTGATTGATAATGACTGTGTCATCTTGTGAACAGCTGCTCCCTACAAATAATATTCAAAAGCATGGACACACACACACAGACACACACACACACACACACACACACACACACACACACACACACACACACACACACACACACACGTTTGCACATCCATATATACACAAGCAGACATGCATATATGTATGCATACACATGCACATTACAAGTTCAAGCTTACAGATCACACAGGAACACACTGCACATTAATGCATGCACATGCAGACACATTATGTACACTGACACCTACATACAGGCCCATCCACTCACGCACACAAGCGCACACACGTGTGCACATATATGCACATGCTCACTCACGCAAACACACACAGCTATAACAGAGAAGCAGACAATTTTAGGTAGGTATCCAAATGTTGGGCTCTCACGCAGATCAGACGTCTGCTGAGTGGTATTCATGAAACCCTGGTCTTAAATCCGTTCATCTTAATCATTAATTATCCATCGGCTGTAAATCCTGCACACTGTGGTCTTGTCGCTTAGTGGATCTGGTGTAGGGTATACATGGACTAATCTGCACGCAGTAACACCCACTTGCTTAATAAACTGAAACTGAAGCTGTTTAGAATGTTCAACTTTTAAGTGAGTCAGAAGCATGAAGGTGATAATCTAATCACTGACAAGTGGAACCGCCGTGGCATGGACAGTGACAAATGGTAACACAGTTGCCCTAGGTAACATGCTAACATGAGGTCTTCACAGGATATTTCTGCTGTTGATCAGACTGAGAAGTCAACTGAATTTTTGAAAACTGAACAAAAAGTAGAAGTTTTGTTCTTGATTGATCAATGGAAATTGTGTGATGTGGGTTTGGAGGCATGTAAATTGAAGTGGAACTACCTGTGAGATGTCACCTGGCATGTGCGTGATTGGAAAATTGTGAGGCGAGCGAAAGAATGCATGTGAAAGCTAAACTTCTTTTGTGGGTTCTGGCAATACATCAGATAGTCTGCGCATTATTTGTAATGGTGGAGATATATGTGGATGAGGGGGATGGGGGTGATGTGCATTATTTTATGAATGGATTAAGTTAGACGTATTCATTTCAACTGTATATTCAGGTATATAGGTAAGAGATGAAATTTGTTAAGTGCAAAGATAACAAGAAATCTGACACGTTTGTGCAATAACTCAAGAGTGTGTGTGTGTGAGAGAGAGAGAGAGGGTGCGTGTGTGTGTGTGTGTTTCTCTGTGCGTGTTGTGTGTGTGTGTGGTGGGGGGGGGGGGGGGGGGGGGTTCTCTTCTCTTTTTGATGCTCGCAATCTTGATGACAGTTATGGCACCTTTGAAGAGGATTGACAAGGCAAGCATCAAAACAGATTTGTTTCACCACCTTTTGTCTTGATAAGTTTGAATTTTCAGGATCGGTTGCTATACTTAGTGTGGAAGAAAGTCATCATAAGGTGAGAGAACATTTGTGGTAGAAATATGAAAATGCGTGCAGAATGCATATGTCTGTAAGTGTGCGTTTTCTCTACAGTATTGACAGTGTATGTGCAGTGATGCTGCGTTTCTGCAGAGCTGACGGTGTGTAGTGGCATTGTATGTTTCAGGACCCACTCTGACTCTGCTCTTCATACCAGTGCCATGGGGCCCTCGCCGGGCAACGGCAACAACGAACAGTACTGCCACCCACCCAACACTCCTCCCACACACAAACGCAGTAAGCTGTAATTATATGTATATGGAGGAGCTTTCGCTTAATAAGTAAGCAGGAAAAACCATATTTTATCATTTATCAGAATTAAATATTTCAGCTTGGGGCAAAGTAGAAATAAAGTAAACATCAGCTTCTACCACCCCCTCCCCCCCCCCCCCCCCCCCCCCCCTCCCCGATCCCTTCCACTGATCCCTGTGTCTGCAGTTCCTCTTTTAGTGCACATCAATACATGTTATCAGATTAAAATGATCATGCGGTAGCATTGTTTAAATCAAGCCGAAATGCATTAGCGGGGTTCTATGTCGAAAAATCATGCACTTCATGCAACAAGCACCAAATTTGGCAGAGATGGCCAGTTTTATGTCCTGAACAAAACCAGATTTAGAGCCACCATGAAAAATTTGTAAAAACGTGTTTTTTTTGGCATTTTTCAAAATGGCCGACATGAAATTGGAATATATGTTTCAAAATTGTTTATTTAACGCTACAAACACCAAATCTAGCTGAGAAGCACAATTTCATGCCCTGAACATAACCAGATACAGGTCTATTTTAAAAAAAGAGGAAAATTTGTGTATTTGAGCAATTTCCAAGATGGCCGCCAGCAAAAAGGGAGTCGTATGCTGTACATTCATTCATTTGCACCCATAACACCAAAATAAGTTTTAAAAATATTAAATAAATAAAAATCATAATAATAAATAAATGAATGAATAAATAAATATATATATATATATATATATATATATATATATATATATATATATATATATATATATATATATATATTTTTTAATGATGATGATGATCATTGTCATAAGTGAGATACTGTAGGATGATGGTCATTGTTATAAGGAAAATAATGTGGTGGCATTAGTATAATACTGCCGGTTCAGGAAGAAGGTGGATGAGGTCGATGACTGATCGGTGATGATTATGTATCATTCGAGATTAAACAGTATTGTAGTATGATGATCATTGTTATGTAAGTTGGATATTGTTGTGTAATAATCAGGCATGGGAATTGTCAGCGAAAACGCTGATTTCCGCGGCAGTAAAATTTGCTTTCCGCGAAAACGAAATTGCGTCCACGAAAAAAAAAAATCTGGGTACAAAAAATAAAAGCACCGGTTTTTTTGCTGTTGCTGAACTGGTCTCGGCTGGCCTAGACCAAGTTATACTAACGCGAGCGTTATCTCGTTCTCTGTTCTCGTTCTCGCGGAAGTTTGGGTATGGACGATCGAGACTATTGCGGAACGCGAGCGTACTGTGTTTGCGTGCTGCGAACGCCTGCCTCAGTTACCCGAATCGCCAGCAACAGCAGCTATTAACTCTCGCGGGCAGCCCAAATTTGTGAATGTCGTGACTTTCTGCGCATGCGCAAACTTTGAACAGGCGAGTTTTCAACATGGCGTGCCTTGGTCGTGTGGTAAACTTCGGCGATCCGTTCGAAGACAAGTGCCCAAATAAATGGAAATGGGAGCGGATATTTGTAGTTGTGGAGGTGGAAATCGGAGATGTAGTAAAGAAGGAGCGCCTTGGGACGCGCTTTCGCAAGATAAATATCAGTGGAGCTGCACGGTGTATTGTCTGCAACAAAGACGTATCTTACGCCAGTCGTGGTGTTTCAACACTGACTGACCATCTCCGCTCAAAGAAGCATCTGGATAAGTGTGCGTCTCTGGAAAGTAATCAACGTTTGCCAGGTAAGATTCTTCTCAGTGACAGCAGTAAACAAGGGAGCTGCTTGTGTGACATTCTTCTCAGTGACAGCAGTAAACAAGCTCAGTGACAGCAGTAAACAAGGGAGCTGCTTGTGTGACATTCTTCTCAGTGACAGCAGTAAACAAGCTCAGTGACAGCAGTAAACAAGGGAGCTGCTTGTATGACATTCTTCTCAGTGACAGCAGTAAACAGGGGAGCTGCTTGTATGACATTCTTCTCAGTGACAGCAGTAAACAGGGGAGCTGCTTGTGTGACATTCTTCTCAGTGACAGCAGTAAACAGGGGAGCTGCTTGTGTGACATTCTTCTCAGCAGTAAACTTCAAATACCTTCCTGTTTTCTCTTCAGAGATACTTGCCTCAGCTCTAGAGGTTATGCCTGGTGCCAGTGTCTGTAACCAGTTTCAAGTGAATGTGTGCAGGCTTAACTTTTCTTTTGTGTGTGTGTGGGTGTTTCTTGTTTGGTTGGTTGACCAGTTGGTTGGTTGGTTGATTGGTGATTGTTTGGATTGGTTGGGTTGGTTGATTGTTGTTTTGTTTTTGTTGTTTGTTTTGTTTGTTTTTTGAGCCTGTGTGATCTTTGTAGTCAGCTGGAGATAAACTCATAGAACTGAATAAAAACATTTTGTGTGAAAATTGTTTTTGTTTGTTGTTTTAATGCTAATTTACTTCATTTTTTTTTACGTTCATAAATCCATAAAAATGAAGTCAGGATAGCCCAGATTGCACAGATTTTGATCTTGAAAAAAAAAAATTTTCCGGGGGGGCATGCCCCCGGACCCCCCTAGATTTCAGAGTTTTCCCTTTCAGTCAATTCCCATGCCTGAATAATGCAGGTTGGGGGAATGAAGGAGGTTTACAAACAATGATTGATGGATGATGATTATCTATGTCATGGTGTGAATGTGATTCACAGTAGTGTGGGATGATGGTCATTTACAAAAGTGGAATAGTGTGCTGGCGTTAGTATGTTAATGCCACTTGGGGGAAATAGAGGAATTGATCTATGAGTGATGGATGATGATCACTATCATAAGTGAGATCTACAGTACTACAGGATGATATGCTCATTGTCATAAGTGAGATAATGTGGTTGGATTGGTGTGATAATGCCGGCTGGGGGTGGAAAAAGATTGATGGATTAATTTGAATCATTCCAACTCTTTTCCTTTCCCACGACCTCTGCTCCACCCATTTCTCTCTATACCCCCTCCCCCAATTTCCCCATCCCACCTTATTCTTATGCACACACTATGTACATATATAGCATATCTACAATATCACATGTAGAGCGTAATATTTATAATGCTGAACAATTAAGTAGTGGGGGAAACAAGTGTAGGCTAACAATTCTTCGGTCAGCATAGTAATGACTTGGCAAAAATTTGAACTTTAAAAAAGAAAAATGAAGATGAAGAAAATGGGGGGAAATATATTATAAATAATGAGAAACCCTTCACCAGCTGCATGAGGGAACCACTGTAAACCCTCTTGAAGGCAGATCTATTTGTATCGCCTGCTCCTAGGCCTTTCGTCCGCTGGATCGGACTCATCAGGGAAACACGGCTGACTGTGTCTGTGCTCCCTGTGTCAAATAGAGACACACCACATTCCATAATTCTGTGGTGTACTCACCACCAAGGGTTCAAAAAAGAATCCAATATCATCCCCAAAGCAGCCAGCAAAGGTAGTAAATGGAATACAACTAAAGTGTGGAGAGGAAAAAAGTTGCTGAAAAACTAAAAGCATTATGCAAACGGTATAAAATGTAGGGGACAATCTTTGAGCCTATGCTTGAGGATCCATTCAAGGATGCAAGGGAGATCAAAAGATATGGAACAGTCTGATTCGTCAGCTCTGCTGTTCAATAACACACGCATTGTCAGTGGCTAAGAATTGTGCAGAACAACCTTTACTTCGATCTCCTATATATACCCCAAACACCATCTCCACCATCCAGGTATGCATACTCATAGTAGAAAGAAACTCGTGGAGAGCGTGGCAGCAGAGAGTCCTCAGAAGAGAAGCCCCCTTCAAGCAAGTGTTTCGGCCCTTATCTCCTGACACTCTAGGGGGGTTGGGCCACACCCGGTTCATGACTCCGGATGTCCCTCTGCTGCCCCTTTTTTTTCCCCATCTTGGGACGAGCCATGGCTGGGATTCGAACCCATGACCCTCTGGACATGCTCATTTTCTACTTAATGACTCGCGCTTTAACCACTGAGCCACAGGGACACCTGATATTTGTAGGGAAATTAAGCCTTATGAAGTTCACTTTTGTTCCTCCTTGACCAGATCCAGCTTGAACACCTCTCTGCCGCTTCTGCCATTGCTTTCAGGGCTCTGGTTTTTTCCTTCCCTGCAACTGAGAGCTGTTTCATGAGGCTGTATGCAGACGTTCCTACAAACCCCCTAGCTCCAATTTCTGCAGTGAGGACTTTGACCTGATAGCCTTCTCTCCTCAGGCTGTTTGCCAGATCAGCATACTTTTCAGTCTTGTAGATTTGAGCTGCCTCCATTCTGTTCTCATATGGCACCGTGAGCTCGATCATGATCAGCTGCTTGGTTGACTTAGAGTGGACTACTATGCCTGGTCTCATGCCACTCTTGCTGATGATCTCTGGGTGACTCTTCCATTCTGGGAGGTCTGCAGTGCACTCCCAGTCATCTGCCCCATCCAGCAGACTCTGCCTGCATGTTTCGAGTGGCACTGTTGTTCTTGGCCATGATTTGCTGCCTCCTGCCGTGAAGAATGTTGCGGGTGCTTTTGGAGTCCTGATTCTCCCTTTTGTGGTGTTGGTACTAGCCCAGACTACTTGTACAATTTCTTTGAGCACTTGGTTGTGCCTCCATGTGTACCTTCCTTGAGCCAGGGCTACTTTACATGAGCTTAGAACATGCTCCACTGTTTGTTTTTTTGTATAGCAGAGGGGGCATGCAGGATCGTCTGTTTTCCCCCACTTCACCAGGTTTGCATTTGAGGGCAGAAGGTCATAAACTCATATGCAGATCTGAGAATGAAGCTGATCCTGAGAGGGGCCATGTGCCAAATGTCATTCCAAGTTAGACTTCTTTGGAGTGCATTCTCCCACGTTGTCCATTGCCCTTGCTGGCTCTGCTGGACTGCTTTTTGGAGTCTTTTTTGGTCTTCTTCTTTTCTCATCTCCTGAATCATCATGTCTCTTTTGGCTTTTCCTTTGGCCTTTGACCACCATTCAGTTTTGGTCACCCCCAGTCCTTGTCTGTTGGTCTGTATGTGTCCTGTTATTTCTCTGATCTTGAGACTTTCTTTTGCAGAATCCATCGCCTCTTGAACTTTCCATTTTCTGCCTGTCTTCAGCTGGGGCTTGATTGCTTCTACCACCTTGTCTCCTGAGTCCTCCAGCATGCTTTGAAGTCTGATCTTCCCTGCTTTGTATTCCTCCAGGATGGATTTCAGTGGTAGTTTGAGCTTTGCTTGGCGACAGTACAGCGCGATGTCAGTCAGACAGGGTGGGACACCAAGCCATTTCCTTGTGAACTTGTTGATTTTGGCTTCCATTGCCTCCACTGTGCTGGTGCAGATGTCGTATATCATCAGAGGCCATAGGAGCTTTGGTATCAGCATGAACTGCAGACACCAGACCTTGTATTTGCCAGGGAGCCCACACTGGTCAATGGTCTCCAAGCCTTCTTCCGCCATCTGCTTGGTTTCTTTTGCTCTTTGTGTGTCTTTCAGCGTATCATCATACCATCTTCCAAGGCTGTTCAATAACACACGCATTGTCAGTGGCTAAGAATTGTGCAGAACAACCTTTACTTCGATCTCCTATATATACCCCAAACACCATCTCCACCATCCAGGTATGCATACTCATAGACACATAAGATAAGATAATGTTGCTTATAGCCCAGCCGACCGCAAAGGGCCACATCAGGGCTGTCATAGACACATACACATGTGAACAATCTATATGCATCTATCTATCTATCTATATTTTTCCCCTCATACACACCCTCAAGTGCCCCCTTCCAAGAATAAGACTCTCTCATCTACCACTCTTTCACTTTCTTTTACACTCTCAAGTGCCCCCTTCCAAACATAAGACTCGTCTGCCACTCCCTCTTTTTCTCCATCTCTGCTTCTGCTCATCTTTTCCCTCTGTCTGCCTCTCTTTTTCCTCGATGTGAAATAGGATTGGACACTGAATTGTCCTTTTTCCCATTACACACACACACGTACACACGCACTCGCGTGCGTTGTCAATATTTGTTCTGTCTTCCTGTTTTTTTAATCTCCTGAGAATCCTCAAAGACATTTATTATTAACACACACACACACACACACACACACACAATATATATATATATATATATATATATATATATATATATATATAATATATATATATATATATATATATATATATATACAATTTGGGCACGCCACCGGTGTTATATACTGTGGTGTGTGGGCGTGCGAGCGTGCCCAAATTGTATTGTATACCCTGAGGAGAGCGCTTTTAGCTTGAAACAAGCTTGTAGGTTTTAATCTCTTCATTTTAAAATCCTATTTTAAACTGGTATGTCGCTCCCTACATGGTTGAGCACTTTTTACGTCCTGAGTGGCTTTTTAACTCTGATTTTATATATATATATATATATATATATATATATATATATATATATATATATATATATATATATATATATGCGCGCTGGTGACCTACTCGTTTTTGAGTGTACCAGTCTTTTAGGAAGAAGAATATTATATATATAAACGAACTTCTCCAAAGTGTAGGGAAAACACTGTAAACACACACACACACACACACACACAATAGGCAACTTATTTAAAGAGTAAGGTAAAGGATGGTATTAGTACCAGGGTCTAGCATTGTAAGCCTTTCGGCGTATATACGCCGATTCATAGACCCCCATACGCCGATTTCGATTGAGCGTACGCCGAAATCGTTTTTATCGCGAAAAAAAAAAAATTCGCATCCGGCGCGCTTCTTATTCGGTACGCTGTCGCCTATTCCAAATCGGTCGGGCTCGCCGCCATCTTTGTACACTTTCCCTTGTTAACTTACAGCAGCGAGTATCATGGCGCGAAGAGTCGATGTTGTTCAACGCGGAAAGCCGTTTTCTGACCAAGGATGCCACTACCAATGGAGATGGGACTGGCTTGATGCCGATTTTGTCATTTTCGACGACGACGGAAATGAAAAGAGCAAGTGCCAATATGGTGAATTTTTCAGGAAACTGACTTGTGCTGGCAAGGCCCATTGCACGTTGTGCGATAAGGAGATCGCGTACTCAAACAAAGGTTTCGTTGCGCTGAAAAAACACTGCGAAACGGACATCCACAGAAAGAGGCTGAAGGAAAAATCACAGCCTAGGCGGCCCAGGACCTCGGCCGAGTAAGCCTAAATCACTTTTTCCAATGCTAGGCTCTGAGTACGCTTCAGATAACAAACACGATGATAGAATGACATTTCAAGACTATCTGAAGAGCTGTAAATCCATAATTCACCTCGAAAGACGAAGTTTTCACTGGCAAATTACGAACACGCGATCGGAAGCGGCCATTTTGATTTTCCCGCTGCATGTCTACAAAGTCATAGAAAATTAAGGAAACAAAATAAGACCAGCAAATTTTTGGATAAACATATGTATTTTCATACACAATATATCATTATCCAACATGTTATCATTAGGAAATAATTTTAGCTTACATTCATTTTGCGTGATAATGTTCACTGCGGGCACCTCGCGCTAGAAAATCGTCTGCAATTTTGGCTCATCTTTTTTTATTTATTTCTCAAAATAAAAAAAGATTTTGAAGTGGCTTCAAATCTGAAATCAGTTATAACGTTGTAAAGAACAATATACCAAAGTATTGTGCTTGTTGCACGAAGTGCACAATTCTGGTTAATTCTGCGACATAGAACCCCCACTACATACCATCATCAGATGACAAATTTTCATCTGTCAATAAAAGTAAGATAAAGAAGTTTTCAAAATATGATAGAGAATAGTTAATTCTTCAACAGCAAATTTGGGGCATATCTGTCATAGATTGCTTTCAGTGGTAACAGTTGTCTTCTTGTGCTGTGTGTGGAACGAATCAAGCAGTTATGAATTTGGTTATTTCACTAGTTTTCGCCACAAAAGTAAGTACAGCTTTGATTGACCAACAGTCAGACTAGCACAAGCAGGGCAAGTGACACTTTGACTGGTTTGTGGCTAGCTGTATACGGGATGGAGTTGACGAAAGATATGATTAATGATGAAAAGGTGGATAGCTGCAGGGGCAAGAAAGATATGTGGACTGTGCTTGCATGGGAGGTGTGTTATGTTATGCATTCAGACGGATGCAGTTAGGACTTAGGTGCTTGGACTTACTTTTTGTGTTGTTTTAGTGTTCGTAAATTATTTTGACTCAGAAGTAATTGTTGATATCAAGTTTTGTGCCTAATCTGAATCTGTGGTCATGACTGAAACCAACATCTGTCCATTTGTCTACATGTGGAGGTCAGTGAGATGTTTTGACAGATCTGTGTGCTGCAAAAAGTGACCTTAAATGGTGATATATGAACATTAGTTTGTGCAATCACAAAATGAGTGAAATTGTTGGGTGTTAGATTATTGATTGCTTGTGACTCTGGAAAGCTAGAATCAAAGAAGTGGAAGTCTTAAAAGTTGTAATGTGAAACTGAAACTGCACCGTTGTCTAGGTTTGTCATCACATGCATTATTTGTTTTACTTGGAAGTCAACCTTACATCTGTTTTGGATTTTACAAGCATTGTCCTAATTTGGTTTGCCACAGTGTCAAATTTATGGTGCATCAATGTATGCATTATTTAGTTACAGTCATTCTGAAAAAAGATAAAAGAAGCTTTTTGATTTGCTGCTTTCATGCAGTTTTACTTATTTGATTCATCTTTGTTTACCTAGACCTAGCATGTACATATTTTTCGTATGTGAACAATGACAAATCCGTAGTAATCTTTATTTATTTCTTGCTCCTCTGCGTGGTGGAAATTGCTTGAATGATCCTATCTGACTTGATGGTATTGGACATGTAGTGCATTACTCACTTCACATTTCATGTGTTGTTTATCTGTGTTGCAGAATATTATGACTGATCATAGTTAGCAGAAATGACTATTTGGAATACTGAAATTTTTTCTAAACAAACACAATTACTGAAGACTATTTCAAAACGCGGTTATTGAAGATTCATATAGCCTTTACCATTCAGTTACTTTTCATGCAGAACATGGATGGAAAGATTGCTTCAAAGTATATCTAATTACCAAGGTTTATTCAGATAGTAAATCTTGATTTTGGTAGAAAGGATATTAACTTTTTCACAACTGAATATGCACATGTGCGTACACGCACGCGCGTGTATGCACACACACACACACACACACACACACACACACACACACACACACACACACACACACACACACACACACACAAATGCACACACACACATGCACATACGCACAAACAAGCTCGTACACAAGCACACACAGGATGGACAAGCAGAAATGGAGTCATTTGACATGTTCACATAATGACACATGTGAGTCAAAAATATGTTTAATCTGTAACTGAAAATCATATTGTTGTATTTTGTCTCTTTTTGTTTCAGTAAAACTATGACTAGATGTGAGGAATTGTCATCTGTGTGTGTGTGTGTGTTTTAGTCATGGAGATGGTGGGGGAGGACTCACCAGAGTCTCTACAGGTCAAAGGTTACTGGGACCCCAAGAAAATGGGGGCTGGCCCCAGACCCAAATCCTGTGAAGTTCCCAACATCAAGTGAGCAGTTAAGCATTGATTTGCCAGTTTTGCATTGAATTTCCCATGTTATTGCTTGGCCCATGAAGATGCTACACTAATCACCATACCATGTAGATTGGGAAGGTTGTTAGGAATTTTCCAGCCAGATGGCAAGCATATGTTGCTGTAAATGCATATTTGAAGTCCTGAGATCTCAAATTTGACGTGTGCACGCAAAATGTAGTGTACTGATGAATGGCATTTTCTTGTTTCATGGACAACCTTGAAGTTCTAAGCCCTTGAAGTACTGAGCTTTTCATTGCCAACATTCCCACTACTACCAAGCATATTTTTAGTGCACCAAGTCAGGTTTTTGAAACTCTGGTGTTAGAAAAATAAGGAAAAAAAGAGACCAATACTGCATGTGTACATTACTTAACATTTTGTTCAGAAATCCAGTAATGGACGTTGCATTCTGTGCAAGTATCTGTGTTTGTTAATGTTTACAACAGACCATTATGGTTTATTTCTGCATTATGGGAAAGCTGAAATCCATACGTAGCAACCTCAGTGTTGACTCCTGACTTCTTGGTCATCTCACACACGGCCACTGAAGTTTGAAAGGCATATCTATACACTAAACGCAGCTTTTTGTGCCATTGTTATTGGTTATTGGTCTGCTGAATTGTCCACATGGACTGACCCCTGTCTGTTTTGTTTGCAGTCGATCAATTGTCCACATGGACTGACCCCTGTCTGTTTTCGTTTTGCAGTCGATCAAATTGTCCACATGGACTGACCCCTGTCTGTTTCGTTTGCAGTCGATCAATTGTCCACATGGACTGACCCCTGTCTGTTTCGTTTGCAGTCGATCAATTGTCCACATGGACTGACCCCTGTCTGTTTCGTTTGCAGTCGATCAATTGTCCACATGGACTGACCCCTGTCTGTTTCGTTTGCAGTCGATCAATTGTCCACATGGACTGACCCCTGTCTGTTTCGTTTGCAGTCGATCAATTGTCCACATGGACTGACCCCTGTCTGTTTCGTTTGCAGTCGATCAATTGTCCACATGGACTGACCCCTGTCTGTTTCGTTTGCAGTCGATCAATTGTCCACATGGACTGACCCCTGTCTGTTTCGTTTGCAGTCGATCAATTGTCCACATGGACTGACCCCTGTCTGTTCGTTTGTAGTCGATCAATTGTCCACATGGACTGACCCCTGTCTGCTTCGTTTGCAGTCGATCAATTGTCCACATGGACTGACCCCTGTCTGTTTCGTTTGCAGTCGATCAATTGTCCACATGGACTGACCCCTGTCTGTTTTCGTTTGCAGTCGATCAATTGTCCACATGGACTGACCCCTGTCTGTTTCGTTTGCAGTCGATCAATTGTCCACATGGACTGACCCCTGTCTGTTTCGTTTGCAGTCGATCAATTGTCCACATGGACTGACCCCTGTCTGTTTCGTTTGCAGTCGATCAATTGTCCACATGGACTGACCCCTGTCTGTTTCGTTTGCAGTCGATCACCACACAGGCAGGAAACTGATCGTTCGAAAACCTTTAGCGCTTGAAATAGAACATCCAGCAAACTGCCGCCACTTTTGAAACAACAGATGTTCTCTAATGGTGCATCTTAACACTTGAAGCTGCCCAGTAACCTGTATACCAGTGAAATTGAGAGTCACCCTAAAGGTGGTTTGCTGTAGCAGCAGACGGGTGGAAGGGGGCAGTCACCCAGTTAAAAGTGAGGTGAGATGGTAGGGAAAACAGCTTACCTAGAGCTCACCTAGAGCAAGTGGACCAACAGGTCATGTGACCATGATTCTTTCAGAACATTTAATCAAGAAGCTGATGCAGTTTTTTGTTGTTTGTTGGGTTTTTAGGACATATTCTTTTCTTGGGAAGTGAACTTTTTTTTCTCCCAGTATGAAATTAACAGTCCTGAAGACCAAGTGTGGTTGGCTGAGGCCTATGTTTAAAAGCTATAGTATATCCTCTGATGTTAGATTTCTCGTAGAAACGTCCCCAAAATGTCATTGAAATGGTTTCAGACTTTCAATGATGAAAATTATGCATTATGGAATAACTAGTCAGTTCATGCATGATACTGCCCACAACTGTGGAAGTTAAGAGAAGAACAAGCCAGTGAACATGTAATGATTGCCATTGCTTTGGACTGCAGCAGCTGAAGTTAATGATTGTGCACTAGTAATAGACATGTTCCTCCCTCCTACTCACATACATGTGAGGACTGTTATTGTATGCCATATGGTGTATATGTTGAACCTGAACATGATTACCTTGATAAATACATGATAGTGACCAGTGGTTTTGGATCGATGCATGAAATTGCCAGAAAAGCACGGGGGGGAAAAAGTCGTCATGGTGTTCAGTGTTTGTATTGCAGCATCTACCCCTCGCAAGAGCAGGAGCCAGTCGGGGGCCAGCACATTCCTGTTTCCAACAACACGGGGTCCCTACCGGACCTGACTGTTCTGCACTTCCCCTCCCCTCTCACCACCCCATTGGACGCCGAGGACAACGCCGGGGGCTATGGGGGCAGCAGCTCCCCCTCCAGCCTCTCCCCCACCTCCCCTCACCACATGACCATGCCCCCGCCCCAGAGCCCCCAGTCTCCCGCGCAGAGGCGGCGGCACGTGCAGAGCGTTCCTTCCCCGCTGGTGCTGAACAACGGCAACCAGATGCACGGGCCTCTGTCTCCTCCGGTGAGTGCCAGTTGTTTGAGAAATGTTTGGTGGTGGTGTGTGTGTGTGTGTTTTTTTTTTTTTTTTTTTTTTTATATAAGGGTGGGGGGTTGGGGTCTTTTGCTCATGGGCACTTTAGTATGATTGGTATTTAGTTTGTGCTGTGGAGTTTTGATACTGCTTTTTTTTTTTCCTTTTTTGTTTTTTTGTATTTATTTATTAGTATTTATTTTTTTTATGCTGTTTCAATGTTGTGCATATATGTGGAGAAGAAAGAAGAGTAACTATCAAAGGGTGACCATGCCAATACCTTTTTTGTGTGTGTTTACCTTTGCGTCTGTTTTCTCTTGTGTCTGTGTTGTTCACGAGAGGTTTTTCTACATAATTAATGCTTTACAGATACTAACTGAATTATTTGCCCATATCTGACCAAAGGAAACTGAGTACTTGATGATCTGTTTGACTTGATAATTGATGTGGTTTAGTAATGTTTGCCTGTGGCAAAGTGCATGCATGATGTAAATTTCTGTTTTGTGTTGAAGTTTAATGTTATTGAACTTACATGTGGAACAAGCATGAATGTGAGAATTGTTTGTTATGTAATGATTACATTTGTGAGTTTCTGTGCGCTTTGGCATGTATGAACGCATAAATATATGTGTGTGCATATATGTGCGCATGCACGTGAGCGCGCAAGCGCGCACACGCGCACACCACACACACACACACACACACACACACACACACACACACACACACACACACACACAGTCTCCCTCTCTGACACACACACACACATACAAACTCACTCACACACACACACACACACACACACACACACACACACAAGAAAAAGAGGTGGGGGAGTCTTGATTGCCATTAGGAAGAACTTAGCCAGTGAGTTTTTATATCAAGGCAAAAATAGTGAAAGTTTATTTTGTAGGATTAATTTTAAGAATAAGAGACCTGTCATTGTTGGATCAGTTTACAGACCTCCAGACTCAGATGAAAATGTATGTTCGTCTATCTGCAGAGACATTTCTAATATTGTTTTGGCCAATAGGAAGGCAATATTATGGATTGGTGGAGACTTTAACTTACCAGATATTGATTGGAGTGAAGATGCCATACTTGGTAATCAATACAGTAAAAATATTAATACTCAGTTTTTTGATGCCACCAAAGACCTTGGATTAGTACAGTCAGTTGAATCACCAACTCGTGGTAAGGCATTCCTGGATTTATTTTTTACCAATTGTCCAGGCGCCTTAGGCAATCAGGAATTAATTGCAGGCCTGGGTGATCATGATATAGTTCTCTTAGAGAGCAACTTTCAACCCTTTCGAAGAAAACCCCCTAAACGTACCATCAGACTCTGGAACCAAGCAGATTTACCAAAATTGCGCAGGGATACTCGTGATTTCAGCCGTCTTTTTTTGAGGTCCCATAGTGTTAAAGATAATGTCAGTGACCTTTGGAAGTGTATAAAATCTAACTTGGAATTTATTATGGATGACAACATACCTACTAAAATAACTTCAAGCAAGAACCACCAGCCATGGATTACTACAAAAACTAAACGTTTGTTGAGAAGGAAACATCGTTTCTTTAAGAAATTGAAACTACATCCTAATTCAGAAAAATTACTGGTTAGGTATAAACATATTAAGAGACGGTGTCAGAGAGAATGTAGACTTGCTCACTCCAATTATGTTAATTCGATGATTTCGGAAGGTGATCATCAAAACAAGAAATTATGGTCTTACATAAGGAGTAAGAGACAGGACAACATTGGGATTCCAGACCTGAGAAACAACCAGAATAACCTAATACAGGACCCTGAAGGGAAAGCAAACTTACTAAACAAGCAGTTTTGTTCAGTTTTCTCAAATCCCAAACCTTTAATTAACGTTAGACTAAAGGATGACGATAAACTCCCTGAAATGCAAAACATCAAAGTAAACAAAGCAGGTGTATTTAAGTTACTGACCAATATCAATGAAAACAAAGCTACTGGTCCCGATGGCATTCCTGGCAAGCTCTTAAAATTATGTGCCAATGAATTGAGTGAGGTATACCAATTACTTTACCAAGCTTCACTGGACCAGGGAGTAATACCTGATGAGTGGCGAGATGCGAGCATTGTTCCCTTATTCAAAAGGGTGACAAAACAAAAGCAGAGAACTATAGACCTGTATCTCTTACATCCATATCAGCTAAACTACTTGAACACATAATATATAGTAGCATAATGGACCATCTTGACAAATATGACTTCTTAAATAATTCCCAGCATGGTTTTAGACAGCGAAGGAGTTGTGAGACTCAACTTATAACAACTCTCAATGATTTTAGTAACTGTTTAAATAACAGACAGCAAATAGATGCAATTTTATTAGACTTTTCTAAAGCCTTTGATAAGGTTGACCATGAGGGCCTGCTGCTTAAATTAGAACACATTGGCATTGACGGTTCTTTGCTAAAATGGGCTAGATCATTCCTCGTTGGGAGAACGCAGAAAGTTGTTGTGGAAGGGTCGTCATCCCATTGTAAACCAGTCTTGTCAGGTGTACCACAGGGAACTGTTCTGGGGCCCTTGTTTTTCTTAATTTATATAAATGACATAAGTAGAAATCTCTCTCCTGGAACTACTATAAGGCTTTTTGCAGATGACAGTTTAGTATATAGAACAATCAGAAGCAAGAATGATACTCGCATTCTACAAGAAGATCTAAACGCTTTACAAGAGTGGGAAAGAACTTGGAAAATGGAATTTCATCCCCAAAAATGCCAAGTGTTGCGTATATGTAACAAACGCTCACCAATTAGATCAGATTATTCTATCCATAATACTATTCTTAAAGAAACTAATGCTGCAAAATATTTAGGCGTGATTATAGATGTCGTCTCAAATGGAAAGAACATTACAATTTAGTATGTAAGAAAGCAAATAACATCTTAGCTTTCTTATACAGGAACATCAATGACTGCCCCCAAAAGGTTAAAGACGACTGCTACAAAACACTGGTTTAGACCAGTACTGGAATATGGTTGCTCAGTTTGGGATCCTTACCATCTAAAGGACATTGATAACCTCGAAAAGATTCAGAAGAGAGCAGCACGGTTCGTAACAGGGAACCACATCAGAGAAAAGGGGAATACTAGGAAGAACATGAGGAAATTAGAATGGAAACCCTTAGAAGAGAGAAGAGCTTTTATTAAACTTAACACCTTTTTCAAAGGCAGAGCTAAAGTAATTGATATTCCAATGGAACAACTAGTATTGAATAAAAGTAGCACCAGGAGTGGCGGTCAATGTTATACCATACCTGCATCAAATATTGACAGCCACTTACATTCTTTTTATCCCAGTTCTGTACGGCTGTGGAACTCACTGCCGGGTGCCATCAAGATTGCCACAAGTGCAATCTCATTCAAGGGACAAATTGATTCGACAGTTTTGAGATCTGCATATTGATGATTTTCTATTTTATTTCCCCAGATATTTTATTATCACCTGGGCCTGAATTTGGCCATTGCTTTTAAATCGAGTGTGACCCCTTGTTGCCAAATTTGCTCCAGGGGCCAACAGTCAGAGTCGCACTGTTTTATGTTATTTTATTTTATTTTTTAATATGCGCGCTGGTGACCTACTCGTTTTTGAGTGAACCAGTATTTTAGGAAGAAGAAGAAGAAGAAGAAGCACTGTGAATCTCTCTTTACACAGAACACTTGTAGGTAAATTTTGTGGGCAAGACTTCAGTCAGGAGGCAGGTTTGTTTGGTTGCAAAGTGAGACGACTGCAGGCGGAAATCTAAACAAATCTTAAATAAGTGTTGGTGAACCGCCCACAAAACCGTGGACAAACGAGTCACAAGACAAAACGTGTTGCGTTTTGTTCTTGTGATTCATTTGTCCATGTTTTTTTTTTGCGGTTCGCTATCATTTAAGATTTGTTTTAGGTTGGTTGGTTGGCTGGTTTGTTTTTTAAATGAGGGCATGATAGTTGTACTGTCCAAACCTCGTACACCTCCTCCACTCCTCCTTCTGTCCCCTCCCTGTTTTCTCCTCCAGCCTTTTTAACAACCACTATGGCAACTCTTGTCAGTCAGTCAGATTCTCAATGTTTTTCTTTTCTCTGTGTTTTTTTTTTTGATGGTGTCATGCCAGTGTTAATTTTCACTTTGGCCCTACACCCACATTCTTTCATTGTTTTGGAAGGACTCTTGACTTCTTCACAAATTGGCAGAGTTTTAGCAAAAGCTGAAACTGGAATCAGGAAAATAAATCTTTCTGGGGAAGGAAAAGTAAAGAACGAAAAAAAAAAAGGCACTCAAATATTTGGAGCTTGGTCGCATGTCCAGAATGTTAACAGATGACACTTCAGTCACGAGGTCTTGTGATCTTTGCGAGAGCGTTTTTTCTTACCAGCAGAAGGCCTTGAAGGCAAGGTTATGTTGAGCTCTGAAGTCATCCATTGTCAAGACACTGCAAGAGAGAAAATTCTGACAAAGCCGTATGAACAAATGGTTCTGGTTCTGGATGGACTGAACAGTGGATGATATACCACGGGATGCACATATTTGGTTCAGATTGTTCCATTTTGAAAACAGGTTTCGAAATTCAGTTTCTCCCAGGAGGGATATGTCTGCCGCCTTCCCCTTCCTGTCCATCTGCTCTCCCCGCTCACCTTTGGATGGGACTTGTGGAATGACAGAGGGGATTGTGTTCGCTCACCTTTGGATGGGACTTGTGGAATGACAGAGGGGATTGTGTTCCGGGTTGTTTCAGTTGATTGTTGTGAAAGAGTCGGGTAGAACTCTTTTCTTGTTGCTAAGCAAGGAGAGACGTGATTTTGTATGTATGTGTATATGTTCTTGTAGAGATGTGATGAACAAGACAGGAGACAAGTTTCATATTGGTATACAATGCACTAAACATGCAGATTTAAGAGCAGAATTTATACATGGAAAATACATTAATGTAATATGGGTTAATGAATTTTGCTCATTCTCTGGTCGGTAGATTACATTTTTAAATTTGTGTGAATTTATAAGATTAAATGAATCTGTTTAGCTCTGTTGATTTTGCCATTCAGTCTCTTGATGATTTTGCCATTCAGCCATTGGGGTTACACCAAACTGCTCTTCCTTTTTCGCTACAGATAGTATGTATTTGTGTGTGTGGGGGGATTTTTTTCTCCTTTTTTTCCCTTTTGGTTTTTATCCTCCATGGCCCCAAAGGGGTTACAGGATAAATCAGGGATGAAAACTCCTCCGCCGTTTCCGCCGTCTCCGCCGTTATTTTTTCGCATCTCCGCCGAAAGAAAAAGTCTCCGCCGAAAAATTATTCGAAGAATGATGCTCAGAAACGATCTCAACTTGTCTGCACAGCGAATTTCTTCTCTGTCGGTAATGTTCTCAAACGGCGTAGTTCTCATTCTGTTTCCTTCCAGTATCATTTATCATCATGGCGTCGATTTACAGTGAGAGTTGCCGCTAGTGAGTGCAAACAAAACGAAAAAAAAAGAAGAAAGAAGTATGTGAACCACTAGAAGACTGAGTGGCAGCAGAAGGAAGTGTGTGACCGCAGAGTCGCGGATGCAATAAGAAAACATGACAAAGACGGCGAATTTGAAGTGTTTTGCGAGCCTTGCCAAAAACGTGTCTACTTTGGTAGTCGTGGCTTTGTGGCAATCAGAGATCACATCGAGCGTCCCAGTCACCAACAGAAAATGTGTGTGTTTCCCACACCATTGCAGCATGTTTTCAGATCATTGGGTATGCAACAATCTACGTTTAATTTCCAAAGATAGTTTGACTCCTACTCTAAGTACTTCCACTCGTAGAGTCTTCAAAGCAAGGGAAAAACGTCAAAGTGACGAAAAGAATATAAAAGAACAAATGACATCAAAATAAACTGATGTCACAACAGTATTGTGTAACACTTTTCCCCTGGTATAATGCAAACGTTTGCTACATTTGTTAGGTGTCTGCTAACAGCCCCCGTATGAAATACTTTTCCAACAGCCCACTCCCCCCACTACCTATATACTTTCTCTACTCCTCCTCCTTCTCCCCCAACTCCCACCCTCACCCCACAACACGCATACCCCACACACTTCGCCCCCTCCCCCCCACCTCACACACACACACACAAACAACCCCCCCCCCCCCCCCCCCACACACACACACACAATCAACCCCCCACACCACACACACACACACACACACTTGTCAAGAGGGGGGGGGGGGGGGGAGGGGGGGGATATGATTAGTTGTAAGAGGGGAGTTGGGGGGGGGGGGGTGTACTGTTGTGACATCAGTTTGTTTTTATGTCATTTGTTCTTTTATGTTCTTTTTTTGTGTTTAGTGTTTCCTGACGAAGGGTCTAAGGCCCAAAAGCTTCAGTTTTTTTTTTTAAGGACTTCAAAGTAATCATTTTTCATATTGTGTTTATTGAAGTCCAGCAGTCGTTTTCATACATCTGATTTACTTAGTTTGATTTCCCACTCTGATTTACTTATCTACAGGCCTTATTCTTTATGTCCTGAAAGCACTGTTTGTCAAATTTTCTTTAGCTAGAGTTCTGAGGATTCATCATACTAAATGTTTGTCTCAATTGACATAGTTTCTTTCCACATCAGTCTCAGTCTTCATGGTGTTGAAAGCTGATCTATAGAATGAGTTGTTTAAAAGCAAGAAAGTGATTTCTAAAGATTTTTATGCCATATTTAATACAAAATATGCTTCAGCTTCAGGGGGCGCCGCCCCCTGACCCCCGCTGGGCTGTTGCCCATGTACCCCACTGGGGGCCCATGGTGAACCCCCAGATCCCGGCCAATCTCCTCTTTTTTTTAAAAAACTGTTTTCATCCCTGATAAATAAATGTGTGTGTGTGCGTATGTGTGTGTGTGTGTGTGTGTGTGTGAGAGAGAGATATGACATGCATGTTGGGGTACCTGGATTGCCTTGGCCTTTTGTTTTTTTCCACTAACTCGGTAACACTTTTAGGTCTGTGTTGCTCTTGTTTGAATGTTGGGCTTTGGAAGTAAGGTAACATGATTTTTCCAACAAAGAAATGTGTAGACATGCAACATACATACCAATTCATGACTGTATAGCCACACACGCACGCGCGCGCGCGCACACACACACACACACACACACACACACACACACACACACACACACACACACACACACACGCATGTAGTGGGGGGGGGGGGGAATTAAAACGGGAGAATGACATAACAAGATTGAAACCAAACAGTGATGGTTTGGTGTTTGAGTTGTAAGAAAGTGGATGTATATTTGCAGTTTGAGTTGTAAGAAAGTGGACATACGTCTGTAGTTTGAAAGTGGAGGTGGTCTGCACTTTGAGTTGTGAGAAAGTGGATGTTCATCTGCAGTGAATTGTAAGAAAGTGGTGATAGTCTGCAGTTTCAGTTGTGAGAAAGTGAAGATATGTCTGTAGTTTGAAAGTGGAGGTCGTCTGCAGTTTGAGTTGTAAGAAAGTGGTGATACATCTGCAGTCTGAGTTGTAAGAAAGTGGTGATACATCTGCAGTCTGAGTTGTAAGAAAGTGTAGGTACATCTGCAGTCTGAGTTGTAAGAAAGTGGTGATACTTCTGCAGTTTGAGTTGTAAGAAAGTGGTGATACGTCCGCAGTTTGAGTTGTAAGAAAGTGGAGGTACATCTGCAGTTTGAGTTGTAAGAAAGTGGAGGTACTTTTGCTGTTTGAGTTGTAAGAAAGTGGATGTGCATCTGCAGTTTGAGTTGTAAGAAAGTGGAGGTACATCTGCAGTTTGAGTTGTAAGAAAGTGGAGGTGGGTCTGCAGTTTGAGTTTATGTCATTGTGACAAGGCACTTATGCATGGCTTGAGTGGCAAGAAATTTCCATTTGCTCACTCACTTAAGAAACAATTGGATGTTACCACTGACATGGATTTTTCATTGTTAGATAGAAATGTCAACATTTTGTGTGTTTTTGTGTGAGAATTACTAAAGAAATTGAGCTGAAAAGGCAGTGTGGAAAAATGATAAGCGCAGTGATACTAATGTTAGCTTGTGTTGTATAATTTGTCACATGGCCTGAAGCCAGTGGAGATAGAATTCATGTGTACAGTGTTTTTTGTTTGTGAAAGGATTCAGAATTAAGATGTCAAGCTTTAGGTGCCAGTAGTTTAGAATGGATTGTTCCTCGGTTTGCAGCGGCATGCATGACAAAGCAGTTAACATAACTTGGCACCTTGCGATCAGCCATGTGTCTCCAAATGCCATGTAAAACTTTTCATTTTTTGTCTGTCCGAAATTCTGTGTATTAGTGAATCATGTGGAAGAGTTCGATTTAAATTTAACCCTTTGACTGCATGCTAAGATGAACTAAAGAAGAACTGGCTTTGCCAGAGGGTTTGTGCTAGTGCAGGGTAATAGTTCACTATCAATTCTAGCATATCAGAGCTACTAATTGTGAAATTTTGTAAGATGTATTACTGAAACGTAGAATTTAATCAAGAATGAAAGCAAACCAATTACTATGCCAGATTTGGATTTAGAAACATGCCTGAATCAGTCAACACTAAATAGATTTAAAAAGAAAAAAAGGGAAAAAAGACCACATGTAGAAAATAAGTAATTGACAAGTTCGACACTACTTTAAATAACGTAACTGTAAGTGGCAACTAAACACCTCAAATGTAAGGAAGCCCAGTATACTGAAAAGGAGTTTGTGTTTTGACACATTTGTCGCTTTGTGTCCATTTTGAGATTGCAATAAGCATAAACAAGCGAGTATGTGTCTTACTTTCAATACATGTCTGTTATAGATATTTAGAAGTACATACATGCATTGCCTTCAAGACATATCAGAACAACAGAAATTATGTTCATTTCTTACTTTAAACGTTTTCGGGAAGTGTTAGGTGCTGATGTATGACCATCTGCTTTTCCAAGAAAATTTTTTCCAGTAAGCCTGTTAACTGCAGTATAAATGGATTTTCTATCTGTGTAACAGGGATCCCTGACCATATGTCGGTAGAGGGGACCCTGTAAAAGCTTAATTAATGCATTAACTGTGTGTGTTTTGAGCTGAGTAAGAAGGAAAAAAAAAATCCAACTGAAACAGTATGAGAAAAAAAAGAGAAAAGAGACGCAAAACAATTTAAGTGCTGCATGTTGTATGATGGGCCACAGTTACTGAAGAATCTCGGATATCATCACGTCATACGATGGGCTGAGGCAGTCAGCAGGGTAATGAATAGAGCGCCATAGACTGACTGAGCGAACAGGTTTGTGGAAGATGAGAAGATGGGGATGACGTATTGACCTGTTCTGTTTGCATCCTGACAAGTGTCACCGATCGTCGGTAGTAAATCGGCCGTCCATGTGTTTGGAGTAATGGTAGTTCAGAAATAGAGAGCGTGTGCATATGTGTATATGTGTGTGTGCGAGCGTGCGTGTGTAAGATTGGGGTTTGGGTTAAGGTGGATGGTTAGGCTAGGTAGGGGGCTGGGGAAATAAGACATACAATATTCTTGAATTCCAGTCTTCATTATGGAAGGAGTGGAAGCGGGAGGTTGGTTTCGTTTCCGACTGTTACCCTTTTGTTACTTTGGTTCTACACCAGAGAAAGCGGGGCAGGATATCGGCTGTTGTTGGTGTTGTCAAGTCTGTGAGTTGTTGTGGTAAATTGTCGTGTTGTTGCACGAGCAGCAACTAGTCCGTTGGTCGGGCGTGTCAGCTCTGCGGAGGGATACGCTGCTCTGACCAATCGCTGTTTTGTGTTGTGAGTAGAGTTCGCTTCATTCCGACCAGGGCGGAATGCGTTGGGGTAGCTTCACTTCGGTCCCTGGTATGGTGTTCGTCGGAGTGGACGTGCCTTGTAGTTGCGGCGGGAGCGCCGTTAGTCGAGCTGAGTGACTTCGTGTCATAGTTAGGGCCAGGTCCTCGTTGGGTCTGGTGTGCCCTTGGCCTGTGCCGGGTTCTGTGTCGTCTCTGTTGGCAGCCACTTCAGCCAGTTGTAGAACTGGTGTGGTTGAACGTCTGTCTGTCCAGTTGTTTCAGCAGGTATCCTGCTTCCGTCCTGAGGCTGGGCCAGATCACCGCAGTCTGCTGCCGCGTGCCGGCAGGTGAGCGGTAGTTTCCCGTTGCCTGCTGCTTTCCCGGGAGAGGGAGACCATCCAGGCCGTCTGCCGGCTGTGAGGCAGCTCTCCTCCTGCTACCGGGGTTCTTCCGGGAGTTCTCCAGCCACCTGTTGCTCTTCCCTGTTCAGGCGTCCTGAGAGAGGGCGCTGCACCAGACCTTCCCTCACCCTCAGAGTCTGGCGGGGCCTTCAGAGGAGGAGGAGTCCTTCGAGCCCCGGACTCGTCGAGAGGGCGTCTGGTGTACGTTGGGTGTCGTGCCCAGCGTGGGAGAGGAATCAGACTGCAGGGAAGCCACGGTCGGCGCTGGGGTGTGGAGTCTTCGGGGAGAGGTCGGCCCGTGGGGGAGCCACGGTCAGCGCCGGGGTGTGGAGTCTTCGGGGAGAGGTCGGCCCGCGGGGAAGCCACGGTCAGCGCCAGGGTGCAGAGTCTTCCAGGGAGGTGTCAGCCTGTGAGGGGCCAAGTGCAGCGCCGAGGACTGGAGCTCTCTGGGCCGGGATGGGTTGTCCCATAGGTAGGGTAGAGAGGGTGTAGCGTTAGGGAGTAGGATTAAGGGTGTTAGCTACTGCCTTCCTTTTTGGGACGTAGTGGCCAGCACAGTGTAGGGTACTTGTCGTTGCCTCCGTTAGGGACGCAGTGACCAGTGCGGTAGTGGTCCCGGGTCAAAAGAAAAGGGTGGGTCTTGGGGAGAGGTGTTGGTGGTAGTAGTTTAGAGATTAGAGTCCCTTGGGTTGGTCCTTGTCCCTAGTAGTTAGCCACCACGTGTGCAGGCTATCTTTGCGTCCCTAGGTCACAGCGATATACCGCAACTGGTGCTTAGTATAGGTTAAGGTTCTCAGGGTCGTAGCAGGGTAGTGTGGGTCAGTGAAGAAGTGGGATACCGGGGTGTGGTTGTGGATGGACGTGAGTGGTGGCGCCATGGTGTGTGTGTGTGTGAAATAAATGAAGTGTGCATGATTGTAAAGCGGTGTTAGTGTGCTGTGTTGTCTGCTCTAGTGTGTATTAGGTGTGGGTAGGGGTGGTAGGGCCGTCCGGCTTAGCGACCGTGACAACAAGAGTGATGTGAATTTTCGTTGTCCAGGTTGAGTTTTGCTTACAGTACTGGCGTGACCTGCTGGTTTTGTGTTAGTGGTGTTAGTTTTGTGTTTTTTATTTTGTGAATGTTGTGAGTGGCTTGCCCTCTGCTTTATAGGTGGACCCCAGTAGATTGCCTGTGGACCCCCGCATCGCTCAGCAGTATATGTTGCACATGCATCAGAAACGCCAGCGCTCACCCCACCACCACCACCACCACCACCACCCCAACCACCACCATCTTCCCGCGTCAAAAGGCATGAGCAAGAACAGCGCCACTGTGGGTCCTTCTGTGGTGGGGGTGGGGTGGGGGCGGGACTTGGGGTGGGGGAGGGTGTCATGGGTCAGGGACAGTTGATTGGTTCACCCCCTACGAGCCTCTCGCCCCCACAGTCCGTGCCGCAGGTGCATATAACTGCCTGTCTTGCCTCTGAACAGGTGGGTTGTCTCCCCTTATCCATTCTCTCTTCTTTCTGGCTCCGTGTTATTGTGTGTCTCCACTAGCTGTGACTTTTCAGTTTGGTATTGCTGCCCTGCTTGGAAACTTTAACACCCAGTTAAGGAAGTGTGTGCCTCCCTGTCGCTGCCCCGTTCCCTAGTTGAATGTTTACAGTGGAGTTGTGTGTGCAACATTCTCAAAATCCTGTTCTGAGATGTAAGAAGACATCAGTTACTGTCACATGTCCATGATGGCCTGACAGATGTGAAGCCTATTGTTTATATAATTCACTGGTCGCTTTTGCGTTTACTTATGTACTTGATCAAGTACTTGATCAGAACTCAACATTCCTGTGATGTAATTGGCAAGATACCTGTAAGACTGCAAGTAAAACACCAGATAGTAGCCTTGTGATAAGAAGTGAGATATGAAGTGAGATTACAAATGGAGTAAGACTGCAAGTAAAACACCAGATAGTAGCCTTGTGATAAGAAGTGAGATATGAAGTGAGATTACAAATGGAACTCCATTTCTTATTTTTGTAATGTGATCAGTAAGATAGCAGACTATAGACATAGATTTAATAGATGCTCCACTCTGGTAAGGTCAACCTTTAAAGGAAAGGCAGTGAACTTTACGATCACTTGTGGCCATTGTCTTACATAAGTATTTCCCTTTGATAGAAGATTGCTAGGGAAGGCATTCAAGTTTCTCACTTAATTTCACTGTTTTGTTGTGGAAGGGGCAGGGGTGTATTAATGTTGATAAAAGCTTTCCTTTAATAAAAAAACATTTGGTAAAGTCAGGAATGATTTAGAAACCAGAAGTTGATGTGTGAATAACACTGGTTTGCGAGCTGATTGAAACATTTCTGACTTTCTAATGACTGCATAGTGTAACTTTTTGCTGTGTAACTTAGTGCATAGTATGCCATTGTATTGTAAGTTGTGTAATTCTCAACAGATCTCCGTTTATGATAACATTATGTTTTCTGCCATTCCTAGAATGAATTCTTTCCATTACTATAGAACTTTTAGTAGTTCTGTGCTCTTAAAGCTTTCTAGTTTGTTTAAGTTGTATTCATGTTTGCTTGTTATGAATGCTCAAACGCTGGATAATGTGATACTGAGAACATATGATTGTGTTATAGTTGTGCTAAGATATCAAAGCTATACAGTAGGGGGGGGGGGGGGGGGGGGGGGGGGGGGGGGGTCTGCAATGCTCAGTATTTGAAAAGAAAAAGGGATAGCATTTGTTAGAGACTGAAGAAAATAAACATTCTGGAACACCCATTCAAAGATTTTTTTAAAATCCATTGTTGTTTTTGACTGAAATGGCACAAAGGTGATAATAGTCTTTTTCTGTGTATTTCTTTCTCTTTGAGTACTGAATATAGGCTGTCATTACTTCCCTTGGTTCCCGAGTTCTCACTACAGCCTCTTCCTTTCATTCCAGGGTTTCTGGGGGAAATTTCAGTATAAAGGAAGTACTTATTTGAACCCAGCTTTGGTTTTTCTTACATCTTAAAAAAAATATTCATTTTTACATGCCTTTGTATGCAGAATTGAACACAGATTTTCATGAAAGTCAAAGATTGAACTTGAGCCTGTGCTGCGACAGGCAGACAATGACAAACGTAATATTCAGAGTATCGCATGTAAACAAAACCAATAAACACACACAGACAAACAAATGCACACAGACATATGCATGCACAAGTGTGTAAACTTCCGTTCTGGAGTTCCCCTAATCGCTGACTCTGCGAAGGACGAGGTATCCATTCACACACTGTCACATTGTCTTTGGTTTTACGGTGATCGTCACATCAGTAGTAATCACACATGTCACTAATTTGCACAGTGGTGTTTATGTTTTCTCAGGAATCACATCGACACCAATGTAACTTAAAAACATAAAAAAACAACCCACACTACGCTACTTCTAAGCGTCATGAACTACTGCATGCTGTCAACACATCAGTGAGTGTGTCTTCTTGTCACTTTGTCATATGTCACACACTGATCTGTGTCATCTTCTGCCATCTTGTTCAGACAAGTGCAACAGAAAGTGAGACCCCAGCAGGTGGACAGGTTTATAAACAACCCTCATGGGGTCCCCAGTTGCCAAAAAAAACGGCCAGCAGGACTGTGGGAAGGGATAGGAGCTCGCCGGTTTAGTTCCCTGTCGTATTCAAGGGTACTTTTTAGCCTCACCAATAACCGGCGTGTCATTTTTAAAGGGTTAAAGGATATTTACATATATACTGTGCACAAAAAGAAACGCATTTTTTTTTCCCGCTGAAAATATTAAGGAAAATTTTAACCGAAACATGCCCTGTATACCAGGGAACTCTGTCCAGTGTGAATAGTCAGACATAATGAATAGACATAACAGTAGATTGATGTCTTATTTCTTCTGTGGTTGTAATATTTTGAATGTTAAATGACGCGTGAAATGACTGGAATAAAATATGCATTTCTTTTTGTGCACAGTATAGTTGATTCAGTACAGTTATCTAAACTACATTAGTACCTTTCCATAAACAGTGTATGCTACTGCCATGTTTGTATCTTGGGAGACAGTGGAGTCGTGCCATGGTCAGTTTTCTGTCGAGGTGCTGGGCCTGCTGTGGTTTTGTTCAGCCCAGTTCTGCAGTGATAGAATCAGACAGCCACTGTGGGGATGCCTGAGGGCTCTCACAGTCTGAATTGTGTCACCCTGCATTCTAGAGAACCGGTGCTGATTATTTCCTATTGACAATCACTGTCTTTGACTTTTGCTTTCTTTTTTTTTGTTTTGTTTTTGTAAATTCTCAAAATGGAGTGACTGAAGGCGGCGAACGAAGCAAGATCAGGAATAGAGTTTTAGAACTTACCGCCAATGACATTGACAAACAAAGCACAAGACAAGACACGATGCATTTCAACCACTTGGGTCTTCATCAGGCGAAAAAATAAATCACATTTAACATGTGGGACAGTACAAACTACGAAAAACAAAAAAGGGGAATGAAAAATGACTTATCCGTAATTCTTCATGAAGGCGGAAATGACATGAGGCCAGGGGGATTATGGGAGAGGAAACAGAGGGGGGGGGGGGGGGGGGGGGGGGTTGCGTCAGGGGAGGTGTGTGTGTGTGTGTGATATGATAGGGTTGTGTGTCTAGTTTATTAGGATGGTATGATATCTTTGTGATGGTTGTGGTAATGGTGGATAGATAATGATGGGGGGAAAAAAAAAAAAAAAAAATAAAAAATAAAAAAGAGAGAAGAAAGGTGTGTGTGTGTGGGGGGATTTAAGGGGAAGGATCAAAACAAAATTAAGATTAGATAGATGGAGGGTTGCTGTAACTACTGTATGAAGTGAGTGAAGAGGATGTGGTGGTGGTGTATGTAAGTGTGTGTGTATGTGTGTGTGTGTGTGTGTGTGTTGGTAGGGATATTGCCAACTGATGTGGAAGAGGTGGGTATGTGTGTTTGGTTATTGTTGGATATTGATGCCTTGGGGGTGTAGTGTGCCCAGTTTGGAAATGAGATGGGATTCTTGAGTTGTGCGTTCAAAGCTGTCACTCTGTGACTGCCAGAGTGCCATAACTTTGACATGGTCGATGTTGTGTTGGGTGTGGTTGAAGTGTAGGGCGACGGGTTTGGGTCGGTGGTGGCGGATATCAGCCAGATGTTCAGCGATGCGTGTTTCAAGTGTGCGTGACGTTTCCCCTATGTAGATCTTGCCACACAGCTGGCAGTGGATGGCATATATAATGTTGCGGCTCTGACATGAAAATGTGCGTTTGACTGTGAAGGAGTTTTTGGGGCCCTGTAAGATGGTGTCTGGTTTGGTGAGGGGGCAGATTTTGCAGTTGGGTTTGGAGCAGGGGTGAGTACCTGTAAATTCTGTCGTAACTATTGTCTATTGATTTTCTCCGTTTATGGCCCTTTCAGGTGTCTTTTTAAAGAAAGTCTTAACTCATTTTTCTCTTGTTGCACATATGAAATGCCCCCCCCCCCCCCTTTTTTTTTTTTTTTTCTTCTTTTTTGATTAGCTCTGATCTGGGGACTAGGTTTTGAGAATATAAGAATTGTCCAAAGTGGACACAAGCTATCCATTCTGCATTGCTTGTTTCGCTTTTTTTTTAAGGGAAGGTTTTATATGACTGCCGACCCTTCCAAATTTTTTCTGCAAAATCTCTGATTGAAAGATTATTTCTGAAATCCTGAATTTAGTGAAAAGTCAAGAATTTCAAAATTTTGTATACAAACATGAAATTGGGGGGTGGGGGGTGTAATTTTTGAAAATGACTGATAAATATTGCAGAATAAAGCCCAATTGATGTTACGTGGATGTAGGCAATTATATGTATTTGAAATGCAGGTTCTTGTTAAACCTTACATTTGTCAACTAAAACAAAAAGGAATTAGTAATGCCTTAGTCTGAAGTCGCCTTCTTTTTACCTTACCCTGCCCACCTCATCCCATGGGTCCTGAAATTTGACTCCAGAAGGTTGGCAGCTGTGGTTATATTGTTCATGTATTTTTTTTCCATTTTTGTGTGCGTGTATTCTGGGGATGACAGATGAAGCAGAATGGCGGGTGTCTTCGGCGTCATCTGCTGCCTGAAGTGTCAGTAGATGTGCTACTTCAAGTTCTTGTCAACAGTTCTGTCACATATGTCATTTTTTTTTCCCCCAGGACTTGCAGTTTTCAAAGATATGGACACAGTCTTGTTTTTTTCCGATGTGTGGTGACAGTCTTGACAGCACCCTTTGTGACCATCCAGGCTATAAGAAAACTGAAACTGTTGCAGTCTATGAATGTTAATGTGCTTCCAAAGGATATCTTTTTTATCTTTTCCCCCTGTGACTACCATGATTGAGCTTTTGACAAAGGACAAGAAATTGTGATCTGTACACCATCGGTTACACAGTATTTTCATTATTTGACATGTTTACTACTGACTTTCGACTCAAACACCCTGATTGCATGTGAAAGGCTGGAATCTCCCAGGGGTATCTGCCTTGGAAGCTGTGCATTTGTACTTTGGTGTCACATTTTGTTGGCTGTCCAGAACCAGATGAAGAGGCTATCAAGTGAGGAATTTTATCAAGATGGCAACTCTTTGGCTAGAACAAAAAAGTGGACAAACAAACTGCTGAATGAAACCAAACTGTCAGAGAAATGGCGGTGGGAAAGGTGAAGAAAGAGAGGACGGTCTAAAATGGCTGTGAACTGTCTGGTTGAAGAAGGAAAAGAAAGGAGAGCGCTTGTGCATGGAGGCAGTTCGCTTGTCATGTAGAAAAATGCCGTTTATCTTGGATTTACACTTAAAGATTATTACTGGTGCTACTTGTAATGTAATTCTAGGTAAAAGTTATATGTTGTTTTGAACAGGTATGTATTTCAGTGTGACAGAAAGACAGAGGTATGCTTCAAATGCTTGTAGTTATTTAGTTATTGCACATATTTAGGATTATTGTTATATACTGTATTTTGCTTCTGCTTGCAAAGTTCCTGCGAGGAAGATAAAAAAAAATCTGTATAAAGAATGCAGGTATTTTGGTACTTGTTACTGCGTGTGTATGTGATGTTTGTGTTGTTATACGCTGGTTGATCAGAAATTATGATACGTGTTTGGTGTTGCGCCAGTAACCTAATTACCTTAGTAAAACTTCAGATGGAGATTTGATTTCCCACTCCTGGTATGTAGTTTTTGTAGACTTCTATTGTTTTTTTCTGTATGTGTTCATATTTGTTCCTGTAGTTTTAGTGTATCATGATTTCTGGTTCTCAGACTGTTGCACATTCAGATTTGTATGTGATGGGATGCTCTGAAGTAACCCAACACTTTCTCTGTGTACAGCCTTCCATGACACAGTATCGCAACAGTGTGACAGAGGCTGGCTGCCAGTCACCCACCTCCCCTCATTCCGCTCCTTCTTTCTCCCCCCCAGTCCCCGGTGCTGCCTCCAGCTGCCAGCCTCCAGAACTCGCCCTTTGCTGAGGCTTACTATATGCAGCAGCAACAGCAACAACAGCAGCAGCAGCAGCAGCAGCAGACCAGTGCTCTGCAGCATCAGTTCGAACAGTTCAACATGGTGAGTTCTGTGGGAAGACTCGGAATAAATCAGAAGAGTGGTCAGAGAGTATCCTGACAGGCACTGGAAGTCTCAGAACGGTGGAAAAGCCCTACTCCAGAATGTTGGTGCAGGTTGTGGGACTGAAGTTACTTACTATTCATGGATGAGACCTGCTAGTGCTAGGTTTTTTAACAATGGACAGGGGAAAGAAACCACATTTAACATGAAGTATGAAGTCTTCGCTGATGGTAATTGTTAGTTTTCTTGTAATAGAAATTACCTTATTGACCCAGACAGTTTTAAAACGTTTAGTGGAAAGCAAAGAATTTCCGGCCTTGGCCCATCTTGGCCAGGTGAAGTTATGTGCCGTTGTGATTTGGATGAAAGGAGGAATGTTGGAGAGATGCACATGCACACAAAACATTCAGAAATTGGTTTGTATGATGAGTATTCATTTCTGCTTATCGAGTGGAATGCCCTGCCCGATACAGTAGTCGAGGCAAAGACTCGTGACATGTTCGTGTCAAGGGTAAGAAAACTGTATTAAACCTCTGCTACAGCTGCTGCTTTTTTTTTCTTTTTTTTTTTCTATGCTGTGTCAACCCACATTCAAAAACGTCAGAATAGTCAACATGATGACTGTGGACGTTAACTGGATGATGATGATGATGATACTTCAGACGAAGTAGGGAAAAAAAAAGTGACTGTTCATTTTGTGCATATAAGAACATGCAAACACAATGTTGTGGGCACATCACTGTGTGTTTGTTATTAATTTTCTTCACTTGGGTTACATACTCTGCCCTTGTTAACATCTGTACAAGTTCACGCTGATATATTTTGTCCTATTTCCATGTTTTGCTGTTGTCGAACTAACCATACAAACGTAAACAAAACAGTTAACTCTTTATGTTTTGGTGATGTTGTTTCTGTTACAACTGTGCTGTGATATCAACTAAAAGGTCTTTCAGATTATACTGAGTGCAAAGTTTGAGATTCTTCCCCTCCTTTCTGAACTTGGTGATTTTTTTATGAAATGATCAACAGTCTACATATGCATGTTGTCTCCATTCCGTTTAAGCCACCGCTGAATCTTTGAAGTACTTCATTATTTCTTTCATTTCAAAGTTTGGTTTTAGCGTAGCATTTCAGCACAAAGTGTAATAACATAATATTATTAGTGAAATCGTAGCACGCTATGCCAAAAGTGTAGCACTTGGCGGCTCTGTATTTTGTGAAGATTTGAATATTAAGTAATGGGGTTGAAGGATAAATGCAGTGATTTAGTTTTCAGTTAATGTAGCCAGTAATCCATGCATATGGACCCATTAGTTGTTTTTTAAATGCAAGTTTTGTAAGTAAATTGTATTCAAATGGTTTCTGGTGTTGCTGATTGTCAGGAGAACCCTCCCAGCTCTGGCACGGAGTCCCAGATGGTGCAGAGTAAAGAGGTGACCAGCCCCAGCCAACTGATGGGCCACAACCCCCGCTGTCCTTCTCCCAGGTGGTCATGCAGGGCCTGGGCAGCAGCATGGACTTCCAGCCCACCTCCCAACCCTCGCAGCAGCAACAGCAACCTCAGCAGTTATCACCACAACAGCAACAACAACAACAACAACAACAACAACAGCAACAACAACAACAGCAGCAGCAGCAACAACATCAACAGCAGCAGCAGCAGCAGCAGCCTCTCCCCAATTTCTTCCATGCGTCAGACGTGCAGCTGCTGGGAATCTCGCAGCTGGGCGGCGGGCTGTTCCCAGGGCAGCTGCCTCAGATGATCCCTACCTCCTCCAACAACAAGATTCCAGACATTGTCTTGACAGGTAAGTTCAGTAAGTTGGCTGAAATTTCGCCTGGTGGCGAAGATCGTTTCTTTCCTTTGGCCAGATACACCAGAATTGTCCCTGCTTAACCCTCTGCCTACCGCATGACTTTGTGCTATATGACTATGAGAATACCATGCCAAGAGAGGTAACTCCGCAACACATACACACTTGCCATATAGAAACCTCGATAGAAAATTTGTTTTTAACTTATCTATTCTGTAAAAATAATGAAAAAAATTCAAAGACATCACTCCATCCAAAACAGCCATTTCCCCCACATATAGTGAACTGGTACACGAGGAAAAAAAAACAAACGAACAGACTAACTGTACTTTGGTATTCTCAGTGCTAAAACAATTTTCCCTAAATTCACTGTACCCACAGAACATCATGGATTAGGAGCACAGAGTGATTTTCCAAGTCTAAACAAAGTACTGAAACCTTCAGGAACAAAATAAAGTCATTCTGTATGGTATGCACACTAAATAATCAACTTTTATTGTGAAGCAAAAAACAACCCAAACTTCAATTTTGTTAAACTGAAGGCATCACATACAAGAAGATTTGTCTTCTAACTACTGAGGGGAAAAAATAACAAGAACAGATTACTGAATACTGGGCTTTAGATTGTGATGGAATTCAACAAAAATGTGCTTTTGCACAAGTGCACTGAGCAACCCCCCCCCCCCCCCAAAACACACACACTGTGGTGATGATGTACCTCTTGTCCGGCTCCTCTTTGCTTTTTGATAAACAGGCAGTTTTTATTTCAGGCCAGAGTTTATGTTCATCCTTTTCTGCTTGCTTTTGTGCAGCAAATAAATTTGTTTCTCGTTAAAAGTCTACCAAAATTCTTCTGAAATCAAAAAGCTAAAGGTGATGCTCCTACAGGCAAATCGTGGGACACACCACTGACTGCCCCGGTTTCCTGGCTATCAAACAAGGGAAACTTTTGGGGGGCTTCACTTCTTGTAGCCAACCACTCCAGTCAAGAATTAAAGTATCTTTGTAGCCAACCACTCCAGTCAAGAATTAAAGTATCTCTAGCAAGTTTTGTTTTTCGAATTTTTTTTTGGGGGGTCTGGGCCCAGCAGCAATGGGCTATTCGACATCGTCATTATCATCGCCTAAATCATTATTGATTCCGGCCTCAAAATCAGTCAGCAGTCGATCTTTATTCATAACTAGGTCAAGATTGACGTCCGAATCGTCTTGCTTCAAATCTTCTTTAAGAGTGTAGCCCGCAAATACGCTCTCTTCATCAATATCACTTCAGAAAATGAATTCTGCAAGTTGCATAGTTACTTGATCCGCCATTTTCCAGAAAATCTTCGCGAAAAAAAAGCCGACTTTGAAAATTCACAGCAGCGAAACTACTCCACCAAACTCATGCAACAAAAACCAAATGGCGTCCAGAACGGAAGTACCCGGAAGACTCTTCTGTCGCATTTGCATTCTGGGATATGCGATGGTGAAAGCGAAAGTCGTTGACCGAGTATTCAGCGGTCGATCTCGGTCGATCCGGTATTCAGAAGCAGAGATGGGATTTTTCCGCCGATTGGCGGATTTCCGTCTTTTGATGGCCCCAGGGGTCGTTTTTGAGATCAGTGTAAATCCGTTGAGAAAATTGGGGGGGGGGGGGGGGGGGGGGGGGGGGGGGGGGGGGGGGGGGGGGTAGTAGAGGTAGGTTTGTGATGAAGCTAATGTACGGCGAGAGGTCGATCGATATGTGTTCTCAATTGATCCGTTCGCAAATGGATGTTTCCGGTTTCTGCTTGGGGCCGGTCGAGACTGCTGTCTTTGTTTTCATTCTGCGGTTAACCGAAACCATCAAAGCGGAAGTTGATTGGTTGGAGAAAGCGGCAAAACTGTTTGCGAATTATTTTCCTGCGGCATTTTCGTTCGGTTTGACGGAGTGGCGAAAAAACGAATGTTTCGTCAGATAGCAGAAAGCCGAGGGAAAGTTTCTTGCGAAAGCAAGTCGAGTGCTTCAGTGAAATCACAAATGGACTTGGAAGTGGTTGGAGGAGGAAGTGAGACGCAAAAAAGTGATGCTGACCAGTCAGTTCAAAAGGCGGCCGTTCCAGCCACAGTGTGATTGCTCAGACTGAAAGATGCATGAGGAAAACCACCTATACAGGACAAGCAGTCTGCACATGTGTAATGCGGATCAAGTATGGCTCACGGGGCAAGTCAGCATTGATCAGCCACGTTCTTGCTGAAAAGCACCTTGCAAGAGTGAAGATCGTCTTACAAACGAGACTAGTGGAATCGTTTGGAAAGCATCGGCGAGTCTACCCTCACCCCCCACTCCCACCCCGTTCTCTCTCGCTCTCTCTCTCTCTCTCTGTGAAGAGTAATGCTATTTGTTTTGTTGAAGTACTATGATATTATTATTATTGCGGTTATCTCCAGATAGATATGATGAATTGTAGAACCCCCCCCCCCCCTTTTTTTTCCTTTTTCTTGAGTAATGCCCAAATCATCAGTGATTATTTTGCAATGAAGTGTTCTATTTGAAAAAACAGGATTACATCATATGTCACTGTATACACAATTGTGATAGTCTATATTTTACGTTAATTATAGCATACATCAAAACAATTTTAGTGAGAGAGAGATCAAAACAAAAATGCAAGGGTGTTCTTGACATTATACAGTCAAGCATATCAAAACATAAGTAAACAAACAGACGAAAGTACGGAACAAAGTAATAGTAGTTGTAGTAGTTATAATAATAATAAGATTAATGTTTTTTAACTATACCACCGCGTACACAAAAATCTTTGCTTTTCTGGTTTATAATTTCATGGGGGGGGGGGGGGGGGGGGGGGGGAAAGGGAATCAGTTACACACATTCATTACAAACGAGCAGACCGGCGATAGGCATGCTTACTTATACTATAGGCGACTTTTTTTGCAAGTGACATCATTAATAGTTGAAGGAGTATCAGAAGTGTGAAGTGTTTTTTTTCTTATTTGTAATAGAGTCATGGATCAAGTTGAAAAGAAAAAAAAACTGCTTGTGGGCACACAATGAGTTTTTAACCTTCACAATTTGCACACTTTGTATTATGGATCCTTAGTCAACTCTTCACTTATATTATTCTATAAAGAATCAGAATTCCACCGTGGTATTTTGAAGGACAAACTATAAGACATTATTTTGATTTGGTGTTCAGGTAATCTTTTTTAAGAAGTATTTTGAAGAATGGCTATTACTGTTAGAAACTAAACTGCTCCCTGAAATGTGGTGATCTGAAGGAAAGTCATTGAGATAACTGACTTGCAACTGCTGATAATTGTTGTGACTATTAGCAACTGGGAAAATCACTAATCTGTGTCATGGTCTTCATGATTTCCTGACAGGCTCATATGCGAAGCGTGAGAAAGTCTTTTTTTTTGTAGGATCAAGGTTATTAATACTTTTGCAATACTCTTTGGTGTCCTCAGTGTTGATTTTTGCAGGTTTAAATCTAAAAAATCTTCAGCTTAAGGGGGGCTTCGCCCCTGACCCCACCAGGGGCCTTGTGCCTGGACCCCCCGGGTGACCTTCAGCGGCCCCGGACCCGACAATTTTTTTCATCCTTTTGCAATTATGAGAATCCATCTCTGCGACGGAGGAAAAATCTTGCGGTCGATCTCGTCGATAAGGTAGGATTGGGTTAAACTGCTCATGTTGATGGTTGTATTGAAAATGTTGGAACTTGGTCGTTCTTTGCTTACAGCTAAATCGCTATTGTTCAGTAGGTGGGTGAGGACAGATTGGAGTTTATCAGGGGTAAAGCATATTTAAAAGTGTGTGTTTGTATTTTACTACTGGTTGCTGTCTTCAATGTAAATCAGTAGCTGCATCTTCACCAAAGTTCTCTGGAATTTCTAAATTAGAAAGTATTACCATGTTTGGAGTCGAGGGGGAAAAAACAGAATTTCTCATTTTTTTTATTAACAAAATTGTGTTGCTTTAAAGGTCATTTTTTGAATTAGGGATGAAAAAAGTTTTGTTGAACAATGCCCCAATTGATGTTACTGCGAAGTTGACCCATATGAAGTTATGTAGGTGTTGGCGTTTACAATATGGAAAAAAGCATTTTCTTTTAATGCGTGAACCCACGTTTGTTATTTGGAAGTTAAAGATTAGAAACAGCTATTCTGTTCAAAAGCAGAACTTGCCCCTTTTCATGCTCCACTTCTCGCCTTCAATCTCTGGTTCCTGATTTTGATCTGAAAGGTTGACGGCTATCATAGAAAACATGCTTGCTGGTGCGCCACATGGAGTTATTGGGGAATTTTTCAGCATTTTTTGTTGGTCAGTCTTGGCTTTTTGGGGTTGTATTGGTGAAACCGTCGGCGCAAGCGTTTTATTGAACGGTGTTGTGTATTGGTGTGTGTTTTGGTGTGTTGTGTGTGTGTGTGTGTTGTTGTGTGTGTGGTGTGTGTGTGTGGTGGGGTGTTGTGTGTGTGGGTGTTTGTGTGTTGTGTGTGTTTTGGTGTGTTGTGTGTGGTGTGTTGGTGTGTATGTGGGGGGTGTGGTGTTGGTGTTTGTGTGTGGTGTGTGTGTGTATGTGGTTGTTGTGGGGTGTGTGTTGTGTGTGTGTGTGTGTGTGTGTTTTTTCTTTGTTTTTGTTTTTTTAACATTTTATTGACACAAAAAAGAGAAAAAAAAAAAAGAAAAAATGCCCTCTATGCAAGATCTTTAAAAAGCAAGAACGGGGGTTGTGGAGATAATTTGGGAAAACAAAAAAAGTGTTGCGAAAAAAGTTACAAAAGGGGGGAATCAAAAGGGAAATCTAGTGTAGACACAGGTGAATGTTTCCCCAAAACAAATCCTTCAAGGGAAAGAACTTTTGGGGGAACATTTGTACATTTTGCATCGGAAAGACAGACTGTTCAGAAAAGCAGTCAAAGAGGGAGAAAGTCTTTATTGGTTTATAAGTTGAAAAGAAAAAAAAAAAAAAAACATGGGTTTGTAAAAAAAGAAAAAAAAAAAAGAAATCTTAGAAGAAAAGGGTTTTTTGGGGTTAAGTCTTTATTGAAAGAATTGGTGTTCCAGAATACCGTCCTTAAGAAAGAAAAAACTGTAGGAATGACATTTATAGGCAAGTTGCACGTGTTAAAACCCACTTGTAACACAAGACAATGGTTTCTGCCATAGACATGCCAAAGTGATGGGGCACTTTGAAAGCTAGCAAAAAGGGAAATTGAGTGTGCGGACTGGGGTGAGTTTAATCTTTAAGGGAAAATTTAGGGTAGAAAAGCCACCCGTTTTTACGATGAAGTTGCTTCTGTTCAGTGCATTTAGAGCAAAAATGCTTGCATGCACTCATCACACATATGCACAGAACACATAACATACGACACACACAATTTTTGCTCGTACATACGTGACCCAAAACAACTTGCAGCACGCACCACAAAAATTTCCCCCAATGAAATTGTGGTGACTTCAGTGCCTTTTCCCATATTCTTTCTTTTCTCCCCCCCCCGGGGGGTTGGGCCTTGCCGTGGTCGGAGGGGTTTTCGCGGGCCAGTGATCCCCTTTGGCTTTTTGGCGGGGGCATCAATACTTGGGAAAGGGAGGGTTTTTTTAAACTGCTTCTAGGGCCCGAAGGTGAAGTGCTGTCGGCCCAAAAAGTAACGTGGTAAGGAGTTGATGCCCCTGGTAGGGCTTCCCATGTCAGATAGGCTGAGGGTGAGGATCCTGACTAAGAGTAACCCGCCTTTCTCCTTTTCTTGTTTTCTGCCTTTCTTATTTGGTCCTTTTCTATCTTCGTCTCCCCTTCAAGTCTTCTTTTCCACACTCTTTTTTCTCTGTGGTCTCCTTAAGATCCGCCGCGTTTGCCGTGCGGTGCGACCTGTGTCGGAGGGGATGAGATCCTGGTGATTGAGAGGGCCAGTGCTTGAGGAGGCCAGTGCTCTCAACACATCACTTTGGCTCGGACCTCTCCTAGACAGGGAGTACACTTTGGCCGGGTGTACTAATCGGCTCCCCTTCTTGGGGCTGGGTCAAGACAGGCATTTCCCCTGCTGGCCAAGTGAACCCTGCAGTGCTCAGCTCTCTGTTCCCGGGAGTTGAGCATGATCAGGGGGATAGGGCTAGTAGCGTTCTGTTTGTCGTATGTCTCTCCTGAAGCTGGAAGGGGTCAAGACAGTGGTTTCTTGGCCTTGGCCCTTAGTTGGACTCCAAGGTGGGTGGGTAAGGGAGAGATGAAACATAATAAAATAAATATGGCTTTTTCTAAAAACATCCCCCCCCAAAAAAAAGAGGAAGGCAGCATCCCCTATTTCAGGGGATTTCCATTCCGACAGTGATTCAGACATAGAGGTAAGACAGAGGATAGGTTTCTGGGCTTCCTGGCTCGTGATGGAAGGGATGGAGCAGGAAAAACCCATTTCAGCTCTGAGTCCTTTCGCATACAGAAGGGCTTTCAAGGTTTAGCAGGTGACCCTCAGTCCATCAAAAGGTTGCGGAATGGCTCATTTCTGATTCAATGCAGATCCAAAAAACAATCCGAACAGCTGCTGAGGGCAACAAAGCTCGTGGACAGGGTGACTCCCATAAACAGTTGAACTCGTCGAAAGGAGTGATTCGATGCCGAGATTTAACAGGTGTCTCGGAGGCAGAGATCAAGACGGAACTGGCGTCCCAGGGTGGTGACGGAGGTGCGCAGGGTGACGGTAAAAAGGTGCAGAAAGAGTGGCCACCAACACCCTCTTTCTGACATTCTGCAACCCTGTGCTGCTCTCGGTCATCAAAGTTGGTTACCTGAACGTTCGAGTTCAGCTGTATGTTTTGTCCCCGTTGAGGTGTTTCAGGTGTCGGAGGTTTGGCCATGTCAGAGACCGCTGTTCTGGGCAAGAGGTGTGCGGTGTTTGCTGCAAGGCAACCCATGATGGGCCGTGTAAAGACCCGGCACATTGTGCTAACTGCGGTGGCGACCATCCCTCCTCTTCAAGAAACTGTCCTCTTTGGATTCAGGAATCCACTATACAACGCATCAAAAGAGAAAAGAAGATCTCGTTTTTTGAAGCCCGGAAACAGGTTGTTGGCAGTCAGACGCCAACAGCTTCTTCATATGCTTCGGCCGTAAAGACAGTTCCCACAGTTCCCACTCGGTCAGTCTGCTGCCAGACTGATGAATTCATGTTTTCTAAGACATTGCAAGGAAGAATTGTCAACTCTGGTGGAAGCAGGTCCACCACCTCCCAACCCAAAGTGAATGCCCCTGGTGGAGGCAGAAAATCCGCCACCCTCAGACTGCCCAGCATTCTACAACATTTGCTGCTGGGCAGATTAAAAAACCAACACTCCCACCTCGAACTCCTCTGTCCAGTGCCCGTGCGGGCAAGGGAGTTCAATCCAGGGTGGAGATGAGGAAGAAACCTCCACCGTCTCCCAAATCCAGACCTTCACCTGTTGGCAAGTCTGCCAGCAGGTCTGAAGATGCAAACAGTCCGGTACAACTCTCAAATAAATTTACACCTTTAGAAGCAGACGTTGATGAGGAGATGACCTGATCTCTCTCCTTTTTGCCCTCTGCACATGGATAGTACAGTATTCCATTGGAATATCTGTGGACTAAATTCCAACTTCGAGGAGCTGCAGCTTCTGTGTCAATCTATAAAACCTTCCGTCGTGGCTCTTCAGGAAACTCAAATTCAAAGCCAGAAGACCTTCACTCTTTCTGGCTTTAATATTCTTTCAAAAACCTGCACAACCATCCACGTTGGGACTGTCGGGCGGTGTTGCCCTTCTCATACACAAAACTTTGCTGTATAGTCCTGTCGCTCTGTCTACCTCCCTTCAGGCTGTAGCTGCGAGAGTCACTCTCCACAAGACTGTGACAATCTGTTCCCTTTATCTTCCACCTCTGTCCCGGTTTGTCGTCAGGACCTTGTCAGTCTGATAGGAGAACTTCCTCGACCTTTTTTGCTGTTGGGTGACTTTAACGGTCACAATCCTCTTTGGGGTAGTGTCAGTACGTCATCCAGAGGTCTGCTAATTGAGGATGTCCTTTCGGATTTGGATTTGTGTTGTCTGAACGACGGATCTGCAGCTTACCTCCACTCTTCCACAGGTTCACTTTCGTGTTTAGATTTGTCGATTTGTGACCCCTCGCTGGTCCTGGACTATGAGTGGTCTGTCCATGACGATCTGCACGGAAGTGACCATTTCCCTGTCCTTTTACAACCCGTAATAACTGAACACGTTCTCTGTCTCTCAACATCTAAATTATAAGAAAGGAAACTGGGATCTATTTGCAGCCACTATTTCTAAGGAATTCCAGGACACTGATTTTCTTCAGAGTCCGGACCCAGCAGAATCTCTAACACTGTGATCAAATGTGCTAAAACCTGTATTCCAGTGTCTTCGATAAACTTCAAATGCCAAAAACACCCTGGTTCGATTCAGACTGCCAACAAATTTCCAAAGTTCGAAAACAGGCTCAGCGTCGGGTATACCAACGACCTTCGGGTCCCAACGCTCGAGCCCATCAGAAACTCCGTGCAAAATCGAGACACACTTTTAAAATCAGTAAACGTCGGTCCTGGAGAAGCTTCCAAGAAAAAAGTGTGGAAACATCATTAAGAAAATCAAAGGGAAAAAACACCTGTCCCACTGTGAACCATCTCAAGGTTGCTGACTCTTTAATACAGAGAAGAAAGCAGTTGCTAATCTGCTTGCTTCAACCATTGAAAAGAATTCCTCCTCTTCTAACAAATCAGCCAGTTTTGTCAAAAACAAAGCCTTAAAGAAAAATCACCTGCAACTTTTCGTCAGACAACATGGAAGACTACAATCTTCCTTTCACGTTAAACGAACTGAAATCTGCCTTACTTTCTTGCAGCGATTCCTCTCCAGGTATAGATGAAATCCATTATCAACTGTTGAAACATCTTCCGCAGAAGGTCTGAACACACTGCTACATGTATACAACCATGTGTGGACTACAGGTTTCTTTCCACCTTCTTGGCGAAAAGCCCTCATTATTCCCATTCCTAAACCTGGAAAAGATCTTTCTAACCCATCAAACTACCGTCCCATAGCTTTGACCAGCTGTGTCTGCAAATTGATGGAGAAAATGGTCAATGCTAGGCTCATGTGGAAACTGGAAACCGATGGCCTTTTGGCGAAAGAACAGTGTGGTTTCCGCAAACATCGGACTACAGTTGACCATTTGATTCGTCTGGAATCTACACTTCGGAACGCCTTTCTTAACAAACAGCATGCAGTGGCCATTTTCTTTGACTTGGAGAAGGTCTACGATACCACCTGGAAGTCGGGGATACTTCATGATCTCCATGATCTGGGTTTTCGAGGTCATCTTCCGCTTTTCATACAAAATTTTTTGGCAGAACGACAGTTTCAGGTCCGGGTTGGCACCACTCTCTCGGATGTTCACGAGCAGGAGTTGGGTGTTTCCACAGGGGAGCATACTGTCTCCTGCCCTCTTTAGCATCAAGATCAACAACATTGTTAAATCAGTTCAGCAGGGTTCAGACTGCTCATTGTTTGTGGATGATTTTGCTGTCTACGCAACTGGAAGCCTGTACCCGAGTGTCCAGCGCAGGCTCCAGCTTTGTGTGGACAAAATCCATCAGTGGGCGGATGAAAACGGTTTCACCTTTTCTCCTACAAAGACACAGTGTATTCACTTCCATAATTTTTGTCAGTTTTTTCCAGATCCTGAAATTCAAGTCGGAAATCTCCATTCCAGCTGTCAAAGAGGCCAAATTTCTAGTGGTTATTTTTGACCAGAAACTTAACTTTCTCAGCCATATTAAAAACCTCAAAACTGCTTGCCAGAAAGCACTGAATATTCTGCGGGTCGTAGCGCACACGGACTGGGGCGCTGATAAGAAAACTTTGCTGCACCTCTACAGAGCCTTGGTCCGTTCCAAACTGGACTACGGTTGTGCCGTGTACGGCTCTGCAAGATCGTCTTACCTCAAACTCTTGGACCCTATCCACCATCAAGGGCTTCATCTCTGTCTTGGGCGTTCCGCACCACCCCTGTGTACAGCCTGTACGCAGAGGCAGGTGAACCTTCACTGTCCAACCGCAGGCTGAAACTGTCTTTGAATTATTATATCAGACTGTTCTCGGAACCAGAAAACCCTGCCTATGACTGTGTCTTTGACCCTCCGTTCCAAAGTAAGTTTGAAAACAACCCGAAATGTATTCTGCCGTTTGGTCTTCGTATGCAGCCTCACGTGCGGAATGCAGGTCTAGACCTAGGAGCTGTGTCGGATTTTTCCAAGTTTCCAGATCAGCCTCCATGGACCTTTTTCACACCAGAGATTCGTTTCGATCTTGCAGCTTTTCGCAAAAAGTCTACCAGCTCTCTGGCGTACAAGGCATTGTATGCTGACCTCTGTTCGAAATTCCCATCCTATCAAAAAGTTTTCACTGACGGTTCCAAGTCTGAAGATGGAGTGGCCTGTGCAGCCTACTGCCCTGGGACTCCTTCTCAGATACTGTTGGAACATATACATTCAGATGCTTCTGTCTATTCTGCTGAACTTACTGCTCTGGTTCTGGCTTTGAAGATAATTTCACAATCTACGAAGAGGGACTTTCTGGTTCTGTCGGATTCGCTGTCAGCTTTGGAGGCCATAGCTGGCCGCAACCTTCAGCATCCAGAACTTTACATTCCTTTGAACTTTTTAGCAAGTTGAAAGCGGACGGTTAGAACATTACTCTTGCTTGGGTTCCTGGTCATGTTGGCATCGGCGGGAACGAAATGGTTGATCGTTTAGCCAAGAACGCCACAAGAGAGAAACTGTCCAACATTTATATCCCTGCTCAGATGTGAAACCCAAAATTAACGATTATGTGAGAGACCTCTGGCAGGAGGATTGGAACACACAGACGAGTAACAAACTCTTTCAGATCCGTCCAAACTTAAGGACTTCCTCCCATCTACGTCGGGTGGTCGTAAAGAGGAAACGGTTCTGTGCCGGCTACACACCGGCCATTCGTATTTTACCCATTCGTACCTTTTAAAGAGTGAAGAAGCTCTGTGGTGCATTCCATGTCATGCGCCACCACAATGAAACATGTTCTTTTGTCCCGCCTGACGTGATCCTTGAGTTTTTGAGAGAGATTAACATTTTTCATCTGATTTAAGATTTTACGGAAGAAAGATTTTTAACAAAGTTTCTGGTGCGTTTCTAGACGATGTCATTTAAAGAGATGTGTGAAAGGTGGTTTTTTATTTTTTTTATTTTTTTAAAAATGACTGGTGAGTTGATTTTAACGTGGTGACAGCCCCGATGTGGCCCTTTGCGGTCGGCTGGGCTATAAGCAACATTATCTTATCTTATCTTTCTTCTCCCTCAAGTTTCCATGTTGACACTGTACATGTAATACAAAATCTGCCTATGTATGATCATGGATTATGTTTTGCAGGTGCAGACGATCCCTTCGGCCGCACCCCCTTGGACTTTGCCAAGGACCTGGGCAATGCTATCACAGGCATGGCGGATGGTTTTGACACGGACTTCCTGTCGAATGATGAAGCCTTCAAGGCAGACTTGGGCCAGTTGGACTTTGATGGGTTCCAGATGTTGACAGACCCCAACATGGTGACAGACCCGGCCACAGAGGACACCTTCAAACTGGATCGCTTGTAATCGGCAAGAGCCAGCTTACCGCCAAGAGTCAAATCACTGTCACACTCTGATCTGCACAGAGTGCAAGCTGAGGGTGTCGGATGAAACGGGAAAGGAGAGCAGCATCTGCGAGAGAAAAAAAAAAGAAGAAGAAAAATGGCATCTACAGGGATTGGAGAATGCTGTGGGTCCTGTCACAGTGTGTGAACCAGCTCTCACCGATGCGTGCAAACACGTTGCCAGTTGACTGGGTCGGTTGTGGAGAGAAGAGTTTACTGCTCCTGGAGTCAACCCCTGTGCATGAAAAGCGCTCCGCTGGCTGTGGTTGGCGAGCCGTGCCTGGATGGCGTGGGCCAAAGCCTGTGGATCGTCACCTTGAATAGGAATGCAGGAAGGTGACGCGCTGAAAGAACTGATTTTGCCAAATGACGAAGGGCTTGGAACTGTGGAAGTCAGTTTGATCCACATTGTTGTCACCTCCTACCAGTCCGTCGTCATCCTGCTGAAAGCTGAATCTGGATCTGGGTTCTGACTGTTTCAGGTCGTCCTGGCCTGAGAATGTGGTGAGCATTTCTGTATGACTGGTCAGGAGTTGACACGTGCGTAGAACTTGGGAGATGAAGAACGTGGACTCCCCATGTTGACAGACATGGGCAGCAGGTCAGGATAGCTCTGACCACACCTCTGTTTGAACAAACAAGACATGGCTTCGGGACTTGCATTTTGTCTCTAGTTTTGTTATTTTCCCACTGGCTTGAATGTAAGGGAAGAAGGACTCTGTGTGCACACTTTGTGCTTACAATTTTTTTTTAAGCAATTGCTTTGAGATGCTTTAGCAAAAATCCTTTCTTCTCTATTGAATGTGACATTGTGATCTTTCAAAAAAAAAAATCTTCTATTTGGTAACTTGTTTTCTCATAAACCCCGGGCTTTATTTGGTCTGATTCTGTTTTTTGCTAAATTTTTTTACAGCTTTTTTTCTTTTCTTTTTTTCTTTTAATTTTAACTTGGGTCATATTAGAGGATGCTTTCTGAAACAGAAAAATCTTTTCTGTGGGGAGAATGATCTTATTGGAAAAGTTAAGAGCACAGATTGACAGAACAGATTTGAACAGTCAAACAATCAATTTAGAATGGATGATTTGGAGATTTTTCTTATTCCAGAACAAACCGTACATTTTCATTTACTGTTACACAAAATGGACAGCAAAATTTTACAGATGTATTCAGACTGACAGCTTGTCAGAATCTGGTCTGGCGAAATTATTGTTCAATTGCTTTCATAAAAGAAATATACTCATTGCAATTTACTGAAATAGGCGTAAAACTAAAACTTTTCCCGTCATGTGATAAATAATTTTTATGTTAAGAATTTTAAGACGACTGCCAGCCTGTGTTTATCCAGTGTTAAATAATGTTTGTTTTTTTTCAATACATTTGTTTTTCGGTTGATATTGTTTACTGTGATCTTTTCAAAGTAATATGTTGATAGAAATATAATATTGTTGAACAAGAAATTTTGTGATAAGATCTGTTTTAAGAAAGAGCAAGGGCTTGAGTGCGATAATGTCAGCATACATGTAAACAGTTGTTTTAAGATTTGTTTAAACTAAAAAACATTCTCATTTAGACCTTCTGAAATGATTCGATGGCTTCTTAAGTCAAAACCGTACTTCTGGAAAATGTGTGTTTCGAACAAAATCCAGCTAAAATTTTGAAATTTTTTTTTTTTACTTTGTTTGTTTTCATCAAAACACAAATCAGTTTCTCAAATCTGATGGCTTTTGGTGTAATATGTACCATAAAAAGGCGCAGAGCTGTTGGATATAAAAGAGATATATATTCAGGTAGAGGTACTGTCCAGTATGAGCAAAAGTGATACACCTGACAAATATATCATTTTGACTGAAAAGAGTTCTATGAGATGATGTTTATTGGCAGGGTGGGGGGGTGGGGTCAAAATCAGCTTTTTATGTTTAGTTTAATAAATCATGTGTATTTGAAAGGAGTTGAAACAAAAATGTAGACTTACGTAGACTTCAACTTTTCGCATTTCACTTTCTTTCTGTCCAGTAGATCCATACATGGACTCAAAGCTATCTACACATGCTTGTACGTGCGCATGTGTTAAGTATGCATACACAACCAACTTTACACAGAGTATCATTGAAAGAGACGATGTGTGTTTGTGCGCATGCATGTGTGTCTTTGTTTATGTGTGTATATGTGTGTGTCTCAAGGGAAAAAAAAAAAGAGTACTGATATTTTTTTAAAATCCACTTACCCCCAACCACACCAGCACCCCCTTCCCCCCTCCATCTCTCCCGTAAGAGAGTGAAGGGTCTGGGACACATGCATCACTGTTGGGTCATGTTCTGTTTGGTGTAGCGTTTGGAAGTCATATCCTGATGTGCGAAGAGACTGATGACAAGTGGTCATCTAGACGTGACTAGGAAACTTTTTTTGAAATCACAGACATGTCAGGTTATTCTGTTGCATTTGCTGGATAAGAAACCTGTTCGGGGTGCTTTTGTAACCGACTGGCCAGTTCCAGTCCCATGAGCCCAACACAAAAATCAATTTTTTTTTTGGCTACGTATTTTAATGTTAGGGTATGGTGGTATCTGCGAGGTGTTAAATGGCCTCCATTCCCTCCCCTCCCCCCTTCCTGCTTTTTGGGATCATCACCCATATCTGCCATATTACTTGAGATGGCTGTGGATGTTAAACCATAAATGTAGATGATAAGTGTAACCAAAACAATATAAATGACCAATATATCAGGAAATGAATAGATAACTCTACCCTCTTTCCTCGTGCCCTATTCCTCGAACTCTACTCACCCTCTTTTCCACTGTCCCTCTGTCTACTTCATTCACCACTTTGGCTTCACAAGGGGAGTATTGTGCATGTTTATGTCTGTATTTTTTTGTCGCTGAGGAAGGCATATTGCCGAAAATTTCTTGTCCTGTTTTGTGTCGTGCATTAAAACTGCGTTACTTCACACACTTTGTTTTGTGTGCTCTTCTGCTTTTTTGTCAGGTAACAAGTAAGAAAAATTGTAAGCAAGTAAACAGATAAGCAAAAAGTGATAAACACTGAATATGCATACACGCATATAAGCACGTATCTACACATCACACACAGGCATACAGATGCGCGTTCATGCACCCCCACCCCCACCCCACGCTGATATCCAGCCCATTGATCCTCTGAAATGTCCATTTTGTCTGTTCTCATTGTATACTTCTATTCCAAACAGACTGTTCCATTTTCACCAGCATTATGTGTTCCAGCAAGAGCTTTGGTTTGGCACATCTTGCACTCTTGCTCATGTTTGATATTCAAGCCAAAAAGGTATAGGTTTCTTCAAGATGAAACACTTTATTGTAAAAATAACTCACTTTGGGTGCACTGGGGGTTGGAGTGGAGGGGATTGGCAGATACCATCAGTTGTTATTCTGAAAAAGGCAGGTATCTCTTTTTAGTATGTTTTTTTTGTGTACAGAAATTTCTTTAAATGTATTCTTTTATTGAACAAATTGTGCCAAAACATGATTTCTGTAAATGTTTTCTTTTTACTGATAACTGAAACTTGAAGAAAACTTCAGTGCTGAATCAGTGCATCTGTTAATGATGGCGTTTTGGCAAGATAGTTAAGCAGCACATGTACAGATACACTGTTTTAGCTACAAAAAGAAGTGGACCCTTAGCAGTGTTGAAAGCCAAACATCACTGATAACTTTTTCATTAATAATGATGTGAAAGCCAAAATCATGCCATGAAGATTATTTTTTTAAGCGTAAGTTTACATTTTAAAAAAAAAGATAGATATGAATGTATATTTGAGGCTGTGTTTTTTTTCGGTTCTAAGCCATCGAATTATTCAGTGATACTGTAGAACAGTTAAAAATGAACATTTTCAATTTTGTTCAATTCTCAGAGACTTAATTTTGAAGTTTCAAACTATTTGGCCTGCAGACTGATAGAAAACAATTGCTGAGATGCTGGGTTGCCAAATCAGTGCAAGTCAGGAAAGCAATGAGCCTGGACATCTTTATGTTTTTGTTTTCATGACATGAAAGCAACCAGCCATGATTTATGAAGCTGTCTCCCATCAGGAGACTGAGTTCAGTGGACTTGGGACAGGTGTACACCAATGGCTCGGACCATGGGCAGAACTCTCCAGAGTTGCCATGTGCTGTCAGTGAAGGGTTAAGTACAGGACTTGGTACTCAAAGGTGGGCCCATAACATGGACAACAGCTTGGAAAATAGATAATTTTTTAAGTGTTACACGGAAGTTAATTTCATTTTTTTGCAACAGTGCAGCCTGACAATGTATCTTTAAATGATAAATCACAATCAACCTCAATAGGTCTGAAAGTAAAGTTTGGTGCTTGTTTTAAGTTGAGATGGATCATTATTGACCCTTTTTACATGGGACATATATGTTTTTAAATATTTAGGTATTCTTTCATGAGAACTGATGTTTTGATCAGTATTAACTATCATCTCAAAATTGTCACCGTCTCTGAGCCCACCTTTTGGCATGTAATTATCTTTACACTTTAACGCCCTTGTTTTCATTCCATCTCTCCTGCCCTGTCCCCCCATCCGTTATGAGTTCTTTGTGTTCTTTTTGCAACCCAGTATCACGGCATTGGTTTTCTGTTTTTATAGACTATTTTAATAAATTTTTAGTTGTAAATATATTCTTCTTTCAACTACTGCAGCCTGCTCAAACGATCTATTCTCTCTCTCTCTCTCTCTCTCTGTTCTGATTAGTTATCATTATTTACAGATAACTGTTAGGTGTTTCGACATTCTATGTATTAAGCCTCTCGCTCCCGGCCGCAGATATAGCTGCGGTTCAAGGGGAGGTCATCTGACCGGTCATATGAGTTATCTCGTCCCGTCAACATGAAACATATCATAATTATATTCTCCATTCATTTTCCTTCAATAAAATGTATACTTTTGTATACTTCAGAACAATACTTGAATTTTGGTGATTTTTAAAAGAAAAGTAAAAAAAAATGGTTCTGGGAGTCAGAGGGTTAATATTCTGGTTGATCTTCAGTGAACTTGAAGTGCTCCCACAGGGAGTTGCCTTCAGAGGCTGTGTCGGTCATTCATTTTTTCCCCTCGTGTTTATGTTGTAGTAAACAAGAAATGAAAAATTACATCGCTAGAAAAGCGTTCCTTTTTCTCGTGGATCCCTTAAAACCCTCTTTTTTTCATTGAGGATTAAGGCAATAGGTAATAATACAGAGAAGCAGGAGTGGATACTTGCCTTTTTCTTCCCCCCCCCCCCCCCCCCCCCCCCCCCCCCCCCCCCCCCCCCCCCCCCCCCCCCCCCCCCTTTCCCCGCCTGCCCCAGTCTCTTTGTATATTTAAAGATGTGTTTGGTTACACAATGGGCCAGTACATTGGGGAGATATTTATACTGTTTTCTGTGTACATGTTGATATGTTTTTCTTTTTACATGTTGATAGGTATGGGAGTTTTTCCTCACAGGATGATCCCTTGGTAGTTGAGGAACCTGGAACTGAAGCCCCAAAAGCACAATTACTTCATCAGGTGCTCAGTATCAGCCTTTCACTTATTAGAGAAGGACACAGGTTGAAAACTGTTTTGTCATTCAAGGTGTGTGTGGGTGTGCTTTACTGTACATGACTTGGGTCAAGGATTTACATTGTTCCAAACTAAAAATCAGCAATTTTTCTTTGTTGTTTTTCACACAGACTGGGAGAAAAAAGCTGGATACCTTTGTTTTATCATACCTGAATGAAATTTCGTTTTTTTTGTTGCAATCTCTGTTGCTTGAGTTTTACTGTATGAAGGATTTTGCCTGTCTTACGGTTTTGCTGCAGTTAACATTGGTCCCTTGTTCGTGGTCCAAAAGACTTTGCTGTATCAAGTGTTTTGTCCCTAGCTTTGGGTTGCTACAGTCAACATCATCCCATGCTTGTGGTCCATCAGAGTGTCCCAGATCTCTCTGCTTGTGCTGTTGACAACAGAGCAAGTCCTGTCCTTCAGGCTGGCTATCCAAGACTTGATTGGCTCTGTCTCTGGGACATGGAGCCTCCATTTGCCCAGTGGGATGTCTTGGTCAGGACGGGAGGCACGTCAGCTGGTGCAGACGTATGAAATTGTGGGAAAGATGGACTCAAGACAGGTTTATTGTCTACATAGAAATCCAGTGTTCGGCATGTGGTTAAGTGAAATACAAATAGAGTTATCTCAGATGTAATGTCTTTCCCTGAATAAAAAAAGAAAAGAAACCCTGAAATTTTAAAGAAACAGAAAACTGTCAGTTGGATTTGCCATGAAGTGGTAATATTTTGGAAAGGTTTGTTTAACGAACAGGAATAACAGGGCATGAATCTTAGTCTTTTCACAGTGATTGTTCTGGAGGACTAATTTTATGCTCTGTGTGTGTGTGAAAAAGAAGAGATTGGATTTTTCTTTAAACTCTGAGTGTGAGTGTGTATGATTGGCTTGTCATTGCTTTGCCATGCCAACAATATTTCTCATGAAACTGTAAAATCTGAGTAAAATACTAATACAGTTTGTTAGACTGGCATGTTTAAAGAATAGTCCAATCACTGAAACTTGTGTAAAGTTCGTCCTTTTCTCATTCCATTTCATTCAAAGCATTTTGTGGTACATATTTGTACAATTAGTTTCCCTCACATTCCCCTAAAGATTTCATGCGGTACAGATGTTGTACAATTTGATAACCTCTGTTTTTTTACCTCTCACAATCTCATTTTCACCCAGTACAGATGTACATTGGAAGCTTCATTGGAAATTGAAATTATGGGAAACCAGTTTCTGGTGCACGTTGTAATGTTACTTTGGTGTACTAAATCTTCCATAGCTTTAACTGTTCGTAGAACAGAGCGTTTGATTAAGTAAGAGAGAGTTACAAAATGAACATATTTTGTTTGACTTGGTGATAAACGCAAAGCTTTTTTCTTTCTTTCTTTTTCTTTTTCTTTTTTTCTTTATAATAGTTTGTCAGTGTCCAGTAAGAGGGTAGATTTTTTTTTTTTTCCCCCCCAATTTTAGAAGAGGTTATACTCTATTCCTTTTTTTTATGTAAAAGTTTTTTTTTGAAGTAATTATGTTTTTCCCTGAGAGAATATTGTCGAGGATGAAGCAGAGATTCTTCGAAGTAAAGGATTTTCATCGTTGTTATGGATTAGGTTTTGTTCAGTTCCTGGTAGTTAAGCAGTGTTCCTTGTTAAGTGCTTCTAGTATTAGCTGCTAACTCTGCGCAGAGCCATCAGTTTGCCTGTGATTTTTTATTTTTTTAATCATGCTGTTCACCTTGTTAAAGCCCTGGTTGTTCTCTGGCCTGGAAGCCATTTTAATTTTGTGATTTTTTTTTAACTCGGATGTCAACAGTTGTAAATAGCTTAATATGTTGTTTTTTTTTTTCTTTTTTAAAGAAATAATAACGAGCCTAATATAGTTGTTATGTCTGATTTTAGAAGGGAAAAAGTACTTGATTTGTTCAGAAATATCTGTTATTCTGGTATAAGGTAGTGTCAGTATTAAGGTTTTATTGTAATTGGTGAAAAAAACTTGAACGTTATGGAAAACAACATGTGCCCCAGACCTCCTACAAGTTTAAAGAAGAGTTACAACATGCACCGTCTTGCAAAAAATATCAAGATTGGAATTGACAGAGGTCGTAGTATCATTTTTATGTTTATCCAACTAAATTGTTAAAAAGAAGTTTGCATTAAAGTTTTGTTTTGGATCTGGTTAGACCCTTTCGGATGAGTGAAGAATTGAAAACTCACTAATGAAGACAAACATCTTGTGCCCTCTGTGTCCTAATGGATGGGTCACATGACAGTTGACTATGTCTTATTAAATTCTATGGAAAGGTCCATTCATAGATACCCATTTTGTAGCCCCCTTTTTTCCCCCCCCTTTTTTGATGCATTGATGAATGATTGTTTGTTTGGTTTGTTTGTTCAGTTTGGCATTAAAATTGTTTTGGATTAAAAAGTATTCTGATAATGCAACCTGTATTTGTTTCAAAGCTGTTTGTGCCCCATGCCTCTTGCTAACTGTTTTGTATAACAATAAGGGAACAGTAAAATATTAGTACAAGATGTTCAAAAGTATCCAGTATAATTCTGGTATCCATTGCTGAAGAAGTCAATAGTCAGTCAGTTGTGGGGAAGTTGTGATTTTGCATTTTGTTCCGTGTTTTTCGTTTTGTTCGTTGCTGCTGTTCCTTCTTTTTTTGTTTTTCTTTCTTTCTTTTTTTTTTTTTTAATTATTTGAACTGATGAGAAGTTAAGGAGGACTTTGGTTAAAATACAGAGAAAGAAGAGTTGGGGTGAATATAAATGATTTGTGTTCAGGAGCTTGCTGTCCAGGGCCTGTATGCACGTCAAAACCCGATTAGCTTATTCGCGTTTAGGGCTTAAACGTGGTTAGCTATTCGGAGCTTAAACGCGGATAGCCCCTCTCCGGTTTTGGTATGCACGACGCCCTATTCGCGATTGAATAGCTCTCCGCGTTTAGAGGGCAGGAAACGGCGCTCTATTTATAGATTCTTGGCAAAACCGGGGTGCAGCAGGCACTGCTTTCGGTTTAGTCATACCCTCCTTCGTGGAACTTCCGCTGGTACGTGCTTCGTCGGTTTTCACGCAAGATCTTGAATCATGCACACTCCCTGGCCACTTTGCGACACATTTGATGAACACAAGGTCTGCATCGCAGATTACCTGAAACCAAATTGACCCCAAAATGCATTTACACTGAATTATAAAAAAAAATCACACACACACACACACACACACACACACACACACACACACTACTTTTAAACTGTTCACTCTGGGGCGATCTACATAGAGACAAAGAATTTTTTTTCCAAATCAAAAGTGAAAAAAAGCCAACCATCTAGAGTGATTAAACATCTTGATTTCGGGAATAAATCTTCAGTGCCGGAGAAGACTGGCAGTAAGTATGGGAAGCTACAAATGTGCACTATCATTGAAAACAACAAATAATAATTGCGCTTGGAAATGTGCTGGAAAGTGGGGCGATTCACACACACACACACACACACACACACCACACACACACACACACACACACACACACACACACACCACACACACACACACACACACACACTCACACACACACACACACACACACACACACACACACTACTTTTAAACTGTTCACTCTGGGGCGATCTACATAGAGACAAAGAATTTTTTTTCCAAATCAAAAGTGAAAAAAAGCCAACCATCTAGAGTGATTAAACATCTTGATTTCGGGAATAAATCTTCAGTGCCGGAGAAGACTGGCAGTAAGTAGGGGAAGCTACAAATGTGCACTATCATTGAAAACAACAAATAATAATTGCGCTTGGAAATGTGCTGGAAAGTGGGGCGATTCACACACACACACACACACACACACACACACACACACACACACACACACACACACCACACACACTTTCGGAACAGTTCTGGGTCATCGTACAGGTCAAACGGGTTCTTTCTGTCATGAAAGATGCGGTTTCGTCGCAATTGCCGTCGCTGTCTCACTTGGAAAAACATCAATGCAGCCATATTTATCCGCGTTTAGGCTCGCTATCTGACCCCCGAGGCACCGATAACTTTATCCGCGTTTAGCCGAGTCGGATAGCTTATGCGGTCTGACGTGCATACCAAAATCTGCCGCCTATCCACCGAATAGGCGCTATTCGCGGACAGCCCTCTATCCGGATCGACGTGCATACAGGCCCAGGCAGGAACATGCTATCCAGACAGCTCTACTGACAACAGTTTGTCTTGCGGCTGAGTTTAGTGGTTGCATGAAGAATTCGATACTGGACAACATTGACAGAGGTGTGAATAGTTGAGCAGATGGTTCTAGTGGATAACAAAACCTCTCTATGGCTTGTGTCTTTCAAATTAGTATTTTTTCAGCCATGACTCGCTGTGCTTCGGCAGGTTGATTACTCTTTTACGTATATAGATCTGTATGTCTCTTTGCAGGGGGGGGGAAGCTCATGCCCAATTTCAGTGTTTTCAGCAGATATACGGAAAAGGCAGGATTTACATGCCAAGGTGACATTGACAGAAACCTGTCTTTAGCTGCTTTTTAACAAGGTGAAGGTCAATGTGGAACTGAACCATGCACTGCCCTCTGGTCGGAGAAGCAGACTGAATCGGTGAATGTGCCAACAGTGTGTACAAAAGACCCTTGTGTTGTGTGGGTGTTTGCAAAACTCATTTCGTCAGTGTGGAAATTGCGATACCTTCTTCGAGTGCTTGGACTATCACTGTGTGTTCAACTTCAGGAGGATGTACCTGTGGCAGACTCCGAGGTTGTGCTCATTTCATAACAGCGTTTGATTTTTCATGGTGTGTTCGGTGATTTGGATTGATCTTTGCCATGGATGACACAGTTCATGTCCTTGAATTTTTCTTTTTTTCATTTCATCCTTGTCACCTTGTTCTGCTCAGTTGTTTTCTCATTGAAATGGTTTTTTGTGTGGTGATCCATTTTCTTCTACCTTGTGGTTCTTCAGCTGTTTCTTCTCTGTATAATTCTGATGCATTGTTCTTCCAGCTTTTCAAGAACAGAAATTTAAATACGCTGAAACTGTAGAAATTCATCTCCACTAATTAATGATTTTTTTCTCTCTGTTCTTGCACAGTGTGCAGAAGGGATACTAGCTGCGTGTTGTACAGTGGGTCTTTTGCCCTCATGGCTTTTCCTTTCTTCCTTTTTTTTTTTTTTTTTGAGTGTATTTAAACATTTTTTGATGAATTTTTACCTTCTTTTTTTAATCTAGGGGGCAACAACAAACTAAGTGAAAGAGCTGGTGCCTCAAGCACAGCCTATTTTTTTTTTTAATCCACCTCATGGATGTCGGTCAATAGTTCAGCCAGGATGTAAATATTGTCATAGTGGTTTGTTTCTTTGTCAGGGTAGGACCTTCATTTCCCAGCTTGTGGTCCCTGTGGGGGTATGCCGTTGCTCTTACACTAGTACAAATAGCTTGACCAGCTACAGGAACTTCTGTGCTAGTAATTCCCCCTCTTCTGGCTCTCTGCTTGATTCTGCCATTGTTGTTGTGGTTGTTCTTTCTTTGCTGTAGTAAAGTGCTGTTTTTCTACATTTGTTCTGGAAAAAATCGTCGTTATCTGATTTGGAATTATATGACGTGCCAGTTTTTTTGTTTTGTCTTAATGTGGTGACTAACTAGGTAGTGAAAATTGTACACACTGTCCAATGTGGAAATTAATTGTCCTATCTGCAGGGTTTATTTTTCTCTTACGGCTTTTTCAATTATTTTGTGTGCTCATAACATTTTTTCATGATTTTGTTCTTTCTTTAGATATTAGAGTGATACATCAAGGAGAAAAATGCTTGGCATTGGTAGCACAGCTTAGTTCTATGCTATAAGATGTCAGTAGTTGTGTTGCCATGTGTCGTAGTTGTTTTCCTTGTTCGTTTCCTTTTCAGAATGCGATCTTTTTCTAGGATGTGACTGTTTCAAGGTGTTATTGTTTTTTCCCTTTGTGAGTGTAATACTAGACCTGACAGTGTTCTCTGCAGTCTACTGGGCCATAACAATGAAAACTTGGTGACTGCTCTGAAAAGGCCTCGTGTGGTCAGCTGGGCTGTAGGAATAGAACGGTCCGTGTTTTCACAAAAAAAGTGCACGCTGTGTTCTGTAGGCAGTGTGAATAGCACATGACCTTGTGATAGAGAAATCTGTCCTCTGTAAGACTTTTACAATAGAGATACTAGCAAATAGTGTGACATGACAACATTTACAGCGTGTGATGAATTGAAAATGGCAGTTACTCAGTGCAAACTGGAGTTACATGGCTGTACCCAACAAACAGTTGTCAGGTCAGCCAGGGCTGTTGTGTCTTTATATGATTAATTCTTACACACATGCATACAACTTGCTAATACTTCGGCACATATGTTCACCAAACTTTTTTGAAACACACTCATAAAGTGAGTATTAGAAGTAGTTGATTAATCAGATAACAGAACGTTAAAAAAAATCTTAAATGCGCAGTATGGAGACGTAGAATTTTGACAACAGTTGTTTGTACTGTTTGTCAGTAATAAAGCAACAGAAAAGCCAACTCGGAAAGCCAATGTAGTCGATAGAAACTGACTGGAAAAGCAGCTTGATTAAAAGAAAAACATTATCTGGCAAGCTCGTTTCATTACCACATGAAATGTGGAGGTGCTGAGGTAAGCAGGTAAAAGTCACATGGCTCATTTCAAAACAAAGGCAAAAATTGGTCAAACAACTTGAAGACAGCAATATTCTGCTTAAGTCAAAGCCATTTTTTTTAGTTTTGTTATTGTTCAGTCGTGGCATAGCCAGAGTGTAAATGCAAAATATGAATGCTTTTTACTTTTACTTCATTTATATTTTGAGACCCATATTAGAAAAGCAGCCAAACTTTCATTAAAGGTAAAATTTATAATCCTCGTTGGAGAAAAAGGCGGAACCACTCATGGTAGCGCACATACTCATGATACTATGGATGTGATTGACCTGTCCGAGAGGTTATTCTTGGCGTGCGATGGTATGCTGATTGCATTAGCTCAAAGCTCATAGCTGCATTGTGGACTTTTATAAATTCCTGCAAACTGACTCCAGATGTATGCCAAACTTGCAATGACTGTAACATCAAAACTACGGAAGATACTTGAATTCAGTTATTTAGATTTTTTCAGTAATTTTGATTGCACATTTATAGCAACAAAAGCCCAATTTGGTAAAAATTCCCATTGTACTGGTTTTCCTCATGTACTGCTCAAACGTTCTGTCCGCACTCACACACGTGTACACATGCATACTTGGCGTGCGTGAGAACGCCACACTCACACACACACACACACACACACACACACACACACACACACAACACCACACACACACACACACACACACACATATTCAGATCTGTGTTCCCATGTTTCGATGAATGTATTTCATAATGTGTTATCTCCTATTCATAACAGTCTTCTTGTCCATCCATTGTTAGTCTTTGTGATTGGCTTGATGGGCTGCAGATGTAATGATGATTAGTTAATGTCAGAGAGAAGAAAAAAAATGTAAATGTCTTTGACATTTGAAAAAAAAAAAGAAAGTAAGTTTATCAGCACTGATGTATTCATATGACCATGACCCACTTAAGTTAATTTCATGTGGCATTTTTTAATGACAGGATTCGAAGGACATAATCTTTTCTTTTTCATTTTTTTTTCCTATCTCCTGCGCACTCTAAGTGGCTTTGCTCTTACACCACTAGGTCCAGCTACCCCATAGACAATTACAGCCTGGTTTGTCACTGTCAGAGCACCACAGTCCTCAAGAAACTGTCATGTCTGGTTGACGTAAAGCAGAAGAGAGACTGCACTGCTTCACTCGTGGTCAGTATTGCGACTGTTAATCTAGCAAATGTAGGACACAACCTTCTAAGCCACCAACTGACGGTGATCATCGCTCAGTTGCCGAGCCAGTGCGAATGAGTACACCCATCACGAGGGTGCCACCACATCCATCCAGCAACAGTCCCCATGGACTAGCTGATACCAAGAGCTTTGACTGCAGTTAGAAACATGGAGATGATATTGAAATGGAGACTGCCACCAGAACAGGGTAAGAAGGATGCAGGAATTTCATTCCCTTTTTTCCCCGTTTATTGGTGATCCATGAGGTTGATGAAGATGTCGCCAGGAGTTCCATCCTGGTCTGACGCTACGCGACAGAACTGAACATAGAACTTCCTTTAGCAATGTGTCTTGATGTCAGGCAGGCCCAAGGGACACAGACACTTGTTCTAGCTGTGGTGTTGGTGAGGACATTTGAGCTGCACTACGAGTCGGTTTGTCATGTGGATGACACTTGACTGTGTGACCCGTCCTCCACTTTTGAGAGATTACACATACATCTCTGAGATGGACCGACAAGGGCCAAAAATCAGTGAAAGGAATGCTGGCTCTGCTGGGACTTTTCACTTTGGTTTTTATGTGCAGGCTCCTGATCTAGCTAGGTTTGGTTGGTAGGGCCTTAAATTAAAAAAGAAAAAAAAAAGTCTCAGAGGAAACAAACCTTAGTCGGTTAACTGTAGGCATGTCATATATCTAGGGTTGTTGGTTTTTGTTTTGTGTTTTACATTTTTGTTTTTGTGTTATTGAAAGTTTGTTTTTTACAAATTGGAGAGTACCTTTTCGGATTTGACTTAAAAAGAGGGTTGCATCCTCCATTTTTAGGGGGCTAAAATATACTGTTGGTATCACGTTGAAGAAAAAGTTTAATTCCAAAGTGATATCGAATATGTGCTTTTTAACATCAGCCAAGGCAGAATTTGTATGTGTGTGTGTCTTGTCCAAAATAGTGATTCTGCACCCTAGAAGAGAACATGCTATGTTTGGTTCGGTAACCCTTCACTATGCGGTATACCCCCTTGTGGTCACAGAAAAAAGTGCTAGTTCATTTGAAGAAAAGAGCAGATTCATTTATGACCACCTTTATGCTGGAAACCAAAAGTTCATGTAAGTGTACACACACAACTTCTGTGTGTTGTAGAAGAGGATAGAGAATGTTGAATTTAATTGTTTCCGCTTCCATTGTTTCATAAATCTTTCTGTTCGTTCACACATCTGTAGGCATGGTTTTTGCCTGATAGCAGCTGATGCAGTAATAGTGTTTTTAACCTTTTCCATTCCCGTCTGTGGTGTTAATGTGGTGAGGCAGACACGACTGAAATGGTTCAGAACAGAACTGAGGACAAGATCATGGATTGGATTGCATTTTTGAAGGGACGTATTGTGTCTGGTCTTCGTTTACTGATATTGTTTGAATATATGAATGTGTGATCTTGACATATTGCATTAATCATGGACCTTAGTAGATGTAAAGACCCTTCTGTTTCGCTAAGAGAAATCTCTCACGGCTGTTCAGAGCAAGCCACTTAGTTCTGAGAGGCAGGGGAGTTTACAGCTCTCCCACAGCTGCAGAGGCCAAGCCGTGAATGCAGGTCAAGGAAAGGGGTGTTTTCTGCAGGCTGCTCCCCACCAGCCAGCTAACCGTGCTGTACTCGGCGAACTGAATGTCATCTGTGTACAGCCGGTCTGGCAGCAATGTGTTCGGCATTGATGAGCGGCCATTACAAATGGGGCTCTTAGTTTGATAATCAGTGGTTGTCATGAAAAATGTAATATATCTGTGCTCTTGAGATGACTGAATAGGCGAATTCCCGACAATTGTTTTAATACCAAAACTTGACTAGGTTTATTTTCCTGTAGATAATGTAGATACGGCATGAAAGCTTGTACACAAGAGATCAGGCGATATTCAAACAATGACAACACACACACACAATTGTGCAAGAATGACGTCATCACTTTCTGGGAACTTAATTTTCCCTAGTTAACTAGTACACAAGTTTGATACATGCCTCTGCTTGGACTACAACAACAAAAATGTTGGGTCAGAAATGTGTAAGGCTTGTTTGTTCGGCCCTATAACTAAGTGTCTCGAATGGGACAGAAAAATAAAGCTGTGCTCTCGGTATATTATTGTGTACATGTATGTGTGTGCACTTACAAGTTTGTGCATGTTTCCTTTGTAATAATGACTACGTCTTTAATTCTGAACAAGATAGGGCATGAACTCAGTAAAAGGAGCAGATATTGTTCATTCTGAAGAAGAAAACAAAAAAGTTTTGCATTTGACATTGAGCACCGTGCCTGCTTGTGGTGTGAGGCATTCTTTATGAGTGATCTGGTGTGCATCGTTGCTTCCATTGCCCAAGTGCTGACTTTGCGGACAAACTTTACCCAAACTTACAGGTTCATTTGGATGACCTCTTTGAATTGTATTGCGACTGATATGTCTGTCTGTCATAATCAAATGGAGTTTTTTTTTCTTTTTAATATTTTGTGCACAGCAGATCTCTGTCTCATATAACAGAAGTAGTCTATGGCATTTAAAAAAAAGAAATGGTATTGATTTTTTCAGGCTTTTATGTCAAGAAGTTCTTAGTATTTAACACAGTGTTGTTTTCATGCATTTTGTATGTGTGCGTGAGCGTGTGTGTGTGTGTGTGTGTGTGGTCTGTGTGTGTGTGTGTGCGTGTTTTGTTGTTGGGGAAAAAGAATTTACCCATTCATTAACGTTCAGCATGATGTTAAAAATCTTTCAAGCTTTGCATCTCATTCTTGCTTGTTAATAACGCAAATGGCACTGGGACTTTTTCAGGGATTTAAGAGTTGCGATTTTCTCCTCTTCTTTTAACCACAGTAAGATTTAAGTTTGAGTTCATTTGTTCTGTCTGTCTGTCTTACTGTTCATTAGTGTTTGTTGGGTTTTTTTTTTATAAATGTTCCAGTTAATTGTCCCTTTTTTATTTTCTTTTTTCCACCTCTCTAGTAATTCTGCCTCCATCTCTTGATGTAATTGTCTTTGAATAGCACTTTTCCATGTACATGTTTTGCCTTGAAGTTCACTCTCAATGTATTTGCAAAGTGCAGTTGTACAGTTCCTGTGCTTTCTGATTTCTTTTAAGCTTCTCATAGGGTCATCTTTACTTCTATTTTTACCAATCAGATGTTGTCTTGTGTGTTTCTGGCTGGTCCATTTTTACTTCTTCACAGCGCCTCCCTCCCTTTCTCAAACAAACAAACAGAAAACTTCTTGAGGTAGAAACATTGAAATGCAACCAGAAATGCCAAAGTTTCCAGGTTCAGGGTGTATTTTCCTAGTGAAGCTTGGTCAGATTTGCCAGTGTGATGTAGCTTTTGGGAAAGCAATTAATTCACTTGGAAAGTACACCATGAAACTGGAACCTTTTAAGTTTCTTGTTTTATTTCAGTATATACATATAATGTTTACTTCTGCTCCCCCATCCCCAAAATCCTCTTCTCCTTGGACATTGAAGCTGTAGTTGGTAAATCAACATATTTTCCCTTCCTCAATTCCCTGTCTGAAGGAGGAAAAAAAGCAGTTATATTGAATGAAGATTAGGTGTCAAATCAATAGATCAGCACTTTCTCACAATATTTTGTAGTTAGTTGGCGACTTTTAAATTTTGAAAAATTGATTTTGTTTCTTTACCCTATATTTGATAATGCAGGCAGTCATTTGAACAGTGTTGCAGATGGTCAAGTGCTGTGTTGGGACCACTTGCCAAGTGTGTCTTTTGGTGCAGCATGCAACGATGCTGTGGGCAACGCTCCGCTGCAACACTTTGTGATGAAATGCTGTACAAAAAGAAAAAGCTTCACAGACTTAATAGCTGATAAAACACAACCAAGACAACGTAAATCTTTAGACTATCAACTTATTTTGTCAAAAAATGGCCAAAGTCAGAAAGGAGAGGAATCGAAGGCAGAAGAAAAATCGCTAAAGATAATCATGATTATGCAGCCTTATCGATCGGTTTTGTTGTGGGCCATTTCAATTTTTTGTAATTGTATGTTAAGTCGAAACCACATAACAACCAGTGAGATTTATGTCTTCTTAGTGTGCTATCATGGCGTGTGCAAAGCAAAGTGCAGCTGAAGATGCTATGGCATTGCATACAGCAAATGCTGTGCTCAAATTCGGAATGCGATACTGAATGTGTCAAAATGCTATACTTTGACCTTTTGAGGCCTTAGCACCTGTGCATCTGTGACTAGGTTCAAACGGTCCTGATAAAAGTATCGCACCAGGGATGGAAAAAAGTTTTCTTAAATGAAATTGTAAAAAAAAGTACCAACTAAAGACACATACAAATAACATCCACGGAGCATAAACAAATTTTGTTGTCGATAATACCAGATTTATCTCCAACTGGTTTTCTATTGTTTTTTCATCTTTGTCTTTCTTTTTATTATTTATTCATGTTTTTATTTACTTTTTTTTTTCTTTTCTTTTTTTCTCAGAGGAAAGGATTCCTATGACCAGTACATATGAGTAATACCAGATTTGACCTACAATCTGTGCCAAAGAAAACATGAAAGTCATGTTGTCTTTTACATCATTTGTTTGTGTTTGTTTGGTGTTACTTCTCAGCTGGTAGGTGGTTAGTCTAGAGCAGTTGATGATTGACTGTAATGTTTAGCCAGCGCTGGATTCGTTGTCATAGCATGGGGAGATGGACGCATGGTTTGTGAAGGTCAGAGCACTGCCACTGTGATAAGCTGGTCTCTTCTCTGGAGTTTATACACTGGAGGGTTCCATGTTGCACAACTGCTAATAGAAACTAGAGGTGAAGGTATCATTGATCACACTGAGTGGGGAGACATTTCAAAGATACTGAGAAAAATATCAAATTTATTTCTTCTTTAGGTGGCCTTTATGAACAGTTGTGATGTTGAATTGTTTCACAGCTGAAAGAGATGTGATGTTTGTTGACTTTGATACCGAATCTGGACAGATTTTATTGCCTTTGGACGTTTTCAGATGTTCATACGCTTGTGTGTTGTAGTGGTACTTGTGCTGTGTGTTTGTGTGTGCGTTTTGTTTTTAAACAACCTGGATACAAATCAGTTGTATGCAAGCGTCATGTGTGTGCACATACATGTTTGTATGATAACTAGAATTTCACTCCACTTCAGGAAACGATGACAACATTAACACAATAACTGAGCCTGAGAGATATGTGCATGGTCATTACAGGAAACGACGACAACATTGACACAATCACTGAGCCTGAGAGACGTGTGCATGGTCATTACACTTTGAGGGAAGTGACAAATGAGATAGGTAACAGTATCCCAAAGAAAATGGTTGTAACAGGTGTGAAGGAAGTGATATTTTAGGGAAAGCAGAATGTTGGTTTCATACACACACATGCACACACACACACACACACACACACACACACACACACACACACACACACACAACACACACACACACACACAAACACACACACACACACACACACACACACACACACACTCACTCACTCACTCTGTTTCACTCGGCAGAATCCTGATTAGTGTGTGGACTCCACCTTCTGAAATCAAAACCTGTGGGAGGGATCACTCACAAGTAGCATGTGTGCTTTGGAGTTGCTGGTCGCTCACACCATGAGTCAAGAATTCCCAGAACCATTGAGCTAGAATTAGCCTTGCCTCATCGCTTGAGTTCAGAGATGTGCATTGTCTAAATCAGAGTCAGGAACGCAATCATTCATTGTGGAAAACAATGCTGCAAATGGTACAATTTTCAAACCAAGAGCTTTCTGCCAAACTACAATCTTTTTTTTTTTTAAATGTCGCATAGACAAACAAGTGAGGCAAATGAATGATGAATGGAAAAGAAACACAAATATACATGCCTTTTTGTCACATTTACAGTAGTTCCGGGGTCTTACACATTTATTAAATGTTTGAAGATTCTTTTTAAGCTTTTGTGGCTGTTTTTACCCATTGACCATAATCTTTATACATAAATGTGACTGTGTTTAGTTGTTATTTGGGTAGGATTTTGTGTCAACATCACATCAAAACAGGAGTGTACATCAACCTGCAATTAAGTGCATGTGATCTTTGTTACGTGGGTAAAGTTGGATTTGAACTAATGAAAGAAACTGGCCTTAATCAGTTATCACATCCGCACAGTTACTGTGGATGACGTTAGTGGTGGCTCAGCACACGGCCGAGAAGCCAGCGTTCGATGATTCACTCTGCCTGCTCACCACACATGCTGTGAGTGTGTATACACTGGCTCATCATTTATTAGTTCCTGTTGATGCAAAGGAGTTAAGTCTTGGAGCGTGTGCATCCTTCATGTGAAAGAGAAAGATGCCTCAAGTGAAAGAGGAAAGATGTGATGGAATGAGAGGAGGGGCAGGATGAGAAGGGGTGGTGGAGGGGGGGGGGGGGGGGGGGGGGGGGGGGGGGGGGGGGGGAGCAGTCTTTTGCTATGAGATTGAAGACGTATGCAGTCTTTGGTGGGAGTTTCAGAGAGGTTATGTTGCTGCTGCTTCTGGAGACAGACCAATAGAAAGAGATGGTATTGGAGGGAGGGATGCAGTTAGGGGGATTATGGATCGGGCGAAGTTGGGTTGAAATGCTAGTTTATTGTAAATCAAGCAGCTTTTTTTTGTGGACATCTGGATGCTACCATAATTTTTCACCTGAAAGTTCACTGTTGTGTAATAACCACCTGTTGCCAAAGGCTGCATACAATCCTAGTCTTTCACGGTTTCAGCAAGTGGCAAATTAAAACATGCCTTTTACCAGTGGTTTATGTTATGTGATTTATTTCATTATGACATCATCATTTCATTTCACTGCATTTTTTGCAACTAATTGGGGGACCTGAAAAGAAATCACTTTCTATGGACTGAAAACAATAGTGAAAACTGTATAATTTCAGACGGTGAATCTACCCTTTTCACCAGCAGTGGAAAGGGATCCCTGTCCCAGTTGCTAGCATCAGGCTTGTTCATGGGTAACAGTGACGACAAAGGCAGATACTTGTTGTGACTGACCACGGCTGTGATTGTATACCAGGGCGTTCGCTGCAGGTACCATCTCTCTTGCTGCCTGTACGCTGCCCAGTGTGATCTTATAGAAGGCAAAAGCCCGTTAGATTTGGCTGAAGGTTGACATTGTATGTGACGCCAAAATGGAATCTATATTCAATCTGACAACTAAAAAATTCATTTCATATTGAAAAGTGTTTATGCAGTTTAAAACTCAGATTTGGGCACATGATTAAGAATTTATTCAGCAGCCTGAACTCTCATCGAGAGTATACATCACTTATCAACTGCAAATCACCTGGATGAGGTTTGTCCTTAGATTTAAAGCAGAACGTGTACTGTAAGCATGCCCTTACGAGGTCTGCGTAAAGTGCTGTCTTCCTTTCAGGATTCTCTTTGTGGTATGTTTGTATTTGGATGTTTTGTATGTATTTGCTTGCTTGGTTTGTTTTGTATTGCCACAGGCCACTCCTTTTACACCCACTCGTATGTTTTAAGAAGTGAAGAAGCGCCGTGGTGCATTCCAGGTGATGTACCACAAACTATGAAATGCGTAAGCTATGATACATGTTCTTATGGAGTATGGGGACTTACATGTCGGTCATAAAACACACTTTACAGCGTAAGACTTGTCCCGCCTGCTGTGATTTTTTTGAGTTCCAGAAAAAGATGAATAATTTTCATTTGATCTAAAGATTTTTGCGGAAGAAAGATTTTGAAGCAGTTTTGGGATGTGTTGAGTGTATGTGACTTTTTGGAAAAAAATCTATGTTGAGGATTGACATTTAGTGAGGTGACAGCCCTAATACAGCCCTTTGCGGTCAGCCGTGATATAGGAAACATGAATTTAATTTTGCGGTTGACTGGGTTATAAGCAACATGAATTGAATTCCCTGAGTTTCAGGAGGGAAACTTAAGTGAAACCTGCCAAACATTTTTACCTACGTTGATCTTGTATAATTCATAAAGTGTAGGAAAATGGTTATTCATTCACAGAACTTTACCTCTTTTCCTTGCAGCTCCCTCTTCCCTGTCTCTCTCTCTCTCTCTCTTCAGATTTACTGTTCTCATTGATGGGCAGTGCTGGAGGAGGCTTGATGCTTTCTTTTAGCTGGAGTTGCACCAAGTAGCAGGATGGTTTGGGGTCTCGTCTCTGTCTGCTTGTACTTTATGTGTGACTCTAACTTGCTTGAGAACAATCCACAGAATGCTGCAAGGTTGCATGTATAGTCAACATTAAGAAATTAGTTGGCTTTGAAAATTTTAGGTTCAAGACAAATAAAGTCAGAAGAAAAACTGTTCAGTGGTCATATTGAGAAATTACTGTAAACAGCACCGATTGGCTGAGGTCACTAAATTACTGTAAACAGCACCGATTGGCTGAGGTCACTAAATTACTGTAAACAGCACCGATTGGCTGAGGTCACTGGAGGCCCTGTCACGGTTTGTAGCAATGTGTTGGCCACAAAATTTGGCCACCAGACTGAACATGTTACCATAGCTTGAACCAATTTGACATGGTTCTGTATAGGATGCCAAACGAAGTTTGATACAAACTGACCATACTTCTGTTTGTCAGCAAGGTGATAGCGAAAGAGATGGATGGATGACAGTTTCGAGAACGTTCAATGAATGTCGCTGTTTTGAACTGATTCCAGGTTGATGTATCAAGAGCATGAAAAAATGGGAAAGAAATGTGTAAGGCAAAAATGCAAGGTTTTCTTACCTGACCTGGGTGTGGTATTCTCACTTTTTATTAAACTTGTGCAGATCTTCCTTGCAGCTCGAACAAAATTGCCCCCCCCCCCCCCCCCAATGGATTCACTGACACAAAGCGATGATGTACATTTGTAGAGCAGCAACAGGCTTAGGATGCTCAGTTGTGTTCCTTCCCAGTCTTGCGTCTTTTATCTTTTCTGTTGCACATTTGGGCGTGTGTTTCTCACCTAATTCTAGTCACTAGCTCCCATTCTTCATTCGTCTTCCTTGGAGCTGGACCGTTTAGTTGGCCACCAACACTCGAGCTCAGAAGCCTCTTCGCCCCCAGCCCTTTCATCCTCTCCCCCATTCACCCCACCCCCCCCCCCCCCCCCCCCACCCCCCGACCTCAGGAAAGGTTTATGGTGCACATTCCCCGACCACATTCATCTCGACCTCTGGTCCCAGCTCCCGATGTTGTGGTCCTCAGCAATCTGTGGTTTGGTCATGGACAGCTGTATTTTGGTCTGCTGTTATTGCTGTCACTCCCATCTCCTTGTCAGTTCCCATTCTGATCTGTCCCTTCCACGCTTTGTTTCGTCCCCTTCTCCCCATCCCCTACGCCAACACTTGTCGATTGCCCACATTTAATTTTCCTGCTCCCTCCCTTCTCTCCTTTTTTCCCCCTGTCTCTAGGATTCTTTTTTTTTCTAATCTGCCCCCGTACCCTCACTTCTGTCCTAATGTCCTAATCCCCCCCCCCCCCCCCCCCCCCCCCCCAATGCCTCTCACCCGTTCCAGTCCGCTGTCTTCTGTCCCCCTTCTCCTTATCTCCTGTCCTCGCTTCCTTTCTTCTGTTCCCATACCCCCCTCTTGTCCTAATCCCCGTACTTCTCTTACCCCCTTCCATTCTTTTGCCTCATTCCGCTTTCTTCATTCACTTCCCCTTTTCGGTCCCAGCCCCATCTTTTCTGGCGTCTGCCCCTCCTCCCACACATTTGATCTAATCCATCGTTTCTACCCAACCCCCGCCCCCCCCCCCCCCCCCCCTTCCCTCTCTCCCCATCCTTCTTTCCGTTCCAGTCCCATCCATTCTGTTCCAACATCTAATCTGCTTCTGCCCCCCCTCCTCCCTCCTCCCTCCCCCACTCCCTTTCTCTTCAACGCAATATGTCATTGTAAATAGTCTCTGTACATCGTTCACGTTGTATTTAACTTTTCAGCTCCTAGTTGGTTAGTCCTTGCTACAATGAGGGTAGATGACTGGAGAGAGAGGGGAGGAAGGCGTAACAGAGAGGAGATAATTGTACTCCCAAAGAAGCGGAGACGGATTTGACCATTTGGTGCATTTGTTACTTTAGTCTCGTATGATTTTTTCCTTCTTTTTTTTTCTTTTTTTTTTTCTTTTTTTTTCTTTTTCTGAACAACACACTCACACACATTCATTACCTTGTATTTTATGTGTAAGTCTTCAGATTTGACGTTGATGATTAGCTGTGTTTTTTGCCTCTGTGCTTTTCTCAAGGTTTTTTTTTCCAACAAAATAGCATTTTTTCCCCTTTTCTATTGTATTTCAGACTGCTTCATGTGCATTCTGTGTACAAACGTAGTGTTATTTTTACTTTTATGCTAAAAGAAAAAGAAACCCCCAGATTTTTTAAGGACCCGGTTTTCCTCTTCATTTTTTGTGTCTGGACAAAAAATTATTGATGTATTTATCTCCAGATTTCTTGGATTTTATCCTCCCGTCTTCGATGGATCTGTGTCTGTAATTGGATTCGTGTCCTGTACTTGATGACATGTCACAGCAGTTGGTGAATTCTTCTCAGTGACTTGGTGTGCTTGCCTGTCGGTGTGTCTGTGTGTCGTTGGATCGTTGTGCAGTATCTGTTGGGTCACGTCTTATCCTGAAACTATTTGCCATATTGAAATAAATGACTTCGAAACGGAAAACCGGCTTTCATCTCTTGTCTTTGATCAAAGGTGTGCGCGCGTGACCCCCGTCCTCTTCTGTATCTCTCTCCCTCCCTCTCCTCTCTCTCTCTCTCTCTCTCTCTCTCTCTCTGAGATATTATTGTATGCTACCTTTTCCATTCATCCCCAACTACCCTTGCTCGATTTCTTCCCCCTTTCATTGCGTTCGTTTGTCAATGGTGTGGACAATTGCTAATTTGTATTGTGCAAGATCTTGTCATTGTGTATTCCTTTTCTATGTGTTCGCATTAATTTGAATTGTTTTCTTTCATTTGCCCCAGGGCTGGGTGGAAAAAAGCATTTATATTGCCTTATTCCTATCTCATTACCAGGTAAAATAAAATTTCGTTCGTTCAGTCTCTCTTCCCGCCCCCCCCTCCCCCCCCCTCTCTCTTCTCTCTCTCTCTCTCTCTCTCTCTCTCTCTCTCTCTCTCTCTCTCTCTCTCTCTCTGTGACTGTGTTTAGACAAACTCCAGTTCAGTATCGGCGAGCAAACGTTATGGAGTTTCAATTTTCAATCCAGTTTAGCTTCAAAGTGAGGTGACTTCAGGCGGACATATAAACAAACTTTTTACAAAAAAAGAAGAAAAAAAGAAATACTGTTCCGCCGAACGAAAGAGACAAATTTCAAGACAAACAGCTAACGAGACAAATCGTGTAATTTTGTTTCTCTTTCAATTGACGGAACAGTTAAGTTTTGTTCAAGACCACTCTATACAAAAAACTTCACCAACCAGCTGGCATTTATGGAAGTTCACAGACTTTCTGCCGGTTACATCCCCCCGCCCCCGTCAATGTGTTCACTTAAATATGTTTTCTTATCACTCTCCGTGCCACGATTGCACAATTTCTTCAAGTCGCATCACTTCATCTCTACGTTCCCTAATCGTTATACTGTTTTCCCACAGTGTGTTCTCTTGATCTCCTGACTTGTCGCTCTTCGTGCCACAGTTTAACGTTCTCTTTACGTTACGTTTTTTTTCCCACTGTGTGTTCACTTAATCGCCTTTCTAGTCGCTCTCCATGCCACGATTTAACGTTCTCTTTACGTTACGTTGTTTCCCCACAGTAATGGCACGATTTAATGTTCTCTTAACGTTACGTTGTTTTCCCCACAGTAATGCCACAATTTAATGTTCTCTTTACGTACGTTTGTTTTCCCATAGTAATGCCACAATTTAACGTTCTCTTTACGTTTCGTTGTTTCCCCATAGAAATGCCACGATTTAACGTTCTCTTTACGTTGCGTTGTTTCCCCACAGTAATGCCACAATTTAATGTTCTCTTTACGTTACGTTTGTTTTCCCATAGTAATGCCACGATTAATATTCTCTTTACGTTACGTTGTTTCCCCATAGAAATGCCACGATTTAACGTTCTCTTTACGTTACGTTGTTTCCCCATGGAAATGCCACGATTTAACGTTCTCTTTACGTTACGTTGTTTCCTATAGAAATGCCACAATTTAATGTTCATCTTTACGTTACGTTTGTTTTCCCATAGTAATGCCACGATTTAATATTCTCTTTACGTTACGTTGTTTCCCCATAGAAATGCCACGATTTAACGTTCTCTTACGTTACGTTGTTTCCCCATAGAAATGCCACGATTTAACGTTCTCTTTACGTTACGTTGTTTCCCCATAGAAATGCCACGATTTAACGTTCTCTTTACGTTAAGTATATTTTCCCTCAGTGTGTTCACCTCGATCTCTTTTCTCACTGCTCTTCGTGCCACGATTTCGCGCTTTCTTCTCATTGTTTTACCCGGTGTGCATTTTGATGTGCGTCTCTTTTCCTGACCTTCACGCCTCGATTTATTGTTCTACCCACACCCCAGTTCTTGCGGTCCCTGGAGGGTTCCTCGAAAGGACAGGTTTCTCCATCCTGACCCACAGCCTGTCTGAAAAGTGAAAAGTGAAATATTTATCCGTTGTTTTCCCTCCTCCTCTTTCTGTCGTGAAGACCATACATACCCCATCACCTGTAGAGTCCTAGTGTATCACAGGCAATTGTACTGCCTCTCACATTAGGCCTGCAGTTCACACAGTGATATCCCTGACACCTAAAAAAAAAAAAAAAAAAAAAAAAAAAAATCTCTAGCAGGAGAAACTAACTATTGGGAGAGCTTGGCAGCAGAATTTTTCAGAGAAGACGCTCCCCTCAGACAAGCGTTTCGGCCCTGAACATCTCGCACTCTAAGGGGGCCGGGCCATGTTCAGGTCTTGTCTCCTAGATGCCCTTCCACTGTCAGAATATTTCGACACTGCTGGGATCCCGACAGGCACCAGGATGGTTGGGCGTCTCAAGGCCGGGCCACCTGGTGACGGACGTCTTGCCCACAAAGCTATGATAGACACGTTGTAAGTTGGGGATTTTAAGCCTCTTCGGTTCCTTCACCACCAGATCCAGCTGGAACTGTTCAGCTACTTGTCATTGCGAGTTCCGAAACTACTGTCAACAGGTCCTTGCTAAACGAAGAGTTCAGTGAGCACGTGTTGTATCAGGCTGACCAGTGGTGTACCTCCATTGCAAACCAGACAAAACTAACAGTGAACACGTGTCTATCAGACTGACCAATGGTGTACGTCCATCACAAACCACGCAAAACCAACGGTCTATCGACCCTATGGGATACAAAGAACCACGCGACAGGAACCGTTTCTCGTTTCTCACCTCACAGGATAAATGGGGATATTTCCTGAAGATGAATGATCACGGCCTTAGAAACCGTGAGAGGTGAGGGGGAGAGGGGAATAAGGAGTAGTTCCATGGAAAATGTGTATCACAAGGACTGAAGATGTTTTGTATTGCTGTTCAATACTGCGTTACCAAACTGTACCAGGAAAATGATTTGAAGGTTATACGGACAACAGTTTGAAATCCGATTCATTGGAGAAAGCAGAAGCAGAGATGTAAGATAGTGTAATTGGTAAAGTAAGACTGGATGTTTGGTGTCATCATTGTAAAAGCAGATTTATGACTAACAAAGGTCCAACAAAGAGGTATTATCGATATCCCGGATTCGCCAACACACTGAAGTATCTCCGAATTCCAGCATTCAAATGGAATAAAATTAGTCACTTTAAACGATGTTTTTGTTGTTTGATTATTTGTTTATGTAAAGACAAAGTCCCTTTATTAAAAAAATTCATAAAATTTCCGTAAGATCGCATGAATAGTAATTGAAGTATGATACATTAAGTAAAAGTATGGCTGCATTTGTTGTGGATGAAATAATTTCTGCAGATTTTCTCTCGATGTAAAAAGAAGGAAATGAGAGTATAGAAAGTATTGAACACGGCTGGGCAAACACTCTGTTCTGTTTCAGTGACATGGTTGCACCAATGTCTGTTCTGTTTCAGTGACATGGTTGCACCAATGTCCAACAAATTGCCGGCTGGTTTAAAGAATTAACTCCTTCAACGGTCGGTAAATTATTTGGCATAACCTTTAACGGGCCGGAATAGCTAAGCTGGTAGAGCAATGGACTCGTAATCCTGATCCTCCTTGTGTCGCCGGTTCGAATCTCCGTCGGGCCGTTTCTATACAGGAACATTTTTCCCTCGGAGTTCTGTTGGTTCTAACTCCACTTTAAATTCACAGGACTTAGATTACAAACCGAAGTTCCACGTGTGAACGCACGTATAACATCTCGGACACACGTGAAATCCCATAATCAATTTTCGGAATAGACGGCCAGTTCGGCCGTTGGTATAGATGACGAAGTCACACTCAGTACGCGCCCTGCATGAAAAAAAAGAGGAGGAAGGAGGGGGGGGGGGGGGGGGGGTGCTATATTGAATGAATGACCGTGGGAAACGACGTACCCAGCGCGCTTAAGTCGTTCCCTGCACAAACGAAATCGTATCTTCTTTTGGGTCGCGATAGAACTGATCCTTTCTCTTCTTCCAGTTGAAGCACAAAATGCATATATTCTGATCATCGGCTGGGTCTTGCAGTTGTGAAAAGGGCGCGACGTTGCAGCGTGGTATGGCGACTGTTTTGCTCACTGGTGAATGGTTTGTTGATCAGCACTGTGGCAGTGCACCGAGAGAATTGAACCTTTGGTCCAATGCAGATAACGACTCTGCAAACAACCCGGGTAATGTGAATATCCATCCCCATTTCCACAATCCATCCCCATTTCCCCAGTTATTGTGAACACACACACACACACACACACACACACTCGCACGCACGCATGCAAGCACGCACGCACGCACGCACCCACATTTAAAAAAAAAAGTACGTGCACGCACACACGTGCACTTTCTCTCTCTCTCTCTCTCCTCTCTCTCTCTCTCTCTCTCTCTCTCTCTCTCTCTCTCTCTCTCTCTTAAACACACACATTGACACACACACACACACACACACACACACACACACACATTGACACACATTGACACACAGACAGACAGACACACACACACACACACACACACACACACACACACACACACACACACACACACACACACACACACGAGGTAAGAAATAACGTCTTGCACAGAAGCCCATACCTACGGAGGACAGAGTTTAAGATGAGGGCCATGTATAGGCCTATAGCCCAAGGGCTATACCCTTTGGATGAATGCCATAAATCAGTCCTCCCAAATGCACATCTCGGGCTTCCCAGCCTGATTGGGCAGACAAAACGCCCCGCCACCCCCCCCCCCCCCACCCCACTCCCCGCCCCCACCCCCACCCCCCCAAAAAAATAATAAAAACACACGAACAAACAGAAAGACTAAGCACACCACACACACACACACACACACACACACTCTGCAATCGGGAACGTGTTCATCGCTCGTCCAACACTTCGCGCTCTTTCTGGTAACAACGTGGAGATTTAAAAAAAAAGAAAAAAAAAAAAGAAAAAAAAGACGCAGGTGCCAAGAGGTGATGAAGGTATTCCAAGGAAACCAAATTGAGGGGCAGAAAATAGAGTGTTCAATCACACCAGTCTGGAAGTGAAGCTGACAGACCTATTGCTCCGCCAGCCTTATGACCTGCAGACAAATCAACGCCTTTCTTTGGGGCCCGGTTCTATTGCCCCCATACCCATGTGCCGATGCGTGGGGAATGCAACACAAGTACACACATGCACACACACGTGAAAACATACAGGCACACACACACATACACGCACGCACGCACAACACACACACACACACACACACACACACGCGCGCGCGCGCGCGCGCGCGCGCGCGCGCGCGCTTGCACGAAGCAGAAAAATCCTAGACTTGAGTTCCAGCAATTTTCCACACCCCTTGATTAAAGGGGGACACACACACACACACACACACACACACACCGAACATTTGACAAGTAATTTGCCCGCCACATCATAAATAGTTTCTGAAAGCGTTTGCATGTTCGTGCCATATCCCCAGTGAGAAAGTTATGTCTTTTCTCCAGTGTTTGATGCGGCCAATACTTTCACTATGACATTGTTGTTGATATGGAGTGTGTTCGCTTTAATCTTGTTTTTTTCTTTTCAAGGGAGTGAACTATGAATCCGAGAGTGACTTCCCATGATTGATGACGTCATAACCATGTGACGGGCAGGAAGAGTGGGGTGACTGCCCAGGCGGACATTAAAACATGCCACCAATCGAAGGAACAAAACAAACTACAGACCAACATTTTGTAATTTGTTTGTTCCTTTTTTTTTTTCGTCTGGTGGCTCAAGTAATTCCATTTTTCTTTTATGGAAGAGCGAGGCTTGATAATTTTGGTATTGACTGTAAAACATAATTATTTAGGAGAGATTATTCAAGTTATAGACAAATAAGTAACGTTTCCTCCCACGTTTTAGGCTTGTTAAAAACGGTCAAAGCATTTTTGTTGTTGTTGTTGTTGTTTCTTATGACGGTAAGATATGCAGAATGGATTAAAACTCATAACGAGAAAATGCAATTCCATTTATGTTATTTATAAACTAGCCCACCAAAGCGTTCAGTCAAGTCAGTTTCCTATGTAGCTGTTTAAACGCGCTTGCGCGCGCGCGCACGCTCACACACACACACACACACACACACACACAACACACACACACACACTCGTGCGCGCGCGAGTGTGCGAGGAAAAAGACGAGGCAGAGAGAAAAAAACCAAAGAAATAAATCTTGAAAATAATACAGACAGTTTTATGGTAAAAACACCAACTCTTCTGGCCACTCCCTTGAACTTGCAGATATTCTGTATAGGCAAACAAGCAGTTGCCAGTCTGTTAGCATCTACTATTGTAAATGCTCTTCCTCCTCTGATAATCAGGCTCCCCCCCCCCCCCCCCCCCTTTTTTTTCCCCTTCCAAAATAAAGCTTATAAAATTATAAAATGCGAAAGATTTCAACAAAATGTATGCAGCAAACAGAATATTACAAAACTTTCTCCGACTAGGCTACTGGTTTTTCGGTGGAACTGCGAATGAACTGTTAAGGCGCAAATCGTCACCCGGAACAAATTGTCGCCAGTGACGACCTGTATCTAATCTGACGGCTCATAGTGTCACACTGTCACGTTTTTTTGTCGACTGTACATATTTTGTGTAGCAATTATCGTGTCGTTTGTTTTGTCTGTCTGTTTCGAGGTTCTAGATAATGATACTGAACTCATTTCCATGAAAAAAGTATCTGTAATGATGAAGTGATGAAGAAAGCATTCAATGATGGCTAATGCATTAGAGTTGGTTCATCAAGTAATCCACCACACCATGTTTTGTTTAAAAGTACAATTTATGATGTTGTAAATGCCAAACGATAATGAGAGCAGGGGATTTAGCAGAGTTGGTAGACAGCCACACTACGTTTTTTGATTCGCACATGATACTGACACACTTAAACGGATATCTCCACAGTTCATCCTCGTGTATATTAGTTCTAGTGATTCATTGTTGTATTTTAAACACATTCCCATGTTTCCCCACTCTCCACCAAAATACACTTTTGTAACTCTGGGCTTTCAATTTCATTTCACCGAAAAAACACCCGAGTTCTATTATTATTGTTTTCTCATCTCTCTCTCTCTCTCTCTCTCTCTCTCTCTCTCTCTCTCTCTCTCTCTCTCTCCTCTCTCTCTCTCTCTCTCTCTCTCTCATGTATAAACGTGAATACTATAGCAACAGATAAAAACATAATGTTAACGTCGAGGGATACAGACGATTATATATTGCATCCAGATCAATACAGGGCTTGTTCGAACATAATCTAGCCAGTGTGCGTGCATAAGTTCATATATGGGTATGTTTGACTTAGCACGCACGTGCTCACATATACTCTGTGTGTGTGTGTGTGTGTGTGTGTGTGTGTGTGTGTGTGTGTGGTGTGTGTGTGTGTGTGTGTGTGTGCGCGTGCGTGCACGCGCGCTTACTTGCATGTGGCCCTGTTTGTAGTTTGCCCCGTGTGCTCATGCATGAATTTGTTGGTTGACCAGTGACCGGTGGTACGCTGTCATCCGGTGTGTGGAGGGTCTTGGGTTCGAATCTCATGCAAGTCAACACGATGACTCTCAGTTGAGATACCTGTAGCTGCCCATATGCCCATCAAGACGAGGAACAGCGTCAGTCCATTGTGACCGGGGCTATGATTAAAGCATGTACCGCGACAGCTGTCAATTTATGCCAGCACATCAAATCACCTATAAGACTGTATATTCTCTGAGCATCTGCTGTAGAGAGAGAGAGAGAGAGAGAGAGAGAGAGAGAGAGAGAGAGAGAGAGAGAGAGAGAGAGAGAAGAGAGAGAGAGAGAGAGAGAGAGCATCTGCAATAGCTTACTATGTCCTCTTCTTTTTCTTTTTTTAATGCAAATACAAATGCGCACGTAGAGACTCGCAAACATACATACATTTACACGAGAGAGAGAGAGAGAGAGAGAGAGAGAGAGAGAGAGAGAGAGAG
>CM031608.1:20904056-20919223 GCA_018398815.1 Conus ventricosus
TTTTTTTTTCTAAAAATTTTAAACAGAGAGGTTTCTGTTTGTTTGGGTATTTCTCCCGAATCTTAGGGGCCGAAAACCTGATGCTTTTTCTGGTTGAAAGGGTTTTTGGGTCCCCCTTTTGTTTGGTGGCCCCTTTAAATTTAAACTTTATTTTGGAGGGGGTTCCCCAATTCATTCCAAAATTTTTGGGGGGGCTCAGTAACATAAATTTTTAATCTTTTGGTTGTTTAAAAAAGGAGGTTCAGGCCGAAAAAAAAAAAAAAGGGTTTTACATGCTTTTTTTGAAACGTAAACAGTGGGGATTGGGGGTTTCAACGTAGGGTTGTGTGGGGGTTTGTTTTGTGTGTTTTTGGGTGCGTCCCGTGCGTGTTTTCGTCCCTGGGGGTGCTGCTTTGGCCGTGCGTGCGTGCGTGGTGCGTGCGTGCGGATGCTTTGTGGTGTGTGTTGTGTGTGTTTTGTGTGGGGGGGTGGAGAGAGGGGGGGGAGAAGAAGAGAGGGGAGTGAGGGGAAGGGGGGAGAGGGAAAAGGAGAGGGGAAGGGGAGGGGAGAAGGGGGTAAAAAAGGGGGGGGAAAAAGGGGGGAGGGGGAGAGAGGAGGAAGGGGAAAATTTGACTGAGGGGGAGAAAGGGGACCGGGAGGGGGGTGAAATTTTCAAAAGGGGTAAAGGGGGGGCTGTTGATGGTGGGGGGGATTGGGGGAGTTGCAGGTGGTGATTTTTGAGACTGGGGGAGTTTGCAGGGGGTGATTTTGGGGATGGATAGTTTGCGGGGGGGGGGCGATTCTGGAGGGAAAGGGACGCGGGGGGGTGTTTCTGGGGCTGGGGGTTTAAGGTGGTGTTTCTAAAGATGGAGGGTTGCAGGGGGTTTGATTTAAAGATGGGGGGATGCGGTGGGGATTCTGAGACGGGAGGGATGAGGTGGTGTTTTGGGAGACGGGAAAGGGGTTGCAGGGGGTTTTGGTTTTCGGGGAGATGGGGGTTTCGGTGGTAAATTATGAGACTGGAGGGGTTGCAGGTGGTGATTCTGGGGACTGGAGAGATGCAGGTGGGTTTTTTGGGGGGAGGGAAAGGGATGCAGGTGGTGTTTCAGAGACTGGATGGAGACAGTGATGTTCCATGATGTTTGGGGGGGGGGGCCCGGGGGGGGGGGGAGGGGGGAGGGTGATATGAAGCTTTAATGAAGATGACGGGCCCAAAATGACGTTTTTAGTTTAAAGGGGGGGAAGGGGAAGGGGGGGTGGGAGGGGAGGGGGGTTGTCTTATTTTTAAAAAAGGAAAAGTTGTTCGCACGTCTGTTTTGGGCTGTGTTTTAAAAAAGGCCAGTGGTGGGGGGGGAAAAGGAAAAACGTTTTCTATTACATTTTTAAAGGCTTCGCAAGTTTTAAAATGTCCCATTTTTTGGTTAAAAAGGACAAAATGAGAATAAACATTTTAGAATTTTTTCGGGACCTGCTCAACCCATCTTGTTAAACTTTGCTCCCTAAAACCGAATTTTTAACCGGTTGAATAGAAAAAACATAAATTTGTGAAAAGTTTTCGTTCACCTTTTAAAAGAAAAAAAAAAAAAAAAAAAAAAAAAAAAAAAAAGGTTAAAAAGGTGAGTGCCATATTTGGTTTGGGAATTTTTTTTTTGGGGGAGTAAAAAAGTTAGATCCCACTTTTAAAAATTTCGTTTTTTTTTGTTTTATTGTACTTCTTAAAAACACTAAAAGAAAAGGATGGCCCGATTTTTTCCACTTTTACTTTTCGCAAAGCCAAATCGGGCGAGAGAGGCTGGCATGGGGGGATTGAAATGTATTTGGTGGGGGCCTTGGTAAAACTCCCCTTTTTCCCACTTTTTAAGATTATTTGGCGCTTGTTTTGCCCCCGGCGGGGAGAGGAAAAAAATTTTAGTTTTACTCTTTGTGGTTTATTTCTTCACCAAAGAATAAAAAAAAGCGCGGGAAATTGTCGGGTTTAACAAAGGGCTTACTTCCCCCCCGTCTCCCCTTTCACACACACCCCAAACCCCACACCACACACACACACACACCACACACCCCAACACACACACAAAAACACACACACACACAAACCCAACACACACACACACACACACACCCCAACACACACACACACACACAACACACACCAAAAAACACACAAAAACACAAAAATACACACACACCCAAAAAACACACACAACACACACAACCCCAAAACACACAAAACAACACACACACACACAAACACACCCCCAAAACCCACACACAACACACAAAAAACACCACACACACACAACACACACACACACACACCCCAACACCCACACAAAACACACACACACACACACCCACCCCAACCCCCCCACGAAAACTCACGACGCCCCACCGCACGCACCCGCCCCGCCCCTTCACCCCGGGTTCCAAGACCCGGGGGGGGGGTTTTTCCAAGCGGGATTTACCAAAGGGGAGGAAAAGGTTTTTCCTTAATTCTGGAAAACCTTTTTTGGGGTTTGGGAGGAAGGGCCCCTTTGGGGGGGTTTCTCTAAATTGGTATATGCCTAAATGGGTTTTAATGGAAAAAAAAATTGCTTTTTCAAGGGAAAACGGGGCGAAAAAGATAAATTTTCCGGGAAAAATGGATTTTTTTTGCCCTAAAAAAGGGGGGCTAAAAACCCGAAAAAAGGGAAAAAATTTTAAAAAAAACAAAAAACAAAAACCCAAAAAAAAACATGGGCAATAAAAACAAAAACCAACAAACCCAAGGGCCCCCTACATTTCACAAAAAAAATTTTTTGAAAAACAAACAACAACAAAAACAACCCCAAAAAAAAAACAAAACAAACCCACAAAAAAACAACAACAACAAACAAGAAAAAGGGGGAGCCAAATAAAATTTTTCCGGGAAAAGAAGGGTATAGGAGAAGGGGGACGACAAACGGGGGTTTAAAAGGACAAAAAAAAAATAAAAAACAACGGGAGAGGGGAGGAGTGAAAAAGAGAGGGGAAAGGAGAGAGGGAAAAGAAAAAGAGAGCAAAAGAGAAAAGGAAAGGAAGGATGACAGGGGGAAAAAAGGGGAACAGAAAAGAAAGGTTAGATTTTAAACCCCGGAGTGGGGGGTTCTTTTGGGTTTTCAAATTTTTCGGTCGGAATTGGGGAAATGGGTATGTTTTTTAAATTAAATTTAAACCCAGTAAAACCCAAAAATTTTTTTGGAAAAAGGTTTTTTCAAAAGTTTTTTTTTGAAAATGGGCCTTTTAACAACTTGGGAAATTTTCCAGGACAAATTCTTGGGAAAATTTTTAAAACCGGGTTGTTTGATGGGAATTTTAACCCAAAATTCTGTTCACTTTTTTGGGGGTTTTTTTAAAAACTGTTTTTTGGTTACAGGGGGAAAGTTAGTTTGGTTGTTTTAAACCGGGAAATTTATCCCCCTTTTTTTGGTTTTAAAAAAAATGTTATATGGACATTTTTGTGCTTTTTGGGGGGGGTTAATCTTTGTTAGGTCGGGCTGGGAAGGGGGAAAAGGTTTTTTTGTTGGTTTATGGGGTTTTTCCCTTTGGGGAACTTTTTTTATTTCCTTTTCCGTTTTTTTTGGGGAAACCCCAAAGAAAAATAGGTGGACAAAAAAGGGGTCCCTTTGGAAAAAAAAAAGGGAAGGGGGGAAACAAAAGGGCCCCAAGGTGGGGGCAGAGGAAGGTTTTTTTAAAGTTTAAAAAAAAAAAATTTACGGTTTTGGGTAAGGGGTTTAATTGAAGGGGGGGAGAGAAGAAAGAGGGGTTTTGCAAAAAGAGGAAGGGTGCCAAGAGAGAGAGAGAGAGAGGAGAGATGGAAGGGAGGGGGGAGAGGGAGGAGAGAGGGGGGATGGGGGCAAAGGGAGGGTAGGAGGGAGGGGAAGGGGGAGGGAGAGGAGGAGAAAGGGGAGAGGGGGAGGGGGAGAGAGAGAGAAGGAGGAAAAGGAGAAAAAAGGGGAAAAGGGAGAAGAGAGGGGGGTGGGGGGAGGGGGAGGGGGAGGAGAATGGAGAGGAGAGAGAGGGGAGGAGGAGAGGGAGGGAGAGCGGGGGTGAAAGGAGGGGGAGAGGAAAAGTAAGATGGGGGAGGAAGAGTGAGAGGCCCAGAGGGGGAGAAGAGAGGGGAGGATGAGACGAGGAGAAAGAGAGAGCAGAGAGCGAGAGAAAAGGGAGGGAGGGGAAGGCGCTTGTAAAGGGTTCAATCCATCCCACAGGGCTGTAAACCCCCTATCCCCCCCCCCCCCCCCCCCCATCAAAACCTGACTCGCCAGAAGTGCTGAAACCAAAGGGAATCGCTCAATCCCCCTACCCCCTCCCCCCCCCCCCCTCCCCCCCAATACGGGGAGGGGATCGAAATTTCCCTCCCCCCAAATCCCAAAAAAAAGGGGAAAACAGACCCCACCCCCAAAAATTACACGGGTCTGACGACCAACGAGAGGCGGGGAAAAACCTTTCGGCTCCCCCTTTCTTCCCCCGGGGGCTTGGGGTCCTACTCCACAAGTAGTAAACGGCCCCCCCCCAAACCCCCCCCACTGTTAGTTTCCTTTCATTGAAAAGCGTTTCGAGCCGTGGCAAGGGGTTTAAAATTTAAAAATAGATGGAGTCTTTTTAAAAGCATCATCTCTTAAAAAACACTTAAAAAAATCCTTTACTTTTAAAAAACCCACTCCAAACAAACAAAAAAAAGGGTTGACATCACTTGCGTCAGTTTCCCAAGAAAATATAAAAAAATCTTTTTTTGGATTTTAATTTACGAACAAGTGAGTAATTTGCTGTTTGGGTTTGAAAAAAATTTAGTGTTTTTAAACCCCAAAACTTTTTGCTTTATAACGAAAAAAGTCCCGGTAACTTTTTCCCCAAATGAGGGAATCATTGAATGGGGGAAAATTTAAAACCCAAAGGGCTGGGGTAACGGGGTTTCCCTTTTTAAAATTTTTGGGCGTAAATTTTTTTCACCGGAAGAAAGAATAAACCCTATTTAAATTTTTTTTTTCTGTGTACTTTTTCCCTTCTTTTTTTTAAGTTTTTCCTTTCGTTTCTAGGCTAGTTTTCCCCTCCGCCAGAACCCCTCGTTTGTTCTCCTCCATTTTTTATGTTTTCCTTTGGGGTTTTCCAGGGGAAACGGTGGTCAAAAGGTTTTAAGTAAACCTTCGAGTTGGCAATGAAGGTTAAAAAACGCTGGGCCAAAACCCAAACCCACTTTAAAATGGTATTTGAAAAAAATTTCAACTTTGCCCGGTTTTCCCGGGCCCCAAACCACTGGCCCTTTCGGGGGGTTTGAAAGGGTTATAAAAGAATCTCTAGCGTTCGTTAATTTGATTTAGGTTTTTTCTTTTCAAAAGGAATGAAAAAAAAAAAACCCCAAAAAAACTGGGGTTTGGTGTGTGTGTGTGTGTGTGTGTGTGTTTTGGTTGTGCCCGTGCGTGGGGGTGCGCGGTGCGGTGTGTGCGTGCGTCCCGTGCTTTTGCGTGGTGCGTGGGGTGTGTGTGTTGTGTGGGGTTTGTTTTGTTGTGGGCGTGTTGTTAAAATTTTTCCCTTGCTCCTGCTCGTTTGGGGCGGGAGTGTACATGGGGGAAAAAAAACTGTTGTTACGATAGAAACATGAAAAATATTTATAAACACTATTGAGAAGAAAAGGATTTCTTTTAAAAAGTTTAATATTTAATAAAGTTTAAACCCCATCTTTTGTCTCAGTCCCAAGTCTGAAACGCTTTTGCACGTGCTGTTTTTGGGATGAGTTTTTTTTTTTAAAATGGGGGGGGAAGGTTTTGCCAGATCCCCGGGGGTTTGCGGGGTTGTTCAAAGGGGGAGGTGGACAGGTCTCTTATAGGACAGATGGTCAGCTTCGTAAGTCGGAACCCCTCTGCGAGACACAAACCAAGGATAGTTCTTTTCTGTCTCTTGTCTTTTTCTCTGTTTTGGGCTGTCTGTTTTGTCTGTCTGTCTCTCCTTTTCTCTTCCCCTTCTCTCTACTCTCTCTTTTTCTCTCTCTTCGGAAAAAAAAAATAGGTGAAAAGAAATAGGGGAAAATACAATTTTTTAAAAAGAAAAATAACTTTAAGGGTTTTAAAAACCTGATACACGGAAAAGGGGACAAGGTTATAGTAATTTAACCCCTGGGGCTTTAGGTTTTAAAAAAAAGGGAAAAATACCCTTTAAAAAAAAAAAAACTTGAAGGAATGTTCCAAAATGATTCATGGGGAAAACCCACAAAGGGTTTTAGTAATTTATCCAAAGGGGCTGCTAAAAACCAAACGAATATAAACAAAAACAAAATTCCAAACCCACCCCGAAAACGGGGCCCTTGAAGAAAACCCCATGGTGTCAAAGGTTTGCTTTGGGAGGGTTTTGGGCATTAGGGGCCCAAAAATTCCCGGGGTTTTTTTTTACCGGGGGAGGGCGATTGGCTTATTATGGGAAAGCGTAAAGGGAAAAAACAAAAGATGTAAAATAGCAGGCTTTCCGGGTGAATTACACGACCCCAAGGAAAGGGAAAAGGGCCCCTCCCCTGCTTTTTGAAAAAGAAAAATTTGATTTGGGGGGAAAAGAAATTTGGGAAAAAATGTATTGTTTACCGTTTTTTTCAGCCCTGGAAATTTTTACGAGGCCGACGGCTCTGTATCGAAAATTCCTAGCATCATTTCCCGATGGGGGGGGGTTTTAGGCTTAAAGGGGCCTTTTTTGGTTGGGTTTTTGGGTTTTTGGGGAAAGGGTGGTGGGGGTGTTGGGTAACCCGTATGTTCCCTTCCTTTCTGGTTGTGCGTTTTTTACCCTTTCACGGCAGGGAAAGAATAAGTGTGGGGGGAAAAGGGGGGGTTTTGCTTCCGTCTCCCCCGTTTTGTGTTTTTGGGTCCGGTTTTAAGTTTCTTTTTATGTTTGGTTCAGAACCGGCAAGGGTGAGTGCTGAAATCTTTTGGCTTTTAAAATTTGGTGGGGCCGGGGTTGTAGCATTCGGTCCAAAAATCCTTGGGGAAAAAGCAGTTGGGCTCTTGTTTTGGTTTCCAGGGTTTGTGCTGTTTAGTTTGACTTCCCGGGCCATGGGGAGCCGGCCCCTCGTGAGGTTTTGTTTTTGGTCGTGCAGCCCCGGTTTGGGTTTTGGGTTTTTGGGTGCGGACCCTGAGGTTCAGGTGTGGGGGGTTTGGCCCCCGCCCCAGTTTTTCGGTCGGTTTTTGTGTTTTTAAACAGGTATGTGGATTAAGGTGGGTCGTAGTGTAGTGGTTAAAGGGTGGGTTGTCTTTTTGCACATTTTTGTGACTTGTACAAAGTGTAAAATAAGAGCTCATATTTTGAATTTAATTCCAGTTTTTTTTAGGGAAAAGGAAAAAAAAAGGGGGAAAAAAGGGGGAAAAAAAAGGCTAAAAAGGGGCAAAGTTGAGAAAAAAGTGTGTTGATGGTGGGGGGGTGACCAGTTTTGGGTTTTGGGTTGAGAAAGGGGGAAAAAAGGAAAAAAAAAAAAAAAGAAGGAAGGTTTTGGGTTTTGAAGTTTTGAATGAAAAAGTAAAAAAGTTTTCATTGGTTCGTCAGAGGGTTTTGGGTTGGTTTGGGCTTATTCGTGACGGGGGTTCGAAAGGAAATGCCGGGGGGAAACATAAGGGCAAGGTGTGTTGGCCACTGGGGGGCCCCTAGAGGTTAAGTTGTGCCCGTGCATGGAAAATTAATTTTTTTAAAGGGTTTAAATGTTGGGTAGTTTTGTGGGAGGGTTTTTGGTGTCAAGCAAACGCGGGTTTTTTATTGGTGGATATCCCAATTTAAATTTAAAATTTGGTTTTATTGCTCCTACAATGCGGGAATTTTTTTAGGGGATTTCTTATGCCGTGGGGGGATTGGCGGGAGATATAGTGTAGGGCCATTGGTTTTTTTTTGGGAAACGAGAAAATGATATTTGGGGGGTTTTGGGTGTTACAATTTTGGTGGGGAATGTGTGTTTTGGGGGGGAAAGGGGTATTTTGGGGTAGCTCTGTGGGATTCCGTAGTGTAAAGAAATGCAACTTTTTGGTGTAAACAACGGGGGGGGATGGTGATTAGAGGTGGTTTTTTGAGTAATAGGCTCTGGGGGGGTGCGGGAAAGGAAATCCCGGGAAGGGGGCCCAACTAAGGGGGTTTTCCCTAAAGGGTGTTGGGGGTATGAATTTTTCCGGGGTTTGAGGGTAAAAAGCTTGGTCAAGTGCAGGTTTAGGGCCCCATTCCCAAACCCTCCTGTGGCCCGGTTCACCCGGAGGATTGGGCAGCCCTTTTTTCGGGGGTCTGTGGGCGGGCCCTTTTCTGGCCCTTCCCGGGCCCTTTATGTCGGCGATCTCGCAGGGGCCTTGGGAAAATACCCCTCCTGCACCTCCCCTTTTGCCCGGCCCGGGCCCGTTGTCCCAGTCCCCACCCCCTCCGTGCTACAAAACCCTTTTTTTTTTCCTCCCCATCCCGGGGGGGACTTCACGCCCGGCCCTCAAACGTCCCCGTTGCTGTTTTCGTTTTTTGCTGGGGCTGGTTTCTGGGGGCAACCCCTCGTCTGGCGCCCTTTGCTGGTTTTCGCTGTGGTGCTTTAAAGCTGTTGCCCGGGGTCACCTCGTGCTGGCGCCGTTTTGGTGGTACCGCTTTGGGGGGGTGGGCGCTGTTGCTTGGGGTCACCCTCCCCTGCTGGGCCGTAGTGGTGCCGCTGTGGCTGTGGGCGCCCGTTCTGGGGTCACCGTCGCGGGGGGGCGCCGGGGCTGGTGCCCCTGTTGCTGGGTTTGGGGCCGTTTCGGGGGCGCCGTTGTCTGTGTCGCCGTTTTTCTGTTGTCCCCGTTTCTGGTTTTCGCCTTTTCGTTGGGGTTGAGGGTTTTCGCCGCCGTGTTTATCCCCGTATCACCCACTGTTACTCGGTGACTGCCGCCATTGAAGGGTGTTCGCCCGGCCCCGCCCTTTAGTGATGTTTTACTGTGGTTGGTGGCTGTCGCTGGGTTTTGTTGGCGGTGGCGGTAAATTACAATGGGGCGGGGAAAGCCCGGGGGTGTTTACCCCTTTTTTGGGCTTCTTTTGTCTTTGGGAAAGGGAGGTTCGTTGGTCCCCCTCACCGTCGGGTGTTGTTTGTCGTGAGGCTGTAAAGTTGTCGGTGTGTGGCATGGGGTTTTTTTTTTTTTGTTTTTTTTTGGGTGTTTAACAATTTATTAAAAACCCGGGAAAACATTGGGTTTTTGGTGTGCATAAAGGGGGTTTTGGGTGTTTTATTTAAAAGGGTATGAATGAAGGGGTGGGTTTTTGCGCATTTTAATTATATTTAAAATGAACCTAGGGTTTAAATGAAGTTAGTATGTTTGGTTTTTTGTTTTTTCTTTTGGGGAATTGGTTTTTAAAAAAAAAAAAAAGTTTGTATTATGCTATTGTAAAACTGTGATTGAGAAACACTGCACCCGTGATGGAAAAAAGGGGGGTTTTTAAAACTTTGGGTTTTGGGGGCCTTTTGGGCCCTAGGAACCCTTTTGGGGTTTTTGGGGTGGGGGCTGAGACGAATATATAGAAATTTCCCGGTTTATTGTTTTTTGTGGTGGGAATAAAAATTGTTTTATTGTCGTTTTGGGGTGGCGTTTTTTTATGTTTAGTGGGGTTTGTTGTGGGGGGTTTTTTTTTTTTACGTCCCGGTTAGCGTTTCCCTGACTTTTGTTTTGTATGATAGTATCAACAGATTGATATCTTGGGGATTTTAAAAAAAAATATACTTACATTAAGTTCATTTTTGGGGAATGTAAACCCAAAAAAGTATTAATGTTTTAATTTTAAAATAGAATTTTTGCATGTTTCATATGTAGAGAAGAAAAGTTTTTGGTTTTCCCGTCATGGTAAATTTTTGTTTAATTATAAAAAAACTGATTTTTAAAATTTTTTCTTGTTGCTACTCATGTGAATAGGCTGATGGCATCACATTAAAAGTCACGAGTCACGAGTCTCTGTCTCTTTCTGTCGGGCTGTTCTCTCTCTCTCTCTCTCTCCCCTCTCTCTCTCTTCCTTCTCTCCCTCTCTCTCTCTCTTTTCTCTTTCTCTCTCTTCTTCTCCTCTTTGTTTAAACGCACAGGGCTCAAAACCCTTGGGGTGACGTTTTGATAGATACGATGAATACAATAACCCCCGTGTGAAGAGAGGGGGGCGCAAAAAAGCGGAGGGGGAAAGGAAAAAGAAGGTTTGGGGAAAAGAAGAAAGAACAAAAAAAGATACATTTAGACAAAGAAAAAAAACAAAAAAAACAAAAAAAAAGACTACGAACAGAAAAAAAGGGGGGAGAAAAAAAGTTTACAGTCCCGGATAGGAAAAATTTAAAAAAAAGGGCTGCAAGTACGTAAAAGGGTACTCCCTTACAGGTGGAAAAAAGGGGGGGTTGGGGGGGGGGGGGGGGGGGGGGGGGGGGGAGGGGCGTGGTGAGCCGTTTTTGAATGGGTGTGTGTGGTGGTGTTTTTGTGTGTGTTTTGCGCGGGGCGCGCTTTTCGCATGCTTTCGTGCGGGCCCCGAGCGTTCATGTTTTGTTTGGAAAGGGGGCATGGAAAAGGGAGTTTTGGGGTGGGGGAAAACGGAGGGAAAAATGGGGATACTTTAATTTAAAAGCGGGTTTTGGGGTATTGCTGGGGATACTGCCCATGAAAAGGTTTGCGGGTATTTTGGATTCGGAAGACATGTAAAATGGTACATCACCTGGTTTAAAAAAAAAATTCTGTGTGCTCGAAAAAAAAACCAAAAAAAATTAAACAAAAAAAATAAGGGGGGGAGGGGGGGGTGGTGGGGGGGGGGGGGGGGGGGGGGGGGGGGGGGGGGGGGGGGGGGGGGGGTTTGGGGGGGGAAGAAAATTTTTACGCATGATATAAAAAAAGTTGAGGGAAAAATCCGTTTGGTTGTCTATATATAATGGGCATTTAAATTCCCCGGGCTGGGTTTTTTTGTTTCCTGGGGTGTTCCCGTGCATCCCTCTTCCCTTCTGGTTTGGGTTTTAGAGGGTGGGGGAAGGGGGGGGGAGGAGGTGGGGGGAGGGGGAAAGGAAAAGGGAAGAGGGAAAGGTTTATTAAAGGTTTCATAGAAAGAGAATGGTGGGGGCAGAGAGGGGCGGGAAACATTGTGGATGTGGCGGGGGGGGGGGGTGGTGTGATGGGGAAAAAGGGTTTTTTGGGGGTTTTAAAGGGGACCAGTACCCCAAAGGGGGAGAGGGAGAGAGAGAGAGAGAGGGGAGGTGAGAGAGAGGGGGGGAGAGAGGAGAGAGGAAGAGATTGAATGCCTGATTATTTTATTGATTGAAATTTAAAGATCTGATTCCCCAGGTAGCAATTTAAACCGGGAAAAATTTCTTGTTTTTTTCCCTTTTGGGCCCTTTCATAGAATGGGAAACTGCCCGAGAGCAATTTGTCCCTTTCCCTGTTCATGGGAAAGCCCTGTGGTGCCTGCCCAAATTTAAAAAAGCGCAGGCTTTTCCCAAAGGGGGGTGCAGGGGTTGCTCCCCGCCGGTTTGTTCGGGAGTTGAGGAAAAATTTTTCTTCTCTGGGGCCTACCCCCAAACCCGGGGTTTTTATCTTTTACCCTTTTTTGCCTTTTGGCCCCACTTGGGGAAAAATCCCGTGACGGTGAGGAAAGACTTTAAATTTACCCCCAGGGAAAAACTCTGTTGCGCGAGAAAGACTGTGTAGATTCTCCCCAGGGCATGTAAGACCTCATGGGGGAAAACTTGGCCCGGGCTGGAGTTGTACGGGCGTCGCCTGGGCCGCAGAAAAGGCCAAAGGTGAGGAAAGGGGATGCCCCGCGGCAGTTGCTTGGCGGTTGGGGGGTTTTTTTTTCCCGGGGAGTTCTGCAGTCAGAAAAAGGGGGGCTGGTTTACCCCTGGGATGCTCCCGTGAAGGTTCTGTTTGTGTCACATCCCGTGGCCAGGGCACAATTTGGGAAACTGGCCAGGGGCAGTTTTTGTCCCTTCATGGGGTTAATGGAATTTCCCCCTGCGTGCCTGCACCCTGTGTGAACCCCAGGGAAAGGGTCCAAAAAGTGGTGCAGGGGGTTGGGTTTCCCCGCCGGTTTTTTTGGGGAGTTGAGGACAGGACTTCTCTGGGTTTTATCCGCACCTTTGGGGGTATTTTTTCTTTTTTTCTTTGCCCGGAAAATCCTTTTTTCCCCTCTGGTTTTTTTTCCCTCAGGGCTGAGAGAGAGAACCCAACGAAAAAGAACGGGAAAGAACGGGAAATTTTTTTTTTTTACCAAAGGGGAATGAGATAAGCAAAAATTTCCCCTGCTTTTTTTTTACCAGCCCTGGGGGAAAAAAAGAAAAAAAAAAAAAAAACTGGAAAAACACACAAGTCAAAATGGCAACAAAAGAGGAAAAAAATGAAAAATTAAATCAACTTCAAAAAGAAAGAAACAACAGGGCTAATACTACAAAAGCCAAACCGGCAAAATCTTTCAAGACCATATGCGCCAAATGCGCGCCCCCCCCAAAACACACACAAAACCACACCACACCACACAAAACCCCACAACCCCACACAACACCCCACCACACAAAAAAAAACAAAAACACAAACAAAAAAAACAACACAACAACCCCAAAAGGTAAAAAGAAAATTTGAAAATTTTTGGCCCCTCAAAAGGCCGCTTTTGCGGTATAATTTGCTAGTGCACGTGACAGCCCTGCTTTGTGTTTGTGGCTTGGGGTTGGGGGGCATTGGGGTGGGGCGGGCCGCCGGGTTTTTTTTTTTACCCCTGGGCCCCCGGTAAAAACCCCCCCCTTGCCCAGGGGGGGTTAAGGGGCTTTGGGGTGGGTGGGTGGTCGGTGGTTTTTTTCTCCCCTCCTTCCCTTTTTCTCCTCTCTTCTCTCTTTTTTTCCTCCTTTCTCTCCCCCCCCCGGGGCCTTAACCCTTTCCCCCTTTCCTTTTTTTCTTTTCTTTCTCCCCTCTCCTCCTCCTCTCTCTCCTCTCTCTCTCTCTCTCTCGTTTCTCGCACAGGCCAAAAAAGGTGCGTTTCGATAGAAAAATTTAATACAAAACCAGTGTGAAGAGGGGGCGAAAACAGGGAGAGAAGAGAACAGAATTTGGGGAAAAGGAAAAAAGAAAAAAAACGAACATTTAACAAAGAATAAAACAAACAAAAAAAAAAAAGACTACGATCAAAAAAAAAAGGGGGGAGAGAATAAAGTTTACAGCAGGATGGGAAAATTGAAGAAATGGCTGAAAGTACTAAAAGAACTCCATTACAGGTGGAAAAAAGGGGGGGTTGGGGGGTTGGGGGGGGGGGGGGGGGGGGAGGGGAGGGGTGCTGGCCTTTTTTTGAAGACTGTGTGTGTGTGTGTGTGTGTGTGTGTGCGCGCGCGCGCGTACTCGCAGGGTAGTGCGTCGCGGCTTTCAGTCTTTGTTTGAAGATGGGGCGGAAAGGTGTGGGGGGTGGGGAAAACGGAGGAGGTGGGCTAAGCACTAAAATGCGTCTCTGCGGGATTGCTGGGCATACTGCACATGAAATCGTCTCGGGGGTATTCAGGATTACGAACGACATGTAAGCTGTAATAACCGGGGGTAAAAGAAAAAACTTGTGTCGAAAAACAAACAAACAATAAACAAACAAACAAAGGGGGGGGGAGGGGGGGGATGCGGGGGGGGGGTCGTGGGGGGGGGGGGGGGGGGGGGGGGGGGGGTTTTGAAGCAATTTTCACGCTGATAAAAAATTTGGAAACAGCCCATTTGGGTTTCTAAAATTTTAACGGAACTTTAACCACGGTCTGGGTTTTGTTTTTTCCCGGGTTGTTACCTGTGCATCCCCTTCCCTTTGGGTTGTTGTTAGGGGGGGGGACGGAAAAGGGGGGTAGGAAAAAGGAGGGGGGAAGGGGGGTGTAAAGGCTATAGAAAGGAAAAGGGGGGACAGAGAGGGAGCGAAGCATTGTGGATGTGGCGGGGGGGGGTGATGTGTGGCAAAAGGGTTTTTGGGGGTTTTATGTGACACAGTCCCCGAGAGAGAAGAGAGGAGAGAGAGAAGGGGAGAGAGAGAGAGAGAGAAGAGAGGGGGAGAGAGAGAGAGAGAGAGAAAATTGATGCCTTTGATTGATTGATTTTTAATATTTTTATTCCCGAGGATAGCAAAATCACCCGAAGATGCTTGTTTTTCCTTTGGGCCCTATTTCATAAAATGCATCTGCCAAGAGCAATTCTGTCCTTCAGTGTTCAGGGAAAGCCCTGGGGGCCCTGCACCCATTGAACACAGGCGGGCCCCAAAGGTGGTGCAGGATTCTCCCAGCCGGTTTGTTGGGCAGTTGAGGAAAATACTTTTTGGGGCCCTACCCGCACCTTCGGGTGTTCTTTTTCTTGTTTTCCTTTTGGCCGACTTGGGGAAAGTCCCCTGACGGTGAGGAAAGACTCATTGACCGCAGGGAAAGCTTGTTTAAGCGAGAAAAACTGTGCTAGATTCTCCTCAGAGAGCATGTAAGACCTCATGGGGAAAGCTTGGCCGGGCTGGAGTTGTACTGTCGCGCCTGTCCCAGAACGGAACGATGAGGCTACGGGATGCACGCGGCATTGCTTGGCGGTGGCGTTTTTTTTGCCCCTGGTTCTGCAGTTGAAGTGCGGGTGGAAACCCATGGGGGTCGCCCCTGGAGGTTCTTGTGTCACATCCCGTGGCCTGCAAATGGCATCGCAGGGAGCAGTTTGTCCCCTTTATTTGTTAATGGAAAAGCCCCGTGCGTGCCTGCACCCCTTGTGAAAACAGGCAGGCGCCAAAAGGGGCAGGATTTCTCCCAGCCGGTTTTGTTCGGCAGTTAAAAGGGAAAAAACTTTCTGGGGCCTACCGCCCTTTGGTGTTTTTATTTTTTTTTTCTCTAGCAGGAAATCCCTTTTTCCCATTGGTTTTATTCCCCCCAATGAGAGAAGAACGAAGAACGAACGAACAACGAAAATTTTATTTAAAGGGTAATGAGATAAACAAATTGCGCAGCTTTTTTTCACCCGCCCTGGGGGGAAAAAAAACAAAAAAAAAAACAATGGGGCAAAAACCAAGTCAATATGGGGAACAAAAGGAAAAAGTGAATACACAATCAAAATTGCAAACTGAAAGAACAAAAGACAATATACAAAAGCAAATGACAAAAAACAGAAGCTCCATATGGCGTGCGCGTCCCCCCCCCCCCCCCCCCCCCCCCCCCCCACAAAAAAACAAAAAACTAAAACACACAAAAAAACAACACAAAACAAAAAACCCCCAAAAAC
>CM031608.1:20928516-20943516 GCA_018398815.1 Conus ventricosus
TTTTGAAAAAAATAAAACTTTTTCGTGGCTGTTTTGAAAGGAAAGGTTTCAAACCCGAGTTGACGCGTTGGGAATTCAAGACAGGAGCGGGCAGACTTTGGCTATGGGGCCCCGCACGCCAGAATGGAAATTTAGCCCATCACTCTATAATTCATAACAGTTTTTTTTGGGGCGTAGCATCAATTTGGCCTGGATTGTAGTAAACTGTTTTGAAAGATCAAATGAACAACCCCCCTCCCCCCCTACAAACCGTTTTATTTTTTTAAAAGTATTTCTAAAGAGACATCTTTTCAAAATTTGAAATAACGAGTTCCCTGATTACCCCTTTCTGAGTTCATTTCGGGTCTTAGCATTAACGCGTGCCCCTATCTCTGCCCCGGTGTGTCCCAACTTGGCCCCTTTCTTTTTTTTCTATCTTTTCTCTTAAAACCACCTGGCGTGTGCCCTTGTGGGGTATGAAAAAACAAAAACAACAAAAGTCGTCCTTTTGACAAATAAAAATTCCCAAAAAAAACAATCTCGACTGCGTCTGTTATAAAAATTCGATTTTTAACAAGGTTTTTGCCATTTTTTCTGGGGCCCTGTGGTTTTTTTAAAGAAAGCAGGGTGGGATGGAGGCCAAAGATCCGAACACTGGCATAAATGGATGTCAGGGGGGTCGGACTAGTGGAATGATGAAGAGGTTTGACTTCAGGAATGTTTCATAAACCGGGTAGCTTCTGTTTTATATCGTTTGAATTTTTATTTATTTTTTAAATTCCTTGTTTGATATCGGAGACACAATCCCGACCTTGTTTGGACGGCCGCGTATAAAAAAACTAACGGTTGGGAATGTTAAAGGGGGGATGACACTCCCAAACTTTTTCATTTGAACAGAACGGTTGTTGATTTTTGAGTCAGGAGCGTCGTGTACATTATCCAAGCCCCGGCCCTGGCCAGAACCCTGGGGAACCAAAGTCTGATGACATTTCAGAGCACTCTTTACCCGCTTCTCGCGAAAAGGACGAACTGCCGTCTGTTTAAAAGAGACGATGAAAACCAATCCAGAGCGTGGGTGTTCATCATGAAAACTTTCCGTTATCAATGATTCATTCTTTGTTTCCACATTTTGTTTCATAATAAATAAAGCTTGAGGGGCTTGCTATCTCTCTGTTTCTCTGTCCTCCTGTATCTCTCTCTCTCTTTTCCCTTTTCTCTCCTCTCTCTCTCTTCTCTCTTTTTTTTGCCCAAAACCTTTCGGGGCTTTAATCCCACCCCCCCATTCAGCTACCCTCTTCAGCAACAGCCGGGCTTTCAATCGCTGACCCGGCAGGGGAAACCCAAAGGGGGAGAAATTCAATATCAAGACGGCATATCCCAACCCCAAGGAAAAACCCGCTCTGCTGCAGAATTACTTTGGTGTGTTCCTGGTACCGTCCGAGCACCTGGGGCGGCACCACCCCCTAAGTCATCCTATTTGATAAAATATTGTTAGCGCGTATTCACCCCTATGCCAAACCCATCCACAAACGGCCATTACGTCTGTCGTGAAAATCCCTATGAACTCAAAAAACCCAATGTATTGACAGAAACCCCCATGAGCATAGACGTGGAGTATGAAAATGAAACTGAGGTTCACCAGGATTGGAAAGGATCATGAAAGGCGGAAAAAAATTTTTGTGACTGTTCTATACGATCGACAACTTGGTGAAGTGATTCGTGGAGTTTTAGTCTGACCAAAAACACAAAAACCCAACTGTACCCAATGCAAAACATCCCCAGATCAACCGGCCCAGAGATACAGACCCTTTGCAGTGTTGGACGGGAAATTTCAGTACATCCTAAAAACGAACCCATTGAATGGATAAAAACCCCACTATGTGTTTCTGTTCCTGTCATCTGACCCAAGGGGATAAATCGTTTGGTAAGAGCCATCGGGGTCGAAAATGTGTTGCTTTTTTTCCTCTTTTTTTATGCCCTGCTATGGACGATTGTTCCCCAATGACTCAAAAATATTTTTGTGACACAGTTTTTTTATCACTGCACAATATATTACTTGTATGAACTTAAACCACCCACACGCGCACCCCGCACGCAGAACACAGACAACCCACAGAACAGACACACACGCACACACACAAAAAACAGACAGAAGAAACCCACCACCCACACCACACACCACACACACACACACACACACCCCAAACCCACAAACACACCAAACTTGCCTCCATTTTGAATAGCCCCAAAACTTTGCTAAGGAGAAAAAAGACCGGGATGGCAAAAAAAGAAAAATTTTGGGGGGGGGGGGGGGGGGGGGGGGGGGGGGGGGGGGGGGGGGGGGGGGGGGGGGGGGGGGGGCGTGAGTACGGAAAGGTGGGGGGGGCAGAGAGAGTCATTCGATTGAAGAATGAGGGAGGGCAGATGGATTGAAAAAACCTCTGCACCACCCTAAAAGAGGGGCACCCCCTTGTTCCTGTATGACTATGGGGAAAAATGGCTCGTTCCTGTCTGACGGTTGGAGGCCCATTTCCGGGTAGTAAAAGAGCAGTAAAATCAAGATGGGTTAACCGGCGAAATACGTCTTTTGCGATCTGCTGCCTTTTCCCTCGTCCTGCCTCTCCCCCCCCAAAAACCGCCTTCCCCCCCCTCTTCCACATTCCCTACAAAACCCCATCAAAGAAGACAAGCAGAAAGAAAACCCAAAAAGCCAAAAACACTTAAACATCGGCAACACCACAAAACACCACGCAGCGGCACACACACACACCCACACACACACACCCACCACACCACACACACACCACACACACACACACACACACAGTTCACGCACGCACACCCCACGAACACACACCACACACGCAGTTCACGCACGCACGCAGCCGACGCCAGCCGCAGCACACCACACAGACACACACACACCACACACACACACACACCACACACACACACCACCCACACAAACACACCCCACACCACACACCACTTTTACGGGCATGTGATAACACGCATCCACTGACACCCCCACAAAACCACACACACATGCGTGCGCCGCGCAAACCAACACACCACACAACCAAAACACACACCACCACACACACACACACCCAACATACGCGCACACAACACACACACCACACACACACACACAACACACACACACACAACACACAACACACACACAGACACACCACGCACGCACGCACGCACGCACGCACCCGCACGCACGCACACACATGTGTATGCAGTACACCGCACACTCGGAGAGAGAGAGAGAGAGAGAAGTGAGAGGGGGAAAGGAGAGAGAGAGAGAGAGAGAGAGGGAGAGAGAGAGAGAGAGAGAGAGAGGGAGGGGAGGAGAGGGGAGAGAGAGAGAGAGAAAGAGAGAGAGAGGGGAGAGAGGAGAGAGAGAGAGAAGAGAGAAAAAGGGGGGAGGGGAGAGAGAGGGAGAGAGAGGGGAAAAGGAGAGAGAGAGAGAATATTATCCCGAGATTAAAGACGTGTATGCAAGTAATTATTATGTTCCATTACATAACAACAACAACAAAATTTTTGGTATTGCATTAAAAAAAACACAACAAAAAATGAAAAAAGAAAAAAAATTACGGAGCTATCTCAAAGCAACATGACGGAAATAGCCTTAATATTGCACGGGGAATAAACTTTTAAAGAGGGGAAAGAAGAGAGGGGGAGGAGAGAGAGAAGAGAGGAGAGAGAGGGTGGGGGAGAGAGAGAAGAGAGGGGGAAAAGAGGGGGGAGGGGGAAAAGGGAAAGAGAAGAATGGGGTGGGGTTGGGGACAAGCGGTATAAAGTACCGAAAGGGCATTCACATTTTTACCAGCTCATCACACTGTAAAAATTTCACAGTGGTAAAAAAAAAGAAAAATTTTTGGGGGAATTCGATTTTCTAATCTCTCAACAGAAATTCCCCCAAAAAAAAAAGTGAAGTTTCCTTCCTAAAAGCTTGTTTTGGTAAATATAGTAACTTTTAAAACTCCAAAAAATTTTCCCCCAACCCTTCATGATTGTTTTTCCTTTGAGTTTTTTTGGGGAAACACTTAAAAATAATTACCCAAACCCCAAAAGAGGAATAGTTTTAGGAAGAAAAAAAAAAAAAAAAAAAGATGACCCAAAACAAAAAAGAAAAGAAAAAAGGTGAAAGGGAAGGGAAGTTTTCCCATTTGTGGCCCCATCAAAAACCCGGGGGGAAAAAAAAAAATTTGGGGGGGGGGGGGGGGGGGGGGGGATTTTGGGGGGGGGGGGGGGGGGGGGAAAAAGGGGGGGGGGGGGGGGGGGGGAGGGGGGGGGGGGGGGGGGGGGGGGGGGGGGGGGGGGGGGGGGGGGGGGGGGCTTTTGCAACAAAACAATTGTTTATATTTTTTTCCCGTAGCTGTATTTATACCATTTCGTGTTTCTCTAAAAGCATTGCAATGTGCCACGGAAAATCCCTGGAAATGATTTTTTCTTCAGGTTTCATTGATCGAAAATGTAAACCCCGAGGGAAATATAGGACCTCAGTCTCTGCTTGTTGGGGGTGTCGGGTGATGAATTGTATTGTTTCCGTTTGTTTGAATTTATAGAACACTCAATTTATGCACGCTTTTTATATCATTCAGTCCCAGGGATCACCACACACACACACACACACTTTGTGCTTTTAGGGAAAAAAATTTTGTAAAATAACTTTACACGCGCTGTCTTATTATCATTCATCCACATTGAAAACCCAAAACGTGGGGATTTGCGGGGAAAAAGGTTATAAAAGTTACATTTATATAATTTGCTTTTATCATTAGCTGTCCATAAAAATTTGTAGCATTTCCCGGGGGGAAAAAAATTGTAAAGTGTTACGTTCTCTTATCATCAGGGCAGCCCTCTGGATATAAAAAAACCCGTGCACATCTTAACGAAAAAAACAGCTTAAATTATTACTTTTTGTAGATCCCCAACATTTTTTTTTTCACGGTTACTAAAACAAAAATTCGGATGAAAATGTGAGGGTTTTACATTTCAAAAGGAATACTTACCCCCAAATGCAACGTTCTCCCCTTTTACAGCCAAAGCCCCCGAAATCTAAACTGTGACATTTTTTTTTAGGGGGAGACTGTGTATTGTAATCTTTAACGTTGTATTAGTGTAGCTAACTGTTACTGCTCCCTTTTGTTTCACCATTCTGACTGAAAGTTTTAATTGTAGATTAACCTTTGTACTGAATAAAAGAAAAAAAAAAGATTGCGCGCCCCAACACACACACCAAAACACACACCAACACACACACCACACACCACACACCACACACACACTCACACACACCAACAACACACACACACACCACACCAACAAACACCACAACACACCCACCACCACCACACCCACACACCACACACCCACACACAACACACATTTTTATAAAAACTCCTTTTGTTTGTTATGGTGCATTCAGCTCGCATGAGAAGGTGTCTATAATGGCAAAAGGTTCTGGTTTTTCAGTTTGTCTTTTTCCCCCTGCAGTCTTCCTGCGTTGGGGAACAAGAGTTTTGATTTATTCCCCCTCTTTGTCAAAATTTGACAGGAGTTTGTTGCTTTCCCCAAACTTCTGCTCACCATCTTCTACAACAACAGGCTGCTGATTTACAAACATATTTTGTTGGTAAAAGCTGGAAAACATGACGAAAATTGTGGTATCACTGCCTTTCTCAAATGGGGACCCCTATAGATTTCCCAGATGAGACAAAAGGTGAATTGAACAAAATGAAAAAATAAATAGTTCGAGCTTAAGCATACAAACCATTCTAAGCACAAGCACATTTTGAAAAAATGCTAGTCTCTGACAGCAAAGATGTAATTTCGTTAACAGAGACAGACACAATTAATCACTGCTGTCGGGTGTGAAGTTATTGTACTTTTTGGGTAAATGAAAGCACTTTGAATTCGGGAAAAGTTCTTTTTTTTGGGGAAAATGATCCCTAATGTGAATGATAAAAAAAACCTTAAAATAAAATAATATATTAGATATTGTTGTTTTTATGAGGATTTTTTTGGACAATGTAAAAGTGATAAAAACAAGGCCCAAAGACATGTTTGTTGGCCACCGCTAAAGAAAAAAGGAAAAACAGTGCACTTGATGGAATCAATTATAAAAAAAACTACCAGAATAAATATTTCGAGATTTAAACAATTCAAACTTCATGCTAAAAAAAAAGGGTCGTAAAAAAAAAATGAATTCAATATTTGGTCATTCCTGTAGGGGTCAAGATAAACGGAATAAGTGTTCATTTAATTTTGGTTGCACGTGCCTTTTTTTTGCTGACTTAATTTATGCTTGTGCCCCTTGCATACCCTTGGAATCTTTGCATGCGCCAAATTTAAAAACAAACAAACAAACAAAAAAACAAACAAAACAAACAAACCAAAGCAAACACCAAACAAAAACAAAAGAATGAACAAGATACAACGTCCAGCCAGACGCTTTTTTGAACGGGGGTTTTAAAACATCATTAACGGCGAATGATGGTTTGCCTTGAGGGGAAAAAAAATCCAAACTTTTCCAAAATCTTGAAAGCTTGACAGGCAAAAATTCGTCTCAAAGATGTGAAAAAACTTCGTGCCAACGAAATTACTTTATTCGTTGACTACTGGAAGTTTTGTGAAAATGGGGCAAATAATGCACATAATTTTGTTAAAAAATAAAGAGCGAGAAACTGGCATGTAATTTGGATTCAGTTCTTACTGAACAGGTGGTCAGTGAGATGAACCCCTAGAATTCTATTGTGATTCTGTTGAGCTGATTGTCAATAGCGCGAGCACCCAAAAGAGGAGGAGTAGTTTGTGGCATGTTTGTGGAGATTAAAAAAGAATATTTGGGGGGTGGTATGGATAGAATTATCAGGTGGACTAGTGGGGGAAAAAAAAGGTGAAGGGGGGGGGAAAACAAAAAGAGTTTATGTATATGCGTTTTTGTATACATTGAGGCATGGCTCTTTGTGTGAAATGCTCACGGTTTGCTGTCTCCTAATCTGTTTGCAATAGTCATAAGGGGAAGAAGGGAACTAAAGCGCGATATCCAATGATAAATAAAAAACTGATTTTCTTCTCTCTCTTTCTCTCTCTCTCTTTCTCTCTTTTCTCTCTTCTCTCTCTCTCTTTCTCTTCTCCTCTCTTTCCTCTCTGTTTTTTTTTTGGTTTTACGGGTTTTTCCCCATTTTCGTGATTTAGACGAAAAAAAAAAGTGGGGGGGGGAAAAAACGTTAACACAAGTCAAAAGAAATTAAATTTTTACAACTATGACACAAAAATAGAAAAAACATAAAGATATAAAAATAAAACCCCCCAAACATATAACTCTTCGTTCATTCCCACTGTCTTTCTATTAAAATATTTGCCCGTAAGACAAAAGAAAAGATTGTTTCACTGTGACAGGGAAAACATTTTGAAAATGTGTACGGGGTATATGGGATGATTTATTCATTAAGTTTCCAAAAAAAATGTGATCAGTTCATATGCTTTGACCACACATACAATTATATTTTTGACAACTTTGTTTTAAAAAAAAGCCCCTTTCCTTTCAGATCAGGGAAAATATTTTTTTCTGTTTTTTTTACGTTCTTTTTTTTTTTTTTTTAATTTGCTGAATATTTTTAATTTTCCATCGTGTAACCAAAGCACCCCGTTTCACTTTTTTATCAAATGAAAAAAATTAAAAATTGTAATTTTTTCGCCAAAAGTTAGCACTCTTTCATGAATGGGGAATTTAAAAACGGAATCTGGGGATCGTTTTGCCTCTGTCTTTGCTAGAAAAAACAACCTTTTCATTTTTAATATAACCCAAGTGGGAGGGCCCAACGAAATGTTTTTTCAGTTCTTGACAGAGGAAATGTACTAAATTGTTTATTTCATGTCACTCAGGTCGAACTTTTTAAAATTAAAAAATTTTTTTATTGCTGTAAAAATGACTTGGAAACTACACATAGAACAACGTTTTTAAAACTTTTGAGGGGGAAAACCCAAAAACAAACTTTAAAACCAAAATTTTAGCGTTAAACCCGCAGTGAATAAGATTTAAATTTCTTCGAGTAATAAGTCTTTTTTTTTTGTTAAGGCCTGGGGTAATGTATGCTGACCCGCTGTTCATTGATTATTTAAAACATCGTGTAATCTTAAAATGGTTAAATAGTGATCATGCAAATACGTTTATTTTTTGGGCAATAACAAATTATATTTTAACCTTTTTTAAATCTGTATGCTCAAAACAAAATCGCTTATTAGTTTCCAGGGAGGGATTTAGACAAAAAAGGATCTTTTTGCAAAGATGTTAATTTGATACTGAGGATTCTAAAATCGAGGAAGTATATGTTCTGAGAGTCGTTTGAGATGAAATTTTTTTTTTGCCCTTTTGGGGAATCAGTGTCCGATTTGATATTTATTTCAGGGCCATGTTGTTGTTATAGTAAACTTCTTATAACAAAATTTGGTGATCAAGATTCCAATTTTTCCCGTGGGAATACCCGCAGACTGTATGTTTTTTACAAGAGGGATGGACTTAGTCCCCTGGCATTTTATATGCTTTGGGTCAATACTTTGAAGTTTTTTTTTTAAATAATATTTGGGTGCACTGAGAAAAACCCTTGGCATACGTTTTTTGAAAAAAACCCGGGCAGCAGAAAGGTGCAAAAGAGTAACTGTGTCTAGCCCCGAGCTTGCTAAAAATCTTTAAAGATTTAAAGTTTTTTGAATTTTTTTTTTGAATAGCTTATATGAAAATTCCATGCAACTTTGATGTTAAAATTACTCAAGGATTCACTTTTTTTTAATTTGATGGGGGATGCCCTTGACTTGAAAAAAAGGGGTTTTTCTGGATCAACCGTATTAAAAACATCATTTGTTTTTTTTCAGTCGATTTTGCAAACAATTTTTTGTCACCCTAAGTGAAAAGGGATTTAATTCTTTTTGATATAGGTTTTTAATATAGTTTGCGATCTCAGATGTACATTTTTTCAATGTCACTTTCATCCCTATGCATATTCTTGCGTATTTTCTAGTTCTATATTTTAGTAATTTTTGTGGGGGACATCGATGGTGTGTGTGTTGTGTGTGTGTGTGTGTGCGTGCGTGCGTGCTGCGTGCGTGCGGGGGCGTGCTGGTGGGGTGCGTACGGGTGCGTGCGGGGGCACGCGCGCGCACGCGGTGTATGTGTGTGTTGGATTAAATTTTACTCATCCAAAGGGACATTTTGTATAGATAAGTTTGTATTTATCTAATTTTTCTTTGATGAATAAAAAGAAGTTCATAGACACCCGGGAAAAAAGTGACGTAAAAGCAAAAATGCAAACAAATTAAAAGATTGAATAGTTGGCTTCTAGCCAGAGGCCCCTTCATTTTATGTATTGAAGCTTCGGTTTTGCAAAAATTTAAGAACCCCGTATCCCCCCTCTTTCCCTTTCCCTCCTCCTACCCCCCCCCCCCCCCACCCCCCATTCCCGATCTCCGCTCACCCCACCCCCCCCCTCCCCTTCCCGTTTTTTTTTCCTCTCAAGTGGGAGAGGGTCGGTTTGACTGTTTCGGAGCCGGCCAAAAATCGAAGAGCGAGTTGTGTGCGTGGAATGTCTGCACTTTGTGGGCAGTTTGGAAATGGCAATCTGTCTGACTGCCAGAATTTCCTTTTTCAAATGGAATCATTTCTGGCATTTTTTTTTTTTTTCAGTGGGGGTTTTGTGTGTCATTTTGCTTCCTCCATCGCTCATTTCCCCCTGTGTTTGGTGTGTGTGTGTGGTGTGTGTGGTTTGTGTGTGTGTGTATCTGTGGTGCGTGTGGTGTGTATGTGGTGGGGTGGGGTGGTGTGTGTGTGTGTGTGCTGTGTGTGTTTTAGTGTTGTTGTGTGTGTGTGTGTGTGGTGTGTGTGTGGTGTGTGTGTGTGTTTCTCAATTGCTTTTCCGCTTTTAAGGAGGGGAAATTTTGGGGGAATTTATTTAAAAAAACAAAAACAAAAACCACACACACACACACAACACCATACACACACACACACACACACACCACAACACACAACCACCAACACACACACACACAACCCCAAAACAAAAAAAATTAAAAGTCTTTATTATCCCACCTAGTTTTGTTATTTTCTGTTGTCTTTTTTGCCTGTCTGTTCTGTCTCCGTTTCTTCTCTCTCTCCTCTCTTTCCTCTTTTCTTTTCTCTCTCTCTGTTTCTCTCTCTATCTCTCCCCCTTCTTCTCTCACACCCACCCATTCAAAAAACATTTCATTACTCTCTGTCGTCTGTCTGTCGTCTGTCTGTCTGATCCTCTCTCATCTCCTCCTCCTCCTCCTTTTTTCTCCTCCCTTCTTCTTCTTCTTTTCTTCTTTCTTTTTTTTCTTTTCTTCTTCTTTTTTTTTTCTTTTCATTCCCCTCCCTCCTACTCCTCGTCCTTCCTCCTCCCCCTCCTCTCCTCCTCCCCCTCTTCTTTTTTCTTCTGTTTTTTTTTCTTTTTTCTCATTTCCCCCCCTCCTCCTTTCCCCCTCCTCTCCTTTCTCCTCCTCCTCCTCCTCCCCTTTTTCTTTTTCCTTCTCTCCCTCTCCTCCCTCTCTCTCTCTCTCTCTCTCCTCCTTTCCTCTCCGCCGAAAGTGAGGCCGGATGGTCTCTGGAGGTTTTATAAAAATGGTATAGAACAATTTTTCCTTTCCTATTTAAATTCTTTAACTACCTGTTGATCAGGATTGTTTTCCAGATGAATGGGCTTTGTCAATCATCCACCCCGCATAAAAAGGGTGATTAAATATTCCCGCAATTATCGGGAATCTCGCTTCAAATTTTGTTTGTAAACTGTACGTTTTATTAAAAAAAAGATCTCAAGATGGATTGATGTAAATGGATTTTTGGGGAGGAGCAAGCTGGGTTTAGGGAAGGTTATTCCAAGCAGACCCTGTTTTCCTATATCGCATGGCTCAAAAGCAAAAATTTTGAGGATAGAAAAATTTATGTGGCATTTTTAGATTTCGCAAGGCTTTCGACACGTGTGCAGAGGGAAATTATGGGTGTTTTAGAAGTCGGATTGCAAGGCAAGATATTTAAGCTCTAAGACGATTTTCATGTGTTAAAGCAACGGTAGTGTCCATGGGGAATTAACTGATTATTATGTGCCCACGAGGCTTGAAGAGGGAGAGGTGGTTCACCCGTTCTTTTCTCCCCTTTTTTCATAAATGGGCTCAAAAAGACTAGTTAATTTTGCCCGGGATGGTTCCCGTTGTCCCCAGTTTTTCGAAAAAATTTAACTGTTATTTGTGATGAGTGGCTTAACATCTGAAAGCATCATTGGCCCTTTGACAAGTGAATATCCTGTTGATGTAGCAGAAAAAGCCTGGGGGTTTTTTGTAAAATTTTGGAAAAATCAAATGTTGTTATTTTTTTGTAAAGGCGGACACTGGGCGGCGAATGAAAATGGGGGTTTTAAAGGAAAAGAACTTGAAATGCGAAATGTACAAGTACTGGGATTTTTTGTCAACAAGAATGAGTTTTGTGTATACAAAGTGATCTTTCAGAAAAAAGCCCCAAAAAGGGACATGGTTTATAAGAATGTGGTGGTCCTTGGTGAAATCACCCAAATCTTTTTTTTAAACTTTTGATAGCCAAATACAGGGCCCATCCTATTTGGATTGAAATAGGGGGTTTTGTTAAAATCAAGAATTTAACGAGAAGGTCCCCTTTTTTGCTTAAACGATTGATGGGTGTTAACCCAAAAAAGCCTAAAATTTGTATACGGCGAAACAGGCGATACCCCCTATATGTCACAAAGAATTTGAAATGTATAAAGTTCTGGGTTTCGCCTTGTTTGCATGGGTGAAATAGATATCAAAAAAAATTCCATTGTACTCAGCCTACAGAGTCAAAAAATATAAATTGGGCTTGTAAAATTAGAAATGTTTTGTATGATTTGGGTTTGGATTTCGGGGGGCTCAAGGGGGCGGGAAAAATAGTATGTTTTTGGCAACTTTTAAAAAAGAGACTTGTAGATTGTTTTTTAAAGGATTGGCATGCGAAAATTGGAGTTATAATTTTTATAATGTTTTGCATCTTTCAGACATCCTGTCAAAAGTACTCATTTTTGCAAATTTTGAACCAGGGGGCGTAACACCTTTCCAGGTTTTTGAATTGGGATGTCCCCATGAAGTGTCATTTTATGCGTACAAAAGTTGGTCGGCAGGAAAAGTTTTTCTGTCCCTTTTTTACCAATGTGCCAAGACAGAAGGGGTTTTTTGCTTGTTTTCATACATATGAAACTCTTTGGAAAGAATGATCCCCCAAAAAAATACTAATCCGCCCATCTACGTTTAAATGTGTATTGCTATCTCCTGTAACAACGAAAAAATTGTAAGAAAAATGGCCTTTTTTATTTTCAAAGCCTTAAAAATTTAGACAAGGAAAATGATGTGGTTAATGCTGTTAAAATGTGTTTCATTAATCTCATCCATTGTATGGGCGATGGCCTGCAATTAAACTTCGGACTCGTGACTCTGACTCTCTCTCTCTCATTCCCGCATCACCCTTTTTCCCCCCTCTTTTTTTAGCGCTTTTAAAAGGGAGGGAACCACACAACCCCCTTTTAGAGCGCCGTTTTGGTTTTTTAACGCCGTTTTTGGGATTGGCATACCAAAAGGCGTTTTAATACCAAAACGGGTTTAGGTCCGCCGTTTTTGGGATGGAAGCCAAAAAAAGGCGGGGCGAAGACGCCGTTTTGTTTTGGGCCCGTTTTGTTTAATACCAAACGGCGCCCAAACCCAAAAGGGGCTTCTCGTACCCGCCGTTTGGATCCTGTCGGCCTTAAAGGACCGTTTTCGTGCGTTGGTTCAAATATCAATATCTGCTTTTTCGCATGGTGTGTTAAAAGAGCATGTGATCAAATTTTGTTTCGACAAATGAGGGAAGGTGATTATGGGTGGGAGAAAAATTGAATAAGACAAACGTTTTAAATTAATAAGGCCCAAAAAGTTTAAATGAATAAAGGGAAAAAGTTGTAAATTGAATAAAACAAAAGTTGTAAAAGAATAAGGCAAAAAAGTTGTAAATTGAAAAGACAAACAGTTGTAAATTGAAAAAGACAAACAGTTGTAAATTTTAATAAGACAAACATTGTAAATTGAATAAGACAAACAGTTGTAAATTGAAAAAACAAACAGTTGTAAAAATTTAATAAGAAAAAAGTTGTAAATTGAATAAGACAAAAAGTTGTAAATTAATAAGACAAAAAAGTTGTAAAATTTAAAGAAAACAGTTTTAAATTGAATAAACAAACAGTTGTAATTTATAAGACAAACATTGTAATTGAAAAAGACAAACAGTTGTAAATTTAATGACAAACAGTTGTAAATTGAATAAGACAAACAGTTTTTAAAAAGAATAAGACAAACCGTTTAAATTGAATAAGCAAACAGTTGTAAAATTTAATAGACAACCCGTTTTAAATTGAATAAAGGGAAACGTTGTAAATTGAATAAGGGGAAAAAGTGAAATTGAATAAAACAAACGTTGTAAATTGAATAAGACAAAACGTTGTAAATTGAAAAGGCAAAAAAGTTGTAAATTGAATAAAACAAAAAGTTTTTAAATTGAATAGACAAAAAGTTGTAATTTAATAAGACAAAAGTTGTAATTGAATAAGCAACGTTGTAAAATTTAAAAAGACAAACGGTTGTAAATTGAAAAAGAGAAACAGTTGTAAATGAAAAAGCAAAAATTGTAAATTGAATAAAAAAAGTTGTAAATTGAAAAGACAAACAGTTGTAAATTGAATAAGGGAAAAAATTTTTAAAAGGAATAAAACAAAAGTTGTAAATTTTTAATAAAACAAAAAGTTGTAAAAGGGAAAAAGACAAACATTGTAAATGGGAAAAAGACAAACAGTTTTTAAATGGAATAAGACAACAGTTGTTTTTTTTCGTTCTTGTATAAACTGGGTTTTTAGAATGTTACTTGTATTCCGGTGACGCCCGAAGACGCGTTCTTCTTGTGGTTACCTTTCCCTTTGTTTTTTTTACTGTCAGTACCCAAATTTAAATTAAGTTTTTAAAATTGAGTTTTAAAATTGCCTTTGTGTTTGTTGCCCAAAAAAACCGACGGTATCAGTTTCGTTTTTTTGGGGGAAATTTGTCTGGTTGTGATCAGTGTCCATGATTAAACAAGTGACCAATATTTGTTAACCCATGAGAGAAGGGGTTTGGGGATTTGATCATCCCAGGGGGCCCGTGAGGGGGGTTTTTTTTTCCCCATGACAACCCAAGCCCAAGGCTGTTTTTCATTTGGAAAAAATAAAACCCCCACAGGTCCCCCAGGACAAACCCAAATCCTCATAAAATACCTTTTCCCGAGTATGTTAACGATTTTGTTTTTTTAAACAAAAATGCAATTGTTTATGAAATTTATTGCAGTAAAAATCCTTTTTAGTTCGTGTGTAAACGAAGGTTTACGTCAGTTTAATCATAAATATTCTTGGCTGGTTCGTTTGGGAAACAAAGTTGACTGTGAGCCCAGTGTCGTACATCCCAGAGAATAATTTTCAAAAAGCGAGTGTTGTAAAACCCAACGTTTGAATTTTTTATCATTAAGGTAATTTTGAGTGGTTTTCTATCCTACGGAAAAGTTTTGTATTGGGGAAAAAAAAAAAAAGAAAAAAAGGAGAAATTTGGCGATTTTGGCCGTCGTTGGGAATGTCATTGAAAGCTTGTTTATCGAAATCATTTTGATTGAACTTGAAAACAATTCGTTGTTTTGCTTCAAAAAGTATTGTTCAGATGAAATTATTAGAAATTCTTTTCGAATTTTTCCAAGGGATCGGATTCGAAAAAGAATTCCAACGGTTTTTTGCAATCATAAAGTGTAAAAGGGGTTTCTTCTTCCTTGAAAAAAGATATTTGGGTTTGATCATGACCCGAATGCTTTTTCAGTGAACTGGTTTTCGCGTACGGCTTGCGGCTTTCGTCATCAAAAACATGTTTTTTCATATCCCCTTTTGGGCTGACTATTCTCAA
>CM031608.1:20958516-20971919 GCA_018398815.1 Conus ventricosus
GAGAGAGAGACAGATACAGACAGAGAGAGAGAGAGAGAGAGAGAGAGAGGAGAGAGAGAGAGAGAGAGAGAGAGAGAGAGGAGAGAGAGAGAAGAGAGAGGAGAGAGAGAGAGAGAGAGAGAGAGAGAGGCTGACTCGAAGGAACGAACATATCAGGGCTGAAGCTAGTTATTGAGAATTTTTTCGAAAGTTCAAGAGGTGTTAGAGCTAGGACGTTATCTAAGTCCACTGCTGTTTTCGTTTTTTCTCCAATAAGTTGGCCATTTGGAACAGCAGATCAAAGCAGACAAGGTTTCTAGCTGAACCCGGGCGCAGTTGACGTATTCCTGCGTTATCTTCATTTTTGATGCAATGTTTGTTTTGGAAATTCCTGCTGGATTGCAGAAATCAGCTGAATCACTTGCTTAGATACGCGGTTGATATCTAGCCTGTTTAGCAGTAAATATGGAAAAGAAAAGAGAAATGGGACCACGCTTGGTAAGTCTCTGTGCAACAGACGCCTGTCTCAAACTGCCTATCTCCGAACTGTCGCTGAGCCAACGGAACAGAAGATGTTCGGAAATTTTGCAAGGGAGGTAATACGTGTTAGATCTCGCGTTCAGTGAGAGTGACCTTGCCGCTGACGTAGGACATAGGCACTGGTTGGCACGACTGTGCGGCCTGAAGCAGTTTAGCCCTCATCTGTCAGTTCAACAGTTCAATCACGGTGAGAAAAGGCCACAGTGTGGGTGTGATTCGGAGCTTATCTAATGCAAACAGTAGACATCCCGATCGTGCTTCAGGCGTGCGCTCCAACTCAAATATTGACCTCTCCAGATCTATTTGCCAGGTCCATAAACTGAGGGAAAGGTAACTCTGTTTGCCCTGGAAAGATATGTGCTTTCTTCCCCTGATTGCTTTCTTTCCCTTATTTTCTTTTTTGTTTCGGAGAGGTCTTTTTTCCCCATCAGTCAACTTTACAGTTCAGTCATAGAGAGAAAATGCCCAAATAATTATGGGTGCAAAACGGTGCGCCCGTAACGTAGACACTGTGTTAAAAACAGTACGACTTCACTTAGCCTGCCATTGTCATCATCATCCCTCCATTCAGATATATACTGACTTCCATAAAAAACGCGAAAACAAAACAAGCTGAAGGTTGGGGGTGAATTTTATTGGTCACAATTGTACAGAGTGGAAGCGATAATTCAACGTGATTTGATTCATTACACTGGTAATGTGTGAAAATGTCATCAGCAATATGTCTTTTGTGTGGAAAATCCAAGGTCACGTGACAAACCAGCTTGAAGTCCTAATACCGTGTGTGGCCACCATTTGCGTTGACAACTGCTTGACACCTGCGGCTCATTGAGTGGACCAGGTGGTTGATGCGTCCCCTTGGCACACCAGCCCACACATGAACGATGGCCTGGTGAAGTTGAGCCGCTGTTGCTGGTCGTGGACGCAGGAGGTCCAACCATCTGCCAAGTTTATCCCAAAAATGTTCTATTGGGTTTAAATCGGGACTGAGGGCTGGCCAGGGCAGCACATTGACATTGTTATGCTGAAGAAATTGCTGGGTGGCCCTGGCGGTGTGTGGTCTTGCATTGTCCTGTTGGAATGTCCAGTTTGGGTGTTGCGCAAAAAAAGGATCGACATGGGGTCTGAGCACCTGGTTGATGTAGCGCTATGCATTGACACCCTGTCCGCGACCAGGACCAATGTTCTGAAAGATGACTGGTCCTATGGCGTGGTTAATGCCAATTGCACCCCATATCATAACGTTCGGGCCTCCCCAGGGGTTCCGCTCTACCACACAGGAGTCAGCATAGCGTTCACCAGGTCGACGCCATATTCTGACACAACCGTCAGCCATGTCAATACAAAAACGGCTCTCATCTGAGAACAGTATGCGTCCCCACTGCTGCCTGCGCCAGTTGATTCGGGCTTGTGCCCACAGCAGCCTGTCCTGCCGGTGTCTTGGTGTCAGTACCGGACCTCTGTGAGGACGCCTACATGCCAGCCCGTTCTCCTGAAGATGCCGCAGCATAGTGTTGAGGCTGATTCGTTGCTGGAGATTCCCAGGCACCTGTTGAGCAGTGTTAGCGGCTGTTTGCCGCCTGTCCTGCAGATGGGTTCGAACAAGATGGCGATCCTCTCTTTGTGTGGTGACCCAAGGACGGCCTGGCCGGGGACTATCATCAGTGGTACCAGTGACTCGCATGCGGTGCTGCAGACGATAGATGGTTGAGATGTGGACGTTAAAGATGTTGGCGACCTGCCTGGCATCCACACCAGCCTCGAGATGGCCTAGGGCACGATTGCGTTCCTCTGCTCGTAGTCTTGGCATCTCTGTAGCGCTCAGACGGCAAGTCGTTATCTGAACCTTGTAGCGCGGCTTTATAAAGGCTGCATGCCTCCGTACTTGTCGCTGGTTAACTTTGCTCTGCATGGTGTGCACGTGCCTCACATGCAGCAACCAGTTTGCCATTTTTGTTGACCCTCCAATGCCGGGAATGATGTGTTGCTCACACAATTTTTTCACTGCACGTGAGTCTTGGACCCAAACAACTTGCCACAATGGTTCAATATTGTATATTCACCCCTTTTCACCCGAAAAATAGCCTTTCAAATTTTCGCGTTTTTTATGGAAGTCAGTTTACATGTCTTGGGTTTAATGTCACGTTTGTTTACCAAATGACGCATGCACGCATGGGGTAATGTTCTTGACGTGTAAGCTGGGAAAAGATAACTCTGTTTACAAAGGAAAGACAGGAGTTGTCGGTCAGAAATGCAAAATTGGGCAAGGAATAGGAATAACATTTTCCTAACATAACGAGGTGAGGAAATGGTTTCTCTCACGTAAACGATTCGCATCTGATAAACAAAATTCTGTATGCCCAACCTATGGGACTGGTAACGAAAATGGAATCCACTTTCTTTTTAACCATATCTATTGTGCTCATATGCAGGCAAAAACAGAATAATTTTTATGGCATTTATATTCTACCAGAGGACTGCATATTAATTAGTATGTTAAAAACACAAATTGAAGAAACTCGGTTTCAGCCAGCCAAATTTGTTGCACAGGCGCTTGAATTGATGAAAACCCACTTAAATCAACCAATGACAAAAACAAATAGACAACACCAAACAACTCAGTGATATGGGTAACACGATTCCCCCATTGGTGTGCAAATTATTTGAACAGTATGAATAATTGTTTTTTTATCAAGCTATGCCATAATTACATGAAATCAGGACATCGATGTAAAGCTCTTGTCAACACACAGACACAAGCGCGCACGCACGCACGCACGCACGCACGCACGCACGCACGCACGCACGCACGCACGCACGCCACGCACACACACACACACACACACACACACACACACACACACACACGAAAGATGAATTTGTTCTTTGCTGTCCACATCTACGAAACATTCGAAATAAATTCATTGACTCAAGATTCTGAGATTCTCTTACATGCTAAGATTAACTTACATGCGCTTCATTCATCGTTATCTTGTGCGCGCGCCGCGCGCGTGTGTGTGTGTGTTTTGTGGGTGTGTGTGTGTGTGTGTGTGTGTGTGTGTGTGTGTGTGTGTGTGGTGAGTGTGCACGTGCGCGCGCGCGTGCGTGCGTGTGCGTGTGCGTGTGCGTGAGTGCGAACGTGAGTGTAGAGAACAGGAATATGCCGACTCTACGCCACTTTCGCCCTCACCCAGTTTTCGGGCGAAAGTGACGTAGAGTTGGCATATTCCTGTTCTCTGACAAGTAACCAAAAAATAACGACCTACAAACAAACATACTGTGTACGGTTGTTCCGTTTCAATACTAATTTACTAAAGTTTTCATAGAGTAGCGTAGAGGAAAGTAGCCAGGACTGAACACATTCCATAGAGTAACGCAGGGAAAAGCAGTTTTGGCTGAACGCGCCCATATACACGGTGGGTGCACTAGGCTATCCGATTACTTCGCGGTATTTAATTACAGAGTGGGGAGAGAGAGAAACCTTGGCAAAGCAGTTAAGTTAAGTTGCCCTCAGAACAGACAGACAGAGAAGAGAGACAGACAGACAGAGAGGCGGGCCCCACACACACACACACACACACACTAACACGAACACTAACACACACAGACACTTTCTCTCTCTCTCTCTCTCTCTCTCTTTCTCTCTCCCTCTCATCTCCACACACACACTCACACACGCAAAACTAACACGGGCACCTGCTGACAACCAAGAGAAACAACAGGGCCAAAAATCAATATACGCACTCCTCCTCCCCTCTTCCCCCCTCCTCTCCACCCATTGAATTCGCTTAGCATTACATCAGATTTCTAGAACGTATTACACTTCAGCGTGGGCGCTGTTCTAACCAATCAGCGAGCTAAGGTAGCCTTCTGCTGCTCACGCACAATTTTTCACTGATGCTAGGGCAATCACGACGTGGTTACTGTGCATGTGATTTTCATTCGACAGGCGGGTGGCGGTGAGAACTTGTGTGTGTGTGTTAAAAACATGGCGAGTCAAGGAATGTGGTGTTCAATGCCTTCTACTAGCGTGGGAAGGGGCTCTAATATTACTCAAGAAATGGATGAAACCTTCTGGTGGAATGCATGGAATCAGCTACAACTTTCCAACACGCTCAAAATCTCCCATTACCGCCGCTAACACAACGGATTGTGGATGAGAAGAAATGTTTATTTTGCAAGAGAATCAAGAACTTTTACTTTAAAAAAATGCAGAAAAATTGAAAGATTAAAAGGGAAGGACCCAGGATTTGCCACAGAAGCTAAAAGAAAGCTTGAGCAACTGTCTTAAAGAAAGAAAGAGAGACAAAAAAGGAGAACAGATCTTTCAACGCCGGCAAAGAATTACATGCTTTCTTATGGCAAATCAGGCTGACGTTCATTGGTATTTCTTGAGAAGCTTTTACTGATCAGATATTTTCTGAAACAGCAAAATGAAGCTGAATTTGTAGAAAGACTACAAAATGGGATGAGAAATTTGAGGAGGCAAGATGCACGTCCTTGTTATTTTACATCGGTTTGTTTAATTTTTGATTTTATTTGGTAAACAATGGCAGGAAAATGAAAGGAAAGAAGGGAGAACAAAGGAAATCTTGGGCTGTTGTTGAAAGCAAAAAACCTGGTATTCTTGATGTTCTCGGACGAAAATTACGAGCTGTTGCAAGTGTTCTTTTTGGATATCAGGTTTTATGCTGTAGGCTGCCCTTTCGTTTCATTTTTAGCAAGGGAATGGAACTTAAAACCATGCTTGCAAGTGCCGAATTTGAACAGTACTGGATAAAGATCTGCACCATAGAATGACAATGCGAGCTCCAGCACATCCCGTAATCGTTAACGGCGGAAGGCAAAGACCTTAGTACATTCTACCAGTATGGAGTGGAGTAGTGTGTGGCCGGCATTATCTTCATATAAATGGCTCACAAATATACAATGGTCGGATGTACTACTACTGGCGATTGAGCCGCCATAAAAGCTTGGCTACAGCAGTATTGCGTAACTCTGCCAAAGACAGTGCTAGCCTGTTGAGAAAAAGGAGGAGCACAAGCAAAAACTTGGTAAGTGGGCATAGGTGGTTGGGCGTCATGCTTCGTCGTTCACGCGCCTGTGAACGGTGGCTACTTGCTGGTCCCTGCCCCCACAAAGCCCCAGACAGTTTTCTAAAAATAGTTCTTACCTCAACTGCTTTGACGTCATGCTTCGTCGTTCACGCGCTGTGAACGGTGGGCGTACTTGCTGGACTCCTGCCCGTGCTTAGGCTGCTTTTTAGCGCGGGTGTACTTTATACATTTGTTCTTGTTTTATTTAATAAGGCTTTTGTTAAATGCACTTTGGCGGCCTGCTTTGAACTTGGCAACAAAAGAGCCAATGCATTAACAAAAACGAAAGCATGTCTTGCACAAGTGGTGTACACTTGACAAATAATAATCTCTGTGTAACACACACACTCCCACCCAAGTACCCAAGTCCTTAATTTAAGGTTTTAATTATGTTACCCCAAGTTCTTAATTAAGTTTTTATATTAATACTTCAAGTTTTAATAAGTTTTGATTAAGTTTTTAATTAAGTTCTTCGATCAAGTTTTAATAAGTCTTGAGTAAGTCATCATCTAAGTACAACAAGATCTTTGATCTTAAGTATCTTTATAATTATCAAAAAAATACAATTCTATGTTTTTAGCTTAAATAGTAAATGTCTAGATGTACACACGCGCCTCTACAAAACGCGGTCATCGTTGAGGATTGTCTTGCTAAGCGTTCATAGCGATAGATATTAGGATGTTTTACATCCGAAGCAACCGCATTGATTACAAATTGGGTCTAGAAATTTCTTTTTTAGACTACTCCATGTCTTTATTTATTGATTCTTTCATTTTATAATAGCCATGATTATTTTTATAAATAAAATTTAAAATTAAGTTCTGTTAAATATATTATTCCATTATTAATGGATCAATAGATGCTTTGTTATTGGCGGTTTTGGGCGTGCTGTTGTCTTTGTCTGTATTTACGGTTCAGGTGTTTTTAACTTCTTTCGTTTCTGGTTGCCATTGTGTATTATTTTATAGCCATAATAACTGCACCAACAGCAGCCAATGGCGCAAAAATGGCAACAGTTTTAAGTTCAATATTCCAATGAGCTTTGGGGCCCTTGTATCCACTGGAGTTTTTATAGCGGGCAATTGAATCAACTTTGTTTGGCGTTGGCGGCGTTATGTTTTCATAATGCGGTTAACTTTAATTTTTTTTTGTCTGTTCACTCTGTAATTTTGTTCTGCTTCAACTCGCCCAGGATTTTTAATGGTCTACTGGTTCAGTGTTTTCTGATGATTTTTGGCTTGGGGCTTACTTTCTCCACCTGATTCAGTGTTTCTGGTTCTGCTGATTTTCCAGATCGTTCATTTTGATGGGAAATAATAATATTCTGATTATAAGTTATTAATCCCATGATTAATGGCGATAAACAATGTTCAAATCTATAGCTATTAAATTCTAATCCTAGAGACTCTAATGACTTAGTTTAAAAATGGATCTTGGTTAATTCATAGTAAAGATCTTTTCAGAATCAATGGGGCAATCTACTGACTAGTTTAGTGTACAAACTAAGAAACGTTTGCCCACACTTTTCACCATTCTTGACCCTAGCTGCGCTTCCATACCTGTTATGATACTTTTAAAATGTCTTGCGGCGACCATCTGTTGAATCTGTTCAATGCTGGAATTCAGTTCGGGAACTGTTTGTTTTCCCACATGCTGCCAAAGAATACAGCTCTCCTTTTTGGGCATAATAGCTGATCATCAACTTGGTAATTCTAAGTTCAGGACGGTTTGGATGCTTGTCGCTTAGGATGAGCATCACTGTTCATGTTTTGTAATAAATATAATTATTTTATTTATAAAAATGGCACGAAAAACTCTGTTTACCAACCTTGTATACCATTCTGTGTTATTGGTGGGACTAAGTGTAGGATATCATTGCTTGGTAAAAGCTGTTAAGAATTAAACAGCAGATCTTGGCAAATAGACTTTGAGGATTCAGCAAAGCTGATTGCTATCATGCGCTGCGGTTGCCACGATGATTTTCTAGTCATGCAAGGGAAATAATTCAAGACATTATAAATATGTAAGAAAAAAATACAATTTATAAAAAATGGCTTCACTCGCATAAAAGATAGGCGGCGCAGTGGTGAATGCGATTGCTTTTAGCTGGAAGTAATTTGCATTTAGTAAATGGGGACTGTCGCGAGAGGAAAAAGACTTAACAAAGCTATGGAGGAACTAGCAGCTGCACAAGTCGCTATGAAAGGCAGCGACTTGAGAGCAGTTTAGCTTTTATTAATGACACACTGAAAAGACTGGGGCATGCGCTTACACATTTAAAAATGTTGGATAAGCAATTAAAACAATATTATCTAGTAAACAGGCAACCAATCGAGGCATTTGCCCCCACCAAATTCAGTGACTTTTATCAACATCAGAAAAAACAAAAGATGCAAGAAATCGGGTTTATTGTCGTTGGTAAGACCGTTGTGTATTTTTGTTGCTACATAATATGGCTGATTAAAAAATGAACAAAAATCTATTATTCGCCAAATGGTTATGGGAAGGGTATCTCAGCAATTAAAAAAGCTAAGGCAAGCAGCTGGATCCTAAATACGTCATGAACAACAGCAAAGAATGGTTATCTAAAACAGCGATTGGCAAAGTTATTTACCTGCCCCTAGACGAATACAGAGAACTCACTTTGTCAAATACAACTCCAAACGACACCCATCAAATGTGACCTTCTATATTTACCCTATGAGAGGATTAGCGAAAAAGATTTAAGTTCGCACCACAGTCATTGAAATGGCTTCAAGATACAAAGATGCAGAACCATTAACACAAAAGAGTGCTTCTGCTGTTGCCGTTGCATACAACTGGTTTACCAACGAGGCCCGCTAACTTACCATGCATGATTCAAGTTGATGATGGAAAAGAAATTTAAAGGCCAATGGGAATCATTATTGTTGAAAACATTGAGTTTCCATTAAAAGTGCATTTCCGGGAGTTCACAGATCACAGGGCTTTAGTGAAAAACATTTAACAAACAGTTTAGCCGAATGACTTTTCTCCTACCAGTATCACTGCGAAGTGATTGACATTCTCGCAAACAGAATGGGTTAGATGAGTGCCCTCAGTTTTGCGCGCATATGAATATGGAAGGAATTTAAAGGGCTAAAACCAGTACATGCAATCAAAAGAAAAAACATAAATGTTGTTGAAGGAGAGTCTTCATCGGCAAACTATTACATTTGGATTAAAAGTAAGGTACCTTTATTTACCGGGGGAAGCAGAAGGGGACACTCGCATCAGGGCAACCGATCCAGTTTGGAGTGTTGATCCTTTATAAAATAAAAGAATTGAAAAAATGAATCCCCCCGTGTATTATTTACGAGAAACTAGCAAAACAAAACAACCAGCCCTCAAAGATCTTTTGTGAAGAAGAACTGCAGATAATTCCGCCAGACACAGTTCCGCTTTAATTAATTTTACGGTTCCCCAGTGCCAATGGCATATGAAAACTCTGGATTAACAAACACCCGTTTTGTGTTTGTTCTATCTAACGACTTCTTTGTTACAACGTTGTGTTGATTCATGTAGATTAGATCGTTTTACGTTGTCATGATGAAAAGTCTTTTGCCAAACATGCTTCTTTGTAGTTGTCATGTGATATGTTTGACTGCACAACGCTGCGAGATATTCCCTTTGCTTTCTTAATGATTTTCTCTGGCTCGAAATACTGTACATTTTCGATCTTAACCCCCATACTCCTTGATCACCTTTCGATAATTCATCCTTCATCTTTCCAAAAAACCTTTGTTAGTAATTGAATGCAAAGGCGAGTCTTTAGGTTTATTCGGATGTATCTACCACCCGTGCCCTTTAGCCACTTCGGTTTCCATGTCTTTATAGATGTTTCTAGTAGGGATATCTATAACAAACTATCTGTATCTGTGTTTAAAGTACTCTGGACTCAGGTACGAGGGCTTAAAGTGTCATAAAGAAACTCTAACATCAAAGCTTTGATAATTCTAAAAAAGTTAAAACCCCAAAAAATACTGGTTGTCTAATTTGACTTTCTTTTTTTTCATCATTATACCAAAAGCTGATCATGAAATTTTGAAGTCTGATAATTAGGTTTGAAGGGTTTGCTTAATTGCTTCTTTCTCTGGTGGGCCAATCTAAATCTTTTCGCTTGTGCGGATTCTCCATAGTCTTACGAAACAGCTGTTGTTCATCAGCTTGAAAAAGTCTTTTTCTGAGCATCTGTGGATTTAGTTCTGAGATTAGTGTTCTTCATGAGTATGGTTTCATGAACTGTTCTTGGTCAAAAGCAATTATGCGATGGACAGCTGTTAATTTTAAAATGTCTTAAATAAAATGTAGAAGTCTGTAAATGACAGACATAATTTTTTTTGCCCGAAGATTGGGCACAAGTTTAGGTGGCTCTCTTGGATCCATCTTTAGACTTTCTGCTGCTAATGGTAGTCATTATGCAGGTCATGGAGTTCATGAGGATATTCTAAGTCAACTTCTAGAATAAAACCGCGCTGCTGATCAGGCGTTAAACTGTTAAACCCACTTTAAAAATGCCTTTTGTATTATTCGTACCTGTGTACATTTTAAAGTTACGTAATGGAGTGATTGCGCCATTGCCCAACCATACAGATTGTTTGCATTCTAAATACATAAGATAGTTAGACCTTTTACTTGGATCATAGTGCCCAAGTATTTGTTGTTTGCTTTACAGTAATGATGCAAAGCCATACTAATTCCTCCACGCAATCCGTTTTTCAATCATCTGAATCATTGGTAAATCCGACAATAAATCAATTGTACTCCAGTAAATTTTTAAAGGAAAGCTCCAGCTCATCCGGGCCCGCAGAAATATAATGCGCAGGATCCAGGCTATAATGTTTCATGCAGGTCTTTCTAAAATTTTTCAAAGGACGTCCGCCAACAAACATGTATCAGCCATCAAGTGGGAAAGTCATGATAGTCTCCCATCGTTTTCCCTCTAACTTCTGCCAGATCTTGAGCGTGGTATCGGAATCATATGTTTCCTTTAAAAGACTAGAAAAAAAACCGCTTTGGGGGAGGGTCTTCGTAAACCCTTTCCCAATTTTATGTATTTAAAAGGGGTAACCCCTTTCTAACGGGTTTGAGTAAAAATTTTTTTCCGTTATTGGCGGATTTAAGGACATACCCAGTGCCTCTAATGAGCCCTTCATGTGTTGTAGAGTGTAAAAAAGACATTTTATTTAAAGTGAAAACGAAATTTTTGTGCTTGAAATGCATGTACCTGAAGGGGGGTTATGCTTGCATTAAAAGGTGAGAGTCAAAACCCGAAGTTTGAAAAATTTACAGGCAGCTTCATGTTTTGGTCAACTTTAGTTGAAGATTGCTTTACTGTGCGCTGCACCTTAAACTCCCCAATGTGATCAGGTCTCTTACTGGGGGTTTACACCTTGGGCGTTAGCTCTAAACCAACCAACAATGGTGGCTAAGTCATACTGTTGTTGGTCTTCAGGCGTATTATGTTTTCAGTTAGTTTGATTTTAGAACGTCATTACGCATTTTCTGCATGCGTTTAAGAAGTTTTGCGCTTTGGGCCTCTATATAATTGGCTCTGAAAAACGCCACCCGACCTAACATAATGAGGCAATGAACAAATCTGTGATTATCATTAAGATTTTTTCAAATTTTTTGTGGTGCTGGCCCTTCTAGGAAATGGGATTCGAAGTCTGCGTAAATACGTATGGATTTTTTGCAGCCGTTTCCAGTTCTTAAACTAATTTAGATCGGGGGGGGGTAGTTAGTTCTGTCTTACAGTCTACAGAACTTTTCAATGTTTTATATGTTCAAGCGCGGCTTGAGCGGTTGGAATTCTTGTTAAACATTTTCTACAGAATTCTTGTTTATGTTCATGTTTTGAAGTATGCGCTAATAATCTGCTCATTGTGCGTATCAATGTGTAATGGGGCAGCCCTGCTGGCGAAAACATTAAGAGTAGTCCACATGACTTTTGGCTGGTTCGCCTATTGTTGGACTGTTCTTGGACACTTTAATTGGCACCAAATTTGTTTCCTCATCCCATGTGTATACATTAACAGTTATTGGGTTGTTTTGTTCTTCAAACTGATCAATTTGGTCTACACTAACAGGAAAGGATATTCCATTGAAGTTAAGATCTTTGGCGTATTGCGATAGTTAGTCACTCTTCTGCGTGTTCGCGGACATGATGCAGCCTTGCAAGAACGCACCACATGAAACATTTGTTGTCTGAATTTTTTATGTTTAAAATCTGCTCTCTTTAAAACCAACTCCGAGGTAGCGGAATGTAAGCCTTGCCTACAATCGGTGCATACTTAGCCTGTTTTAATCTAATCTCTAGACTTCGCCCTCTGACCAACCAGAGCCTCTCATTTTAGCTTCTTCAGCGGCAGCGTCAAACTGTGTAAGCAGTTCGTTGCCCAACCGGGTGTTAAGTCATTAGAGGAAAGAATAGTCTGTTGTTTAGTTGAGACCCAGACTTCTAGATTTTCTTCATTTATTGTTAATAGTCGATTAAAACAGCTAACATTACTTTAATGGCGGGTCTATTGTTAGTTTCTGGAACTTGAGAAATTGCATGAACAACACTTGCCTGTACGTTTGTTGGGTCAATGACTTCTAATCAATATCATTCAGTGCTTTGATAAACGCTCTCTCTCGAGCATTCCTTCAAACAATTCGTCTTGTCCTTCATATATCTTAGCCATGCTGTCTTTCTTTTCTAAGCCAAAATATTTTTTTAAAATTTAAAAAAAAAAATATTAATCAGAACCATATCAACGGTCTTTTTGCGCTTGGACTCATAAACTAAAGTATAAACACCTTTGGTGTTGTTAATGTGAGCTGTTTAGAACAGAGTTTAATGTCTCGTTTACTTTTTTTAAGCATTCCTTTTTTATCTGTCGGGGTCTGGCTGTTGAGAAAAACTTGTCACCGCCTTTCTTTGAAGATCAAACTTTTGTCTTTTGTAGTCATCAAAATCGCCTGTAAACGATTAAATTCTTCATCCGTGATGTTTGAGTCAACTAGCGCTTTATTTATTGTCAGTTTAAACGAGCTAAGTTTAGCTGTTATTAGTTGAACCATAGCTGTGTGCTTTTGGAGTTTAGTTTTTTTTTTTGCTAGCAGCACCTACAGCTAATGAACACAGGCCGAAGAGCTAAAGGACAAACCTCCTAGAGGTAAAGCTGCGGGTTGCGCCTATGCCCGTTGCTAAGAGGACCAACACTCGTTCCTGCTGATGAGCACTTATAGTCGATGCTCCAGTATTAACATATGTAACAGCATTAAAGGCAGCAGAATACCTTCGTTTGGTTTTGCTGTATTTTGAAAGGTCTTGCTCTAGTACTTGCTGCATTTGCGTAATGTTTGTTAATCTAAAGGTTTTTATGTTAGGGGTTTCTAACAGAGTATTGCCTGCTATCTTCTTTGGCGGCGCTGTAGGCACATTTGGATAAACTTGAACAGACATGCTTTTTATAAAATAAAAATAATTTAGTATTGTATATCTTTTAATCTGTTATTTTCAATATTCAGCTGCGCATCATATATTAAAAACAAATGTACTTAGCGGTTTATCGGCTTCTTCTTCTTTATCAATTTGAATGTTTATTACGTCTCTCACAGCTCTCCGCTTCCATGCAACTGATTATCCTCTGTTGACCTAGGTCAATCCATAAACCGTATTTTGTTGTTAAATAATCATCAAGTCTTACACTGTGAGGTGTAGATCTTTAGCCACAAGGTCAACTGTTGGATTTTACACCTCCCACCTCAAACAGTTTCTTTTTT
>CM031608.1:20972919-20977919 GCA_018398815.1 Conus ventricosus
TTCTAGAGCGTTCGAAATAGACCTTAAGATATTTGAAATTCTGTCTTAAAAGATAAGGAAGGGATGGGGTGGGCTTTGACGTCCTCTAAGGAATTCTAACCCGGGCAAAACTTAGACGTTGAAAACTTAAAGTTACCGTCGTCATTCTTCACAATGGCGAGGATATTAAGGTCATAACAACAAGCAACAAAATCAATATTAGTCTAAATAGAAACAATCTTACAGAACTGAATTGGATTAATCTTACGCATTTAGGCCTCATAGGGTTTTATTACACTGAACAAGTTTTGACAGAAAAGATGAAAAAAACAATAACTGGATTAGATTAAATTCTGTTATAAAACTATGGAGCAGTTAAACTTTATGACAAAAACTCCTCATTGCTCATTGATTTGTGGGCAGACTGGTTGTGGAAAAACAATATTTATCCTCGACCTGTTACAAACAGTTTATCGTTATAATTTTAAAATCATATTGTGGTTTTCTGTCCAACACTTAAATGGAACAAAGCATATCATGATAGAAGGTTTATATGGACAGATGATGACATATATTTAGTTGATCCTAGCAATAAACTGAGTGAGTGTTTAGAACAGTTTTATAAACTTTTTGAAGGAACGCAGACACTATTTATTATAGATACTGTTCGGCAGAAAAAGACATAGTTAAAAAGAGAAACACTTTGTCGAAACTAGCTTTCAGCGGAAGACATGCGGGGATAAGTGTGTGGATTTTATGCCAGAAATATAACTCGGTTTTAAAGACTTTAGAGAACAGTTAAAGACTGTATTTTATTTCACATGAAAAACAGAGACTCATTTGAAGAATGTTTGCGCGAAAATGATGTTATTGAAAATGACCAGGAAAAACACGGATTAAGCAAAAATTAAAATCTGAAAAGTTTAGTAAATTAGTATTGAAAAGGGATAATCCTACACAGTATGTCTGTCTGTAGATAATCGTTTATTTTTTGGTTATTGAAGTCTTACTTGTCAGAGAACAGGAATATGCCGACTCTACGTCACTTTCGCCCGAAAACTGGTGAGGGCGAAAGTGGCGTAGAGTCGGCATATTCCTGTTCTCTAGTGTGCATGTGCATGCGTGCGTGCGTGCGTGCGTGTGTGTGCTTGCGTGCGTGTGTGTGTATGCGTGCGTGTGTGCGTGTGTGTGTGTGTGTGTGTGTGTGTGTGTGGTGTGTGTGTGTGTGTGTGTGTGTGTGTGTGTGTACAAGCATGCGCATAGGTGCCCTATTTCTTTTTTTTTTTCTTTTTCTTTTTGAGATTTACGGGAGTTGTACTCTAAAGAAACGTAGAAAAAAAAACCCTCTTTACTTAAGTTTGAACCCCGGCAATTGTCAATATTCGGCAAAATAAATTGCTAGTAACTTGTTTTGCTGGGGGCTGTACTGTTCTTTTTCTTTGATTTGTTACTTTCTTTTCGAAATGGGTTTCTACGGAAAGCCTTTTTGAGAGGGGCGGGGAGGGGAGGGGGAAGGGGGGGGGGGGGGGGGTGCTTAGGGGTGGGAAGAGAACATGAAACAGCAGATGGGAGACAAAGAAGCAAGGAATTACACATTTCAAGAGCTGTTAGAATTAGCGCAAATGCTCTTTTAACATCCACTGAAGCAGGAACGCACGATAAGACAAGAGAGGCAATTGACTGTTAGACTCCTGTTATGAACTGCTCACTACAAATTGAAGTAAAGATGACAGACGAGAGCTGTTGTTGATGTGGTAGTTTTTTTTTTTTTTTTCTGCTGCTGTTGTGGTTGTTTTGTTTTGCTCTTGTTGTTGTTGTTGTTGTTGTTGTTGTTGATAGTGATTGTTGTTTTCCCTCGTACCGAGTGCATCACATCCAGGCATGTGCCCACCTTGAATTTTCTCCGTCAATTTCATTTGAGGCAAAGCATTCTTGAAAGACTGAAGTGTGTGTGTGTGTGTGGGGGGGGGGGGGGGGGGGACTAATGCGCACACAGAGGAACACGCACGCGCACGCATGCACGCCACGCGGCGGCCACCCCACCCCACTCTACACACACGCGCGCGCACACACACACACACACACACACACACACACACACACACACACACACACACACACACACACACACACACACACACACACACACACAAAACGCACACACACACACATATGCGCGCGCGCACGCACTCGTAAAATGCACACACTGACGCACGCAAGCATGCACGCGCACGTTTGTACTCACGCACGAACGCAGCCCCACACATGCACGTGCGCACTCACGCACACGCACACGCACACGCGCACGCACGCACACGTGCACACACACACACACCACACACACACACACACACACACACACACACAACACACACCACACACAACCACAACCAGTGTGCGCGTGCGCACAAAACACACCCCACACAACACACCACCCCAACACACACCACACACACACATACACACACCACACACCACACCAACACACACACCCATATGCAGCGCGCACGCACTCTACATGCACACACTACGCACGAAAGCATGCAAGTTGTACCAGCACAACGCAGCACACACATGCAGTGCGCATTCACGCACACGCACCCCACGCGCACCCAGCACACGTGCACACACACACACAAAACACCCACACACCACAAACACACCCCCACAAAACACACACCACAACACACCACAACCACACAAACACCACACACACACACAAGTGGCGCGTCACCACACAAAAACACCCACACAACACACACCACACCACACACACACACACAACACCCCCACACAAAACACACACACACCACACAACACAACCACCGCGGCGCCGCCCACACCACACACACCCCCACCCCACAACAACACAAACCACACACACACACACACACACACAACCACAACCACACAACAAAACCACAACACACACACACAACACACACCAAACACAACACCCACAACAACACAACACACACACACACACACACCCCACAACAAACACACCACACCACACACACTGTGCGTGCCACAGATTTTTGTAAGGGGTTTTGGGAAGAATATGGGGGAAAACCAAATTAGATGAATTTTGGTTTAACAAAAAAAGGGTAAGCAAAACCAAAAAACTATGACAGATCACAAAGGTTGTTTTTTTTTCGTCCACTTTCATAGCCAAAAAGGGAAATAAGGAAAGGAAATGAGAAATCTAAAAAATGAAAGAATAAAGAAAACGAACAAAAAACAAAAAGAAAGCATTACAGTTGGAAATAAAAAAAAAATTTTACCTGGAAAGGGGCCGGAATTGAAAATGCCGCCTCACTAGCGTAAAAAATCTCCCCTGATGACAATAAACAAACCCACCATAATTCCTCGTTTCTTTGTCTCTTTGTCTCGCACCTGTCTGTGGGTTGCCTGTGATTCTGTCCTGTAAATCTGTCTGTCGTTGTTGCTGCCCTTCTGTCTTTTTTGCTGTCGCTGTCACCGCGCCCTGCCCCTTCTTCCTCCCTCTTTCCCCCTCCCCTCTCTCTCTCTCTCTCCTTCTTCTTTTTTATAAAAAAAATTTATTTATATATATATATATTATATCTCGCTTTTTCCCTCCTCCCCTCCCCCCTCTCCCTTCTCACTCCCCTCCTCCTTCACCACACTACGCTTATTGTGTGACCAGAATTATCTTTTTTGTTGCGAGAATTTTTAAATCAGTGACAACATAATGGTAATAAATTACGACAGCGAAACAGTGTGCGCCCAAAACAATATAAAACCCGCAAAAACGAGTCATGTGGTGTGCGTGTGTGTTGTGGGGTTTTGTGTGGTGTGTGTGTGTGTGTGTGTGTGTGTGTGTGTGTGTGTGTGTGTGTGTGTGTGTGTGTTCTGTCTGTCGTCTGTCTGTCTGTACACTTGCACGCGGGACGGGTGTTCGTGACCTTTTTTCACTTTTTTTTTCCCCTCTGTGATTCCCAGGAGATGTGCCTAAAAATAGATTAAAAAAAAAAAAAAAAAAAAAAAAACACGCGGGAAAATTACTCCCCCCCAAAACGTAATTGCATATTTGTCAACATGACAGAAAAATATTGCTTAAAACGTTTTTTTGAAAAGGCTACCGTGTTTTTTTTTTTTTTTTCTTGGATTTTTTTTTTTCCATTCCAAATCATCTGAAAGAACGGGTAACATGGAAGGGGGAAGGGGGGACAGGTCACGAGGTGCGAGACAAAGAAGGGGGGGGACAGGTAACAGCAGGTGGGAGACAAAAAGGGGGGGGGACGGAAACAGCAGGTGCGAGCAAAGGGGGAAGGGGACGGTAACGCCGGCGAGACAAAGGGGGGGAGGGACAGGTACAGCAGGGGGAACAAAAAAGGAGAGGGGACGGGTAACACGTGCGAGACAAAAAACCAAAAACCCAAAATATTTACAAAGCTGTTCGTTTTGGCGCAAATGTTTTAAAACGCCACTGAACCAGGAAAATAAACAAAACAAAGGGGCAATTTGTCTCTGCTAAAACTGCTTCAAATTCCCAAATTAAAAATCATTTCAGACAGTTTTTTGGTTTTTCGTTTTTTTTGGTTGTTGTTTGTTGCTATTTTGTTGTTGTTGTTTTGTTGTTTTCTTTCGTAGAAATGCAAAAACATTTCAATTTTACCTGTGTGTCCCCTTTTGCCATTCTTTTCCGTGAATTTTCATTTAGGGAAAACTTCATTATCAAAAAAGTTTAAGTGGGGAAAAGGTTTCACACACCACACACACACACACAACACACACAACACACACACACACACCAAAAAACACACACACACACACACACACCACACACACACCACACACACACACCCACACGCACGAAAGAAACGCCCCCGCACCCGCACGCACCACCACGCACGAAACCCACACACACACACACACACACACACACACCACACACACCACACACACAAAAACACACAATCCCATGCCACGAAACTCTCGCACGCGAACCTCGCGCGCCCCGTACGCCACAACAACACACCCCCACACCACCCCAACAC
>CM031608.1:20982919-20995419 GCA_018398815.1 Conus ventricosus
CAATATCACATCTTCATGAAAGACAACACCAGAACTGTCCCTGTATGGCGTGACAATATCACATCTTCATGAAAGACAACACCAACACTGTCCCAACAAAACCTTGTATGGCGTGACAATATCACATCTCCATGAAAGACAACACCAGAACTGTTCAGACAAAACCTTGCATGGCGTGACAATATCTATCTCCATGAAAGACAAGATCAGACTTCTGCGTGCATTGGAACACCCCACCTTCCTCAGCGCACGTGAGACAAGGATCCTGACGGCGGGTTTGGAAATGAGTGTCCATGTCACGGAAAGTAGCTGTCATCGCAAAATGCTGAACAGCAGTTACACTGATCATGTCACCCACGGCTGTGTCAGACCAGCTGACATAGGCTAGAACACCAAGGCTACATCAAAATGTCGTTATGCTCTGCATAGTTATGCGGCGATTGTCTTCAGTCGTGACAAGCTCCTAGCATAACATTATCAGTCTCCAAAATCCCCCGAAGTCGGAGTGTGGCTGCCCACGTGGCAGGGTAATCAAAAACGGTCACACACACACGTAATGTTCTCATCCCTAGCTGATGCATTTGTATCATAGTGTTCAAGCGCTTCGGCTGTTCGGATGATCCCTGGAGTCTTTTAGCCAGGGTACGACAACAACAACAACAACATATCACCCATGAACATTTCGTGAAATCATCAAGTAGCACATCAGACCATAACAAGACTAACTGATGTAAGTTTGTAAACAGAAAACTGCGTTGGTGTGGCCATGGAACAGGATTCAGTCGCGTTGCTAAAACGACTCTCCAGATAACTGATGAGGGAAGAGTCGAAGTGGAAGATAGAAGAAAAAAAATCGAGGGACTGACAACATTGCAGATTAAACAAAAAAAAACTATCTGCAGAGACCCAAACCTTGGCACACCAGCTACAACACACAAGGGACTTGGTAATCTGTTCCGTATTGTGGCGCCTCCATGACTCCCAATGGATTTAAGAGAGAGAGAGAGAGAGAGAGAGAGAGAGAGAGAGAGAGAGAGAGAGAGTGCTGGGAGATATCTATCTTTTTTTCTGGATACATTTTCTCTTCTATTTTACGAACCAGTTGTTTGCAACATGTCCTGTTGTAGGCGAAACGATGCGAGCTTCCTAACGAGGCTCAAGACATTTCCACCCTGAAAAGAAGCAGAAAAAGGGACTGGGGCTAGTAGATGGTATGGGGGTGAGAAAAGAAGAAGAAGAAGAAGAAGAAGAAGAAGAAGAAGAAGAAGAAGAAGAAGAAGAAGAAGAAGAAAAAGAGAGGAGGAAGACAAGGAAGAAGACGAAAACAGCCAGCATCAAACACACACAACATTTATTTATTTCTGTTTACTTTTGAGAGACATCATCATCATCATCATCATCATCATCATCATCATCATCATCATCATCATCATCATCTTCTTCTTCTTCTTCTTCTTCTTCTTCTTCTTCTCTCTTCTTCTCTTCTTCTTCTTCTCCTTCTTCTTCTTCTTCTTCTTCTTCTTTAAAGGAAGCAGAAAATAGTACGTCATGAGGAAACAAAATTACAGAAGAAGAAGAAGATTGTATTAAACTCATTTATTTTCGATTTACGTTTGAGAATCCATTTCTTCTTCTTCTTCTTCTTCTCTTCTTCTTCTTCTTCTTCTTCTTCTTCTTCTTCTTCTCTCTTCTTCTTCTTCTTCTTCTTCTTCTTCTTCTTCTTCTTCTTCTCTCCTCTCCTCCTCCTCCTCCTCCTCCTCCCTCCTCCTCCTCCTCCTTCCTTCTCTTCTCTTCTTCTTCTTCTTCTTCTTCTTCTTCTTCTTCTTCTTCTTCTTTCTTCTTCTTCTTCTTCTTCTTCTTCTTCTTCTTCTTCTTCTTCCTGTGCAACTGAAATTTCAATGGCATCAAAGAGGACAAAAACAGATTCCAAGAGCTTAGAAGGCTAATATAAATTGGCAGGTGTTTGACAGGATGGGATGAGACCAGAGAAGATCAGAGGAAAACTAAATAATTCAGAATATGTGTCATTTACTGGCTGACATGGAATTATTCAATCAGATTTAACAAAACGTTTAACTTACAACATGGGTCGACATATGAAAATGTTTGACCCGGGAACGAAGTGTATTTTTCGATATGATCGCTTTATTTTATGAAAACAAAATTCAAATCCTGAAGCTAGAAATTCATGTCAGATATACGATGGCTTGGGTAACTGCATTTATATATTGGAACGTTATATTATTCAGGAGGTATTGGGAATGATAATGTCACTCATTGGTTCGAGGTATAAAGAGGATGTAGGCAAGGAAACCCAACTTCTCCACCTTTATTCATATTCTGTGTAGAAATAGTTCCAGTGATAAGAGAAGATTCAGCGATGTCAGAATCTTATAGCGGTACATGCAGAATAGATATTTATACAGTTCGATGATGTTGCACATTAATTTATGACTTGAAACAGATTTTTCTTGAAACGTCCTACACAACTACATACATTTGACCGTTTTCGTAAGGTTTCGGGGTTAGTTGTAAATGCTCATAAAACACAGACAACATGGTGGGGAGCGTGCGCGCGCGCGCGCACACACACACACACACACACACACACACACACACACACACACACACACACACACACACACACACACACACACACACACACACACACACACACACACACACACACACACACACATGACATGGTTATGACATGGTTATTCAAAATTCAGTTGAATGTAAAACCATCGACTGCTATCTCGTATGACAAAAAAAGATCTTGAGAGATGTAAGTATCCTCGATCAAGCAATGTATTGAAGCTGATATGTAACCAAGTGACAACAACATCTACGGCTTTGAAGGATATTGAAACTCATAGAAATTGACAAGTACACTCGAGGAATATAAAGAATGATTTACGAAATCTATCAATAAAAAAAAAAGCCAATGGCTTGCTAGGCAAAAAAAAAAAAAAAAATTCAATAAAGTGCACTTGGCAAATAGAGAAATGAAATGGAACCCTGTAAAAACTTAAGAACGCCTGAATCTGATCCACGACCGACCTCTTACATGTAATAGAAGTTACAATGCGTCCAGTACATTAAGGAGCATGTCAATAAAAAGGACATATCTATAAAAAAAAAAAAAAGAATATTAGAGTTCTACAAATCATTTGTATTGTTCTAGTTGCAAAGCCAGACGACTGCAGGCGGAAATCTAAACAAATCTTAAATAAATGTTAGCGAACCGCCCAGAGAACGTGGACAAACGAGTCACGAGACAAAACACAACGCGTTTCGACCTCTTAGGTCTTCGTCTGGTGATAAATAAACGAATAAAATTTTCGTTGTTTTATTCGTTTATTTATCACCAGACGAAGACCTAAGAGGTCGAAACGCGTTGTGTTTTGTCTCGTGACTCGTTTGTCCACGTTCTCTGGGCGGTTCGCTAACATTTATTTAAGATTTATTTGTATTGTTGTTAAAGTATATTGGCGTTTACTTCTGGAACAAATGCTTTTACTAAATGTGAACGCATTTCTTATGGAGAAAATGAAGTGACATACACCAGGCAATTGTGAGTGTTCAAAAAGAAGAGACAGATTGCAAGAATTAATATCAAGTGGTTTTTAGTGTACAATATGCAATAGAATTCTGATGTCAAACCGAGTCGTAGAGAAACAGTAGGAGGTAGTTGACCAGGACATGTGCAATTTTTGTGGCAGAGCTTGTGGCGAGAAATGACAGCAATATTCAGTTTGTTGATCACAAGTCAGATCAAAATCTGTAATAACCGGCTAGCCCGAAAGACCGGTTAGAAGAAAATAACACGAAAATGGGAGACAGATATGTAATTAAATTTCTGGCACGTTCTCAGTCTTTGTTTGGCAGAAATGTCTCACATATAGTTTAAAGCAACATAATCTTAAATGCTACGACCCATACACTAAATGCTACGACCCATACACTAAATGCTACGACCCATACACTAAATGCTACGACCCATACACTAAATGCTACGACCTATACACTAAATGCTAAACGAACCAGGTACGACATGGAGGGCAGAAGGTCATATGCAAATCTCAGGATGAATCAGATCATGAGAGGAACCATATATATGCCATGCTTTATTCAGCTAAGACTTCTTTAGGCAGTGCTTTCTCACCTAGTCCATTGCCTTCGTTGCCATGCTCGACAGCTCACGGATTTTGTTCCTTTGGCATCCTCTTCTTTCTTTGATTTGTGTATTTTTTATTATTATTATCATAATTATAATAATAATAATAATAATAATAATTATCATAATTTATTATTATGATTACTGTCATTATTATTTTTAACGTGTCATCCATACCAACGGCCAAACTGGCCTTCTCTTCAGAAAACTGGTGATGGGATTTTACGTGTGTGCAAGATGTTATGCGTGTTCACACACGAAACCTCGGTTTAAAATCTCATGCGAAGGACTTTTGGGAAATGGAGTCAGAACCAATGTTAACTCCGAGGGAAAAATCTCCCTGTGATGAAACGGCCCGGCGGAGATTCGAACCCGCAATCCCAGGATCACCAAGATTACGAGGCGGTGTCGTATATAATACTGTCGCCGTGGAATTGTATCGCAGCGATAGCATTTCACGTGAAATATTGTTGCAGCGACAATATTTGCTGGAAAAAATTGTCGCGCGACAACTTTTCACGAAAAATGTCCTATAGAATATTGTAGCTGTCCATAAAATACTATATTTCCCGGGAAATACTGTCGCTGCGACACGATTTTATGAGCGACAGTATTATATACGACACCGGCGCTCTACCACTGAGCTATTCCGGCTCCCAATTACCATGTGTCTTTTCGCTTTCGCTATGCCTTTGACCACCACCTCATCACCATTTATCCCATATCATGTCTGTGTGTCTTGTTATCACCCTGATCTTGATCCCCCGAAGTCGGAGTGTGGCTGCCCATTGTCAACCTCGGGGTATGTCAGTGGAGGAAGGACTAGCGCACAGCCCAAACACACTCACAGCTTGCTTACAATCTCATTCATATATCATGCATTCGTCACATCAAACCACTAGTAAAGTCTATAACTTTACTACACATGATCATAGAACCAAACATCAATGCATATGGAATCAAACAAAATAAAACATCCTCTCTTTCCTTGAACTTCACAAAACCATTTATCTAAATCATCATTAACTAACCCGGGTATAAACAGATTTCTACTTTACCTGGCCAGGTGATCTTAGACTATTCGAATCACTGTCTTTTCTTTCTTTTTTTTTCTTTGTTCTTTCACTGTCACTTTCACAAGCACAACACAACTGCTGGCACTGGTCAGGTTAGACTGCTGGCACTGGTCAGGTTAGACCGCTGGCGTTGGTCAGGTTGGACTGCTGATGAAAGTGGCGCTGCCAGGTATGAGGTCGAACCCCGGTTCAGATGGAACAGTGACTATCAGACATCGATCTGTTCTCCTTTCTTTCTTCCTGCATTAACGCATTGCGCTCTCTCTCTCTCTCTCTCTCTCTCTCTCTCTCTCTCTCTCTCTCTCTCTCTCTCTCTCTCTTCTAGTCTGCTCTATCAAATGGACATGGTTGCTTTTCTTTTCTTTTCCTTTTCTTTCCTTTTCTCTTCATCAGTTAGCAACTCTCTCTCTCACTCAACATCTCTTCTTAGTCCTCCCTCTGCAGACTCTATCTCGTGCTAATGCCTCACTTGGTTCTCTTCTCTCCTCCCCTCATCTCTCTGCTCTTCTCTCCTGCAGAGCTTACACCCAGAACCTCTTCCTCTCTGTCTGTCTGTTCGTTCTCCCCTCTCCCATCGCTTTCTTATTATCATCCCATGTGTCCAAGGGTGAGTACCATTGGTCAGTATTTTTACCGCCTTGTACCCGAAGTTACCTCCCTCTAATTCCATTGGATATTCAAATCATGACAGTCACGCCTACACGCCTTGCTCTCTGTGGTGGTTAATGGTCATTTAATTAATTAGCTAGGTTTCACCCCCACTACACAATACCTTCCCCCTCTCCCTTTCCGGCGACGTCGACTTAATTGTGGACACTAGTCCTACAAATTGGCTGGATGAGTCTGGCCCAGGTGCCGAGGCCCGTCAGAGCAGACATCGAGGCGTCGGTCAAGCGGCTTAGTCTGTCTGGGGAATGATGCTGTCTCCATGGAGCCTCTCCCGCCGTGCTTAATTGGCTGGACCCGACACATGAGGCCGTCTACCTGGCGCCCAGGATATTTGAGTTGGAGCTTATGTCCGGTTGAGCTGGCTGGCGACGGACCACAACTTTGGTTGTTTTATTTTTGTCCGTGACACCCATGTGGCAGGGTAATCAAAAACGGTCACACACATAATGTTCTCATCCCCAGCTGATGCATTTGTACCATAGTGTTCAAGTACTTCGGCTGTCTGGATGATCCCTGGGGTCTTTTAGCCAGGTACGACAACAACAACAACAACAACAACAGCAGCAACAACAACAACAACAACAACAACAACAACAACCCTGATCTTGAGGTTTTTCCTTTAACACGTCCACTGCCTCCTGAACGTTCCATCTTCTGCCAGTTCTAAGCTTGGACAGGACTGATCTCTCAACCTTTGTCTCCCAGATGATCAAACACGCTTAACAGTTTTGCATTTCCCACTTCATACTCTTTGATAAATGACTGAAACGGTAGCTTCACCTTTTGCTTGGCTATACTAGAGCGCAATGTCAGTGAGATAAAATAGGACACTGAGCCATTTCCTTGCGTATTGTTGGAACGGTCTTCAAATGATTCCATTGAGCTGGTGCCGAAATTGTTTTAGAAGAGACCAGAGGACCTTTGGGATCAGCCAGAAGTGCGGGCACGACACCTTGTGTTTACCAGGGAAGTCCCGATGGTCTATCATACAGGGAAGTCCCGATGGCCTATCATACAGGGAAGTCCCGATGGCCTATCATACAGGGAAGTCCCGATGGCCTATCATACAGGGAAGTCCCGATGGCCTATCATACAGGGAAGTCCCGATGGCCTATCATATGCAGACTTTCTTCTGCCAGTTTGTTGGTTTCCTTTCCCCTCTGTGTGTTTCTCAAGAGTCATTGTACCACCTTCAACGGCTCTCGGCTGTTAACATGTCAACGCTGGAATGGTCTGGTTGGATACTTGGAACGTAACTTTTTTTCAGCTAAATTTCTTTTACTCAGGGAGAGGCTTCATGATTTCTTTGTTTTGAAAATCATCATAATTGGATAAGGCAATAAACTCGTCCAGCTACTCCAGTATTTTGTCTTCCATCTTTCTTGGTGGAAGGTACGGTTCTGTCATCCAGGAAGACTTCCAGCGAGGACATTCAGTATCCATTCCATAGGTCTGCTGAACATGTACTGCTCATGACTGCTTTCAAGATAACCTTCACTGCCAACACAGTGTGAGACACATTGCACAGCCCAGTTCATGCCAGTATCGAGACTCTCTCTATCCGTCTGGTCTGTTGTGTATTCCTTTCCAGAGAACCCTGAAGTTCTTCTGTGCAGATCTGATCATGTTGTGGAACTTCGCAAGGACGTTAGGACATTCTGGGGTGCTTTTGCTTCCTTCCTTTTTTTTGTTGTTGCTGGGTCTGCTTTCCTGAGGGTTCTATGCTGTCATTTATGGTATTCCCAGCGCTTTTTTTTGTCAGCCCTTTCTTCTTAACTTTTGAGGCGCTTTTCATCTTCATCTCTTTTCTGACATTTTGTTTTTTCTCTTCCAGATGTTTTCCATCCCTCGCTGGCGTTTGAATTTTTTTTTAATCTGGCTTTTCCTTTGGTTGTTTTACTCCATAGGCATCCCTATAGGTTCCGTGCATTGTTCATTGCTGGTTTGCCTTGAAGTTTGAAAAGAAACGGAATGTAAGCACGAGATATGGTAGTGTCCAAGATCATCGCCAAACACAGCTAAAGTCATCAGTCAGTCCGTCATAAGCAACATTCACACAGAAGTGAATGTGTCGTAATCACTTTGCAGCGAATGGGCATTCATCTTTTGAGAACGAATGTATAAACTATGCAGCCCAAAGATAGTCTGATATATTTTTATTCACAAAAATTAAAACAGAACGAAATAAAATAAAATAAAACAAATGGCCATACAAATCAGTTGTATTTGAACTGAGACACGAACAAATAAACATCTCTCGAAAAAGGGATAAAGTTTATAACAACAACTGATAAATATCAGACAATACAGTGGACTACAGAGAAAAAAATAAACCTCTAATAACAATTTTCGTTAAAACACAAATCCAGTGTAATATACATTTACACCACACATGTGTATGGGAATATACCATGACATAATTGATGCTCTTTTGTTTGTTAATGTCTTTCACATAGTCTAGGATATTTTATAAAAGTCATTTTATTTTCAGTTTCGATTAATTAATCACAGTACTAACACTCCGCCTGGTGTGCGTGTGTGGTTGGGAGAGAGAGAGAGAGAGAGAGAGAGAGAGAGAGAGAGAGAGAGAGAGAGAGAGAGAGAGAAGGAGAGGAGAAGAGAGAGAGAGAGAGAGAGAGAGAGAGAGAGAGAGCATACGAAGATTTTCAGATACAAGGAACATTTTTGTTCTTTCAAATCCCATTTTATTGACGCCTTTAGTAAAGTCCTTTTAGACCTCTCTGCCGTTAACTGCCATCAAAAGAGAGAGTGAGAGAGAGAGAGAGAGAGAGAGAGAGAGAGAGAGAGAGAGAGAGAGAGAGAGAGAGAGAGAGAGAGAGAGACAGAGACAGACAGACAGACAGACAGACAGACAGACAGACAGAGACTGAGACAGAAACACAGAGAGACAGAATGACAATGAGATAGAGAGACAGAGCATTCGTAGATTTTCAGATACAAAGAACCTATTTCATTTTCTCTTTCAAATCCCATTGTGTTGACGCCTTTAGTAGCGTCCTTAAAGGCATTCCTTCTCTCATTTCATTGGACATGTACACATGTAGACCTGTTCAGCAGCAGAATGAAGTGGGTGCTTCGCCCATTGACACGATCTACTGGCCATGTCTGACCAGGCGGTCAACAACCTCTGGAACCTGAAGCCAGCATAACGTGACCAGAACCCTCTGGAACCGGAAGCCAGCACAACGTGACCAGAACCCTCTGGAACCTGAAGCCAGCATCACGTGACCACAACCCTCTGGAACCTGAAGCCAGCATCACGTGACCAGAACCCTCTGGAACCTGAAGCCAGCATCACGTGACCACAACCCCCACTGACCGCCTCAGCGCCAGCACTGTCAACAGGAAAAATAAACAGTCAACCGACGGCTTCTCTGGGTTGGAAAATCGAAGACTCAGGTGGGTGGGTAGCCATGTCTCTGTCTGTCTGTCAGTCGGTCTGTCTGTCTGTCTGTCTTTCTTTCTGTCTGTCTGCATATCTCTCTCTCTCTTCTCCTCTCTCTCTCTCTCTCTCTCTCTCTCTCTCTCTCTCTCTCTCTCTCTCTCTCTCTCTCTCTGCTGTCTGTCTGTCTGTCTGTCTGTCTCTCTCTCTCTCTCTCTCTCTCTCTCTCCTCTCTCTCTCTGCGTGCTTGTGTACTACATGTGTGTGTGTATGTGTTGTGTATGTGTGGCGTGTGCGTGTGCGTGTGTGTGTGTGTGTGTTGTGTTGGTTGTGTGTGTGTGTGTGTGTGCGTGTGCATGTGCGTGTGTGTGTCTGTGTGCGCGCGCGCGTGCGTGCAGGGTCAGGATGTCCTCTGACATGAATCTGTGAAGCCTTGTGAACATGCACACGTGTTGTTCCTGAAAGAAGCAGGGAGAAGAAAGGGGGACGGCGCGGGGGGGGGGGGAGGGGCTGTGGGGAGGGGGGGGGGGGCGGGGCGAGGTGTCAAGAACAGAGATAATAGGGGGGGGGGGGAGGGGGGGAGGGGGGGGGGGGGGGGCGGGGGGGGGGGGGGGGGGGGGCGAGGTGTAACAAGATTACACGAGACTTAATCAATTCATCATGGTGACAAAATAACACGAATTTCGATCAGATTTTTAGGGCAATAAAATTACCCGGCATTGAACCAGAACTTTGTTTTTCATTTATAGGGATCCAGACTGGGCAACAGGGCTGGAGAGTGGAATAAAAGTGGTTTCATTAAATCCAAAACTAAGTAGCGAAAAATTGGCACAGGCCGCGGAATGTAAACGCCATACAAATATATCAAGTGTCTGTTAGATTGAACGTCACCCCTCTATGGTACGTGAACAATGAAGGACACAGGCAGACGTTGTACATAGCCTGATCCTACACAAACATTTCAGAGCACTGCAACATCCGCCCGGACCCCACTATACTTGTCTGAAGCAACGACGAACGACGAAGAGGAAGTAAAACTAGTAAGAATCGAAACAATGGACAATTGGTGCTGTCCAAGAATATTTAAAATAAAAAATAAAAAAAAAAAGAAATATGTATTTTGCTGCAATAATTTCGAGGGTTGACTGTCAGAGCCATATCTCTCTTATATATATATATATATATATATAATATATATATATATATATATATATATATATATATTGTATATGAGATACTGGGTTCTGGTAGTCAACCCTAGAATTTTGTGATCATAACGGAAAAACAGGTTGGTTCAAAATGTGAAATGATTCCTGTTTCACTCCTTGAGGCCGTGTTTATCCATAACCCATTCAATGGAGGCTAGATTCATAAGGAATAAGATTTGCTGGTCTGATAATTGAGAGGCAGAACGTGAGATACGTGTACTCCCACATCCACAACATATAGGCAGAGTGACAGAGAGAGAGAGAGAGAGAGAGAGAGAGAGAGAGAGAGAGAGAGAGAGAGAGAGAGAGAGAGAGAGAGAGAGAGAGAGAGAGAGAGAGAGAGAAGAGAATGTTCGTTTGCTTGTTATTGTAACTGAGAGTGGAGATGACTTTATTTTAATAAGATTTATGCAACAAATGTAAAAAAAAAATAATAAAAACTTTTTAAAATGAATAACTCAATGTGGAAAATTTTGCTCATGAAATTTAACTAATTGTAAATTGATCACTTAATTTCAGTTTCATGCCCGAGCAATCAAATTTTTTTTTTCAAAGTCATAATCTGATGATTTAAAGTTCTGATAATATGAAGTCAATCTAATGTCCCAAAGCTCTTGAAATTGGGCGGTTTACACCGTGGGTTGGAAGCGAGAGAGAGAGAGAGAGAGAGAGAGAGAGGAGAGAGAGAGAGAGAGAGGAGAGAGAGAGAGGGAGAGAGAGAGAAGAGAGAGAAGAGAGAGAAGAGGGGAGAGAGAGAGAGAGAGAGAGAGAGAGAGAGAGAGAAGAGAGAGAGGGGAGAGAGAGAGAGAGAGAGAGAGAGAGAGAGAGAGAGAGAGAGAGAGAGAGAGAGAGGGGAGAAGAGAGAGAGAGAGAGAGAGAAGAGAGAGAGAGAGAGAGAGAGAGAGAGAGAGAGAGAGAGAGAGAGAGAAGAGAGAAATGGATGCATGCCAAAGAAACTTTTTCTTCCCACAACTGAACAAGAGCAGGCAGGGATGAACGGGTGTCCGCTGTCAGCATGTCCACTCCATGTCACGCCGCACTTGGTCAGGAAAAGGAACTGTGTCCAGCAGTGTGCACGCCTCACAACACCCGGACCATGGTCACGACTAGGACCTGTCTCTTGCACCGGTCATCATTCACAGCTGACTTTGGTTGATTCCCTTAAGTGTTGCTGACCAGTGCCGCAGCCTGACAGGCGGACACATGAGAGAACTGTAGCAGCACTGCACTGACCAGTGCCGCAGCCTGACAGGTCGGACACATGAGAGAACTGTAGCAGCACTGCACTGACCAGTGCCGCAGCCTGACAGGCGGACACATGAGAGAACTGTAGCAGCACTACAGAGAGACTCCATTCTGTCCAAACGCTTAAAGTACGCATGACAGGTGCTGAATTATTTCATGGCCCCTTTTTTAAATGCTGCTTGATTTTGTAGTGTGGTGTGGTGTGTGTGTGTGTGTGTGTGTGTGTGTGTGTGTGTGTGTGTGTGTGTGTGTGTGTGTGTGTGTGTGTGGTGTGTGTGTGTGTGTGTGTGTGTGTGTGTGTGTGCATTTTTCCAGTTCTGATATAATATCAATACATTGCTATTAATGGGTTGATGTCCAGAACCGGACCTCTGTCTCTGTCTTTGTCTCTGTCTGTCTGTCTGTCTGTCTGTCTGTCTGTCTGTCTGTCTGTCTCTGTCTCTGTCTGTCTGTCTGTCTGTCTCTCTCTCTCTCTCTCTCTCTCTCTCTCTCTCTCTCTCTCTCTCTCTCCTCTCTCTCTCTCTCTCTCCTCTCTCTCTCTCTCTCTCTCCCCCCTCTTCCAACTACAATGCAAACCGTTTAATTTCAAGCGCCTGGGGACATTCGACTAACTTAATGTTATCTGAACTTCGAATTATCAGATTATAGCTTAAAAAAACTTCCATTCCTCCGATTTGAAATTGAAATTAAGCGATCAATTTACAATGAGTTCAATTTCA
>CM031608.1:21007919-21011943 GCA_018398815.1 Conus ventricosus
ATGTAACAAAGCAAACATGTACAGTGCTTTGTCATTAAAAAACTTTTCTTGAAAAAGAAAGTTTTATTTTGATTAAAACATGCTCCAATGAACCTAGACTATCTAAGAATGTAAAAAACAGTTTCAATGTATTTACAATCACCCTTTGAATTCGGTCGCTTGATATAGAAGAATTGAGTTTCGGCTTCCATGTCTTGAACAAACGTTGAATTCGTTCAACTACTTTTGATATAGAAGCATTGAGTTTCGGCTTCCAAATCTTGTACCAACCTTACACAATGTTCTTGAATCCTGACCTAATTCGCTACTGAAAAATGATAACAATGTTCTATCATCAGCATATAATTCCACAAGCAGATCTACACCTGTGTAAAACATTGCAACAATCCTGTAATAAGTAGCGTTGAAAATCACTTAAGCACAAAGAGAACACCAAATGTGAAACAGTTGCACATGGTCTATTCCTTCTGGAACATAAAAAAAATCAGACTTTTCCCTATTTAAGAAAACACAAGGCTTTGCTTGATTATAGGTGTTTAAAAGAACTTTCATTACATTGTATTTAATGCCCTCATTAAAACATATATACACCATAATCTTGTCTTCAGTTTGTATCTAACATTTTGTGATAATCAATGAAAGTACAAGTTAGTTTCTTTTTAGTTAGTTTTAACAGATCAACCAAAGATTAGAGAACAAATTTATTGTCAAGAGTTGGATGGGAATGTCTGATTTCCACTCGATTTTCCGAGTACACACACACACACGCACGCACGCACGCACGCACGCACGCACGGCGCGCGCGCACACACGCACGCACACTATGTGTGTGTGTGTGTGTGTGTGTGTGTGTGTGTGTGTGTGTGTGTGTGTGTGAGAGAGAGAGAGAGAGAGAGAGAGAGAGAGAGAGAGAGAGTTCTGCAGAACGTTTCCTTTGTGAAAACAAAATGCTGAAAATGCTGGAGTGCTTTCATCTCATTCAATTCAGCTGGACGCTGAAGACCCCGCTGCAGTTGGAAACACACGCAAAGCAAAGCGATCCTCCATCTCATATTGAGATCAAAAGCACTGCTCAAAAGCACCTTGCTGGAGCAAAATAAAACAGGACAAACTAACGTTCAACAACAACAACAACAACAACAACAACTACGATGACGACGACAACAACAACAACAACGACGACGACAACAACAACAACCACAACAACAGCAACAGCAACAAGAAGAAGACTCACGATAATAGCAAGAATAACGACTGTCAAATCTAAAGCAAAGCTTTACGTAGTTCATATTATAAACAAAGCAGCAGAAAAAAAATCGCCTCAGTCAAGCAAACAGGATGGTAGTACCAGCCAGTAAGTGGTTTACACATCTGTCTGTCAACGCTTTTCTGCTTTCACCAACAAAACTGGAACAATTCTGAAAGCATCTTCAGCAATATACTTTTATGTGCACAAATACCGCCTCCCTCTTCCTCTTTCTCATCACCCTGTCCTACATTCACCCTTCTGCTCCTCACAGACACAGACACACAGACACACACACACACCACACACACACACACACACACACACACACACACACACACACACACACACACACACTGAAACACACACACGCACACACACACAATTGTGTAAAAGGTTGTGACACACTGCATTCGGATATAATAATTAAGAGTTTAAGTCAAATCAAATCCAGATCAGTTACGTCTTTGATGTTTAAGATTCGTCTAAATGCTCTCAAAACAAAATTTGTAAAGATATTTGTTACGTCAACGTAAATTATGACGTCAACTTGAAATGACATAGGTAACTACATGACGAAAATAATAATATTAGACAAGAGAAGGGAGCAAGAATTAACGGCCGAGGCTTTGGTGTCCAGCCTAATTTATTTTGTTTTAATCATCATTTTCTCCGTAGTGATTCTATGTGGAGAGGCTGACTTTCAAGTCAGTAGTACGACGAAGTTCATTGTGTATGTGGGATACTTTTGATGACGGTACCAGCGGGATATGTAGCAGGAAATGTATTTGTTATAAAATTGTTGTGAATGCTGTGTCGCCGAGAGTGACTTAAAAACTCCTGTAAGAATATTTATGTGCTCTAATTGTACCACCGCATGTGTGTCGGTGGGCTGAATTTATTGATGTGAACACTGTAGTATCAATACACGGAGAAGTTAATATTTGTTTTAGATCAACGGTACGTCGAATCGAAGTTTATTGTGTTCTATGGGACTTTGGTGAAATTGTGTTCTCCGGGATTCAATATTGATTGCTGTGCCTTGTGAATCTGCAGTTCTTCTATGGTTTACTGTGCTTTATGAATCTGCGGTTCTTCTTCTGTGGATTGCTGTGCTTTGTGAATCTACGGTTCTTATGCTATGGGTTACTGTGCCTTGTGAATTTGCGGTTCTTCTTCTGATAGTTCGACGTAATATATTGTGCTTGCTGTGTTGAGACCTGTTTCTTCTTCGTCGCTTGTTTGTGAACGGCTGTGCTTATCATGTGGGGACCTGGTTATCCGTCTTTGTCTTCTTTTAGTATCGTAGACTGTGGCTTGGGTACTGTGGAACCGAGTCTGTTGACTGTATATATATGTGAGACACTGTGGACGGCGCCGGCGAGATCTGTGAGTGATATCAAGATATGTAATATGATATCTGATGATTGAAGTTCCTATGTATTGATATCTTGATCTATATGCTGTGTAGTGACATGTATTAATTTGTACCAATTCACATGAATGTATGTTTTGATGGTTCAGGCAGCATAATTATAAAGAAAAGAAATCTAACTCGTGTGTTGCCTGGCTATCCATGTACGTATGGTGTGGGTGTGTGTAGGGAATAATTATTACACGCATCCAAACTTTTCAGAGCGAGAGTCAGATAAAACACGCACCGCAACCCATCCGTAACAATATTATTTGTGTTTGTGGGAGTCAAATTTCTACGAATCGGCTGCTTCTGCACTGTCCTGCCATCAAAGCTCAAATGCTCAAAAAGGGAGGCACTGCGCTCAACCATCGAAATCCGATAACATTACAGAAAATAGTTAATGACCTTGATCTTCTTAAGTTGTTTTCAGAAACTTTGCATTCTAGTTCTGTTGGTATTTTTCTTTGATAGTGTTTGGTAATGTTGAGATCATTTGTGTTTGTACAATCCAAAACTTAAGTATGGCATTGATGTTACATTTACTCAAAAACACTCAACACTTAAAAGATTCTCTCACATGCATTTTCTATTTGTTTGTCTAATGTCACTTGAGGGTGAACAGACGTTAAATTAAGTACTACTACTACTACTACTGCTACTACTGCTACTACTACTCCTACACACACACACACACACACACCACACACACACCGCGCGCGCGCGCGCACGCACGCACGCACGCACGCACGCACGAAAGCACGCACGCACGCACGCACGCACGCACGCACGCACGCACGCACACACACACACACACACACACGAAAAGTAAAAGCATATTTTTAACGACAATATTACAGCCTTAGGGAACACGCGATCGATTTTTTAAGTTACCGTTTGAACGAACACAACAAAAGTCACAGAAACAGACACACAGTAGCACACGGATTCTATTCCCGTAAATCTTGTTCGATCAGATTCTACACGTGTGCTTGTAGATACAGGCATGATGAGCGGAGTGGAAAGGGACGGTGGGGGGGGGGGGGGGGGGGGGGGGGGGGGGGGGGGGAGAGGGAGAGGGGGAGGACATGATGGGACGTGAGATGGAGATGTTGACATTTTTTTCCCGGAATGTCATTTTTTCTGACCGAAAGGAATGACGAAATTGGCTCGAAGATGTTTGAACATCTCAGCTGTTATGGGTTCTCAGGTGCCTCGTAACGTGCAGACGTGCTGAAAGGCTTAGGTGATGTGAAAAGCAGTGATATGACTGTGAGTTTTCCAGAGCTGGGCTTTGTGTAATGGTTGGCTCGACAATCACAGTGATCCGCGACCTTCTTCCTTTCCTCAGGAAAGACGCGCAG
>CM031608.1:21012943-21030443 GCA_018398815.1 Conus ventricosus
AGCCACATTCGTCAAAAAGAAAAAAAAATTCAAACCGACGAATACAAGACCACACTTTCAATACAATCCCAAACGACACCCATCAAATGGATCTTCTATATTTACCCTCTGATAGGATTAGACGAAAAAGATTAAGTACGCACTCACAGTCATTGACATGGCTTCAAGATACAAAGAATGCGGAGCCATTAACACAAAAGAGTGCTTCTGCCGTTGCTGTCGCTATACAACTAATATACCAACGAGGCCCCTTAACTTATCCTCGCATGATTCAAGTCGATGATGGAAAAGAATTTAAAGGGCAAGTGAATCAATTATTGTTGAAACATAGAGTTACCATAAAAGAGGCATTCCGGGAGTTCACAGATCACAGGCTTTAGTTGAAAACTTTAACAAACAGTTAGCCGAAAGACTTTTTTCCTACCAGTATCACAGAGAGCTTATTGACAATTCTCGCAACACAGAATGGGTTAGAAGACTGCCCTCAGTTTTGCGCGAAATGAATAATGAAGAATTTAAAGGCTAAAACCAGTACAAGCAATCAAAAGAAAAACAATAAATGTTGCTGAAGGAGAGTCTTCATCCGGCAAACTATTACCATTTGGATTGAAAGTAAGGTACCTTTATTTACCGGGAGAAGCAGAAGGGGACACTCGCATCAGGGCAACCGATCCAGTTTGGAGTGTTGATCCATATGAAATAAAAAGAATTGTAAAAATGAATCCGCCCGTGAAATTATTTACGAGAAACTGACACAACAAAACAACCAGCTCCTCAAAGATCTTTTGTGAAAGAAGAACTGCAGATAATCCCACCGGGCACAGTTCCGCTTTAATTAATTTACGGTTCTCCATGCCCAATTGCATATGAAAACTCCGGATTAACAAACACCCGTTTTGTGTTTTGTTCTATCTAATGACTTCTTTGTTACAACCGTTGTGTTGATCTCATGTAGATTAGATCGTAGTTTTTACGTTGTCATGATGAAAAGTCTTATTGCCAAACAATGCTTCTTTGTAGTTGTCATGTGATATGTTTGACTGCACAACGCTGCGAGATATTCCCTTTGCTTTCTTAATGATTTTCTCCTGGCTCGAAATACTGTACATTTTCGACCTTAAACCAACATACTCCTTAATCACCTTTCCAGATAATTCATCCTTCATCTTTCCTAAAACCTTCTTGTTAGTAATTGAATGCAAAGGCGAATCTTTAGGGTAATCAGATGTGTCGTACCATCCCACATGCCCTTTATCTACTTCTAATTCCATGTCTTTATAGATGTCTTCAGTAGGAATATCTATAACAAAACTGTCTGTATCTGTGTAAAGTACTCTGGACTCTGGATACAAGGGTTTAAAGTAGTCATAAAGAAACTCTAACATCAAAAGCTTTGATAATTCTAAAAACAGTAAACCCAATAAATACAGGTTTGTCCTAATTTGACTTTCTTTTTTTTCATCATTATGCCAAAAAGCTGATCATGAAATCTTCTGAAGTCCTGATAATTAGGTTTTGAAGTCAGCTTAATTGCTTCGTTCTCTCTGGTGACTAATCTGACATCTTACGCTTGTGCGGATTCTCCATAGTCTTTCCGAAACAGCTGTTGTTCATCAGCTTGAAAAAGTCTTTTTCTGAAGCATCTGTGGATTGGTTCTGAGATCAGTGTTCTTCATGATGTATGGTTTCATGAACTGTTCTTGATCAAAAGCAATTATACGATGAACTGCTGTCAACTTCAACCCATGTCTTAAATAAAATTGTAGAAGTCTGTAATGACAGACATAATTTTTTTTTGCCTCGAAGATTAGGCACAAGTTTAGGCGGCTCTCTTGGATCCATCTTTAGACTTTCTGCTGCTAATGGATAGTCATTATGCAGGTCATGGAGTTCATGAGGATATTCTAAATCAACTTCTAGAATGTATCCACGCTGTTGATCAGGCGTTAAACTGCTCAACCACTTTAATGCCTTTTGAATATTATTCGGATCGCCGCCTGTGTACATTTTAAAGTTGCGTAATGGAAGCGATTGCGCCATAGCCCATCCATACAGATTGTTTGCATCTAAATACATGAGATAGTTAGACCTTTTACTCGGATCATAGTCGTCCAAGTATTTGTTGTTTGCTTTACAGTAATGAGCGAAAGCCATACTAATTCCTCCGCGCAATCCGTTTTTCAATCATCTGAATCATTGGTAAATCTGACAATAAATCAATCTGTACTCCAGTAAACTTTAAGAAAGCGTCCCAACTCATCCCGGGCGCAGAAATGTAATGCGCGGGATCCAAGCTATAATGTTTCATGCAGGTCTTTCTATAGTTTTCAAAGACGTCCGCCAACAAACATGTATCGGCCATCAAGTAGGAGTCATGATAGTCTCCCATCGTTTACAATCTAACTTTTGCCAAGCATCTTGAGCATGCTGGTAATCGGAGTCGCTGATTTTCCTTTCCTCTAAGACTAGAAAGAACGCGCCTTAGGCGGAAGTGTATCTTCCGTCAAACCTTTCCCAACTGTTCATGTATTCATAAGGGTAAACACCCTTTCTAACAAGAGTTGAGTCAAAATATTCTTCTGTTATTGGGCAGGACTTTAAGGACATAGCCAGTGACTCTAATGATCCCATCATGTGTTGCATAGAGTCATAAAAAGACATGTTATTTAGATTAAAGCACATGTACTTTTCTGATGACTGTGCAATGCATGACACCCTGAAGGCATCGTCCACTGCTTTTCATTATAAGATGAGAGTCGTAACCTCGCAAGTTGTGAAAGAAATGGCAGCTTCCATGTCTTAGATGCAAACTTTAGTTGAAATTGCATTTATACTGTGCGCTGCTCCCCTCTAGACTTTCCGCTAATGTGATCATGGTCTCTTACGTCGGATTCTCTGCGTCTATAGAGACCTAAACCGCAAATCCAACAATGTGTGGCTGATCATACTGTTGTTGGTCTTCAGGTGTCATTATGATGCAGAATAAGTTTAGATATTAGAACGTCATTACGCACATTCTGCAATGCGCTGTAAAAATCTTCCTAGCCGCAATTGGGCCTCTGTTATAATTCTGGTGCTGAATGGCGCCATCCGACCTGACAACAATGAAGGCAAAAATGAACAAATCCTGATGAATACTCATTAAGACTGTTTTTTTCGAAGTTTTTTTTTTGTGCGCTGGCCCTTCAATAAGGAACAATGAGCGATTCGAATCTGCGTAAACAACATAGGAGACTTTTGCAGCCGTTTCCAGTTCTTAAAACTAACTTTTAGATCCAGGAGGGGGCGTAATTAGTTTGTTCTGTAATTACAGTCCTACAGACTTTTTACAATGTTTCTTATGTTCGCTCGCGGCTTGAACAGAATGGCATTCTTGTTAAACATTTTCTACACATTCTTGTATGTTAGTGTTTTTTGAGTATGCGCCAATAATCTGCTCATTGTGCGTATCAATGTGTAATGGGGCAGGCCCTGCGTGGCGAAAACATAGGAGTAAAGTCCATATGACTTTTGGCTGGTTCGCTATTGTTGGACTGTTTCTTGGACACTTTAATTGGCACCCCAAATTGTTTCCCCTCATCCCATTGTATACATAACAGTTATTGGGTTTTTTGGTTCTTCAAACTGATCATTTGGTCTACACTAAACAGGAAAGGATATTCCATTGAAGTTAAGATCTTGGCGTAATGCCGATAGTTTGTCACTCTCTCTGCTGTTCGCGAACATGATGCAGCTTGCAAGCAACACACCACATGAAACCTTTGTTGTCTGAATTTTTTTATGTTTAAAACTGGGCTCCTCATTTTAAAACCCAACTCACGGGTATCGGAAATGTAAGCCTTGCCTACAATCGGTGCATACTTAGCCTGTTTTTTAATCGAATCTCCTAAGACTGTGCGCCCTTCTGACCACCCAGATCCTCTCATTTTAGCTTCTTCGCTGCAGCGTCAAACTGTGTAAAGCAGTTCGTCCTGCCCAACCGTGTTAAGTCCTTATGAGATAGAATAGTCTGTTGTTTAGGTCGAGACCCAACTTCTAAATGTTCTTCATTTATTGTTACATAGTCGATTAAAACAGCTAGCTAACAATACTTTTAACCGGTGGTCTATGGTTAGTTTACCTGGAACTTGAAGAAATAGCATGAACACACACTTGCCTTTAACGTTTGTTGGGGCCAATGACTTCTCTAAATCAATATCATTCAGTGCTCTTGATAAAACGCTCTCTCTCGAGCATTTCCTTCAACAAATTCGTCTTGGTCCTTCATATATCTTAGCCAAGCTGTCTTTCTTTTCTAAGCCAACATATTTATGTAAATTAAAAAAATACAACGGCTTAATCAGAATAATAATCAACGGTCTTTTTTGGGCGCTTGACTCATAAACTAAAGTATAAACAACCTTTTGGTGTTGTTAATGGAGCTGTTTTAAGAACAGAGTTAATGTCCACGTTTACTTTTTTTAAAGCATTCCTTTTTTATTCTGCTCGGGGGCCTGGCTGTGAGAAAAATCTTGCCCTCGCCTGTCTTTGAAGAATCAAACTTTTGTCTTTTGTAGTCATCAAAATCGGCCTGTAACGATTAAATCTTCATCCGTGATGTTTGAGTCAACAAGCGCTTTATTTATTGTCAGATTAAACTAAACGAACTACGTTTACCGATATAGTTGAAGCGCATAGCTGTGTGCTTTTTTGGAGATTAGTGTTTTAATTTTTTGCAGCCGCACTTACAGCTAATGAACACAGACCGAGAGCTAAAGACAAACCTCCTAGAGTACAGCTGTACGGTTGGCGGCCTATGCCTGTTCTAAAAAATAACCAACACTCGTTTCCTGCTGATAGAGCACTTATAGTCGATGCCCCAGTATTAACATAAGTAACAGCATTAAAAGACAGCAGAATACCTTCGTTTGGTTTTGCTGATTTTGAAAGGTCCTGCTCTAGTTTTTGTGCATTTGGTAAGTGTGGTTATTCTGAAGGTTTTTATGTTAGGGGGTTCGGGTACTATCTCTTCTTTTGGCGGCGCTGTAGGCACATTTGGATAATGTTTAACAGACATGCTTTATAAAAATAAAAATACTTTAGTAATAGTAACAATATTTGAAATCTGTTTACTTTTAATATTCAGCTGCATCATATAAAAAAACAAATGTACAGTAAGCGTTTATCGGCTTCTTCTTCCTTTAATCAATTTGAATGTGTAATTACGGCTCCACAGTTCTCTCTCCCGCCTTCCATACAACAGAAATATCCTCCGTTGACCATAGGTCAACCCATAAACCTATTGTTGTAAAAATCATCAGCCTAACATTGTGAAGAGTACATTCTTTTATAACACAAGGTCTGCTGTTAGACTTCTACCCTCCACCCCCATACAAATTTTCCTTAGTTCGTCAAAATGATGATAAGGTTCTAAGCCCGCTAGCGAGATTTGGTTAGGACCTACCATCAATTGTACATTGCACTTTCGTATTATTAGGATTAAAAAAACACCTTTTCAACTTTGCTCCATGTTGAACGGTTCTCATCATCCTTCACACAGCAATAAAATACCTTTAAGGCGATTTGCTGCGAGCGCTAAAACTAAAATTCCATATGTGTCTGCCCGCTTTCTGGGATATTTTGTATGATAATCACTCTTTTCGTAATATATTGGCTAATTTTGACTATATTGTGTGCTCAATCAGCCTGGCTAAGTGGAGGGTTCTAACAACTCCAAACTCTAACGAGATGTCAGAAATGCTGTACTTTGCCACCAGTTTCTGATGATCTGATAACACTTTGTATTCATTAAAGTTAGTTCATAGTCAATCTTGTCATTTAATGCGCCATGAAAGTATGGGCCGATGCGCATTTTAACTACTCAAATCTAAGGGTATGGAAAAGCGATTTCCATACGCATAACTTACCGGCTGCATACGTTTTTGCCGTCTATCATCATTTTCCAGCGCCTATTCTATGTTTTAAGCGCTTCATTATTTCTATTTCTTGAAACGCAAGATCAGCCCTTTCATTCCCGGTTAGCCGATAGATCAGAAAAGGTTAAAAATATTCTGCATTGTGTAAAGAAAATATTTCTTGCCCCTCAAGTTTTTATAAAATTTTCTTAACGATATTGCCCGCCCCAGATCTGCACAACTGTCATGTTGGTGTCTGTTGTTGCATCGAGGCAATTTGAAAGTAAGAGCGCAGAGCCTGGCACAATCATTTCATCAGCGCCTAGGTCTGAAATTTGACAGTATGAATTTGATCTGCATCAATAGTTAATGGATTATTGGAACTGTAATATTCCGCATTTCCCTTCACGCCATTAAGGTTCTTTCAGTCTTCTATGCGGGTCAAGAATCGAGCCATGTGCTTGTTGTTGACCATTTTATGAAGCAAACTAAAAAGTTACTTATTTAAAAACATGGCAAGAATTGAAGCTGAAGAAGATTATGATGTTTTTGATCTGGAGACGACATGAGTGAAATGATCCCTTTAATACAGCACACTCGACGCCCTCTTGCGGCGTGAATTAACAGAAAGTAAGGTCAATCATTAACCAAAGTTTAGGCCAAGAACCTCCCGAATTTATAGACCCAATGATTTTGAAGTAAAAGATGACCATTTGTTTGTGAGGAAAACACCAAGGACAACTTGTTCAGCTTACAACTAAAAAAGACCCATCAAAGTTTTTAGCCGTGGGTTCAATTAGAAATAGACTCCCTGCGAGCGTACAAAATCGCCTTGGCCTTGTTAGGCCAAAATTAGATAGGGATGCAGTTGCTAAACTTCAAAACACACTACAAGAACTCCCGACAGATAACCAAATGCAAAACATGGAACTTAAAGAATTAAATCAATCAGCAGGCGAATTAATAAATACAATAGAAGCAGAAACCAGTTTTTCAGAAGAAACAGCGTTAAAAACAATTAATGATTCCCCATTGCCTATGCGAGAATTATTAGCCCTTGATCGTACTTTAAGAACCATCAGAGGCGAATTAACAAACAATTTAGCAAAACTAGGTGAACTAGATGGGCATATAAAAAGAGAAAAAGAAAAACTCGTTGAGGCTGATGACGCCCAACTTAGGGCCTGATATTAAAGAAAGGAATAACCCAAAGACTAAAAGAATCTTGAACAAGAGAGATCAGCAAAGACTAGAAAGATGAACAGACAACTAACCCGAGAACCTATTACGACTCAAGTGAATAGAATAAGAGAATCTAGTGAAAAAATTTTATATAAGACGTCAACGCCTAGCAGAACGAATAATAACATGTTTTAGAGAGCAGGGAGACACATTGGCAACGTTATAACAGCCTTAGGATTTGCAATAAGTACACTGGTGATGGCTATTACAAGGCGTCGGTGGTCCAAAGTTCATTACCTCCGCCGCCATCGCCTCCGCCTAGATAAATCATGGTGTATAAAAACAGCTTGACCATCTTGCAAGTTTATAAAAAAATAGCTGGTAAGCTATAGACTCTTTAACCGGGTATATTAGGGGGTTATTGTCCCAGCTGGCTTTGGTCTACTGAAAGCAAAGTAGTTGGCTTTATGCCAGCACTTATGGACATTGTTCTTGTAATTGTTGGGTTGTCTATTTAGTAAGATAAAGAACCAATAATCCATGCCAGTTTAATCCAAGAACAAGCCGCTGTCTTTTAATAACTGGTCCATGGCGAACAAGTCCGCGAGCTTTGCTGAGATTCTTCAATGCTTTGGGGGTTTGGACTTCGGGGATTAGATGACTTAATCTTGGGTGTTTCTTTTATTGTTTGTAAATGACTCTTACTGGCGCAAATTTAGGTCGTTTTTCCCAACCGTCTGTTTCCATTGCCTGCTATAAAGAATTTCATTATTGTAGTTTATTATTGTAACCTATCTGGGAGTCTGAGGTCAGAAGGCAGCAAGTATAAAACCATGCCAACAAGCAGACAAAGTCTTACTTTCGATCTTGCTTATTGGTAAAACATGTGGTACCTTTGAATGCCTTGAAGGAAAATCACTGTTAGAATTAAAGGCGTTCCTCTAAAAATTGCTAAGTAGTGTTGTTTTTGCGCGGTCAAAGCCAGTAGAAGATCAGTGATGCTTGATCTTGCCTGTGCTGCGAACCTAGCAAACACCAAACGTAAGTACGAATAGAGTCGTTTATTTCGTTCTATTCCCCGCCCTAGATAGGCCCCCTTAGAAGTTGTGTCTAAGATAAATGTTGCCATGCTGTTTTATGCTCTTGCTGTAGGGACCCCCCCCCGGGCTGAACCAGTTTTGCCCTGAAAAGAAAGTTTTGAAAGGATGAGCCAGTCATAGTTTTATACGTTCGTGCGTGCCCCGAAATATAAAGGTCGCTAGGCCATGATTATTAAAATGATCCAACATTTGTCTAAAGCCTGTCTTAATGTTAATAATATTGAATTCGTTTACAAATCCTTTCAAAACCTTCATGTCTATTCTGTTGCCTGAGTGGATTAAATGTTTGTCATTTGGCAATGGCGCTTGCATACAGTCAGCCAAAATACGTCCTAAAGGTGTAATAGAAATGAAATCTGTACCCAACTGGGACCTCACCAAAGATCATGGTGGATTTAAATGAATCTGCATCGCCACTCCACACCCAGTTTGAGCGCAAAACACAAGCAAAGTTTTAACTGGTTCTGTTAAAACTGCATCGGATGACCTAAACCACGCCTTTCTGGGAGTGGTCGTTTTCATAGGGGGGTTAAGATAGCTCTCAATGGAGTACTCACCTATTTATGAAAAGAGCAGTCTGGGCCACAGCATGTCAAGAGTATCAGTTGCTATATTGGGGGGGGAGGGGGGGGGGGGGGGGGGGGGGGGGGGGGGGGGAGTGGGGGGGGGGGGGAGGGTTGTGTGGGGAGGTGGGGGTTGGGGGGCTGGGGGGGCGGCGGGGGGGGGGGGGGGGGGGGGGGGGGGGGGGGGGGGGGGGGGGGGGGGGGGGCGGGAGGGGGGGGGGGGGGGGGGGGGGGGGGGAGGGGGGGGGCGGAGGGTGGTGGGGGGGGAATAGGGGGGGGGGGGGGGGGGGGGGGGTGGGGGTGGTTGCGGCCAGTCGGGGTATTTGTGAATGCTACATGCAGTTTATGTTAGGGGTTTAATAAAAATGGGTTGTGTGGGGGGAACAAATAAAAAATCTAGACCGGTCCTTCGTTTTTTAGAACATGCTGTTAAAAAACGATTGCAGAAACCCAAAAGGTCGCACCCCCATGAAATATCGACAAAGTCGTATGGTTTAATATAGGCAAAGCCAAGGAGACTAAACAAGATTCTAAAAGTTACTCAAAAGCAGGTGCGGCCCAAAATTAGGGCCAGTTAATAATACAGAAATGGTTATTACGGGTTTTTGCTCACTAAAAGAAGCAATGATTAACTTTGACATTACTGCTCAAACTTAACAATGCAAATCTAACAACAATGTTAACATCAAGCCTGAGACGTATCTTACTTTTTTATAGAGAGCTAGCTAAAATGTTAGGCTTTTACAACTGGCAAATCTAACCCACTTATAGTGTTAGTGTGCGCCAGATGAAACAACTTATGCGGGGGAAAGTCCCTCATCTTGCATTACATTCATTACTCTATGTTCATTGGATGACTGACACTGATGAAAACTTATATGATGAAGGCCCTCAACTGTTTTAAGAGGGGGGGGGTGGGGGTGGCGGGGGGGTGGGGTCGTGGGGGGGGGGGCCGGGGGGTTCAGGGGGGGAGAGGGGACTAAGGTGGAGGGGGGGGGGGTTGGGCTGAATTATGAGCTAGATATGAAGACAATTGGAGGGCGGCTCAGAGCGGTGTACAGTTTAAAAATTAGGGGGGATTGTTGGTGGGGGAGTGGTCCGATCATTTAATATAAAATCAAAGACACAGCGGGAAATCGTGAAATTTGATAACTGCACATGGGGGTTTGAAAATAATACGTTGTACTAAAAAAAACATGTCGCGTGGCCAGAAGAATCAGGAGTTTACATTAGCTCCTGTGAGGTGTATAAACCTTAGAAGTAAAAAACCTTGTGCAGATGTCGCGTCTTTGAACAGAATGGTGAGATAGAGGCACTTTGTATGGTTTTGAGACACTGCGGGATCGTGGGAATGTGGTAGTGGGGCGTTGGTAAGTATATATAAACTCAAAGAGGTTGAACGACAACAGAGGGGAAGAGTGGTAGCCTATAACTAGAGCAACAACGCAATCAAGAGGCAAATAATGTTGGCCAGTATGAATTCAAATAGTTTTCGAAACCTTACCTCAAATGGCTCTGAAACCATATTTAGAATGGGAAATCAAATTTTGAAATTCATAAGCCCTTTTACATATTTATAGCCGTCAAAAAAGTTTCAGAAAAGCATTCCAACTCTGGCCCTTTACATGTAAGTCTTATGCGGACGACAATATCGAAAGAAATTGAAATAACGCCGTATGGGAAAAAACAGTACATCCTCCACAGAAAAGAAACAGTTGTAAAAAAAGCTTCTACAAAATTACAGTTCTTTCCAAGCAGAAAATTAGGAGACACGTTCACAATGATATTTGAAATTTCTGTCTTTAAAAGATGTGGAGAGGGATGGGTTGTGGGCGTTAGTGACGTCCTTATAAAAGGAATTAATATTAGCTGGCAAAACTTAGACGTTAAAAAACGCCTTAACGTGTTGTCGTCGTTCTTTCACAATGGCGAGGATATTAAGATCATAACAACAAGCAAACAAAATCAATGTTGACTTAAATAGAAACAATCTTACAGAATACTGAATTGGATTAATCTACACATTTAGGCCTCGTAGGGTTTTATTATACTGAACAAGTTTTGACGGAGAGTATGATAAAAATAATAACTGGATTAGATTAAACTCTGTTATAAAACTATGGAGCAGTTAAACTTTATGATAAAATCCCCTCATTGTTCAATGATTTGTGGGCAGACTGGTTGTGGAAAAACAATATTTGTCCTAGACTTATTACAAACAGTTTTATCGCTATAATTTTTGATCATATTGTGATTTTCTGTCCAACACTTAAAAGGAACAAAGCATATCATGATAGAAGGTTTATATGGACAGACAATGACGTATATTAGTTAATCCTAGCACTAAACTGAGTGAGTGTTTAGAATACTTTTATAAAGTGTTTGAAGGAACGCAGACACTCTTTATTATAGATGACTGTTCAGCAGAAAAAGATATAGTTAAAAGAGAAACACTTTGTCAAAACTAGCTTTCAGTGGAAGACATGATGGGATAAGTGTGTGGATTTTATGCCAGAAATATAACTCAGTTTTAAAAGACTTTAGAGAACAGTTAAAGACTGTAGTGTTATTTCACATGAAAGACAGAGACTCATTTGAAGAATGTTTGCGCGAAAATGATGTTATTGAAAACGATCAAGAAAAACATAGGATTAAACAAAAACTGAAATCTGAAAAGTTTAGTAAATTAGTATTAAAAACGGATAACCCTGCACAGTATGTTTGTTTGTAGATAATCGTTATTTTTTGGTTATTGAAGTCTTACTTGTCAGAGAACAGGGAAAGGCGGCTTTTAGGCCACTTTCGCCCAAAAACTCGGTGGAGGAGCAAGTGGGGTAGAACAGACATTTCCCTGTTCTCTTAGTTTGTTGTGGAGGGTTGAGATTGCGATGGTGGAAGTGGTGGTGACTCTCTCTCTCTCTCTCCTCTCTCTCTCTCTCTCTCTCTCTCTCTCTCTCCTCTTCTCTCTCTCTCTCTCTCTCTCCTCTCTGTGTGTGTGTGTGTGTGTGTGTGGTGTGTGTGCGTGCGTGTACGCGCGCGCTCCTGCGCGGCTGCGCCTATGTGTGTGTGTGTATGTTGTGTGTGTGTGGTGTGTGTGTGTGTGTGTGTGTGTGTGTGTGTGTGTATTCGTGTGTGTGTGCGTGCGTGCGTGCGTGCGTGCGTGCGTGCGTGCGTGTGTGTGTTTCTGCCACACACGCAGGCAATCTTGATACTTCCTGGGAAGTGGTTGTTGTGTTGTGTTGTTGTTGTTGTTGTTGTTGTCGGTGGTGGTGTTTCCTTGTTTATTCTGGTTCGCCTGTGGTGCTAAGTGAATGCGTAGCTAGAGCAAGATCGGCTAGGAAATATAAATCTCCATTTTGTTTTTACTGTGTGGATAATGTTTATTGTATTTGTTTACTACTTCCTGTTTACTTTTCTTCCACTCTCATTTTAGCTTTAAAATCCTTTTGTTACGGTGTGGATAATGTTTCTGGTATTTCTTTTCAACACATTGTTTACCTTCCTTCCGCTTTCGTTTTAGTTTACTTTTTGTTGAACAAATCTTAAAATAAATGTTAGCGAAACGAGCTCGTTTTCATTCAACGCCGATCTTGCGCTGAAGTGATTGAAGGTAAATGATTGCTCATTCATTTTCGTCGCCCTGATTGTTTTGTATCTTGCCTGAAGAACACCTAAGAGGTCGAAACGCGTCGTTTTTTGTCTTGTGATTCGTTTGTCCACGTTTTTTTTGTGTGTTTTTTTTCTTTAGCGGTTTGCTGACATTTATTTCAGATTTGTTTCGATTTCCGCCTGCAGTCGTCCCCCTTTGTGACTAACTTTTTGTTGATTGGCAGTTTTTCTTTTTCTGGAGGTGATTCTAGTTTACCAGTGTCTTCGACTACTCTGTCTTTTTTGTCCTCTTTTACAAACTTAATCACATGCCTGTCACACCTTTCTGGCATCCTCTATAAAGCAGCAACTCTCGAGGTGTTCCATTACTTTTTTCAACATAATACATTGGTGGCATAAAGAAATATACAACCTATCAAACATCCAATGAAAATTCGTCCAGGAGGGGAAAAAAAACCTTCAATGGAAAGAATACCCATTTGTGAATTTCGCGAGAGACCAAAAAGCAAACGAGGATGAAAATCACACACACACACACACACACGCACGCATGCACGCACGCACGCACGCACGCACGCACGCACGCACGCACGCACGCACGCACGCACACACACACACACACACACACATATATGTGCGTGCACTTAAGCACGATTTTGCACACATATGAACTTATACACCTAAGCTCGTGAGTGTGCGCACGTACAGACCTACACGCACACAAACCTCCGTGTGTGTGTGTGTGTGTGTGTGTGTGTGTGTGTGTGTGTGTGTGTGTGTGTGTGTGTGTGTGTGTAAGAGAGAGAGAGAGAGTTAGAGAGAGAGACAGAGATTGAGACAGAGATGGAGAAACAGAGAGACAGAGACAGAGTCGGAGAGAGGATGGAAACAACAGACTTCTCATTGGACAGCAATTGTACTGCGACAGAGATGCTTTTGCTTTCGTTGTTGTTTTAGCTGCAAGGTAAATATAAAAACTACCTTAACATTCTCTGAAATGAGAACCTAGGCTTTTTTGTTATCCAATATGTCAGTTCTCTTTGAAATTCTTCCGTATCTTGTATTTGAAAGCACGCCTGAAGAGGACATCCCTATTTTCAAAGCATTAAAAAAAACATGTTCTTTTTAGTAATTACACACTTCATGTACGCACATATGCTCCCATCATATCTGCTAACTTTCTGATTAAGAAGGAGAAAGGGCTGGGGGAAGAGAGAGAAATGGAAGGTAGAAAGAAGAAAGATAGAGGGAGGTGAGTTAACTCATTCCACGTTTTCACACAGTGGCGTTGGATCAGACGGGAAAAGCCTTAATCCTTTGACGTACAAAAGAAGCGTCAACTGATTGATGCAATAGTCTCCTTTTCGTCCTTTAAATAAAAAAAGGAAATTGCTTTTTAATTCTGTCCTTTCGGGAAGAAATGGTCTTTTGGTGAGTCTGATCCATCATTCTCACTACCTGTCAACTGCATGTCAATGTCTTGACAGCTACGCTCAACCTAAGGAGTGAAGTAGAAAAGCAGTCAGTTGCTGAAAGTAAATGGAAACAATATAAAAGGCATTGTGCATCCACCCAGGTCCTCCACAAAAGAGGTACAGTGTGTGGCTGTTCCAAAGCAAACGATGGCCGTTTGTTGTTGTCGTCGTACCCTGGCTAAAAGACTCCACGGATCATCCGAACAGCCAAAGCACTTGAACACTATGGTACAAATGCATCAGCTAGGGATGAGAACATTATTATACGTGTGACCGTTTTTGATTACCCCGCCACGTGGGCAGCCACACTCCGACTTCGAGGGATTTTGAAGACTGATAATGTTATGCTAGGAGCTTGTCACGACTGAAGACAACCCCCGCATAACTGTGCAGAGCATAACAGCATTTTGATGAAGCCTTGGTGTTCGAGCCTATGTCAGTTGGTCTGGCACAGCCTTAAGCCAAGGCGGGACGGCCGTTTGATCCTGCGAGGCTTCAGCTTTGCTGCTTTTTTTCCCCTGCTGGCCTTACAGCTGATCTGAATTGTTGCAAAAGTCTCTTCCTCGTCCTCTTGATCTAGTTTCTCTAGCTGCCAAACTCCTCGCTACTCCTGCCTCTTCCTTCTGTCCTTCATTAGCTCCCTCTTCTCGTTATACGTCGATAAAGGCAATTCTGCGAGTTACATCAAATACTGACGTTGATAAATATGATCACTATGACCATATTTCACGTGAAATTTGGACACATGGCAAACTTTCATTTAAATGAGAACTCAATGGTCACATTTCATGATTTTTCTTCGTGAAAATATATCGCTCACGCGAAATTTCTTTCAAACCGACATTACGACCAAATTTCATGTTACCCTCTCGAGGAAAAGTGATGCCTATAAAATAGAAATTTGTAGGTAAGGTATTATGTGAGCTTCGACCGCACATCACTGTTCTTTGCAAAAATTGTGTCACTCTTGTATCAAACACAGCAGGATTTCACGTCATGTAGTTTCAAAGAACGTGTACCACTTGAAACAACTTTCCTACACAGGATTCATCTGTTTTCCGATTGGTTGTGGTTCCATTTTGGGTGAATGTGTTACTGGTCCAAATGTACTGAAATGAAGAATGAAGCATAGCCCCGGATTGATTCTTTTCCTATATATGGCACCAACAATGTTCATTGACAACGCGAGCTCTTTGATGCATAGGTTGCTCGTCCGTTTACTTGTGGCGCTATGTATAAGTGATGGAATGGATCAGTATATCTAAACTGTCATATACACCCATTTCATTGCATAGGACTGAATACGTCTGTCCGTTTGCATGATGCGTGATTTAGGGGGCATATATCAACGGATTGAGTGAGTCGAAATTTAGAATGCACATGCACTAAGTACAAGCCGCGCACGTCAGGTGACAGCCTTCAAAAGGTTAGAACTGACCACCTTCATAAGGCTAGAACTGACTACCTTCAAAAAGTTAGAACTGACCACCTTCAAAAGGTTAGAACTGACCACCTTCATAAGGTTAGAACTGACCACCTTCAAAAGGTTAGAACTGACCACCTTCATAAGGTTAGAACTGACTACCTTCAAAAAGCTAGAACTGACCACCTTCAAAAGGTTAGAACTGACCACCTTCATAAGGTTAGAACTGACCACCTTCAAAAGGTTAGAACTGACCACCTTCAAAAGGTTAGAACTGACCACCTTCATAAGGTTAGAACTGACCACCTTCAAAAGGTTAGAACTGACCACCTTCAAAAGGTTAGTACTCAAACCTGCTGATACTGTCTATGGAGAAAGAACATCAAGGAAGCAAGGAAGGGGTGGGAGGTATGGGGAAGATGGAGAGGTGGGGGAAGCTCGAGATTCAAACGACTGTCCTGAGACTTTCTCCTTTCTTTAAACCAGCGAGTTATTCTCTGGGCCAGTTTCCAATGGCGCTAACACAGGACTCAGAAGTTCAGGGGAATTTGGAAGTTTCTGCACTCCCGGCTGAGTGGAAGATAGTAGGACAAGCAGTGCTTGAATTCCAAGCATCTGTTTTGATAAATTGGTGCAAGGGTGCGTGGCTTTTCTACCTTTTCTCTAGAGACGGAACGGAAGGTTGGGGGAAAGAAAAGAATAAGAATCCAAAGGGCACTCAAGAGCATAAGGATGAGGGGAAAAAAATAGATTAGAAGAACAAGAACAAGAGAAAGGGCGGAGAAACAGACAGAAAGATATAAGAATAGTGTCAATGGCTGAGCGCAACCCCTGAGTGTCTTTAAAATCTCCCCCTCCATGTCCCTCCACAACCACGCCCTCCCTTCCGATCCCCTCTCTCTCTCTCCATCCCCAACTCACTTCTTTGACGGCCTTGTCTATCTGTCTGTCTGTCTGTCTGTTTCTCCTTCTCTGTCAGTCTGTCTCTCTGTCTGTCTGTCTGTCTCTCTCTGTGTGTCTCTCTCTCTGTCTGTCTCTCTCTCTCTCTCTGTCTGTCTGTCTGTCTGTCTCTGTCTCTCTCTCTCTCTCTCTCTCTCTCTCTCTCTCTCTCTCTCTCTCTCTCTCTCTCTCTCTCTCTGGGTTTGTCCTTTACATCTGTGTTGCTAACTTGAAGACAGACGGTGACAACGAAGACGACGACAAAAAAGAGTTGTTTAAGGACAGCCATGTGTCAGGGAAGACGTAGAGATCAATGTAATGACTGGCCGGCAGAACATCGTTTGTGTGGATCGATTACAGCATCTTTGGAACGGGGGATGGGCCAAATGCACACACGCGCGCACGCACACACACACACACACACACACACACACACACACACACACACACACACACACACACACACACACACACACACACACACACACACACACACAGAAAGATAGAATGAATAAGTGGACCAACAAACGGATGAAGGAATGAGCCAAAGAAGAAGAAGAGAAGAAAATAATAATAATAAAAAACGTTAAAAAATGTTCTAGAAGAAAATAAAAAGACAAAAAGAAACGAAGGAAGGGAAGAATGAAATATCGACCGGCTGACTGAATGAAGTTCTGAATGAAGAAATGAAGAAATGAGTAAGTGAGTGAAACAATGAATCAGTTAATAAACGAATAAAAGAATGAACGAATAAGTGAATGGACAAGGAAGAAAAGGGGGGAAAAGGAGAAAGAAACAAAGGGAGGGAGGAACTGAAAGACTGACTTAACAAACGAAGGAGCAAATAGAAAGAAAGGAAAAGAAGAGAGCAGTAATGGGTGAATGAAAGAAAGGAAAAGAAGAGAGCAGTAATGGGTGAATGAAAGAAAGGAAAAGAAGAGAGCAGTAATGGGTGAATGAAAGAAAGGAAAAGAAGAGAGCAGTAATGGTGTGAATGAAAGAAAGGAAAAGAAGAGAGCAGTAATGGGTGAATGAAAGAAAGGAAAAGAAGAGAGCAGTAATGGGTGAATGAAAGAAAGGAAAAGAAGAGAGCAGTAATGGGTGAATGAAAGAAAGGAAAAGAAGAGAGCAGTAATGGGTGAATGAAAGAAAGGAAAAGAAGAGAGCAGTAATGGGTGAATGAAAGAAAGGAAAAGAGGGGGAAAAACAACAAAGAAAGAAAGTATTGACAGGAAGACGGAATGATTGGAAGACTGAATACTTAAAAGTGCGAGCGAAAAAAAAGAGAGAGGGGGAGGAAGAAAGAGAGAGAGGG
>CM031608.1:21032943-21042943 GCA_018398815.1 Conus ventricosus
CGGAAGATGGGGATCACTGTCTAAAACAGGGCCTGGCCTGTCTTGATTGGATGCTCGTGGCGTTCAAACCCTATGAGAACCATTATGTGACTGTTGAGTCTGCACCCCTGAGAGGTTCCTGTCTGAGAGTTGTCGGGTGTGCTACATGCTATGGGTACCATGGCAGGACTGCAACTTTACTGTCGAATTGTATCCCCTTTATTAACAGAGGTGCACTAGAAAATGTTTCTCTAACGTTCTCACCTGCAGTCGCTATCTACTGCCGAGTCCAGCTAATACCTGGAAGTGTTATATAAAATAAAGTGCAGACTACTGTTTGTCGCCACCCAAACAGTTTCAGACCACAATTGCACTCCATATCATTTTTTGTACTCGTTGATTCTGATCTACAAGAGGGTAGGAAAAACAAAGGGACGTCTTGGATTTTTTGGACTTCCTCTCTGTGTGCCTGTGATGTAATCATGACCGAGTGAGCCGTATTGACGCTTACGAGAGCACTGTCACGGGGAGGATGGTGAAGGCTGTTTCCCTTCCATGGCCAGAAGAAGCAGGAGAACGTTCTGTCAGTCTAGTGAGCCATAATGACGCATCCATGGACACTGTCACGGGAGGATGGTGAAGGCTGTTTCCCTTCCATGGCCAGAAGAAGCAGGAGAACGTTCTGTCAGTCTAGTGAGCCATAATGACGCATCCATGGGCACTGTCACGGGGAGGATGGTGAAGGCTGTTTCCCTTCCATGGCAGAAGAAGCAGGAGAACGTTCTGTCAGTCTAGTGAGCCATAATGACGCATCCATGGGCACTGTCACGGGGAGGATGGTGAAGGCTGTTTCCCTCCATGGACAGAGGAAGCAGGAGAACGTTCTGTCAGTCTAGTGATCCATAATGACGCATCCATGGCACGTCACGGGGAGGATGTGAAGGCTGTTTCCCTCCATGGACAGAGGAAGCAGGAGACGTTCTGTCAGTCTGGCTCTGTGGCCAAGCGACTACCGTCATCAGTGGAAGATAGAGAGAGAGAGAGGTGTCATGCATCCATTGGATCAAACACAAGATATTTTCACATGCCACGGAAATGACTCTGCAAGAACGCAGCTTCTCCTCCAATGGGTGGCCTGAAAACGGCATGGCAGTAGCAGTTCCCCGTGGACTGCTGCCACTTCGACTGTGACTGAGAGAAGACCCAGGAGAGGTGAGACTGAACCGCACAGAAGATGGGGGCCAGAATGGTGAACCAAATGCAAGGGCCTCTCTCCATCAACCTTACCCTCGTCTTTTCTGATCCTGTTATCTCCCTTCTGCTTTAAAAAGCATCACAGATTTCAATCAGCCCCTGGTTGATCTGACCTGGCGACGGGTCAGCCATGAGTCTCAAGAAATGGTCACAGACAGCAAGGCAGCATACCACCTCCATCTGCAGGCTGATCCCATCCTTCCTCCGTATCTCCTGCCTGTGGGCAAACTCGGCTTTTCTCAGTTCTATATTTCAATTCAACGCTTCATAAGAACCGGATCAACCAACTAAATCGATAAGAACGATGGGCTTTCCAGCGCGCGTGCGCAGACACACGCACACACAACGCGCTCGCACGCACACACACACACACACGCGCGCGCGCGCGCGTGTGCCCTAGCTCAAACGGGAGCGTATGAACATCCAGATTTGCACTCAAGCTTGAATGCGAGTGCGTGCGCGTATAGACCTAAACACATACAAACTCCTCTGAGAGAGAGAGAGAGAGAGAGAGAGAGAGAAGAGAACTCTGTCTGGGTGACAGTTCTACTGCCCGGGAGATGTTTTTGTTTTTAATTCTATCCATAAGGTGAACGCACCCGCCCCCCCCCCCCCCCCCCCCCCCCAAAAAAAAAAAAAAAAAAAAAAAGAAAAAGAAAAAAGAAAAAAAAACCACACCAAAAAACCACTAACAAATCCTGTGATGGAAGACTAGGTATTTTTTTTTTTATTGTCCAGTGTTTTGATTCTCTTTGAAATTCTTCTGCATGCCTTATTTGAAAGCTCGCCTGAAAAGATACCCCAATTTTCAAAGCATTAAAAACCCATATTCTTTTATTGATCACACGTTTTATGTACGCCCGAATGCTCCCATCACATGAGAGGAGGAGGAAGAAGGAACGGAAGTCAGAAGGAAGACAGAGGAGTAGAGAGAGGTGATCTCATTGATTCCACAGGTTCACAAAGTGACGAACGTACAGTCCGGAAGAGCCTCATGTCTTTGACGCACAGAGAGGAGCATCGTCTCCTTCAAACTGAATGTTGCAATATATCTCCGTCTTCTCTTTAAAAAAAAAAAAAAAAAAAGATGCCGCTTGAGTCTGTCATTGCTGATAAAGGAAATGGTCTTCTGCAGGGTCTGATCGATCATTCTTACCACCCGTCAACTCCATCTCGGCAGCCAGAGGTAGATTAAGGACTGAAGCAGAGAAGAAATCAGCTGTTAAGAAATAAATGTAAACAGCGTCCCGGCGATGTGCGTCATCACAGGTCCTCCACAAGGAAGGTACAATGTGTGCGATTGCGCCAAAGCAAACGATGGCCTTGTGAGGACTTCTCAGGTTCGCTGCTTTTTAACTCCTGGTCTTTACAGCTGATTTGAATCATTGTGAATCTCTTTCTTGTCCCCCTTTCCTTGTTTCGATCACAGCCAGAGTTCTCAGCCCATAATCATTGCTTCTTCTTTCTCGCCTTCCTTTCTTTTTATTCCTTTTCTCACCATCATCTATGAAGGTTATTGCGCGTGTTGTGGGAAATGCCGATGCTGCTAAATAGGGTTTGCTATGACCATATTTCACGTGACATTTGGAAAGGCGGATAATTTCACTGAAAGGCTCTGTGGTCATTTTCTCATGGAATTTGTCCCAAATCGACTGTACGACGGAAATCAATGTCACCCTCCCGAGAGAAAGAGACGCCTATAAAATAGATGTGCGAGGGCATATTTCATCTGAACTTTTCATGGCAAAAACTGTGTTTTTCTTGAACCAGGCTCAACAGGATTTCACGCGAAAGAAAGTCGCTTTTTTCAAAACAAGATGCATATGCTTTGTTCTGTTTGATTGCAGTACTAATTTGGGTGATTATGTTAATGGACCAGATGTTCTGAAATGCAGAATGTAGTTTTAGCCCCCAACCATACATCTTTACTACAAGACGTTTTTCCTATGTGACACGAACAATATGTTTATTGACTCAGTGAATTTTTTTTTTCTGTCCCAACCTCTGCGCCACCTCAGAGGCAGTACACCCACGCCGCTCATTCCGACACCCCGTCCACAGCCACAGCCCGGTCGGCCCCGCCACAGCCCGGCACCGGCAATCCACAGGGAGCAGTCAATGTCAAGTGGCAACCAACCGGAGAAGACACTGCACTGCTGCCGAGTCACTTCGGTAGTGTTCAGTGGCGCCTGTTCTGATCTAACATACGCAGGACACCACCTACTAAGCCCCCTACTGACGACAATAATTGCTTAGTCGCGGAGCCGGCGTGAGTGAGCTCTCCCTCCGGAGAACGACAACGACAGTCCCCATGGATTCGCCGATACCGGCGACCCCGACGGAACCAAACCAAGACCACAGACGTGGAGAGGACATCGAAATTGAGGTCACCATGAGAGCAGGGCATGAAGGGCCACAGAATTTGAGACATTTTTTATGCTGATTGATGAGAATGAGGATGATTAAGATGATGCTACGGATTTCCATTTCGGTCTGAGACTACATGACAGGGCTGTACTCTACGCTTCCTTTCATAATATATCCTGGCGTCAACCAGGCCCGAGAGATACAGGCACCTGCAGTGTTGGTCAGGAAATTTGAGCAACTCTCTCAGAAACGCATCCATTAAGTGGATGAAACTCGACTGTGTGGTTCCAGTCTTCCAAACTGAGTCCGCAGCAACTCAACTCTGGGTAGGAGCCGGTCGGGGCAGAAAAACCCACATGACTTCTGATGGGATTCGAACCCACGACCTCCCAGCCGGGAGTCCGCGACGCTAACCACTTCGCCACGGCGGCTGGTGACTCAGTGAATTTAATCTTGTATGTGCCCTTTGGTGCATAGGTTGCATCATATCTGCATGTCCGTTTGCTTGTGACGCCTGAAATGAAGCATACAGTTTTCAGTGCATAGGACTTCAGTGCACCTGTCCATTTATATGATGGGCCATTTAGGGTGCTCGTACCAAACTCAAACTCAAATACTTTCAATTGCAAAGACCACCGACCTACCTGCAATGAAGCCAAGAACAAAAGTAGAACACACACGCGCTCGGCGCATATACTGAAACTTATGAAAGAAAATATTTGCACAACAAAATATTCTTCCTGAATAAACAGAGTGATCTAAAATTCAGTAGGCACATTTACCAGGTCTAGGCTGCGCACGTTAATCGCCCTCGTTCAAAATACTGACACTCAGAACCTTGTTTGAAATCTATGGATGAAGTACATAGTGCAAGCCAGAAAGACGGGGATGTATGGGAATTATGGGGTGCGAAGTGGGGAAGGCGGACTTTCGTCCCTTCCGAGACTTGAACCACTGTCCTGAGACATTCTCACTTCTCTGGCCAGTGAGTTATCCATCCACTGGGCCCAACTCCAGTGGCTCCAACACATAGCATCACATTTATTCATCAGCTAGGGGGTGGCGACTTTTGAGATTTCTGTATTCCCGGCTCGCTGAGTGAGAGATATAATAGGACAAGCAGGTATTAGAATTCCAAGCATCTGCTCTTGACAAATTGGTTTTAGGATCAAGGGCTTTTTTCTTCTTTAAGGAGCGGAATAAGGGTTGAAAACAAGAAACCGATCCCAAAGGCGGAAAAAGGAGAGGATAAATAAAAAGAAAAAAAAGAACACAAGAGGAAAAAAAACACGCAGAAAAGTAGATCAGGAAAAAATACAGACAGAGATAAAAGGACAGAGAACAGAAAGAAAATGACAAAAGCCAGTGTGAGCGGGTGATCTCGACTATCTCATCTCTGTGCCTGTATCTCTTTCCGTCCCTACCCCCCCATCCTTCCTCCCTCCCTTCCCTTTCCTCCCCTCCCCTCCCGTCTCTCTCTCCTCTCTCTCTCCCTCCCAGAGGCTCTCTCGACCCTGTCGTTTCTCTCTCTCTCTCTTCTCTCTCTCTCTCTCTGTAAAATCTATGATGCTAAGTTGAAGACGGACGGTGACGACGACAAAAAAGAGAAAGTTGTTTTACGGACAGCTACGCGACGTGGGAGACGTCGAGATCAATGTAATGACTGGCTGGCAGAAAATAGTTTGTGTGGATCGATTACAGCATCTTGTGGACAGGAGGATGAGCCAAAGGCACAAGAAACAAAAAACAGAAAAATAGAATGAATGGGTTTAGAGCAATAAATGAATGGAGAAAAAGGATGGAAGGAAAAGGGAAAATATAAAAAACGAAAAAAGGAAAAAAAGAAAGAAAGGAAGGAAGGAAAGAACGAAAGAATGACTAAACGAGTGACCGATTCTTAAAAAAAAAAAATGAAGAAATGAGTTAACGAATGAATATACGAATGAATGAATGATTTACTAAATAGATGATAACGTATGAAAAAAAAAAGAACAAAGGGTGAGAGAAAAGGAAGGGGGGAATTGGAAGAATGAATGACTGAATGAAGGGGCCAATAGAAAGCCAAGAAGAGAAGAAGAAGAAAGAAAGAAAGAAAAGAAAGGGTGAAAGGAAAAAAAACCACGAAGAGCGGAAAAACAAGAAAGGAGGGCAGGAAGAATGGGAAGACAACTGTAAGAAAGGATGAGTAAAGAGAAAGTGAGAAGCGGAGGAAGAAAGAATCAAAGGAACAAAAATAAAATAGAATAAAATGAAATAAAAATAAAACAAAATGCGAAGACGATGGGGGGTTTGGAGGAGGAGACGAGGGAAAAAAGAGTGGGATGTATGACGGAGTGAGTCTGTGTGCCCGTTTGAATGACTGAATGAGTGGCACACATGTCTGTGAAACAAGAGTGGGATGTATGACGGAGCGAGTCTGTGTGCCCGTTTGAATGACTGAATGAGTGGCACACATGTCTGTGAAACAAGAGTGGGATGTATGACGGAGTGAGTCTGTGTGCCCGTTTGAATGACTGAATGAGTGGCACACATGTCTGTGAAACAAGAGTGGGATGTATGACGGAGTGAGTCTGTATGCCCGTTTGAATGACTGAATGAGTGGCACACATGTCTGTGAAACAAGAGTGGGATGTATGACGGAGCGAGTCTGTGTGCCCGTTTGAATGACTGAATGAGTGGCACACATGTCTGTGAAACAAGAGTGGGATGTATGACGGAGCGAGTCTGTGTGCCCGTTTGAATGACTGAATGAGTGGCACACATGTCTGTGAAACAAGAGTGGGATGTATGACGGAGCGAGTCTGTGTGCCCGTTTGAATGACTGAATGAGTGGCACACATGTCTGTGAAACAAGAGTGGGATGTATGACGGAGTGAGTCTGTGTGCCCCGTTTGAATGACTGAATGAGTGGCACACATGTCTGTGAAAAAAGAGTGGGATGTATGACGGAGTGAGTCTGTGTGCACGTTTGAATGACTGAATGAGTGGCACACATGTCTGTGAAACAAGAGTGGGATGTATGACGGAGTGAGTCTGTGTGCACGTTTGAATGACTGAATGAGTGGCCACAAAATGTCTGTGAAAACAAGATGGGATGGTATGAACGGAGTGAGTCTGTGTGCCCGTTTGAATGACTGAATGAGTGGCACACATGTCTGTGAAAAAAGAGTGGGATGTATGACGGAGTGAGTCTGTGTGCCCGTTTGAATGACTGAATGAGTGGCACACATGTCTGTGAAACAAGAGTGGGATGTATGACGGAGTGAGTCTGTGTGCACGTTTGAATGACTGAATGAGTGGCACACATGTCTGTGAAACAAGAGTGGGATGTATGACGGAGGAGTCTGTGTGCCGTTTGAATGACTGAATGAGTGGCACACATGTCTGTGAAAAAGTGATGATGAGGAGTGAAGGTTCTGTGTGCCCGTTTTTGAATACTGAAATGAGTGGCACACATGTATGTGAAAAAGAGTGGGATGTATGACGGAGTGAGTCTGTGTGCCCGTTTGAATGACGGAATGAGTGGCACACATGTCTGTGAAAAAGAGTGGGATGTATGACGGAGTGAGTCTGTGTGCCCGTTTGAATGACTGAATGAGTGGCACACATGTCTGTGAAACAAGAGTGGGATGTATGACGGAGTGAGTCTGTGTGCACGTTTGAATGACTGAATGAGTGGCACACATGTCTGTGAAACAAGAGTGGGATGTATGACGGAGCGAGTCTGTGTGCCCGTTTGAATGACTGAATGAGTGGCACACATGTCTGTGAAACAAGAGTGGGATGTATGACGGAGCGAGTCTGTGTGCCCGTTTGAATGACTGAATGAGTGGCACACATGTCTGTGAAACAAGAGTGGGATGTATGACGGAGTGAGTCTGTGTGCACGTTTGAATGACTGAATGAGTGGCACACATGTCTGTGAAAAAAGAGTGGGATGTATGACGGAGTGAGTCTGTGTGCACGTTTGAATGACTGAATGAGTGGCACACATGTCTGTGAAAAAAAGAGTGGATGTATGACGGAGTGAGTCTGTGTGCACGTTTGAATGACTGAATGAGTGGCACACATGTCTGTGAAACAAGAGTGGGATGTATGACGGAGTGAGTCTGTGTGCACGTTTGAATGACTGAATGAGTGGCACACATGTCTGTGAAACAAGAGTGGGATGTATGACGGAGCGAGTCTGTGTGCCCGTTTGAATGACTGAATGAGTGGCACACATGTCTGTGAAACAAGAGTGGGATGTATGACGGAGTGAGTCTGTGTGCACGTTTGAATGACTGAATGAGTGGCACACATGTCTGTGAAACAAGAGTGGGATGTATGACGGAGTGAGTCTGTGTGCACGTTTGAATGACTGAATGAGTGGCACACATGTCTGTGAAACAAGAGTGGGATGTATGACGGAGTGAGTCTGTGTGCACGTTTGAATGACTGAATGAGTGGCACACATGTCTGTGAAACAAGAGTGGGATGTATGACGGAGCGAGTCTGTGTGCCCGTTTGAATGACTGAATGAGTGGCACACATGTCTGTGAAACAAGAGTGGGATGTATGACGGAGTGAGTCTGTGTGCACATTTGAATGACTGAATGAGTGGCACACATGTCTGTGCGTTCTTTTTTAATTAAATTTCTGTCAGCTTGGTCATTTTGCCAATTTTAATTCAGTTTAATCATACAAGATCTGTTCTTTTTTCAACTTGGTGCTTAGAGCCAAAACGGTATATCTTCAGATGTACGTTTTTTAGTTGTTGTTTTCAAAACGTAAATGTATGCTTTAAGAAATAATCTCGTATGTGTCAATTTTTTGTGTTTATATCTTTAATATTGACAAAGTTATCAGTAATGTTTGGATGTTAACACTATTAAGATTATATTTTTTAAGTGCCAAAACAGTATATCTGCACATATACTGCTTAATTTTCTTGCCAAAACACTAATCAACAGATGTACTGTCTTGGTACAAAATCGTTTTCAGGAAGATTATGTTGGAGTAAAAAGGAAACATCTACAAAAATAGTGTTTTGGCGCAAACTGTCCTTGTCCTGTCAAAATATGTGAAAGTAATTTCTGCCACAAAAAAGAATTGCGTGCCTTTTCCACAGAGAGAGAGAGAGAGAGAGAGAGAGGAGAGAGAGAGAGAGAGAGAGAGAGAGAGAGAGGAGAGATCGTTATTTGCAATTTTTCTCTTGCCAAATGAGTTAGTTTTACAAGAACCTATTTCATCTCGTCTTACCATTCCTTTTCTGGCCAAACATCGAACATGTGCAAGATGTGCTGATCCAAAGTTCTTTCCAGTGATTATGGAACAATTTGTATTTGTTGTAAGCATGCAATGGAAACAGACAAAACGGATGTTTTTGTGGGTCATGGGCTGTATCAGAATGTGTGTGTGTGCGCGTGCGTGCGTGCGTGCATGTATGTGTGCGTGTGTGTGCGTGTGCGTGCGTGCGTGCGTGCGTGCGTGCGCATGCGTACGTGTGCATGCGTGCGTGCGTGCATGTGTATCACATTATATGACCAGTAGTCGCCAGGTCCTTAGCTCATCAAAAGCCCAAAGGATTTCCAAACGGTACCTGTTCCTCGTTCACTAAATCGCCAAAAGGGGTACTACCTAACAGTCAAAAACGGCTTATGCCCCTTTATAGAGGACAGCGGGGGGGGGGGGGGGGGGGGGGGGGGGGGGGGGGGGGGGGGGGGGGGGGGGGGGGGGGGGGGAGGGGGGGTGGGGGGGATGGGGAAGTGTGATGGTGATAGATACGGGTGGACGTGGTGGGAAAAGGGGAAGGGAGGGGGTTGGGCGAGAATAGGAAAGCAGCGGCCTACCCGTTCTGTTTTTTCAAGCCGCCACACGGAGAGTTATCTACCATGACGGCGACTCTTAAAAAAAGACGGCTCACTCGCATCGAAAAGGAAGGCGAGGGAAGGAGGAGGGAGGTGGGAGCGGAGGGAGATAAGAATGGATGGGGCGGGGGTGGAGGGGTGCTGGGAGGAGAAAGCAGGGACGTTCTCCGGTTTCAAGCCCGCCAAACGGAGATGAGCTGACGTTGATGCCGAGTTCTCTAGACGGTTTATTCACTTCGGGGAGGGAGGGGGAGGGACGGGTCGTGATGAGCGGGGGATAAGGATAAGGGGGGAGGGTGAGCGTGGTGGGGTGGGGGGAGGGGTAGTGGTCATGGTGTTTAGTTTCTAGTTCATCTCTAACCTCCTACACTACGAAGCAAAGTGTGTGTTTGTGTTGTGTGTGCGCGGACACCCAAGGCAGTTACCACACCCCGCCGCGCGAGTACACACCACAGAAACGTTATATGGAAAACGTTCCCTACTCCTATCCCCACCCCCTCTAACCCCCCCCATCCTCCTCCCCCCCCCCCCCCCCCCCAGCCCTTCCTCGC
>CM031608.1:21047943-21049203 GCA_018398815.1 Conus ventricosus
AACGATTTGGAAGCAACCCAACCATTCATCGGAAGAAAAAAATGTAAAATAAACATCGATATTCAATTCATATCTATATATACACACATATGTGTGTAGATATAAATCATACACACATATACATATAAATAAAGTAAAGAAAGAAATATAACGTCCTTAAAAAAATCTGAAAAAAGCTCAACCCCTTGGGGAGCAACATTTGTTAAAAATATTGAAAATATTATTAGCACTTCATTTTAATAATTAATATATATATATATCTCTATATCTCTCTATATATAATCTATCTATCTATATCTATGTGTATATTATTATATATATATATATATATATATATATATATATATATATAAATATAATTTGAGTTAAAACGCCACTCAGAATACTAAAAGTGCTCAACCAAGTAGGGAGCGACATACCAGGTTAAAATAAGATGTTAAAATGGAAAAGATAAAACCAACAAAATTGTTTCGAGCTGAATTGTACACCCTGAGGAGAGCATTCAGCTCGAAACAATTTTGTTGGTTTTATCTTTTCCATTTGAAAAATCGTATTTTAACCTGGTATATATATATACATATAAAGTAAACCGACATTAAAAGTGAAAAGATTATGCTTTCTCGGTCATTTTGCTCACAGCCCAACCGACCTTTTAGGGTCACATCAGTGCTGTACGAACATAAAAAAATAATTCTATTAAAACCGACCAAAACCAAACATAAACGGTTCCTTAAATCGCAATCCACACAGGCAGCTTATACCAGAATTTGACACTCTCTCGCCCGCCCCACTCTCACACTCGCACCACACACACACACACACACCACACACAACACACACACACACACACACACACAAACCAACCCTGCTGGTAAACACACGCACAAGCGCACCACAAACACAAACCCATTACACATACGCACATCACAGCAAAAATGAACCTAGCGATTATCGACAATCCACGTTAATTTCCGATACTGAAATGTTTGCATTGGGTACCAATGGTAGGCCATTGCCATACACTTGACAGCAACACGATCCATTTGTTTCAAGAAAGAGTGGTGAACATGTTTTTATCTTAGTCCAACAGACTCAGGTCACCTCAGGCTGTATCACATGTGAAACATCACAGTTCTGCTGTAAAATACTACCCCAAAAACAACAAAAACATGAAAAAAAAAAAAAACAAAAATCAAATTCCCAAAATAAAAAACAAATCAAAACGCAAAAACCCCCATGATTACTACCACCCTTTAAAAA
>CM031608.1:21050203-21077420 GCA_018398815.1 Conus ventricosus
AGTGCTCCAATCACTTTGGGGCCATAGGCTTGCAAACATTTGGCGCAACACCAATTGTATTGGAAGTAACCTAATCAATCAACTGTATGAAAGGCGAAAAAAAAAATCAACACTCAAACTTTTTAATCTTATAGCCCACAGTCCTCCGGGGGGGGGGGGGGGGGGGGGGGTCATCTCAGGCTGTAACAATGTCCACATCAGTACCTCAAAACACTAAAACGTCCATCAAAAGCATTGCATAAATAAGAAAAACGAATGGATTTAAAGATCTATTACACACACACACACACACACACACACACACACACCTAACCAGACATACAAACCAGCCCTTGCTTGTAAGCACACCACAAACACAAACCCGTTCACACACGCACATCACAGCAAAAATGAACCTAGCTTATTGACAATTCATCACATTAAATTCTGTTGCTAAAATGTTTGCAATGGCGTACCAATGGTAGGCCATTGCATACACCTGACAGCAGCACGATCCGTTTGTTTCAAGGACGAGTAGTGAGCACCTTTTTTTTATCTTACAGTCCCATAGACCTCAGGAAGTCATCTCAGGCTGTATCAATGTCCACATCAGTGCTGCAAAATACTTACAATCACTCACCCCCCCCCCCCCCCCCAAAAAAAAAAAAAAAAAAAAAAAAACTACATGCAACGGAAGGATGGATTAAAAGAGGATCAATTTCACACACACACACACACACCCCACACACAACACTCGCACACACACACCGACATACTAATCCAACGCATACAAGCATGCGCGCATGACTCAACTCACCCACCCTTTCACATCCTAACACATATGAACCAAGTAATGCATCCACAATGCCTCACCGCATATCTTGTGTTTGCAGTCGCGCACAAATCATAGGCTCTTGCAAGGATTTGGAAGCAACACAACCTATTCAACCGAAGAAAAAAAAAATAACATAAACAGTTGAAATTCAATTTATATATACACACATACATGTGTAGATATAAATCACAGAGAGAGAGAGAGAGGAGAGAGAGAGAGAGAGAGAGAGAGAGAGTAAACCGACATTAAAAGTGAAAAGATTCTTTTAGTCGGTCATTTTGCTCACAGGCCAACCGACGTTTAGACGTCATAGCAGTGCTGTACCAACATAAAAAATAATTCTATTAAAACAAACCAAAAACAAATATAAAAGGTTCCTTGAAATGGCATGCCACATAGGCAGCTAACACTAGAATTCGACACAAACTCTCTCTCGCCTCCGCCCCTTGTCTTCTCCCCCCCCCCCCCCCCCCCCCCCCCACACACACACACGCACAATCCCTGTTTGCACACGCACAAACATACCCCAACGTACCGACTGTCCAACACACCTACACACTAACTTACACAAGCAAGCTATATCTCTCCAATTCCATTTATATTTGTTACTGAAACATTGCAACGGCGTGCCAAATATTTGGCAGCAACAAGAAACTGGAATGGTAAGTAATCAATCAACTGGCATGAAAAGCATAAAAATAAACAACAAAAAACATTACTCAAATACATTTTTCTTATAGCCCACAGTCCTCAGGGGGTCGGTCATCTCAGGGCTGTAGCAATGTCCACATCAATACTTCAAAACTCTAATAAGTCCACTAAAAAGGCATTGGATACATGCTAAAAAAAAGTATTAAAAATATTTCTCTCCCTCACAACACCTAACGACAGACACACACACGCACACCTAACCAATACATACAAACGCCTACATGTCAGCACACGCACAAGCACACCACAAGTCATCACCCCATTTACATTGTGCACATCATAGCAAAAGGAACCCAGGCATTATCGACATTTCATCACATTAAGTTCTGTTGCTGAAATGTTTGCAATGGCGTACCAGTGGTAGGCCCTTGCATACATCTGGCAGCAACACGATCCGTTTATTTCAAGAAAGAGTGGTGAATATTTTCATTCATTGTGCAGTCCCACAGACCTCAAGGGGTTCTCTCAGGACTGCATCAATATACCAATTTAAAAAAAAAACCTGTATGCTCACGCACACACATACCCCAACCTACCCATGTCCAACACACCTACAAATTAACTTACACAAACAAGCTATGTATCTCCAATCAATACCATTATGAGTCGTTACAGGAACATTTGCAATGGAGTACCATGGGTAGGCCTTTGCAAACATTTGGCAGCAACACGCAACTGTAGTATGAAGTAATCAATCAACTGGTATGAAAAGAGAAAAAAAATCAACACTCAAACTTATTAATCTTATAGTCCACAGTCCTCCGGTCGGGGGGGGGGGGGGGGGTTATCTCAGGGCTGTAACAATGTCCACATCAGTACTTTCAAACATTAACTAAAACGTCCATCAAAAAGCATTGCAGAAATGTTTTTAAAAAAAGGATGGGTTTAAAGATCTATTTCACACACACACACACACACACACACACACACACACACAACACCCCAACCTACCCATTGTCCAACACACCCATACAACTTACACAAGCAAGCTATATATCTCCAATCAATTGCATTCAGATTTGTTACTGAAACATTTGCAACGGGATACCATAGGTAGGCCTTGGCAAACATTAGGCAGCAACACGAAACTGGAATGTTAACGTTATCAATCAACTGGCACGAAAGCAAAAACATCTAAAAAAAATCATCACTCAACCTAATTTATCTTATGGTTTCACAGTCCTCAAGGTCATTCAAGAGCTATAACAATGTCCACATCAGTACTTCAAACACTAACAAGTCCATTAAAAAGGCGTCGAATTCATGCTAAAAAAAAGGATGTATTAAAAAAAGATTTCCCCATCTCTCTCACACACACACGCACGCACACACACACACATACCCCCTAACCACAGACACCCAACTACAGATATACAAACCAACGCCTACATGTTAGCACATGCACAAGCACACCACACGTCAATAACCCATTCACATACATCACAGCAAAAATGAACCCAGCTCTTGTCGACAATTCATCACATTAAGTTCTGTTGCTGAAATGTTTGCAATGGCATACCAGTGGTATGCCCTTGCACACATGTGGCAGCAACACTACCCGTGTACTTCAAGGAAGAGTAGTAATTTTGTTTTAATCTTACAGTACTATAGACCTCTGGGGGTCATCTCAAGGCTGTAACAATATCCACATCAGTACTGTAATATACAAGCATCCCTACCCCCCCCCCCCCCCCCCTAAAAAAATCAATACATGCAACAAAGGGATGGATTACAACATGATCTATGTCACACACACACACACACACGCACACACACACCTAACACCTACAAGCAAGCACGCATACACGCACAACGCAACTCAACCAGCCTTTCACATCCTGACACATATGAAGCAAGCTATGCATCCACGATCTCTCACCGTGTAACTTGTGTTTGCAATAGCGTACAAATCACCTCTTGCAAGGACTTGGCAGCAACGCAACCCTTTTATCAGTGGAAAAATAGATATACGACATACACATATTTTAATCATATCTATATCTCCATACACACATATGTATGTGCATTGTGTGTGTGTGTGTGTGTGTGTGTGTGTGTGTGTGTGTGTGTGTGTGTGTGTGTGATTATATATAGGCGTGTATATAGATATATATACACACGATGAAAGTTAAAAGATTTTGGTTTCTCTGTCATCCTGTTTACAGCCCAACCAACCTTTACTAGTCATATCAGTGCTGTAAGAAAATGAAACATACCAAAAAAGTCGCCAAAAATGGCATTCCACACAGGTGGTATATACCAGAATCTGACAGGAACTCGCTCTCTCTCTCCACCACCCTTTCCCTCTTCCCCTCACACACACACACACACACACACACACACACACACGAACACACATGCACACACACACAGACATTTCCAAACGACCCCCGTTTGCACACGCACACACATACCAACCTACCCATTGTCCAACACACCCACTTACATATAAGCAAGCTATATATCCCCAATCTGTTCCATTCAGATTTGTTACTGAAACATTAGCAACGGCGTACCCTATAAGTAGGCCCTTTGCAAACATTTGGCAGCAACACGAAACTGTAGTGTGAAGTAATCAATCAACTAGCACGAGAAGGGAAAAAAAATCGTCACTCAAACTTATCTATCGTATAGCCCACAGTCCTCCGAGGGTCATTCTCAGGGCTGTAACCAAGTCCACATCAATACTTCAAAACACTAACAAGTCCATTAAAAAGGCATTGGATACATGCTAAAAAAAGGTTTCATTAAAAAACGGATCTCTCTCTGCCTCTCTCTCTCACACACACACACACACACACACACACACACACACACACACACACACACACACACCTAACCACAGACATACAAACCACCGCCTACATGCGAGCACACGCACAAGCACACCACAAGTCACCAACTGATTCATCATACACACATTCACATACTCACATCATAGCCAGAATGAACCCAGCTGTTATCGACAATTCATCACATTAAGTTCTGGTACTGAAATGTTTGCAATGGCGTGCCAATGGTAGGCAATTGCATACATTTGGCAGCAACACAACGTTTGTTGCAATGCAGAGTTGTAAATCAACTGGCATAAAAAGTCGAAGAACTTCATTTCTCACTTTTATCTGTGTTACAGTCCCACAGACCTCAATGGGTCATCTCGGGGCTGTAACATTGTCCACATCTGTACTGTAAAACACTAACACCCCCACCAGAAAAAAACAAACAAACAAACATCAATAAATGCTACTAAAGGATGGATTAAAACATGATCTATTTCACCCCCACCCCACCCTCTCTCTCTCTCTCTCCTTCACGCACAGAGACATACACCAACATGCAAACCTAACATGGAAGCAAGCATGCATATACACACAACCCAACTCACCCACCCTTTCATATTTTACACATCCGAACGTATATGAACCAAGTTATGCATCCACAATTACTCCGTGTATTTTGTGTTTGCAATGGCGTACATACGAACCTTAACATTTGCAAGCATTTGCAAGCAACGTAACCCATTTATCGGGGGAGAAACGGATATATGAAATACACACATAGACTTTATCCATCTATCTACATCCATCCACCCATCTATCTATATAAAATCATAAACTGACATTAAAAGTAAAAAGATTTTATACTTTCTCCATCATTTTCCTCACAGCCCAAAGGACCTTTTGAGTTCACATGAGAGCTGTAACAACATAAAAATTCTATTTAAAAAAAAGACAAAAAAGTCCCTAAAATGTCACTCCACACAGGCGGCTTACACTAGCATTTGACAAATTCACTCACTCCATCCCCCCCCCCCCCCTTTTTCTCTCTATCTCTATTCCCCTCACACACACACACGCAAAACACAGACATTTCCAAACGACGCCTGTTTGCGCGCGCGCGCACACACACACACACACACACACACACACACACACACACACCCCACTCACGTATATAGGCAAGCTATGTATCCCCAATCAACTTCATTCCGTTTTATTACCGAAACATTTGCAAAGGCGTACCATAGACAGGCCTTTGCAAACATTTGGCAGCAACACGAAACGTTTACTAGAATGTGGAGTTATCAATCAACAGGCATGAAAGCGAAAAACACATTACTCAAACTTGTTCATCTTATAGCCCACAGTCTCAGGTCATATCAGGGCTGTAACAATGTCCGCATACATACCGTAAAACACTTTGAAAAGAAAAAATACCCTTAAAAGTCATTGCATACATGTTAAAAAGGATGGTTGAAAACAGGATCTATTTTACACACACACTAACCACAGACACACACCTAACACAGACACACACCTGACACAGACATACGAGCACGAACACGCACACACATCTAACCACACACCCAACTGACACACACCTGACACAGACATACGAGCACGCACACACACACACACACGCACACACACACACACCTAACCACACACCTTACACAGACACACACCTGACATAAGACATACGAGCACGCACACACATCTAACCACTGATATACAAACCAATGCCTACATGTAAACACACGCACAAGCACACCACAAATCACCAACCCGCGCTCACATACGCGCATCATTGCCAAAATGAATCCAGCTATTATCGACATTTCATTACATTAAGGTCTGTTACTGAAATGTTTGCAGTGGCGTTCCAATGACAGGCCCTTGCATACATTTGGCAGCAACACGACCCGTTTCTTTCAATGCAGAGTAGTAAATCAACTGGCAAAAAAAGTCGGAACAATTTCATTGCTCACTTTTATCTTTTTCATAGTCCCATAGACCTCAGAGAGTCATCTCAGGGCTATAATAATGTCCACACCAGTACTATAAAACACTAACAGCCCCCCCCCCCTCCCGAAAATAAAAAAAAGCAAACAAAAGCATCAATTCATGCTACAAAAGATGAATTAAAACAGGATCTAATTTTTCTCTCTCACACACACACCAACATACAAAACTGACACCTAAAAGCAAGTACGCGTACACGCACAACCTTACTTATCTATCCTTTCACACACACACACACACACGTGAGTGCGAGTGCGAGTGCGTGTGCGTGTGTGCGCGCGTTTGCGTGTGTACATCCTGCTAATATAAGTGAAAAGATTTTGTTTTCTCGGTCATTTTGCTCACACCTCAACCGACTAGGGGGCATATCAGTGCTGCTACAGTATCATTTATTCTATCGAAAAGACTAGCAGAAAAAGCACAAATCACCTAGAATGTCATTTACGAAAACAACTTAAACTAGAATGACAAATTCTCTCTCTCTCTCCCGCCCCTTCCTTTCTCCCTCTCTTCTACACACACACACACACACACACACACACACACACATATACACACAGTGCAAGCGAGATTTTTGTCCGATTCACTTGTGCTCTGGTCCGTTGAACCGAGCTCTCTCACTCCCCGCTCTCATCTGGCACCGAAGTGGTCCCTGCTATGCCCCTACAACGTCATCGGCTGTGTGTTTCCTGTCAGCAGTTCCGTTGTCCTCGACAGAGATCAGGAGCCCCGGAACTAACTGCCGTGCTAGCTTTCACATCTTTCTTCATAAAAAAAACAATGGCGAGTGAATTATCTGTATGTCTGCTGTCTTTGATCACAGAAAGACGGCTAGGTTTCTTCGCCGTTCTTTGAGGAAGGCTCCCTGTCTTCTTTCCCCCCTCGTCTTTGCGAGTGCGTCCTGACGGTCCGGTCCTGCTGTCGGCTGGTGCAGCAGAGCTCCCGCTTCTTGCATGCCCTGGAAATGGATTCTCTGGAAGGCAGCAGTGCCACCGAGTTGAGCTCGTTGACACATCAGGTAACATCCTGGATAACTGGTTGTCCAGGACACTGTAACGCGGTGGTCCTCTGGTAGAACGGTAGTGGTGATCCTCTGGTAGAACGGTAGAACGGTAGTGGTGATCCTCTGGTAGAACGGTAGTGATGATCCTCTGGTAGCATGGTAGTGGTGATCCTCTGGTAGAACGGTAGAACGGTAGTGGTGATCCTCTGGTAGAACGGTAGTGATCCTCTGGTAGCATGGTAGTGGTGATCCTCTGGTAGAACGGTAGTGATGATCCTCTGGTAGAATGGTAGTGATGATCCTCTGGTTGAATGGTCGTGATGATCCTCTGGTAGAATGGTCGTGATGATCCTCTGGTAGAACGGTAGTGATGGTCCTCTGGTACAATGGTAGTGATGATCCTCTGGTACAATGGTAGTGATGCGTGGGAAGTGGTCAACCCTGTGACCTGCCAAACACAAAGCCGTTGATTTAATTATGTTGAAGAAGTCACTAAATCATAAGGAAATCATGTTGATAAAAAAAAAACCCAAAAGCCCAGAAATTAGATTCTCTCTCTCGCACACACAACCACCGAAACCTATGATACAAAACATCAAACTTTGGGGAAAAGAAAGTATAAATTATGTTAATGAAGCCCGAGTTGAACTCGTTCCTACCTTAAGTAACATCCTGTAAGTCGCAATGGCCCTGGTGAGGATACTGGCTGTCCAGGACACTGCAACGAGGTGGTCATCAGGTAGAATGGTGGTATACGTGAGGAGAGGTCAACCTTGTGGCCTGCTACACACAAAGCCTCCGATTAGATTCTGCCGAAAAAGTCACTAAACCATAAGAAAAAAAATAATGTGGGAAGAAAACAAAAGCCTAGAAAAGAGGTTCTCACTCACACACACACACACACACACACACACACACGAGCGCGCGCGATCACCGAAACCTATGAAACAAAACATCAAACCTTGGGAAAAGAAAGTATAAATGCTGTTAATGAATTCCGAGCTGAACTCGTTCACACCTTAAGTAACATCCTGACAGTTGCATGTCCCTGGTGAGAATATTGGTTGTCCAGGACACAGTAACGCGGTGGTCCTCTGATAGCGATGATCCTCTGGTAGAATGGTAGCGATGGTCCTATGGTAGAACGGTAGTGATGATCCTCTGGTGTTCTACCGTTCTGGTAGCGATGCGTGGGGAGTGGTCAACCCGATGACCTGCCAAACACAAAGCCTCTGATTAAATTCTGCCGAATAAGTCACTAAACCATGAGAAAAAAATTCATTATGAAAGAAAGCCTTGGCAAGAGGTTCACACACACACGCGGGCTCGCTCACACACACACGCACGCGCGCGCGCACACACACAAACACAGGCGCTCACACACGTGTGCGCGCGCGCGCGCACACACACACACACGAGCATCGAAACCTATGATACAAGACATCAAACCTTGTGAAGAGAAAATACAAACGTTGTTAACGAAACGTAAGCACGAGAAAGACCAACGAACCCACGAAAAAGATTTTTTGTTTTGTTTTGCTTTCAAAGGAAAAACAAGAGTTCGCTAAAGCAAAAGACAGGTGGACACTGAACCCTATAAAACACGAGGCCATAAAAAGATGACCCAATCTTCTAAACGATGGGCAGTAAAACCCTGAAGGGTCCACACGCGGACTCTGGTCACCATGTCAGGACCGTCTATGGATCAAAGGACACTCGGGTCAGGAGGTACCAGGTGCGCACCAGGCAATATTTCAGGAAGAGATCTAAGGACTGCCTCAAAGACTCTGCAGCTCAGCCTTTAAGTGATCTGAAAACATGCGTCCATGTTCCAGATCTCTAGCTCACGAGACCTGCTACAGAGCCGGAGTCCGCCTTTCCGAAAAAGATTCCTCCGATACCTCCTTTTATGTACCCTTGTTCCACAGACCACTTGATCTAGGAAACCAGAGCAGCTAGTATGTTTATCATAGGAAAGAAGTAAACGCTTGAAGAGGAGACTTTAAAAACCTGTGAAAGAAGTCACGTAAGCCTGTGAATGTAGGGAGCATTACTTCGATGGAAACACACCAAAACCGTACAGCGAGACCCTATACTTGGGACAAGACACTAAATTTTGTAAATACAGACACTGGATTCTTAACCATCTGAAGGAAAACGGGTAACGAAAATGATACACTCAAGTATAAAAAAGACCGTCTTTACCAAAAATTAAAAAGGGGAAAAAAAGGAAAAGAAAAAAAAAACATACAAAAACAAAACAAGAAAAAGTAAAGACGGGGGAAGGTGGAGGGGAAAACAAGTATGAAAGAATGGGATGTGCAGAGGAAGAAAGAATGGGATGTGCAGAGGAAGAAAGAATGGGATGTGCAGAGGAAGAAAGAATGGGATGTGCAGAGGAAGAAAGAATGGGATGTGCAGAGGAAGAAAGAAGTGCGAAGAATGAAAAAAAAACTCCCAAATTCTCCTTTCAGCTGCATCGTCCAAGTTCGCTTGCGCTGGTCTCCATTTTGCACGGTCGTTCATGTTGGAGTCCTATTGACGAAAACAACTACATTGAACATTGGAAATGAAATGAAATGAGGCAGGGAACAGTAAACAATAAACAGTAAACAAGTGGGGTAACGTTTGCTCCCATAAGAAAACCTAACACAGAGTAACTTTTATTCAAGACTGGCACAGCCTGTTAAAACTTGAATAAAGTCAGACAAATACATAGACGAACAATCTAATAGTGGGGGGAAAACAAGCACAGGCCAACAACTGAACTGTCTTCATAGTAATGACTTGGCAAAGTTTTGGACTTGAGGAGGGGGGGGGGGAGTTTGAAGATGAAGAAACTGGGAACATGAAATTAAAAAAATATATTACATATATGAAAACTTTTCACTAGCTGCATAAGGGAACCAACGCAATCCTTTTTTATGCAGCTAGTGAAAAGCGCTTTCTTCACATAGCTGTCCTACTTTTCACACAACAGCAGTAGTCAGCTATGGTTTCCACGCCGGGTGTCTTGCCCCTTTCGAGTTTAAGTGTTTAACTGGAGTTCCAGTGTGCATTGCGAGTTCAATTCATTTGTTCTCGTGTCTATTGATTTTCGTTCTCTCTGCTCTGTTGTAGTTGGACTGAAGTGTTTCTTGCTGACGTGGATATCACTTCCATCGGCGTGGAGCCCAGCAACGTGATCTGCCGACTGCTTTTCGTATCAGCAGCTCTCCGTTTTCCACGAGTGTAGTGATCTGATCCCTGGTCACTTTCAACACCGAGTTAGTTCTCTGCCTCTTTCTTGAAATTATACAATGCAGTCTCGTCTCAACATTTTTTTCACAGCATCAGTCTTTACTCTCAAGGACTCATTGTTTTGTAGGAAAGGATCCTCGTCTGCACTGTCCCTTGCCATTGTCGGTGTATACCGAAACTGCTGCCGTTGGCTGGTGTACGCCTCTTTTTATTATTATTATTATTATAATGAATACTTATATAGCGCCTATTCTCGGCTAGAGACCAAGCTCTAAGCGCTTTACAATCTACACTCGTTTACACAACGGGCTGCCTACCTGGGTAGTGCCGACTTTAGAGCTGCCAGCTGGCGCTTCATTCAGTCGTTTCCCGTGTCATTCAGTCAATATTATCGGTCACTCGGTTTCCTTACTTCCTTCATTCTTTCCATTTCTTACGCAGGGTGCACGCTATGTGTAACGTGTCATCCATACCAACGGCCTTCTCTTCCGAAAGTTAATGGGATTTTACGTGTGTGCAAGATGTTATGCGTGCGTTCACACACGGAACCTCGGTTTATAGCTTCATTTGAAGGACTGTATGGGAAATGGGAGTCAGAACCAATGTTAACTCCGAGGGAAAAATCCCCTGTACCGAAACCGCCCGGCGGAGATTCGAACCCGCAACCCCAGGATCACCAAAATTACGAGTCCGGCGCTTTACCAACTGAGCTATTCCGGCCCCCTCTTTTCATCTGCTTCCACTCGCAATGGTTTTATGAAAGGTTGTAGTAGCCCCGAGTTGAGCTCTTCTACATATTTAATGTTATTCTGGCCATGGAGTCATGTCCTTGGCAAGGAGATTGGTTGTCCAGAACAGAGCGATGCAATGGTCTCCTGTTAAGACCGGTGGGAATCTCCAGAGAGTGGTAATCCCTATGATCTGCCAAACAGAAAGCCTTTCATTAAATTCCGATTAAAAGAAGTCAATAAAAAAATAGGCCAAGAAATCGTTTAAAGCAGACACAAAAGTCTTTAAGTTACACACACACACACACGCACACGCACACACACACACAAACACACACACACACGGCGCGCACCACGGCTCTCGATACAAGACACTAAACATTGGAAAAAAGATTATAAACCATGTGACTGAAGCCTTAGCTCCAGAAAAGGCATTCATCGCATTTCTTTTCTTTCTTTCTGCGTACGCAGGCTGATACTCCTGCGGACACTCCCTGTATAGCCAGGCAGTGGAGTTTTGCGTGTATGACCCTTTTTTTTATCCGCCATTAAGGCAGCCATACTCCATCTTCGGGGAAGGTGCATGCTATGTGTCACGTGTCATCCATACCAACGGCCAAACTGGCCTTCTCTTCCGAAAGTTGGTGATGGGATTTTACGTGTGTGCAAGATGTTATGCGTGCGTTCACACACGGAACCTCGGTTTATAGTCTCATTCGGACTGTATGGGGAATGGAGTCAGAACCAATGTTAACTCCGAGGGAAAAATGCCCCAATACCGAAATTCGAACCCGCAACCCCAGGATCACGAGTCCGGCGCTCTACCAACCGAGCTATCCGGCCCCCATTTATCGCATGAAGAGGACTGCCATTATAAAGAAGATTCTGCCAAGTAATGCAAGGGGTGTCACCAATCCTCTTAAATCTGTGGAAAATAAACCTTGTGACAGAAAAGGACAGTAAACCCTATGCAAGAAAAATGCTAAAACCTATGTAAAAGCGACAATAAACCATGCGAAAGGAGGCCTTAAACTTTTTACAATAGAAGACTAGACCACATTCAAACGAGGACCCTAATCCCGAAAGCTGAAGAGTCCTGTGAAAAGAGACTCGGCTGATACTTTACGATTACTAATTCCTGTGGAAACAAGACCTAATACCAAACAAAAACCTGACAATGATCAGAAAAGAGGACACTAGTTACCATGAAAGGAGGACGCTAAACAAGGAAAGAGGACGGTAAAGCTTATGAAAAGAAGAAAACTAAGCCTCTGTAAGGATGACACAAGCCACTAGAAAAGACACTCATCTGTATGACAGAACACTATATGAGAGGATGATAAACCCCATGGGAGGGTGTACTAATTGAAACAGATGAAACTAGATTCTATGAATAAAGGCCCAGACAATCCATGACAGATTCCACATTTTTACTGTAATGACCATATCATGTGTTCTGTTGACCAAAGGACACCCGGATCAGGAGGTACCAGGTGATCACTAGGGAATATTTCAGGAAGAGGTTCAAAGACTTCAACACCTTTGCAGCTCAGCCCCAAAAGATCTGAAAACATGCGTCCATGTTCCAGATCCGTTTTATGAGACCTGCCACATAGCTGGAGTCAATCTTTCATACCGTTCCCGAAAAGTATTCCCTCTGGTACCCCCTGTTTTTGTGCCCTTGTTCCACAGGACACTGACGTAGGAACCTCGAGCAGCTTGAGAAAGAACTCAAGCTTGTGAAAAGAAGACCGAGCCCTGCAAAGAGAGAAATTAACTCTCAAAAATGGGTGGACAAATTATGAAATGAAGACAGTAATTCTTTTCAAAGATGGTGAGACTAGCCCCAAGAAAGGAGACTAGGCCCTGTGAAATGAGGACACTAAAGGCTACAGAGGACAGTGATCCTTTATAGGACTAAGGCACTAAATCCTTTGAGAAAAGAGGACACTAGAGTTGAAGGAAATACCAAAACTATGACAGCACATAAAACCCTGTCGAAAAACAAGACGATACGAAAGACACAAAATTCTACGTAAGGAAGGTTCTAAATCCGACGAAAGGCGAGCGCTAAATCCTATTTTGGAAGAAGACAAAGCCCTGTGAAAGGACAGTAATGCAAGCACGATACAAAACCCTTGGAAAGAACGGGGAGCTGAACTCTGGAAAGAGGATACCAAACCCTATGAAAAGGGAACAATAAACCTTATGAAAGTAAAACAAAATCCTGTCAAAGAAGCACACTGTATGTACAATAACAAGGATATAACATTTTAAGAAACAAGAATGCTCAACACAGTAGATTAAAGATATCAAAACCTTTACAAAAATTTTGATGTTGACTATTACCATGTCAGACTTTCAATAGGTTATATGATACGCGGATCAGAAGGTACCAACGCACACAAGAAAAATTAGGAAGAGGATCAAAGACTTCCTTAGCTCAGTCACCGATACTTTTTTTGTTCTTGTTCCAGGGGATACCGATATACAAAAACAAGCATCATTGATCAAACAGGATTCTTTAGCCTGGGAAAGAAAGGGCATTTAATCCTTGGAGAGAGGAAGAAAAACACTACAAATGAAGACGCCAAACCCTCTGAAAAGAGGACAGTAAACCTTATGAAAGTAACCAACCCCGTGAAAGGAGCACACACTATATATATATACAATAAGGACATCACATTCTGAAAATAGAGAACTCTCAACCCCGTACATTGAGGGTATCAAACCCTGTAGCAGAATCCTAATGTTCACTATTACCATGTCAGACTTTCAATGGGTTATAGAATACTCAGATCTGAAGGCACCAATGCGCATGAGAAAAAAAAATCAGGAAAGGGATCAAAGATTTCCTCAGCAGCTTGGCCTCTGAATGATCTGATACCATTTTTTTTTAAATTCTTATTCCAGATGATACTGATATACAAGAACGAGCAACACTGATCAAACAGGACTCTTCAGCCTGGAAAAGAAAAGGACATTAATTCCTTGGAAAGAGGGAGAAAACACTACGACTGAAGGCACAAAAACTTGCGAATAATGCCACTAAAACTGGCGATGAAAGGGACTATGAACTTAGAAGAGATGACACAAAGTCCTGTGTATGAAGATAACAGTAAATCGTGATGGAAACTATGCTCAGTAAAGAAAAGAAAACCTTTGACAAAAGACACCAAACTCAACAGAAGAGCAAGAAACTAAAGGAACTAACCCAGTGGCAATATACTGAGCTGTGATACATGCGACACTACTGGAAGGACAGGAGAACGGAGAACGTGAAAGAAAAAGTATGGAATCCGAAGAACACGACTGTTAAGTACTCCTTTTTCTGGGTACATGTCCCAGGTCCTCATGACCGATCTCCGTTTTCCGTGGCTGCTGAGGTAGATTTCCGTTGTCTCTGGCCGTTGATAAAGCAGATCCACATCTCTGTTTATGACAAATCAAGACCACCTTTAATAATTGGACTGTACGCAGGAAAAAAAAAATCCAAACTGACACACCTAACTTAGCAAAGGCAGTTGAACGTGTTTGAGGCGTTCTCTTACCATCTGATGCTAATTTGATTTATGTCATGTGATAGGGAGCTGCATAAAAGTTTCTATCCCCATTGGCACAGCAGTGGCTGTGTAATGCGTTCCTTGTACACTGGCTTTCTTTATGGATAGAGACGGTGCGTTTGAGTGAGTGCATACTGTGTGTGTGTGTGTGTGTGTGTGTGTGTGTGTGTGTGTGTGTGTGTGTGTGTGTGTGTGTGTGTGTGTGTGAGAGAGAGAGAGAGAGAGAGAGAGAGGAGAGAGAGAGAGAGAGAACGTGTATGTGCATGCACACTCGCACAAGCGCGCACTCTTGTGCGAGTGTGAGCGCGGACTTCGAGTACATGCGTGCATGTGCCTTCATGCAATTGCGTTTAAGTTAGTATGGGCGCATGCGCTTACGTATGCACGTGCACATTGATGGTAATTGCAGGGGGGCGTGGCTGGAGAAAGGTGAGAGGTAGTATCTGAATTCGTAAAAACTTTATCCCTATCGAAAAAGTCAAATGCGATTTCCTTTACAAAAATGCTGGATCAGCGCTAATTCAAACTGATATTATAACACTCTTAGACCTAAATTTTACAACTTTCTTAACTACTGAAGAAACGTCAACTCCTGGAAGGGAAGGGGGGAGAGGGATAGGGAGAGAGAGAGAGAGAGAGAAAGAGAGAGAGACAGAGACAGAGGGGCCTTCTGGTGTAAGAGAATGGTTGGCGAGAGGTTGGGGTACAGAAAGAGTGGAAGGTAAGGAAGGGTGTTTGGAATGGAGGCAGATTGAGAATATGTGGGTTGAGACAGAGAATGTGATTGAGGGAGAGAGGAAGAGGGGGGGGAGAGAGAGAGGGGGGAGAGAGAGGGGGGGAGAGAGGGAGAGAGAGAGAGAGAGAGAGAGAGAGAGAGAGAGACAGAGAGACAGAGACAGAGACAGAGAGAGAGAGAGAGAGGGAAGGAGGTAGACATGGGGAGAAACAGAATGGGTGGGGCAAAGTGAAGTGGAGAGGGATGGGGAGAAGGGGAGGGGATGACTGGGGGGGGGGGGTGTGGAGGAGAGAAGGGAATAGGGGAGGTTGGAGACTCATAGAGGGAGAGAGGGAGGATGGAGGACACAAATAAAGAAAGAGGAAGATTGGGGAAGACAGAGGAGGCATGACGAGAGAGAAAGAGAGAGAGAGAAGGCGAGAGAGAGACGGAGGGAGAAAGAGGGAGAGACAGGAGAGAGAAAGAGAGGGAGAGACAGGAGAGAGAGAAAGAGAGGGAGAGACAGGAGAGAGGGAGGGAGGGAGAGACAGGAGAGAGAGAGATAGAGAGAATGTGTGTGTGTGTTGTGTGTGTGTGCGTGTGTGTGTGCTGTGCGTGTGTGCGTGTGCATGTGCGCGCGTGCGTGCTATGCGTGTTCATGGAGACTGTCATGGCACGAGTGAAGTGGCACTCTCCATAGGATGCTGCTCATGCATACTTGCTCTGTGACCAGTCTGGGAGAGGGAGCAGGGAAGTGAGAGATTGTCAAGGGGGAAATGTGGTAAAAGAGGGAAGCGTGATATCAGTGTTTCTTATCAGTTGTTCGCTTTCTTTGAAAACAAGGTTGGTTTTGTGGAACTGGGGATTCATGACCCCGTGCAGAAAAAAAGAATAAAAGAAACACGCTGATAAAGACAAACGGCTATTTTAAATCATTTCAGAATTTTCCGTGTGCTTTTTTTTCTCATGGATGCCATTCCTATGTCGCAAACTGCACTGTTTCGTTCAATTTGACCCACCAACAATTCAACTGCTCCAGAATAAAAAAAAAATATTGAAGGCATGATGAAGTGGTGCTTAACTTACTTCTGTGGTCTGTAGTTCTGGGCGATTCTTCCTCTAGTTCACCGTCACGTCCTTGGTGAGAAGATTGGTTGTCCAGTACAGAGCGATGCCATGGTCTCCTGTTAGACCATTACAGAGCGATGCCATGGGCTCCTGTTAGACCAGTACAGAGCGATGCCATGGTCTCCTGTTAGACCAGTACAGAGCGATGCCATGGTCTCCTGTTAGACCAGTACAGAGCGATGCCATGGTCTCCTGTTAGACCAGTACAGAGCGATGCCATGGTCTCCTGTTAGACCAGTACAGAGCGATGCCATGGTCTCCTGTTAGACCAAGTACAGAGCGATGCCATGGTGTCCTGTTAGACCAGTACAGAGCGATGCCATGGTCTCCTGTTAGACCAGTACAGAGCGATGCCATGGTCTCCTGTTAGACCAGTACAGAGCGATGCCATGGTGTCCTGTTAGACCAGTACAGAGCGATGCCATGGTCTCCTGTTAGACCAGTACAGAGCGATGCCATGGTGTCCTGTTAGACCAGTACAGAGCGATGCCATGGTCTCCTGTTAGACCAGTACAGAGCGATGCCCTGGTCTCCTGTTAGACCAGTACAGAGCGATGCCATGGTCTCCTGTTAGACCAGTACAGAGCGATGCCATGGTCACCTGTTAGACCAGTACAGAGCGATGCCATGGTCTCCTGTTAGACCAGTACAGAGCGATGCCATGGTCTCCTGTTAGACCAGTACAGAGCGATGCCATGGTCTCCTGTTAGACCAGTACAGAGCGATGCCATGGTGTCCTGTTAGACCAGTACAGAGCGATGCCATGGTCTCCTGTTAGACCAGTACAGAGCGATGCCATGGTTCCTGTTAGACCAGTACAGAGCGATGCCATGGTCACCTGTTAGACCAGTACAGAGCGATGCCATGGTCTCCTGTTAGACCAGTACAGAGCGATGCCATGGTCTCCTGTTAGACCAGTACAGTGCGATGCAATGGTCTCCTGTTAGACCAGTACAGAGCGATGCCATGGTCTCCTGTTAGACCAGTACAGAGCGATGCCATGGTCTCCTGTTAGACCAGTACAGAGCGATGCCATGGTCTCCTGTTAGACCAGTGCAGAGCGATGCCATGGTCTCCTGTTAGACCAGTACAGAGCGATGCCATGGTCTCCTGTTAGACCAGTACAGAGCGATGCCATGGTCTCCTGTTAGACCAGTACAGAGCGATGCCATGGTGTCCTGTTAGACCAGTACAGAGCGATGCCATGGTCTCCTGTTAGACCAGTACAGAGCGATGCCATGGTGTCCTGTTAGACCAGTACAGAGCGATGCCATGGTGTCCTGTTAGACCAGTACAGAGCGATGCCATGGTCTCCTGTTAGACCAGTACAGAGCGATGCCATGGTCTCCTGTTAGACCAGTACAGAGCGATGCCATGGTCTCCTGTTAGACCAGTACAGAGCGATGCCATGGTGTCCTGTTAGACCAGTACAGAGCGATGCCATGGTCTCCTGTTAGACCAGTACAGAGCGATGCCATGGTGTCCTGTTAGACCAGTACAGAGCGATGCCATGGTGTCCTGTTAGACCAGTACAGAGCGATGCCATGGTCTCCTGTTAGACCAGCGGGGATCTCGGGACAGTGGCCAGCCCTATGATCTGCCAAACACAAAGACTTGGATTACATTCTGTCGAAAAAGAAACGCTGAAAATTTGAATTTAAAAAAATCTTGTCAAGCAGACGCAAAAGTCTTTAAGGCAGTTCTAAACACACACACACACACACGGCTCTTGACACAAGACACTAAACCAGAGGGAAAGATTATTATAAACCATGTGACTGAAGCCTTAGCTCTAGAAAAGACATTATCAATCGCATGAAGAGGGGGCTGTCCTTTGGAAAGAAGATTCTGCCAATTCATACATGGGGTCACTAATCCCATTAAGATCAGAGGAGATTTACTCTTGTGACAGACAAGGACTGTTAACTGTACGGAAGAAAAATGCTAACACCTATGTAAAACTGACAGTAAACTATGCGAAAGGCGGCCATAAACCACTTACAAAAGGAAATTAGACATATTCAAACGACGCCCTAATCCTGATGAAAGTTGAAGACTCCCGTGAAAAGAGACAACTGATACTAAGATTTACTTAACCCTGTGGAAACATGACATTATACCATACAAAAAGCTGACAATGACCAGAAAAGGGGACACCACTTACTATGAAAGGAGGTCGCTAAACAACAAGTAAAGAGAACAGCAAAGCTTGTGAAAAGAGGAAACGAAACCTCTAGAAGGATGACACAAGCCACTTAGGACACTCAACCCTAACACTATACAAAAAGATGCTAAACCTCGTGATACTGTACACTAATTGACAGGTTAAACTAGATTCTATGAGCGAAGTCCTGTATAATGAGAGATTCCACCTTTTTACTGTAATTACCATATCGTGTGTTCTGTTGATCAAAGGACACTGGGATCAGGAGGTACCAGGTGATCACTAGGGAATATTTCAGGAAGAGGTTCAAAGACTTCAAGACCTTTGCAGCTCGGCCCCAAAAGATCTGAAAACATGCGTCCATGTTCCAGATCCCTGTTTTATGAGACCAGCCACATAGCTGGAGTCAATCTTTCATACCTCTCCCGAAAAGTATTCCCTCTGGTACCCCCTGTTTTTGTGCCCTTGTTCCACAGCACACTGACGTAGGAAACTACAGCACTAGAGAAAGAAGACTTCTTAATCTTGTGAAAAGACTGAGCCCTGTAAAGAGAGAAATTCCTCTTTGGAAAAAAACGGTGGACAAGAATGTATAAAATGAAGACAGTAATCCTTTTGAAAGATGGTTTTACTAACCGCAAGAAAGGAGGAGACTAGGCCCTGTGTAATGAGGACGCTAAAGGCTATAGAGGAGGACAGTGATCCTTTATAGGACCAAGGCACTAACTCCTTTGAGAAAAGAGGACACTAGAGTTGTAGAGGGCAATACCAAAACTATGACAGCACATAAAACCCTGTCGAAAAACAAGACGATATGAAAGGAAAACACAAAATATTCTACGTAAGGAAAAGTACTTAATGAAGTGAAAGGTGAGCGCCAAATCCTATTTAGGAAGAAGACATGAACCCGGTGGCAAAATACTAAGCTGTGATACATGCGAGACAATACTGGAAAGACAGGATGGAGAACATGAAACAAAGTATGAAATATGAAGAACAGTCAGTACTTCCCTTGTTCTAAATACATTTCCCAGGATCTCGTGACCTGTCTCCGTTTTCCGTGGCTGCTAAGATAGATTTCCATTGTCTCTGGTCGTTGGAGCAAATCCATGTCTCTGTTGATGAGAAATCAAACCCACATTTAATTATTGGACTAGACATATGTAGGCAAAAAATCAAAATTGACATATCCAATTTAGCAAAGGCAGTTTAACGTGTTTGAGGTGTTCTCTTGACCATCTGGTGATTTGATTTACATCAAGTGATATGGAAGCTGCATGAAAACGTTCTGCTATCCCCATTGGCACCGCAGTGGCTTTGTAATGCATTCCTCCAATACTGGCTTTCTGTATGGATTGACAGTGCGTCTGGAGTGTGAGCGAGTACTGTGTGACTGTGTGGGTGTGCGTGCGCGTGCGCGCGCGTGTGAGAGAGAGACACAGAGAGAGAGAGAGAGAGAGAGAGAGAGAGAGAGAGTGAGAGACAGACACAGATAGACAGAGGAAGAGAGAGACAGAGACAGAGAGACAGAGAGAGAGAGAGAGAGAGAGACAGAGAGAGAGAGAGAGAAAGGGAGAGAGAAGGGAGAGAACGTGTTGTATATGCATGCGTGTGTGTCCACACACACAAGCATGCGCTCATGTGTGCGTGACTGAGTGCGAGCACACGTTTTGAATGCATTTGCCTGTATGCAATTGCGTCTATGTTAATGCGGGCATATGTGCGTCCGCTTACGTATGTACGTGCACACTGACGGTAGTGGCGAGGGCGTTGTTGCAGAAAGGTGAGTAGTCGTAGTAGAATTCGTAATAACTTTGTCCCCTCGAAAAAATAAATGCGAGTGTCCAATAAAAAAAAAAAAAGATTGGGTCTTCGCACAATTCAAACTAATACTCGATACCTGAATTTAATAACGTCCTTAAGTACTGCAAAAAAGTCAATTGGAAGGGAAGGGGAGAGAGAGAGACGGAGAGAGAGAGACAGACAGACAGAGATAGGAGAGTGAGAGTGCGAGTAGGGCTTCTAGTTTAAGAGGTGAGGTTGGGGTACAGAAATAAGAGGAAGCTGGGAGGTTAGGAAGGGGGCAAACGGAGGCAGAGAGAGAATGGGCAGGTTGAGGCAGAGAGAATGTGATTGAGACAAGAAAGAGAACAGAGAGAGAGAGAGAGACAGAGAGACAGAGACAGAGACAGACAGACAGACAAAGAGACAGAGACAGACAGAGAGAAAGACTGGGAGGAGGCTGAAATGAAGGGATAAACAGAATGGGCGGCGAAAGTGAAGCAGAGACGTATGAGGAGAAGAAAGGGATGGGATGAATCCAGGACGAGAGAGAATGGGGAGAGGGAGTGGAGAGGAAGGGGGCAGACAGGGAGGTGGGAGAATCGTGGAGGGAGAGAGGGAGGAAGGAAGACAATTAGAGAAGAGGATGATAGAGGAAGAAAGAGAGAGTGGCATGATGAGAGATCGATAGAGACACTTGTGTGTGTGTGTGTGTGTGTGTGTGTGTGTGTGTGTGTGTGTGTGTGTGTGTGTGTGTGCGCGTGTGTGTGCGTGTGTGTGCGTGTGTGTACGTGTGTGAGCATATTCATGGAGACTGTCATGGCATAAGTGAAGTGGCACTCTCCATAGGATGCTGCTCATGCATACTTGCTCTGTGACCAGTCTGGGAGAGGGAGTAGGGAAGCGAGGGATTGTCAAGGGAAAAATGTGGTAAAAGAGGGAAGCATGGTATCAATGTTTCTTATCAGTTGTTCACCTTCTTTGAAAGCAAGGTTGCTTTTGTGGAACTGGGGATTCATGACTCCGAGCAGAAAAAAAGAAAAACACGCCGATAACGACAAATTGAATTGGCGATTTATGCGCATAATTTTCCGCATGCTTATTTTTACTTTCACCTATGCATTTCAGCGTCGCAAACTGCTCCGTTTCATTTAACCCCACCAGGAATGTGATTGTTCCAGAATGAAAACGTCTACAAAACTGACGGCATGATGAAGTGGTGCTATACTTACTTCTCTTTGGTCTGTAGTTCTGGGCGATTCTTCCTCTTCTTCGCCATCACGTCCTTAGTGAGGAGATTGGTTGTCCAGTACAGAGCGATGTAGTGGTCCCCTATCAGACTGGTGGGGATCTCTAGACAGTGGCCAGCCCTATGATCTGCCAAACACAAAGACTTTGATTGCATTCTGACAGAAAAGAAGCGCTGAAAATTAGATTAGAAGTGGAGAAGGTGCAAAAGTTTTTAAGGTAGTTCTACACACTCACATACACACACGCGCGTGCGGCACAAACACGACTCTTGATACAAGACACTAAACCATAGAAAAAAGATTACAAAAATCTAAATAACTGAAGACTTAGCTCCAAAACAGACAAATGAATCGCATGAAAAGAGAACTGTCATTTGGAAAGAAGATCCTGCCATTTAAGTTAAGAGTAGATCACAAATCCCAATAAGTAAATCCCAGAGGAGAATAACTTGTGACAGAAAAGCACTGTAAACCCTATGGGGAAAAAATGCTAGTAACTGTGTAAAAGTGACATAAAACCATGCAAAAGGGGACCATAAACCTCGTACAAAAAGATACTATACCGTATTTAAAACAGAACCCTAACCCTGATGAAAGAGGGGACTCATGTGAGAAGTCTCGACCAATACCTAAAATTACTGAACCCTAAGCAAACAAGACATTATACCATACAAAGAGCTGACAATGACCAGAAAAGAGGACACTGGTTACTATGAAAGGACGACGCTAAACAAGTAAAGCTGTGAAAAGAGGCAACTCAACCTCTGGAAGGATGACACAAGCCACTTAGGACACTCAACCCTATGAAACAACACTACACAAGAGGATGCTAAACGCCATGAGAGGGTACTGTAATTGACAGATTAAACTAGATTCTATGAGCGAAGGCCTGTACAATGACAGATTCCACCTTTTTACTGTAATTACCATATCATGTGTTCTGTTGATCAGAGGACACTGGGATCAGGAGGTACCAGGTGATCACTAGGGAATATTTCAGGAAGAGGTTCAAAGACTTCCTCAAGACCATTGCAGCTCAGCCCCAAAAGATCTGAAAACATGCGTCCATGTTCCAGATCCCTGTTTTATGAGTCCTGCTACATAGCTGCAGTCAATCTTCCATACCTTTCCCAAAAAGTATTCCCTCTGGTACCCCCTGTTTTTGTGCCCTTGTTCCACAGCACACTGACGTAGGAAGCTAGAGCACTAGAGAACGAAGAATTCTTAATCTTGTGAAAAGACTGAGCCCTGCAAGGAGAGAAATTACTCTGTGGAAAAAACGGTGGGCAAGAATGTATAAAAAATGAAGACAGTAATCCTTTTGAAAGATGGTTTTACTAACCGCAAGATAGGAGACTAGGCTCTGTGTCATGAGGACACTAAAGGCTATAGAGGAGACAGTAATCCCTTATAGGACCAGGGCACTAAAGCCTTTCAGAAAAGAGGACACTAGAGTTGTAGAAGGAAATACCAAAACTATGACAGCACATAAAACCCTGTCGAAAAACAAGACAATAAAAGGAAAAAAAATATTTTACGTAAGGAAAAGTACTAAATCAAGTGAAAGGTGAGCGCCAAATCCTATTTAGGAAGAAGACATGAAGCCCAATGAAAGGACAGTAATGCAAGCAGGAGACAAAAACCCCTTGAAAGAACTCGTTGTTGCTGCATTGTGTGGAAGAGGACACTAAACCCTATAAAAGAGAATAATAAACCTTATGAAAGTAAAGAACCCTGTACAAAGAGCACACTATGTATACAATAACAAAATGGATATCAATTCTGAGAAAAGAGAACCCTCAACCCTGTAAACTGAGGGTATTAAACCTTATAGCAGAATTCTGATGTTCACTATAATCATGTCAGACTTTCAATGGGCAATAGAACACTCAGATCAGAAGGTATCAATGCGCGTAAGAAAAAAATCAGGAAGAGGATCAAAGACTACCTCAGCAGCCCGGCCTCTGAGGGATATGATACCTATTTTTTTTAATTCCTGTTCCAGATGATACCGATATACAAAAACGAGCAACATTGATCAAACAGGACTCTTTAGCCTGGGAAACCTGGAAGAGATGACACATAGTCCTGCGTATGAAGACAACAGCAAATCCTGATGAAAAAGCATGTTCTTCACAAAAATATAAAAACCTTTGAAAAGACACCAACTTGAATAGAAGAACAAAGAAACTAGGACACTAACCCAGTGGCAATATAGGACACTAACCCAGTGGCAATATAGGGCACTAACCCAGTGGCAATATAGGACACTAACCCAGTGGCAATATAGGACACTAACCCAGTGGCAATATAGGACACTAACCCAGTGGCAATATAGGACACTAACCCAGTGGCAATATAGGACACTAACCCAGTGGCAATATAGGACACTAACCCAGTGGCAATATAGGACACTAACCCAGTGGCAATATAGGACACTATCCCAGTGGCAATATAGGACACTAACCCAGTGGAAATATAGGACACTAACCCAGTGGCAATATAGGACACTAACCCAGTGGCAATATACCGAGCTGTGATGCATGAGAAATACTGGATGGTGGACAGGGGATGGAGAACATGAATGAAAAAATATGAAATCGAAGAACACTGTCAGTACTTCCATCTTCCCCGATGTTGGAGTATGGCTGCCTAAATAGCGGGATAAAAAAAATCATACACACAAAACTCAACTCCCTTTCTTGGGTAGATGGGATCAATCCTTGCCTGTCTATTACAGGGAGTGTCCGCAGGAGTATCAGCCTGCGTGCGTGGATAAAAAAAAGGACAAAAAGGGGGAAAAAAAAAGGAAAAAAAAAAGGTACTTCCCTTGTTTCTAATACACGTCCCAGAATCTCGTGACCTATCGCCGTTTCCCGTGGCTGCTGAGGTAGATTTCGGTTGTCTCTGGCCGTTGATGGAGATCCATATCTCTGCCGATGAGAAATCAAACCCAGCTCTAAGTATTGGGACTGTATGCAGGAAAAAAAACAACGGGACACACCCAATTTAGCAAAGCAGTTTAAGTGTTTGAGGCGTTCTCTTGACCATCTGATTTGATATACATCACGTGATATGGGAAGCTGCATGAAAACGTTCTGCTATCCCCATTGGCACCGCGGTGGGTTTGTAGTGCATTCCTCCAAAACTGGCTTTCTGTTGGATGAGACGGAGTGTCCGAGTGAGTGGCCGTACTCTCTCTCTCTCTCTCTCTGGTGTGTGTGGTGTGTGTGTGTGTGTGTGTGTGTGTGTTTTGGTGTGTGTGTGGGGTGTTGTGTGAGTGAGTGAGTGAGAGAAAGAGAGAGAAAGAGAGAGAAAAAGAGGAAAGAGAGAGAAAGAGAGAAAAAGAGAGGGGAAAAAAGAGGAGAGAGAGAGAGAGAGAGAAAGAGAGAGAGAGAGAGAAGATAGAGGGACAAGAGGAAGCCTTCTGGTGTAAAAGAATGGTTGGGGAGAGTTTGGGGGTACCGAAAGAAAAGAGGGAGGTAGCCATGGAGGGAGAAACAGAATGGGTGGGGCTAAGTGAAGTGGAGAGGGATGGGAAGAAGAAAGGGGGGGGATGACTGGGGGGGGGGGGGGGGTGGAGGAGAGAAGGGAAATAGGGGAGGTTGGAGACTCAGAGGGAGAGAGGGAGGATGGAGGACACAAATAAAAAAAAGGAAGATAGGGGAAGAAAGGAGGCATGACGAGAGAGAGAGAGAGAGAGAGAGAGAGGGGAGAGAGGGGAGAGAGAGGGAGAGGAGAAAAGAAGAGAGGGGAGCGAAGGCGAGAGAGAGAGAGGAGAGAGAGAGAGAGAGAGGGAGAGACAGGAGAGAGAGAGAGAGAGAGAGAGAGAGAGAGAGAGACAGGAGAGAGAGAAGAGAATCTGTGTGTTTTGTGTGTGTTGTGTGTGTGTGTGTGTGTGTGTGTGTGTGTGTGTGTGTGTGTTGTGTGTGTGTGTGTGCTATGCGTGTTCATGGAGACTGTCATGGCATGAGTGAAGTGGCACTCTCCATAGGATGCTGCTCATGCATACTTGCTCTGTGACCAGTCTGGGTGGGGATTAGGGAAGTGGGGATTATCAAGGGGAAAATGTGGTAAAAGAGGGAAGCGTGGTATCAGTGTTTCTATCAGTTGTTCACCTTCTTGAAAGCAGGTTGCTTTTGTGGAACTGGGGATTCATGACCCCGAGCAGAAAAAAAGAATAAAAGAAACACGCTGATAAAGACAAACGGCTCATTTTAAATTAATTCAGAATTTTCCACGTGCTTCTTTTTTTCTCACGGATGCCATTCCAATGTCGCAAACTGCACCGTTTCGTTCAATCTGACCCCACCAACAATTCAACGGCTCCAGAATTAAAACAAGATACGAAGCATGTAAACGTACTCCCAGTTTTCCAAACCGCTTATAAATCAGCCAAGTGCTTTATGAGATACGAAATAAAGGCGAAATAACCGTTTTAACGGTTATTTAACCGATGTACACTTTTGAAATGGTATTTTAGTCCTCCCCTGGGGCTAAAGCCTGTGTACATACCAAATTTCATCCAAATCGGACAATATGTCAAGAATAACGGTTTTTAACGGTCAGATTTTGAAACACTGCATGGAAGTGCCATTTGTGTGCGACGACCTTTCTATATACAAAATTGCATTATAAACGACCAATATATAAAAATAACGGCCAAAAAATAAACTGTTTATCGGTTATATAACCGATATACACCTTTGAAACCAGTATTTTAGTCCTCACTGGGCTAAAGCCTGTGTACATACCAAATCGGACAATGTCAAGAATAACAGTTTTTTAACAGAGTTTGAAACACTTGCATGGAAGTGCCATTTGTGTGTGATAAAACCTTTTATATAACATTCATTAAACCACCAATATATAAAAAATAACGGCAAAATAACGGTTTAACGGAGAGAACTAATAAATACCAATCCTGACTCAAAAAACCCCTCTCAACCAGTTCGAGCGGTTTGAGTCAGGATTGGTATTTATTAGTTCTCTCTAGTAAACCCTACAAAAAACATACTGTGTAGGGTTACCTTTTCAATACTAATTACTAAAACTTTTCAGATTTTAATAACATCATTTCACGCATACTCTTTAGAGACTGTTTTAAAGTATGTTTTCAATGAAAGTGTAAAAGAAATTCTCATGGTAGTCAACATAAGCTGTATTTTCACAGCGACCCAAACATTTTTCAAGGTAGTCATCAGGCGCTGTGATTTCTAGCTACCCTACCCCGTGGAGATGTCTTCTTGTTACGGGTAATATGAGAAAGGTAAATGACGGGGGGCAAATCCTCTAATTGCGGTGCGGTGAAAATTTA